>CAMRHE010000045.1:643541-1287083 GCA_947044405.1 Leptodactylus fallax
ATAGCGCTGATTGAGTGAGTATTCCAGTCAAATATTTCCCTAAAAATAGCAATGTAAACTGGTGACTAATAACATTAAAACCACTTATGTATATAGTGATTATGCCATTACAATGGCAGTCACAGGTCGAACAGAGTGCCAAGCTATGTCCTACAAGACTCCTATAAATGGACACTTGAATATCAGAACTGGGCTATGGAGCAATGGAATAATGCGGCCTGGTCTGACAAATCATGTTACCATTTACTCGACAAGTTATGGACTGCTGCGTGCATGTTTGTCACTTGCAAAGGAGACAGGTGGTACTGTGATGCATTAGGTGAAGAGGGCAAGCAGGCAGGGGAAAATATAATCTTGTCTTTGCATTTATGTGCATGTTGCAGTACTTTGACATATACAATCTATCTGGGCATTGCTGTTGACCAAGTATTCTCCTTCATAGCAACAGTATACCTGTTACTGATACATACAGACCCAGTTACAGGAGGAATGCAGCCTCCTATACTGTACTCCAGAGCTGATATGGGTCCTCTAGGACCCAGCAGCTCTCGGAGTTCTTGTCTCCCGAGAGGTCATGTGACTGCCGGGTTAGAGGGGAGCCGCATCATGGCAGCTCCCATAGCTGTGCATACAGCGATCGGCGAAGGCAGGGACGGTAATAAACTTCCCCTACCTTCTCTATGGGATGTCTAGCTGTAGTAACAGCCAGCATCCTGAGCACATAGCTGCAAGATCTCATACAGCAGGCTAACCTTGCAATGACGTTAGAGGTAGAACGCCCGAACATATACAGTATAGTCTATGGGCGGTCCAGAAGAGGTTAAAAAAAATTAAGTGAATAAACAAGAGTAAAATCTAAATCAGATCAGTAATTTGTGTGACCACCCTTATTAGGAGGAGTCCTGGAAATAATGATATGACGCCACCAGAGCTCTGATCTTAACATCATTAAGTCTGTCTGGGATTACATGAAGAGACAGAAGGATTTGGGCAAATCTACAACCACAGAAGATATGTGATTAAGTCTCCAAGAGGTTTGAAACAAACACCCTGCCAAGTTGCTTCAAATGTATACAAGTGTACCTAGAAGAACTGATTCTGTTTTCAAGTCAAAGGATGGTCACACCAAATATTGATTTGATTTAGATTTCTATTTTGTAAAAATTAACACAATATTAAATAAAAATGACACATTTGCTTATTTTATTTCACCAGTAAAAATCTGAAGTCTGATATTATTATATGAGTTCTGAATATATTTAGCTGTGTCCTTACCACTGTGGCCATACCCCTTGAAAAGGCCACTACTACATAAGCTGCAATCTGCCATTTGCGAATGACCTTGTAAAGAGCTTTCTTAAGTTGCCTTCTTTGCACTTGGCGACTCTTCTCTGTAACTTTACATGGTCTTCATCTTTGTGGCTGAGTTGTGGTTTCTAAACATTTCCACTATTCAGTAATGCCACTCACAGATACAGAAACAGTACCAGTACTATGCTGGAATTCAGTGAGATATTAGAACAAGCCATATTTGACACATATTACACCAAGCTTGAGTTGCAGCCACAATATTGAATCTGTCTCATTAAACCCCAATTTCCTTTATATGAGTAAAGATGAATTCATACAGCAGATTTCTGTGATTGAAATCCATTCCATTCATCCGAATGGGTTTGTTTCTATAGCCTGTGCGTGGATGAATGGAACTGATTTTCAGTTGCAGAAAATCTGTGAATTCACCCTAATAATCGAGGCATTGTGCCCATTGAGAAACCTAGCTTTGCTATAACTACTGTATAGGTGCTGAGTTCCTGTTTCCACAACAGTTTCTTCTAAATATAGAAGTGGTTTTTATCAATGAAACTTTGCCAGAGAGTGTAAATGTCAATTGCTACTGGTCGATGGGCAATAAGGAATAGAGGTATGTAGGAGGTAGAAGTGTTGTAGATATTGCTTTGCCTGTCCATTCATATTACATATTTGGTCAGTTTTAGTAACTTCATAAGCTTATTTCATCTGTTTTCAAATGACTGTATTCCTCCAGCCACATTTTAACTGTTATCTTACTATTGTACACCCTGCCCCTTGTGTGATTGACAGCGTATCAATCACATCCCAAGGGACAGCTGAAAGTATGATGGATTAGAGCAACGGACATGAATAACGGTAGTGTGAGTCTTCAGTTTTGCAGTGAAATGCACTACTAACAGTGACCCAGTGAAATGAATACTGATATGGGGAGGGGGGGGGGCAACTGTATATTTATAAACTTTATCAGATCTTTCTTTACTATTTATTAAATGTTATATTATGCATATATTATTGTACATTTACTTAATGCTGGGTAAAATATTTGTTCTATGAAATCATATACCTGATACCAAAGCAAAGCATTTTCCACATAGATGCTGTTTTGTCATTCTATTCCTTTGTTTCTTAGTATGACTCAGTACAGCAGGAAGACTGCCATTAATTTCTACAAATTTCAATGTTGCTGTTCCTCAGGGTACAATCTCTCAAATGATGTGTCTGCATTTTTCCCCTCTTGGTGATGGCGGTGCAGCGCTTATATGCTTTTGTTGGTGCATTGATATGCATGTCTCTGCAGGATTACAATGCATGAAATCAGCTTGTGTTGAGACTGCAGTTTCCAAGTTGAAGGATATGTAAGCAGGGCTCATTGCTTCCACCTGTCAGCTGCCTCTGGCAACAGAGTTATCCACTGAATCGGGTAAAAAAAAAAAAAGACTTTCTATTTAAAAGCTGGCCTGTTATGTTTTCCTGCAAAGTGAAATCTGATGTATTGTCTGTACACGAGATAAGACTGTAACAGTTACATTGGCATCTCACACTGAAAGGGCTGCTTAAGGCAACTGTCGTAAGAATATGGCCAGATAAAATTTTCATTTATATTGTATATCTACGTTCATTTTCTTCACATCTTTGATATCTCCGTGGCTTGAGGAGAAAAAAGTTATTTTCTCATCAGTGTCACATTTCGCTATCTTGTATCACCTCATTGTTGGTGTTGTAAACCAATAACTTGGGCCCAAAATGGGGCAGGTTATTAATAAATGAATATTTGATAATGTGTGATTAGTGGAGCCCAACCTCTGAGACACTGGCCTATCCACAGAGTAGGGGTTCTGTTATGACTGTTCTGCTAGGTAAGAAGCGCTTCGCAAACAGGCAGAGTCTGGATGGAGACCCCAAATGGCAGAATTCAAAAGATTTGCTTCCATCTTCTAGATATTTACAGAATATTCTGTGGATATGCCATACATGTCTTCAGTGAGGAAACCCCCTGTTGTGTTTCTCATTTATTCTGACTTAAAAATATTGGGGGAAATTCAAGATTATTTCATACGCTCTTTTTAAAAAAAAAGTATATTGGAGTACAATGTACCAAATTTATTAAGAGATACAGGTCACTTAAAGAGGAACTTTCATGTCCTCATCAATGTGCTGTATTTTATACCACTAGAAAGCCAACAGTACGCCCTTCTGACAGTGGGGAGATATTGGTGCCGAAATTAACGGCACCGATATCTCCAGCATCGGGGCCCATAACAGGAAAGCCGACGATGCGCTGAATTCAGCTCACTGTCAGATTTCTAGAGGTATATAATACTGCACATTGATGAGGACATGAAAGGTCCTCTTTAATACATTTGTCTTAATTCATTCCCCACATGTGCAAGATGTGCCTGAATTATTCTTTTATCTCTTATTCCATCTTCCTAATAATTCTGGTGGCCAAAATTGAAATCTATGCCAGTCAGAGACTGCTGTACTGTAGATTTCAGGTATAGCACACTAGCACACAAACTGTTATCTGTAAATTCTTTCAGTAAATCTGTTGTCCCTGACCTGCCTGCTTTGATCTCTGCCCTGCTCTGACTACCTTACCGAAAAAATGGTAAGTTGGTTGAAAAAATGCTCAAAAAAGCACAAAGGTCGCTAAAAAATGGCTTGTTTATTTTAGTAAATTCCCCCCACTGTATTTTAAAGAAAACTGGAACAAATAACAAAATATAATGCTAAAACATACTAGACCTTCTCAATGGAATAAAGGACTGGTTCTGTTTCAAAACTTTCATGACTCGACTCTAAAATGCTACAAAACACTTCTAATAGATTTTGGTAGAACATATGGCTATAAAAGAATATTTGTTTTTTAGGCGTATAGGGTACTCAAGATGATATATGTTTCTAATCCAGGCTTTTGTTAACCTTGTGTGTGTCTGTATTGTTGGCTGAATGTTTGTACCATGGAAGCACAGCCCTGTGTATTATTGCAAGTGCTTATCGACAGCACAGTCTTGTGTCTGGGAATTCCCTGTGGTATTCTACCACATTTCATTGTACTCATGCACATGACAGCATCATTCCTCACACCGCTCTACAGCGTTACAATGTCTTCCAAGGCAGAATGGCTGTTTTCTTTTTCTTTCAGGTTTGCTTTATTGTATTACTTTTTTAAAAGTACATCTATATGGTACAGTAAGAAAAAATACCTCTCACTAGGTCAAGGAATTCTATAGTAACACATAAAATTAGCCAATTATTATAAGACATAGTATGAATAAAATTATTATTAAAATATTTCTTATATACCAAGGGATATTCTGTATGCTGGGCATGTTATATACTGGGCTATCTAGCAAGTAGAGAGGGCTTTTTCTTCCTGCACAAAGTCATTGTGGACTTGTTGTGGAATCCACCACATAATCTGCATGTTTTACATTTGCATTTTGACATTAATTTGCTGCGGATTTTACCCTTCTCATTGGAAAGAGTGAAATCTATTGTGTAACAAAGCATGAAATTCGGTCCATCATGCCGGCAGAGGGACTCCTAGCATTATAGTTATAAATAATACTAGGAGTCCCTGCCTCCTAGCAACATACTGTCCCATACCATAATCAATATTATGCTAGGAATCCCTGCCTCCCAGCAGCATACTGTCCCATACCGTAATTAATATTATGCTAGGAGTTCCTGCCTTCTAACAACTTACTGTCCCGTACTATAATCAATATTATGCTAGGAGTCCCTGCCTCCCAGCAACATATTGTCCTGTACTATAATCAGTATTATGGTAGGAGTCCCTGCCTCCCAGCGACATACTGTCCTGTACTATAATCAATGCTATGCTAGGAGTACCTGCCTCCCAGCGACCAACTGTCCCATACTATAATCAATATTATGGTAGGAGTCCCTGCCTCCCAGCGACGTATTGTCCTGTACTATAATCAATACTATGCTAGGAGTTCCTGCCTTCTAAGAACTTACCGTCCCGTACTATAATCAATATTATGCTAGGAGTCCCTACCTCCCAGAGACGTACTGTCCCATACCATAATCAATATTATGCTAGGAGTCCCTGCCTCCCAGCAGCATACTGTCCCATACCATAATTAATATTATGCTAGGAGTTCCTGCCTTCTAACAACTTACTGTCCCGTACTATAATCAATATTATGCTAGGAGTCCCTGCCTCCCAGCGATATATTGTCCTGTACTATAATCAATATTATGGTAGGAGTCCCTGCCTCCCAGCGACGTATTGTCCTGTACTATAATCAATATTATGGTAGGAGTCCCTGTCTCCCAGCGACATATTGTCCTGTACTATAATCAATATTATGGTAGGAGTCCCTGCCTCCCAGCGACATATTGTCCTGTACTATAATCAATATTATGGTAGGAGTCCCTGCCTCCCAGCGACATACTGTCCTGTACTATAATCAATGTTATGCTAGGAGTCCCTGCCTCCCAGCGACCTACTGTCCCATACTATAATCAATATTATGGTAGGAGTCCCTGGCCCCCAGCGACATATTGTCCTGTACTATAATCAATATTATGCTAGGAGTCCTTGCCTCCCAGCGACATACTTTCCTGTACTATAATCAATATTATGCTAGAAGTTCCTGCCTTCTAACAACTTACTGTCCCATACTATAATCAATATTATGCTAGGAGTCCCTGCCTCCCAGCGACATACTGTCCCATACCATAATCAATATTATGGTAGGAGTCCCTGCCTTCTAACAACTTACTGTCCCGTACTATAATCAATATTATGCTAGGAGTCCCTGCCTCCCAGCGACATATTGTCCCGTACTATAATCAATATTATGCTAGGAGTCCCTGCCTTCTAACGACATACTTTCCCGTACTATAATCAATATTATGGTAGGAGTCCGTGCCTCCCAGCGACATACTGTCCCATACTATAATCAATACTATGCTAGGAGTCCCTGCCTTCTAACGACATATTGTCCCATAATATAATCAATATTATGGTAGGATTCCCTGCCTCCCAGCGACATACTGTTCTGTACTATAATCAATATTATGCTAGGAGTTCCTGCCTTCTAACAAACCACCCACACAAAGGGACACACACTGGACCTCATATTCACCCACCTCTGCTCTCTAGTCAACCTCTCTAAGTCTCCGTCCATGCTCTCTGACCATAACCTGCTGACATTCTCGGCCCTCTCCTCTGTAATAGACCCTCCAACCCCTAAACCAACATGCCCCTGCAGAAACCTTAATCGCCTGGACATCTGCATGCTCTTAGACTCTCTCCTACCCCTCGCTGACATAACCTCACTCCAGGATATAGATACCGCCACTGAATTCTACAATGCCACCATTACCTCAGCCCTTGACTCTGTAGCCCCCTTCACTAACACCAGAGCCCGACCGATCAATAGGCAACCCTGGCACACTGACCTGACTAAAAAACTGAGACGTGCCTCACGGGTTGCAGAACACCTCTGGAAGAAAAGCCACTCCCAGGAGGATTTCCTTAGGTACAAAGAGGCAGTACTCACATTCAAGAACGCACTCACCTCTGCAAAGCAGGTCTACTTCACCACACTAATATCTGCCCTATCCCGCAACCCCAAACAGTTATTCACTACCTTCAACTCCCTTCTCCATCCTCCTGTGCCCCCTCCGACATCACTTATCACAGCTGATGACTTTGCCTCTTATTTCAAAAGCAAACTCGACACCATCAGAGACAGTCTCACCCTACATCCCCGCCAACCACTCTACCCAACTTTCCTGTGCTCTTCATCTTTAACCTGCTTCTCCACCGTCACTGATGAAAAGCTCTCCACTCTAATATCTAAATCCCACCTCACATCCTGCACGCTTGACCCCATCCAGTCACATCTCATCCCCAAACTCTCTGAAGTCATTACTCCAGCCCTAACCCATCTCTTCAACCTATCCCTAACCAGTGGATCCTTCCCTTCCGCCTTCAAACATGCTACTGTCACCCCTATACTTAAGAAACCCTCCCTCGACCCGTCCTCTCCAGCCAACTATCGCCCCATCTCACTGCTCCCGTACGCCTCTAAACTGCTGGAGCAACACATCCACTCCGAATTGTCCTCCTATCTCTCGTCCAATGTGCTCTTTGATAGACTACAGTCAGGCTTCAGACCCCATCACTCCACAGAAACTGCTCTTACCAAGGTCACTAACGACCTCCTAACTGCCAAAGCCAAACGTCACTATTCTGTCCTCCTCCTCCTCGACCTCTCCTCTGCCTTTGACACAGTCGACCATTCCCTTCTGTTAGAAACACTTTCATCCCTTGGCATGTCTGACCTGGCCCTTTCCTGGATCTCCTCATACCTCACCAACCGCGCATTCAGCGTCTCCCACTAGGAGTCCCTGCTTCCCAGCGACATATTGATCTGTACTATAATCAATATTATGGTAGGAGTCCCTGCCTTCCAGCGACATATTGTCCTGTACTATAATCAATATTATGCTAGGAGTCCCTGCCTCCCAGCGACCTACTGTCCTATACTATAATCAATATTATGCTAGAAGTCCCTGCCACCCAGCGACAAACTGTCCTATACCATAATCAATATCATGGTAGGAGTTCCTGCCTTCTAACAACTTACTGTCCCGTACTATAATCAATATTATGGTAGGAGTCCCTGCCTTCCAGCGACATATTGTCCTGTACTATAATCAATATTATGGTAGGAGTCCCTGCCTCCCGGCAACATATTGTCCTGTACTATAATCAATATTATGTTAGGAGTCCCTGCCTCCCAGAGACATATTGTCCTGCACTATAATCAATATTATGCTAGGAGTCCTTGCCTCCCAGCGACATACTGTCCCGTACTATAATCAATATTATGCTAGGAGTCCCTGCCTCCCAGCGACACACTTTCCTGTACTATAATCAATATTATGCTAGGAGTCCCTGCCTCCCAGCGACATACTGTCCCATACCATAGTCAATATTATGGTAGGAGTCCCTGCCTTCTAACAACTTACTGTCTCGTACTATAATCAATATTATGCTAGGAGTCCCTGCCTCCCAGCGACATATTGTCCCGTACTATAATCAATATTATGCTAGGAGTCCCTGCCTTCTAACGACATACTTTCCCGTACTATAATCAATATTATGGTAGGAGTCCCTGCGTCCCAGCGACATACTGTCCCGTACTATAATCAATACTATGCTAGGAGTCCCTGCCTTCTAACGACATATTGTCCCATAATATAATCAATATTATGGTAGGAGTCCGTGCCTCCCAGCGACATGCTGTCCCATACTATAATCAATACTATGCTAGGAGTCCCTGCCTTCTAACGACATATTGTCCCATAATATAATCAATATTATGGTAGGATTCCCTGCCTCCCAGCGACATACTGTCCCATACTATAATCAATACTATGCTAGGAGTCCCTGCCTTCTAACGACCTATTCTCCCATACTGTTATCAATATTATGGTTGAGACCCTGCCTCCCAGCGACATACTGTTCCATACTATAATCAGTGTCATGGTAGGAGACCCTGCCTGCCAGGGACATATTGTCCCATACTATAATCATTACTGTGTTAGGAGTCCCTGCCTCCCAGCAACATACTGTCCCATACCATAACCAATATTATGGTAGGAGTCCCTGCCTTCCAGCGACATATTGTCCTGTACTATAATCAATATTATGGTAGGAGTCCCTGCCTCCCGGCAACATATTGTCCTGTACTATAATCAATATTATGTTAGGAGTCCCTGCCTCCCAGAGACATATTGTCCTGTACTATAATCAATATTATGCTAGGAGTCCTTGCCTCCCAGCGACATACTGTCCCGTACTATAATCAATATTATGCTAGGAGTCCCTGCCTCCCAGCGACACACTTTCCTGTACTATAATCAATACTATGCTAGGAGTCCCTGCCTTCTAACGACATATTGTCCCATACTGTTATCAATATTATGGTTGAGACCCTGCCTCCCAGCGACATACTGTCCCATACGATAATCAGTGTCATGGTAGGAGACCCTGCCTGCCAGGGACATATTGTCCCGTACTATAATCATTACTGTGTTAGGAGTCCCTGCCTCCCAGCAACATACTGACCCATACCATAACCAATATTATGGTAGGAGTCCCTGCCTCCCAGCGACATACTGTCCTGTACTATAATCACTATGGATGAAACTTGGTCATGTGAATTGGGGATTAACGTACAACATAAATTACCATGCTGTGAGAACACAGAACAATTTCTGTGCAGATTTTACACTGAATCTTTCTGCAGCATGTGACTTCGGCAAATTCCAGATAGAAAATCCACAGTGCAACTATCAGAATGAATATTTATAGCATGTCAATCCTTTCTGCAGATTTTCACTGAAGATTTCACCCTTTGCAATGCATATTATGAATTCTACAGTATACCCACAGAAAAATCCAGGATGAAATCTGCATGTAAAACATATAAATTTTGATTTGTCACAGATTTTGCTGCAGCAGAAAATTTGTGTGGACTAAAGAGTCATGCACACATCTGAGTTTTGCGGCACAGGCTGTCGGCCCACACATGGAACTGTTGAAGTAACGTGTGCATGGGCCCATATAAATGAATGGGTCGGTGTGAAAAACCCAGATAGCACACTGAACTAGCACATGGTCGTGTGCATGGGCCCTTAAGGTGTAATCACACAAAACAGATTTTGTTGGTACCATTTTTGCAACGGAGATTCAGTTCCATTTATCTAAATAGGGTTGTTTTGGAGGTCAGCACATGGATTTCTGCAAGTTCCAGTAAGATATATGTTATTTATCTTATGTTTGGTTTCAGAAATTTCTGTAACAAAATCTACTATGTGTGAATTTATGCTTAAGGTCTAATTTTTGGTGCTATCCACAACTGAAAAATGGCTGTGTGACGGCTGTTTTTCTTTAAAGACCATCATGTGGTCAGATTCTTAAAAAAAAAAAAAAATCAGTGAATGGGGAATATGTATGAAGTCTTCATATCCCTGTCGCTGGTGGAAGAGCTGCCTCATTTATCATGAGTAAACTGTCATAAAAAATGAAATTTAGCGCAGCTTGCTAAGGTTAGTGACTTTTTTACACAAGAAAATTGGCATAGACTCCATAATAAATTTACTCCAATGAGTCTATTCATATGTCCATTTTTCTGACAGGCCGTTTTCACAGACCGTCTGTAAAAATATAGATCATGCTCTATTTCTTTCCGTTTTCCCTACGTACACTAATGTAATGTATGAGGGATCTGTGAAAATGGTCACCCCTAGGGTGCAAATTAACTGTGAATAATGGATGATCGTTTTGCACCACAGACGTGTGAATGTAGGCTGAGACGTCACAGAATAACTAGAACAAAATCTATACAGACACAGGAAAGCAAAGAATGCTGGAAAAGTTTAGCTAAGCACTTTACATAATTGTGAATGCAGCCACGGATAGACATAAAATAAGTAATGAGATATATTTATAGATTCTTATGTGCACGTGGTAGCTGTATATGAATTATATGAATAGGTGTATGTACTGCTATATCTAAAAAATCTTGCCTCTGTACTGCATATATTTCACTCAAGGTAAAGCATAAGCCAAGTTCCTAGTAAATGCGAATTGTAGCCATGTGTCAGCACCACATTCATCATCATGAGGACATTTATGTTTTTTCACTTTTATTCCTGAAATCCAAAATGCATGTTTGACATTACTTATTGTTACAGTGGAGATGTAATTTAGGAAGTAATTGTGTCTAAAATAATTACAATGGCATAGCGATACAGCCGAGTAATATCCATCGCTCTCATTAACTACACTGGCTATTGTTAATTCTGACTGCTTTACAGCTTTCATCACAGCTTATGTTACAGCTGGGATTTATCATGCAGGGATGTGCTACTTCTGTGTCAAATGGGCCAATCCGGAATATTGTCAATGTGTGTTCCTAGAAATATGTGCTTCATATCATTTTGTATTACAATTATTACTGTGCGGCTTTATGAAAAGCATTTCTCTAAGTATAAGTCGTTGGGGCAGATGTAAAAGAAAAACTGCCTTTGTTGCCCAGAGCATCCAATCACAGCAAAGCTTTCATATCTTTTACTTAATTTTGAGAAATAAAAGCTGTGCTGTGATTGGTTATTTTTACACAGTTAGTTGTCTTCTATGTGGTTGGTCAGAATTAGAGATGAGCGAAGTATTCAAAAATTCAATTCGCAACTTCGCCGAATTTCACGATATGATTCTATTTGATCCGAATAAAATCGTGGCAAATCGCGTACCAAAAACAGCTATTTATTGGCTGCAGAAAGCCTGGGTACGCGGGTGGGCGGCAAAATGGCGGAACTCCTTGGATGCGGCAGTCATGTTTGACCGCCACGTCAAAGTTGTTAAAACCCCGCATTGGTTATGGAGCAGGGTGTTAGCTGTCAGTTACAGCTAACACCCTGTTCCATAACCGATCGGGGGGATTTAAAACCTTGGATGCTGCGGTCAAACATGCTGTGTGCGCTCGCGAAGGGGTTAAAGGGATGTGACATCACAGGGCTGGCTGTTGATTGGCTGAACACATAGCATTGTGGGTGATCCCGTGTTCCCAGAATTCCTTGCCCCATGTAGAGCAGCCATTTTGAACTAAATGCGAATCGTTACCACGAAGCGTGAGGAAATTCAGATTCGATGCGAATCGAATATTTCCTAAAATTCTGATTGAATTCCACTTCTGCAGCTTCAGAATGACTGTCTAGAAAAGGCATTTGACAACATAGCTGATATTCCAGTCCTATAAAGGTTATCATCGTCACTTATTTTTAAGACTGCTTAATGGCATATCTTCTTAGGTATGTAGCTATGCTGCCCTAGGAAAGCAGATCTAGGAAAGCTGGGTGGTAAATAATATGTAATCTGTGATAACAACCGGATAAGGTATCATTTACGCCAGGCATAAATGAAAATAAATCTGATGGCCTCAACCATGCGTTTTACTATGTTTGGCCATATACATTAGATTTTACACTTCTAAAGTGGCAGCTTTTGGGCTGTCTGTTGTTGGCTGGTCATACATAAACCTATGACAGTTTGTCCCATAAAACCAGCCGTCAATTAAAGGTGGTTAGGACCAAAATTTGTTCTGTTAGACTTTCCCTGCCGTCTGTCTGGATCATAGTGTTGTCCCAGCTGATAGGATCTCCTTCTCTGAAAATGCCTATATACTGTAGTACATAATCAGCTGGTTAATCTCTGATGTGACAGGCGGATGACAAATAACACAGATGTCTATGGCGCACATTCTGTCTGAGCTGATTTCATCTACACTACAACACTGTTAATGTTGATGTCTGTGAGCATGAAAGACGTGGCATCCTTTAAGATATTTTAATATGACAGCATGTATAGAATTTTTAAAAGATACTCTATTAGAACCAGGATATGAACAGTAAATGTTGGAAAAATGGTAGTGTATACTAAACTGAATCTTAATTATGAATAGTACATTATAACAGATATACACGTAAGAACAGATGGAGCAAGTTATTGTTCTGAATGTGTTAGGATTTTTTTTTGTATACATTTATGCTGTTTAAAGGGTTTTCAGTTGGGTCATCTGTGCCAGTGTGATCTGGAGGCAAGGTTATATATACAGGCAGCTGATATGCTGCTGATCTACACATGCTGCTGAGATATCCTGCTCTAAGAGAGGCAGACATGCCAGATTTGCACATTTGTACACTGATATAGTCATTGTTCTCATGTTACTAAATAACTAGATACATATTTTATTTATGAGCATCTGTAAAAATAAAATGTATAAAAAAAAATTGCATGTGCATATGGCCTATGGTGGCAGAATGAAAACGTGTTTTTCAGGCTGCATTCAGACAAGCAGAAAATAGCACAGACCTAGAGCCAAGCACAAAATTACCAGTCCCTAGAATAAATTGTACAGTGATAATACTTTTTATATTCTCTTAAAGGGGTAGTCCAACTTGTTTTAATTGATGACCTATCCTCAGGATAGGTCATCAGTAAGAGATCAGTAGGGGTCTGACATCCAGGAATAGCACTCCAGCCCCTTCCAACAGCTGATTGGCGTAGGGGTCAGGTGTTGGACCCCCACTGATTTCTTATTTGTGACCTATCCAGAGGAAAGGTTATCAATAAAAATGAGTTGGATAATCCCTTTATAGAGCAGATTGGTATATAGTTTTGTGTGAAAAGACTCATTATCACTTTTATTTTATTTATTTAAATCCTTGCTAATATAATGTTTAGGAATTCAGTCCTATTTAGCAACTAAAAGCTATCTCTGTGTACGCCATCATACGGGGACACCTGTTAATCATTGGATAGGACCAACCACTGGACTACTAAGCCTAGAATGAGATATTAATGAATGCTCTTTAATATCCTGTCTCCAGATCAGACTGTATGTTCCATGGGCAGTGGAAGGCAAACCTATCCAGAGGTTAGGACTGTAAAAAATGTGATTATCTCTACGTAGAAGCCATTTAACGCCAATGTCTGTATAATGGATAATGTTATATGGAAAGCAGTGAGCTGTTTAATAAGAATGGTTATTCTGAATATTTTCATGGCATGAATTTAGCGTGAATAAAAGTAATGTTGGAGCTCATTTTTATAGCTACTTGAACACTGAAGCAAAGTAGGTCACCTGCCTGGGTAACATCTTTCTATTTGCTTTTTCATTTCTTTTTCTCACTCGGTCTCTCTCTTTCTTAAGTTTGTTGCACTTCTATAAACCTGTCGTAAGTATTGGTTGGTACAGATAAGGCAAAAATCTGGATTTCCCATCGAAAAACAAAAATACTGTATATACTTAGCCATTACATCAATCTTTTTTCCAAAACTGTAACATGGTTTGTGAAGGGGTAAAATGAATTTGGTCATGCAATAAAGTGGTTTAGGAATAGAGAGTGCTGGAGACTGTGCTATATGGTTGGTGTTTGTTTTACACCCCTGTGTAGACTAGACACCTGTCTACAGACTGATTTTGAGGTTTTCTTATGTGACATTGTGGTTGTTGGACCCCTCTCACACACGTAGTCCAATATATATCCCAATATATACAGTTATCCATTGTTATTTGCCTGACATACAGTAAAATTAGTTGCTAACGCTATTATGAATAACATTGTAGCTTTTCTGTTTTCATTGTAGCTCGCCTGTTACAGAATTCTTGAGGATTCCAGGCAGAAGCCTGCTCATTTAATTGCAGTCAGAGGTGTTAGTGGTGTCTCACTGTTAGATGGGGAATCACTAGGCATTTATTCATTGTTAACTAGATTTTCATGCCAGGAACACCTCTGGTTTGCAATAACCAATATCATTATAGAACATAAAATAGACCAAAAACATTACTCAGGCTTTTTTCACACTATCAGGGTGTTACTTTTTGGCAGATGCAGCATGGCTTTTTTTAGAATTTTTTATTTATTTTAGTGCTGTCTAAAATCTATTCTATGCTACAGAATGCTATGCTATGGAAAATGAATTAATACAGTTCTTGGAGGGTAAAAATGTTCACTGCACCTCTGGATAAATTCATTGAGGGGTACAGTTTCCAAAATGTCACGTATCAGGGGATTCCACTTTACTGGCATTTCAGGGGCTCTGTAATAGTGGAATGGGGTCCAAAAGCCAAACCGTCTAAATTTGTGCTCCAAAAAACAAATAGCACTTAACAGTTTATACCGACATATAACAAGTGGGATAACACAGGTACAACAATATCATATATGTGGGCATAAACTGCTGTTTGAGCACACAGAAGGATACAGAAGTGAAGGTGTGCAGATTTAGATGTTTAAAGTGGAATCCCGTAGGAAGTGACCCCATTTTGAAAACTGCACCCCTAAAAGAATTTATCAAAGGGCGTAGTGAACATTAGTTTTTCCAGATGTGAATGTCCAGTGGATTGTGAGAAGGCAATATGTAAGTTGTGTGGCATACACTGGGTACACCAAATTCCTCACTATTTTCCCACTAGATCCTAGGGTTAGCGGTTTTTCACTGTTGTGTTTAAAGGGATTGTCCGGGATAACTGGAAAGTCCTACACTAATCTAAACACCCTCTCCCTCCTACTTTCTAAATAACATCATTAATCAAAAATGTATATTTACCCTCCACGCATGCGCAGTAGAGGTGGATCAGTTTAGTCAATAGGCAGATTAGCTCTTTGGAGCAACAAGGAGGTAAGTGGCCACGTCCTTATTGCTACAAAGAGCTCATTTGCATATTGCCAAAAGGGTGATATGTCAGCAACAATGGCATCGATTCACAAGGGGAAAACATTGATTCAGGTGACCGTAACCTACAGTGCTATGAAAAAGTATTTTCTCTCTTACAGGTTTCTTTTGTTTTTGCATATTTGTCACACTTACCGTATTTTTCGGACTATAAGACGTACTGGACCATAAGATGCACCTAGGTTTTAAAGGAGGAAAATAGGGAAAAAAAATTTGAAGCAAAAAATGTGGTAAACTATTTAATATATGAGAGTTGTAGTTTTGCAACAGCTGCAAGGCCACATTGACAGGAGGCCCTGCAGCTGTACAGGGATGTATAGGGCATCTTTTTTTGCGGGGTCAGGTGTACTTTTTAGTTATACCATTTTGGGGAATGTCTATTGCTTTGATCACTTTTTATTCAAATCAAAGGCGAATCAGTGAAAAAAAACGCAGTTCGGCACTTTTGATTCTTTTTCCCACTATGACGTTCACCCTACAGGAAAAATATTTTGTAGACCGGGCATTGTATTTAAGTTTGTAGACCAGGTATTTTAATACACAGGGATACCTAAGGTGTATGTGTTTCACAGTAATTTTCTACTTTTATATGTATTCTAGGGAAAGGGGGGGGGTTTGTTTTTTATTTTTTTTATATTTTTTTAACTATTTTATTAGCCCCCCTAGGATGCTTGAACCTGCAATAATTTGATTGCAAGTCCCATAGACTGCAATACAACAGTATTGCAGTCTGTGGGATATTCTGTACATTACTATTGAGGCTGGTTATAGACCAACCAATAGTAATATTACTATAATAGGCTTGGGAGCATTCAAGAGTCTCCCAGCTGTCACAGGAACAGGTTGGCTCCTGCGATCTCGCCGCGCAGGAGCCGGCCTGCAACAAACAAAGTAGCCACCAGCCTGGGGGCAGTTTGAGGGGGGTCTTACAGGTAGTAATGCCCGCGATCAGAGTTGACTCTGATCGCGGGCATTATCTCTGGGTCTCTGCTGTGACCCGGTAGCTATGGCGACTGCTCTGCAGCAGAGTGGCTGCCATTGTCTTTACACACCTGTAATAGCACGGCGGATGCTGGGGAGGGTTCGCGCCGCTGGGGCACCCTGTTCTCGAGCCCATGGGCCTGCAGCATCTCCCCCACTCCTGCTGCTGCAGGAAGCCCCACTGCAGGAAGCCAGCAGTGGCAGGAGTGGGACGATGCATTTGGACTATAAGACGCACCCCCCATTTTCCTTCCAAATTTGGGGGGAAAAAGTGCGTCTTATAGTCCGAAAAATACGGTAAATGTTTCAGATTATCAAATAAATCTGAATATCAGACAAAGCTAACCTGAGTAAATACAAAAAGCATTTTTTAAATTTAATTTAAATAATTTCATTTATTATGGAAAAAAGCTATATATATATGTGAAAAAATAATTTCCCCTCTGTATTAACTGTGATTAACCACATTTTTGGATAACTAAGTTTAATTTCACTAGCCACACCCAGGCCTGAGTACCGCCAGACCCATAGAATCAAGAAATCACTTAAGTAGAACCTGTCTGACAACATGATGTAGGCTAAAAGATCTCAAAAAGCAGCACAATATTCCCCGATCTGAAGAAATTCAAGAAAAGATGAGAAACAAAGTCTCTTAGTCTGGAAAAGTTTACAAAGTCATTTCTAACTCTTTTGGATTCCAGCAAACCACAGTGAGAGCAAATGGAGAAAACATGAAACAGTGGTGACCCTTCCCTGGAGTGGCCGACCTACCAAAATTAGTCCAAGAGCGTACTGACTACTCATCTAGGAGGTCACAAAAGAACCCAGAACAACATCTAACCTTTCACTATCCAGTCCCTATACAGTTTTCCGAGATTTTCAATCGGATTTGCGGCGGACTGACTCCGCCGCAAGTGTGAACCCACCCTGAGCAAAAATGGCATCCAGAAGGAGAATTCCAAGGTGAAAACCACTGCTGACCAAAAAGAACAAAAAGGCCCATCTCGCATTTGCCAAAAAACAAATACTTTTTCACAGTATTGTATCTGTCTTCAGGGTTTTGTTGATATGCTGGGTTCTGGTGACAGACTCCCTTTAATGGAGCCATGATGATATTGGTAAACAGATCCATTGGAATCCTGAAGGATTCCTTCAACATATAAAGGGTTTCATCAGGTTCCATTCCTTTTCCTGGGCCTGTCAAAAACACCAGAACCTTAATAAAATAGAGCTGATGAATAATCTGAATTATACTTGGTATTTCTCATGCTAAATAAATGGCAGTTGTAAATATTACAGTACATATAAATTATTGTTGCGCAATCCAAAAAGTATATAACTAATTTATAATGGTAAAAAAGCCACATTACATTATTTTGTATATATGTGCTACTTTATGGGGTACAAATGATGTTACTCAAGGTGCAGTGCAAAAGCAGCAGTTAACCATAATGCTCTACTTAGAGCTTGTCTAAGGGGCACAGTTACATTTACTTAAAAGTCAGATGCTAAGAAAACAAATGAGCCCAATCTTCCAGCTGTGCTGAATGGCTGTGGGGGCTCAAAGACGGGAGTGAAGTATGTAGCGTGCCATTGTCCAGGCCCATGACTAGCACTTTGGGAGTCTGTTTACTAAGTACAATAACTCCTTCTAGTCCAGTGATAGTTAGACATCTACAGGGATCTGCCCTACTGAGAGGTTCTTTATAATTCAGACCGTTTTTATACCCTCCAATATGCTTTCCCATATTATTCCTGTTTGTTATTCACTGTGAAAAGTAAATCAGTTTCTGTCTGCTTTTTCCTGTGCATCCTAAGTAGTGTCATTGACTTCCCTTATTTTGTTCTTTATGAACATAGTGTAGAATATTTAAGAGTTTATTAAGATCTATATGTAAATATACTATAGACAGATAACATACCAAGTAGCTTATTATTTACAGTCTTTTGTGGACTTTCCACATGTATGCCTAATAGAGTAAGCTAAATAAATCTTGTTTGCTGGAAGATTCC
This sequence comes from Leptodactylus fallax, assembly GCA_947044405.1. Classification (NCBI taxonomy): domain Eukaryota; kingdom Metazoa; phylum Chordata; class Amphibia; order Anura; family Leptodactylidae; genus Leptodactylus; species Leptodactylus fallax. The sequence continues at coordinate 662,137 of CAMRHE010000045.1, forward strand.
CTAATATGTGAAAAGTTATTTATTGCCTCCTTGGGAAAGTGAACATTTTCGGCTCTGGAAGCTATCCAGTTCTTTTGAATTGAAGTGGAATTTATTTGCATATTAAATGTTTGTTTCTTTAATCAGCTCTCATGCTGGTGACTATTGAAATATGATTATACAGCAACTGAAGAGCTCTAATGCAGTCTATTCTCACATCTCCATCTGCAGACATAAATGTATGGGAGGATTGGTAATCTCACTCTTCTGGCTTTCTGGAATGTCACACTGAGATGATGCCTTAAATTGTAACCAGTTTTGTTAAATTATGTATGTAGTCACTTATTAAATGTGTGGGTGTTTTCTACACTTACATGTAAAACTAGTACAATAAATTACATTAAAGATGTTTTTTTACTGATTAAAAACAGATACTAATAAATGTTCTTTTTTTGTAATATGTTTGTTTTTTCTTAAGGTAGACTTTTTTCATTCTCCATATGTAACTATAGGATTGCAATCATACCATTCAAAGACTTACTTTATTGCAGTCATGTGGACAGTAGGTAATTTTGTGATGACACATTGGGGCAGATTTGCCAATACTTCTAAGGCCTTATTCGCGTGACAGTGAAAAGCGGACATGTGATATCTGTTTTTTAAAGGGCAATCACATGGCAGTTTTAAAAACAATGAGAACGTCCAATAAAAAGAGTCTGTTAAAAAACTGACATGTTCTATATTTGTTGATTTGACTGTTACAAAAATGGACAAATTAATCCACCCATAGACTTTCATGAGTCTTAAAATGTCTGTATATTGGCCATTCAAAAAAAATGAACACCACATAGCTGTTCTTCACTGTTCTTTTTTTCTGTTTTTCTTGGAAGCTTGGAATGGTCGTGTGGATATGGTCTAAAAGTAAGGCAGTGCAAAATCAGACTAGGCAGTTTAAGAGGAATTTTGAGAGGAATTTCCCCATAAACCAACACTGTGGAACTCATGGCAGAAAACAGACCGAGCCTCAGGGTTCTGGCGTGGGTTTGTACATGTGATTAGCATCATATACAATGGGGTTAATCAGGCCACATGCCACGGTTTAGTGATTCAGCCACTGAAGATTGAGCAGGACACTTTGTTTTTTTAGCGTTGCTTCCCCCTATTAAAAATAATGGGTGGCATAAAAGGGCAAGTTTTTTAAGAAGATTCAGAGGTGGAAGACCACCTCAAATCCTTCTCAAACTCCTCAGTTTGAACATATCCTTAAAGAGGTTGTCCAGGCAAATTTTTTTTTATTTTAAATATGCTGGGGGAGGTGAAAAAAAAAAATCCTACTCACCTGTCCCCAGTGCTCTGGTGTCCTCTAAGCACGGTCTGGTGCTTTTGCTCCGATGTCTTCTTACGGGTCTCTTACTGAGTTCCGCTGAAGCCGCTGATTGACCTCAGTGGTCCCGTGAGGCCTCAGGAAGAGACCCGTGATGTTACAGGTCGTGACATCACATGCCCTTCGCTGAGGCCGCTGAATGGCCTCAGCTGTAAAGTGTGACTAGCACTTCCGCCACACGTCAACACTGGACCGAGAAGACCGTGCTGGGAGGCACTGAAGCATGTAAGGTGAGTATGATTTTTTAAAATTTTTTTTCACAAAACTTTAATGTCCGTTTTTGCCTGGACACCCCTTTAAACTGGACCAGGTTTATCACAGTGGCTGATGCTGGATGATAAATCTTGCATAGCTTTAGACTGTGTAGTCAAAGTTTACACCACCTATTTGTTGGCTTAGTTTACGACAAACAATGCACAAAAAATTTGGTGTATTTTTTGCAGAAGTGTTGCATAATAGGCCACACGCTCTTTACAGTTAGGCCAGAACCTTTTCTCAACAAGTGGGGCAATATTAAGTTTTTAATTCAGGAATCTGCTGGACTTCACTGGATGTAAAAAGCAGATCAACCACGAACAAAACACAACCCACAATTAGCAGGGTGGGGTCCTGCCCACGAATAGCACTCATGTGTGAATGAAGCCTTAGGCAGACTGCAGCCACTGAATTACTATTAATACTCAATCTTTAATATATCTTACATACCTTACAAAACTTTTCCCCATTTATCATTCTTTGGGAATTCACAATAGACAATTTATAATATTAGATTTTACTCCGATAGGGAACAGCAGAATAAAGATCAGCAGTTTGTCCTGTGTTTTTAATTCAACTTGTCCTTGTTTTAGTGTATTGAGCAAATAAAAATTATATTTTATGGATATGAATTTCTACCAACAGAATATAGGCAGTAGTGAGGGAATTCTAACTGCCAACAGGCAAATTGTAATAAACCTATAAAAAGTATTTAAAACACATAATAAATGTGGTGCCATCTACACCAGTTTTTGGCACAAATTACTCCACAATTCTGACACATTTCCATATGTAAATCTGGCCCAATCTTTTTCAGTCTCATTGCTCTTTAGTTGTTCTATGTAAGGAAAGGCATTACATGGGTTGTAATAGAGATCAATGTGTTATTTATCTGCTTTGTGCATCATGTCAGGGGTTGAAGCTCTGTTCTCTGCAAAAACTGAGATACATCCTTTACCCATCCACATAAGTACGGGAGAGAGAAAGAGTAAGGATGTAGGTTTTGCATGTATTTTAGAGACAAACAAGGATAGGCCTCTGTAATAAGGCTTATATGTACTTAAAAAGTGTTCGAACATATTGAAGTAATTGCCAAGGTTTTGTGTAACGTGTCAAACACCATGATATGAAGGTAACATGTGAATAAGCCCTCATACATCTTGGTGCTATGGCACACATTTAATAAGATGTGTGAAATGTCACAAAAATGTGCTGTCTGTAAATGTCCCCCATCATTTTTTGTATAAAAGTGTATAATTAAGTAAAATCAGATTCTGGATTACTGAAGATGCTATATACTAAACACATCTTGGAAATCACTCTTTCTGTTCTCAATTCCATTTTGGGTTTCAATCATTTTGGCATAGAACAAAAATGTGGAAGTGAGGTCTGCCTACACAAACCCTTCTCATTGTTCTACCTCTGGAACATGAGTATGTCTGCTAAGAGGAATGAGAGTGTAAGTGTTATGTGATCCCCTCCTCCTAACATCTAACAAGTAGGAGACAGAGAAATGCATGGCTGCAAATGAGGTTCATTGATTTGTATGACCCCTGAGTCCTGGTGACTGCATGAAGTAAGTGTTAGAGGTCCTCCTGTTGTTTGCCTAAGACCATTTACTATAAGCCACAAACCACAGAGCATAATATATGAATAAAACTGCTGTATATGAAAATGCATCGGCATAAAGTAAATTATTAAATCAAGTGGTGATGATTTCTCATTTACCTAGAAAGTCATAAGATGAGCGTTCTGCTTCATTGTCATCTGTTTCCTGTTAATAATATAGTGTCTATCCTTAAAATAGTTCATTCATTTAAGAGTGGTCGGTGTCCAACACCTAGCCCCTGCACTGATCGAGTGTTCTCCGTACAGTGTACAGAGCTGAAAGCAGAAGGCTCAGTACACAGAGTTGTGGCCTTTTGTAGTTCAGCACTCATTCAAAGGAAGCTTTTCATTGACCCCTTTAAGAAAAAGGTACAGCTTTACATAATTCATGCTATATACATGTCAGACCCACACATCAGTTTTGACCCTCATATTGGACACATGCATTAGTCCTCCATGATGCATACATGGCACTCATGCATGAGACATGTATAGTAAGGCACACACAATACTCACATTAGGCCCCATTCATATCAGTTTTTCAACCTCTTTTTACACCAGGAAAGGCTCCCAACATCCTGTATCTTTCCACAAGAAGGATGCAACGTTTTCCGTTGTATAGGACGTATGTTGTTTATTAGATCCAATTATAAAAAAAAAAAACCTATTCACATCGTACTGTATGTCAATTTTATACATTAGTATGTAATAGCATACTCTTCAATTGCTGCTACATTTCATAACTTTATGAAGAATGCCAACAACTAGCCCAGCAAAGACCAGAAGGAAACTCTTTTGGCTTCTGTTTGGTAGAGTGTAGCTCTATGTGAGGAACTTTTCTTAGTGTACACATCAAGTATATATTACTAATGTGATGTGAATAGGGCCTTAGACACATGATGCATACATGTTGCTCACAGAGAGTCTGTCAGTGACCAGGTAATAAAAATAGAGCTTATATCTATTGGTAGCAGTAAGTATAGGCAAATGATCGGGCAAAAATGACTTGAGGGTCAACTGAATACAATATTTATGTACTGATATTGCATAGAAAAAGTTGTGACTTACAGTAGTGTAATTTCAGGCTAGAGCTAGTGTGACATCTACCATCCGACTGAATGTAATGTTGACACGTGCTGCTTCTTATGTTCCCAGTGCAACTCATCTTCAATGCATTGGGTGACATTTGCCTGCTATAGGGTGCAGCTTGGATGTTGTGATGTGATGTGATGGCCCTAACATGATGCAACTCTAAGCAGAGGGTTGCCCTGGCACTATATCAACAATACTGTGGCATCAGTTTGGTCCTGGCAAATTTTGAGCTCAGTGTAAATGAAATATGGGAACTGAAGAAACACCTTAATGTATATGTATAATGAAGAAAGACCCTAATGTATATCTATGTACAGACCTGCAGTTATTAAATGATGATCTCCAAGGGCTGCGGTACATGACAGTGATTTAAAGACAGGTGTTCAGAGCTCTTGAAAAAATAGGGGCCCACACCCCCTGGGGGGGTTGGGCCCCCCTATAAAATAAATATATTATTTGTTTGATATGGATTTATTTTTATATTAATTTATTTTTTTTATAAAAAAAAAAGTGGTTGTTTTTTTTGTTCTTTTTTTTTTTTTTTTTGAAGAGAGGAGAAAAAAATAATATTTTTTTTTTTTTTTTTGTTTTTTTTTTTTTTTTAATAAACTGTAGGGAACTGCCATTTCTACTAGTATATAATGTATCTGGCTTCTTTGCCCCTGCAGTTTGGCTTCAGAGACCCCAGGCATTTAGTGCAAGTTTTGTTTTGTAAATACAGTGAGTCAGACACATGTGAGGCAGAGCTGCTGGGGGGAGAGATGTGAGCAGAGCTGCTGAGACAGACATGTTATGTCTGGGGGAGTCTAAGAGCCACTTGTTCCTCTTTACTTCACAGTATATAGTTAGGTATGTGTTACCCCCTATATACTCACAGGACCTAGCTAGTAACCGTAGTTAGGGATCCATATATATATATAGTTCAGGGCAGTGATAGGTTAGGCTTCCGAAGGCCAATTAGCTAGTTAGAGGCCCGGTGGCACTAGTAGTTTAGCTGGCAGGTTAAGGACTCAGTGTTAGGGTAGTCAGGCCTGCATCTACTGCCGTCACCGTCGCCCTGTTTGCTGCCTGTGAAGAATCTCACCATCATCATCATCATCTCCTGATCGGCTGTCTGTCATCTCCTGGAATCCAATCCGAGGATCCACAGGGGCCCCTGCATCTCTTCTGTTGCCTGGAGGTATTGTGCACTGGACTCTTGCTATATATCTATATATATATATACCCGGGTATATAACCTAAGACGGTTGAGGACTTGCTGGTTGTTGTAGTATTGCTGTGTTCTGAGTATATTTTATGTATGTATTATTACCCTGTTGATTCTTATAAAGCTACTGTTATAACCTTATGTGGTATCTGTATGTATTCTTCAGACTGTGAGATTAGTACAGTGATCCTTGTTAAGGCTACTAACTGTACTTCATGGGTAAGTCCCAGGAAGAGATCCTCCCTGTAATACAGAGGCTCTATCCTGGGTGGAGGCACTGATATATTTCATATATGTTCCCACTCTTCCCTTCAGCGAAGGCTTCAGGTCCCATTATACACACAGGTCAGCGCCAGAGTCTGTTGCGGGAGGGATAATACTCATACCCCCCCCCCAAATAGGGCTATATTTGGAGGCACTGCTGAGATTTAGAAGTGGGAATAGTCATTGATATGGAGAAGCGATATAGCTCAGAGGGGAACCTCCCACTAGCTACTACATGGGATTACCGACCTCCTGTTCCTCCCCTGGTTCAGGTAAAGGAAGAACCCCGCTCAGCCAGTTACCCCCCCAGTATGGCCGTCGCTAGCAGTTCCTCTAGTGACAGTGCTATTAGCACTTTAGCCAGGCTGACTGAAATGTTAGCTCAGGGCCTGCAGGCCACTCACTACAAAAAACTAAAAGTATTCTCTGGTAATGTCCCAGTACCACAAGGGGAGGAAAACTTTGAGATATGGAAAGAACATACTCTCCAATGCCTGAAGGAATGGTCTTGCTCTGAAGAAGGCAAGCGGCAGCGTATCAGTGAAAGTTTGCGGTCTCCTGCTGCAGAATTGATCCGCTTGTACAGAGACTCTCATGAAGGAGTGAGTGCATTGGACTATATACAAGTACTGTCTGATCACTTTGAGCCATACTATGACCTTGCCCAGATGGTTACTGATTACCGAATGGTTCGTCAAAAAGAAGGGGAAAATGTCTCTACTTTTATTAACCGTTTAGAGCTACTTCTTTCACGTCTGGTGTACCACGCAGCTATATCTACTTCAGAGGTAGACGCTATGAGAACCAGTCAGTTGGTGAGAGGGTTACAACCTCATCATCCTCTTGCTCAAGTACTCAAGGTCTTACTATCTGATAGAGTCCTTCCATTTCCTGACTTAATGAAGTTAGTGAAGAAACAAGAAGCTGACATTAGTTTTAGTACCCCTAAGAAAGCGAAAAGCATCTCTAAAGAAGATGTTGTTCCTAATTCAAACAAGGACAAACCAGCGGAGCGGTCAGAACTTAGACAGTCCGCCACTCCACCCACTGCCACTCAATGGAGGAAGGATGCTAGAACCTGTTATAAATGTGGTCAGACGGGCCATACTGCCAGACAGTGTACGGAGGACAGTGAGGGATTGAGACACAGTGCTGTCTTCTCTATTCAGAATCAAAGACACCGAAGGAAGGCGGGCCGAGTAAATACCAGAGGCGCTATCGCGGGCTCCAGGTCCGTTGTCAAAGTCACTGTCAATGGTCATGCCGCTCCTGCCCTGTTTGATACAGGATCTCAAGTGACCCTGATTTATCGCTCGTTCTACCAAAAGTATCTGAGGGATATACCTCTTCAGTCTACAGGACAAATGAAATTGTGGGGGCTTAATTCAGGATCATATCCTGTAGATGGCAGCCTGCAAGTAGTTATAGCTGTCCCTGAATTAGAAGATCAGAGTGTCGCTCCCATGAAGATTACGGCTCTTGTCTGTCCTGATACAGGGGATTCTTGTGCAGCTCCTGTGATACTTGGCACTAATTGTCCCGCAGTGCATTATGCTTTTCAGAAGTTTCTTGGAAGAGATTGGAACCCTGCAGCTCAGCCGGTGAATATATCTTCTGATCTTAGAGAACTCTGTGATGCCCTGTCTACTGGCTATCGACATGGAATGGTATATCATATCGGTGAGAGAACCGTGGAAGTTCCTGCCGGCGGGGAGAGAATTCTGAGAGTAGCCTCCAGCATTGCTCCCGATTTGCTTGAAGGGGGGAGTTATGTCCTTATGGAAACCCCTGAAGAAATGATTAACCAGAATGGCTGGATGGTGATCCCAGAGAGAAAGGACTGGAGAAATAAAGTGGAGTTATCTACCTGTGTGACAGTGAGGAACTGTTCACCGCATCCGATTGTAATTGGACCATACCAGAATGTGGCCCACTGCTACCCTGTGCTTGGAGTAAATCCATACGCTGAAGTGTGCAGGATTCAAATCCGAGATGCAATCCCTAATCTCAATCTTGACTTGAGTGATCCACATTTACCAGAGGCCTGGAATCAGCGACTGACACAGAAGTTGTCTGAATTATCGGAAGTGTTCTCCATGGATGATATGGATGTAGGTTGTGCTAAAAGTGCTCAACACACTTTCCGATTGACCGATTCTACTCCCTTCCGGGAGCGACCACGGAGAGTTGCTCCAAAGGATGTTGATGAGTTAAGACAGACTCTACAGCAAATGAAAGGTCAGGGGATCATTGTGGACAGTAAGAGCCCCTATGCCTCACCTATTGTGGTGGTAAGAAAAAAATCTGGAGCAATTCGCCTATGTGTGGATTACAGAACTCTGAACCGGAGAACCTTACCTGATCAGTATACACTGCCGAGAATTGAAGAAGCTCTGGAAGCTCTGAATGGAAACTGTTGGTTCACAGTGCTGGACCTAAGATCGGGATACTATCAAGTCCCAATGGCACCTGAGGATCAGGAAAAGACAGCCTTCATATGCCCCTTGGGTTTCTTTCAGTTCACTCGTATGCCGCAAGGTACAAAAGGTGCGCCAGCAACGTTCCAAAGGTTGATGGAAAGAGTGTTAGGTGATTTAGTGCCCCGGGAATGCCTTGTATATCTTGATGACATTATTGTGTTTGGAAAGACGCTGGAAGAACATGAAGAACGACTCATGAGAGTACTCCATCGCTTAAAAGAAGAGGGGCTGAAGTTGTCGGCTGACAAATGCAAATTTTGTAGATCTTCGGTCACTTATGTAGGTCATATTGTTTCTGCTGAAGGAGTTGCTACCGATCCTGGTAAGATTGAAGCTGTGGTGAATTGGCCCCGACCGCAAAATATTACGGAGTTGCAATCTTTCTTGGGGTTTTGTGGATTCTATCGACGATTTGTGGAAGGATATTCAAAAATTGCTCGAGCCCTCCTCGACCTGTTGAAGAGTGATGCAGGAGATCCGGGAAAGAAGAAAGGGTCTTCCAAAAGCCTTTTTGGCGATAGGTGGACTGCGGATTGTGAAGAAGCATTTAAGTTGTTGAAGAAGAAATTGACAGAAGCTCCCGTTCTGGCTTATGCTGATGCACATAAGCCATATGTGCTACATGTAGATGCCAGCTTTGAAGGATTAGGTGGCGTGCTGCACCAAGAATACCCGGCCGGGTTACGGCCCATAGCTTTCATAAGTCGAAGTCTTTCTCCCAGCGAGAAAAATTATCCAGTACATAAATTGGAGTTTTTGGCGCTCAAGTGGGCCATTGTTGATAAATTACATAACTATTTATACGGAGCCACGTTTGAAGTAAGAACAGACAACAATCCACTGACATACGTTTTGTCAACCGCTAAACTCGATGCTACAGGACATCGCTGGTTGGCAGCTTTATCCAACTACCAATTCACACTCAAGTATAAATCGGGGCCTAAGAACATTGGGGCAGATGCTCTATCAAGACGGCCTGGATTACCTAGTCCGGAAGTAGTGGATGAATGGGAAGAAGTGCCAAGTCCTGGAGTAGGAGCTTTGTGTGCCATGGCTGCTGTAGTTGAAGACCGAGTAGCCTTTTCTGAAACTCGGCTTATTGACTCTATTGGGGGAGGTCCCGAAGCTGTACCAGACATGTTTGCCTACCCTGCCGCTTTAGGATCCTTTGAGAGTTGTTCTATATCTTCAAAGCGAATGATCTGGAGTCAAAAGACTGATCCTTTAATTGGACCTCTTTATCAAGCAGTGAGTTCTCAAGACAGAGAAATGTTAAAGACATCCCTACCCTCTGAATGCAGTCAACTTCTACGAGATTGGGAGAAGTTTGAAATAGACAATGGCCTACTTTATCGTGTGGTGCTGTATCATGATCACCCTGGAAGGCGCCAACTAGTTATTCCAAGCTGCTTTCAGAAGATGATTTTCCGAAGTCTGCATGATTATCATGGTCATTTGGGACCTGAGAAGACTTATGGCCTAATACAAGACCGATTCTACTGGCCCAAAATGAGAGATACCGTGACTCGTCTGTGTAGGTGCTGTCGCAGATGTTTGCAGAGGAAGACTGTCCCGGTTCGAGCGGCCTTCATGGGACACTTGAAGAGTTCGGGCCCCATGGATCTTGTCTGCATAGACTTCCTTTGTATTGACAACGACTCCAGAGGATTTGGAAATGTATTGGTGGTGACTGATCACTTCACACGATATGCTCAAGCCTTTCCGACTAAGGATCAAAAAGCAGTCACTGTTGCAAGAGTGCTTTGGGAAAAGTATTTTATCCATTATGGCTTACCACACCGGTTGCATTCTGATCAAGGCCGGGATTTTGAGAGTAACCTGATCAAAGAGTTACTTCAGTTGTTGAACATCCGCAAAAGTCGGACGACGCCTTACCATCCAGAGGGAGATGCCCTTCCTGAAAGATTTAACAGGACTTTACTTGATATGCTTGGTACCTTACGAATTGAGGATAAGCGATCCTGGAGTCGAAAAGTGGAGGCTATGGTGCATGCCTATAATAGTACAAGGCACGAGAGCACAGGATATTCACCATACTTTCTGATGTTTGGAAGAGAGCCTAGGCTACCTATTGACATCTTGTTGGGAGTCTCTACCGATGGTATCAGTCATCGAGATCATTACCGATACGTGGCACGTTTGAAAGAAACGCTTAAGAGTGCTTATCAGCTGGCTGAGGAAAATGCGGCCAAAGTGAATGAAGGAAATAAAAGGAGATTTGATCTTCGAGTAAGATACCGAGAATTGAACCCTGGGGACCATGTTCTGCTACGGAATTTGGGAGCATCTGCAAAACATAAGCTGGCTGATCGATGGCGGAGTGAACTCTTTACAGTGGTAGATCGGTTGCCTGGAATACCAGTCTACAAGATAAAAGGACGGGACGGGAGGATCAGGACTTGGCATAGAAATCATTTGTTGCCTGTACCTCAGATTGATGGTATGGATATCTCCAATGATGGCTCGGCCTGCGATTCTCCACAGTCCTTAGCCGATATTCCACCTGACCTTCCTGAAACTCCTGAGAGTGATTGGACTGTGGCTCCTGAAGTTCCTAGATCACCAGTATCTTCTCCTTCAGGGAGACCTATGAACCCTCAAACTCCAGAATTCGTACCTAGATCTGTGTCTACAGATGAGCAGGGATCTAGCTCTCCTACGCCACCAGCACCATCCCCTCCCATGGCAGACAACCCTAGTTTAGGGCCTGGACATGCTAGTTTACCTCAGAGAGAGGTACGGAGAGGAGAGAGAATTAGACACCCTCCACCTATGCTGACATATGATAGTTTGGGGGACCCCAGATTTACTACTCAGCCTCATTTATACCATGCTTGGGTGGGTGCAGTGTCCACTTTGGTCAATATGTTACCAATTTTCGCTCCTGCTGGCATGTATACCTATTAACCTGTTGTGACTCTGTAAATGCAAAAGCAACCATATTGATATTGTCATTGGTAATGTTGACTGTATACTATGACTTTGTATGTCTTTGACGTGACGTAAAGATTTCACCAGAGGGAGAGTGTAGGGAACTGCCATTTCTACTAGTATATAATGTATCTGGCTTCTTTGCCCCTGCAGTTTGGCTTCAGAGACCCCAGGCATTTAGTGCAAGTTTTGTTTTGTAAATACAGTGAGTCAGACACATGTGAGGCAGAGCTGCTGGGGGGAGAGATGTGAGCAGAGCTGCTGAGACAGACATGTTATGTCTGGGGGAGTCTAAGAGCCACTTGTTCCTCTTTACTTCACAGTATATAGTTAGGTATGTGTTACCCCCTATATACTCACAGGACCTAGCTAGTAACCGTAGTTAGGGATCCATATATATATATAGTTCAGGGCAGTGATAGGTTAGGCTTCCGAAGGCCAATTAGCTAGTTAGAGGCCCGGTGGCACTAGTAGTTTAGCTGGCAGGTTAAGGACTCAGTGTTAGGGTAGTCAGGCCTGCATCTACTGCCGTCACCGTCGCCCTGTTTGCTGCCTGTGAAGAATCTCACCATCATCATCATCATCATCTCCTGATCGGCTGTCTGTCATCTCCTGGAATAATCCGAGGATCCACAGGGGCCCCTGCATCTCTTCTGTTGCCTGGAGGTATTGTGCACTGGACTCTTGCTATATATCTATATATATACCCGGGTATATAACCTAAGACGGTTGAGGACTTGCTGGTTGTTGTAGTATTGCTGTGTTCTGAGTATATTTTATGTATGTATTATTACCCTGTTGATTCTTATAAAGCTACTGTTATAACCTTATGTGGTATCTGTATGTATTCTTCAGACTGTGAGATTAGTACAGTGATCCTTGTTAAGGCTACTAACTGTACTTCATGGGTAAGTCCCAGGAAGAGATCCTCCCTGTAATACAGAGGCTCTATCCTGGGTGGAGGCACTGATATATTTCATATATGTTCCCACTCTTCCCTTCAGCGAAGGCTTCAGGTCCCATTATACACACAGGTCAGCGCCAGAGTCTGTTGCGGGAGGGATAATACTCATACCCCCCCCCCAAATAGGGCTACAAACCATTGTGGGATTTAAGCAATGCTGTTAAGATAAAATATTCCATATGTAGTACATATTTTGTCAACAGGCACGGTCTGTAAAACTGGCTGAATTTTGTGTTTTCGGCTGCATTACACAATTTGCCAGTGCTTTCAACACTAACACAAGTATAAATGCATAGAAAGTCAACCTATGTGGTAGATCAGTGGATCAGATGTTGCTTTTATAACCATTGTCAGCAATGAGTAGTTTAGAGAAAAGCTGCATTAGTGAAATGGGAAGGCAGTTTAGCAGCAGTCATGCATCTCCTTCTCAGCTTCTATTATTAATCAGATTCTATTCTATAAAAATATGGTGAATTGTAGGAAGTTATTTTATTAAAGGGGTTTTCCAAGATAACTTGATAATCCAGGATGTGAATAAATGTTTTATTTTTTGTTTTTTTTAAGTACTACTCACATACCCCCAGTCCTCTGTTTGGAAGGCACATTGATCATTTCCTTTGGTGTTGGCTCTGGCTGGGCCAGAAGTGTAGAGACTCAGGAGACCACTGTGGCCAATCACATGGTGGGTACTGGAGACATCACTTCTGATATGTCAGTGATTGTCTGCAACGGTCACATGAACCTTTGCACTTCCAGGCTGGCCAGTGCTGGCATTGGAGGGAATGGAGCAAACACTGTCTGAATAAAGGACTGAGGATAGGTGAGTATATTTTTTTTATTTTACACTTCCTCCTGACCCCTGTGTTATCCTGGAAAACCCCTTAATTCATTATTTATTATTCTTCATATTATTGTGACTAATACATGCAAATATTATGAAATACGTACTTATATTATATACTTATATTACTGCTATATTAGATAGAATATCTGTATCCTATAATAGTGCGGTGACCAGATGGAAGGTAACGCTGCAGTTGGGATTGCGGGGGTGCAAACAGCGCAGACTTGTCACGGTCTCTGGGCACGAGGGCGCAGGGCTGGTGCTGTCCCACGTTACCACCACTGGTACCGGTGATGAGGGGGCTGCACAAATGTTGGTGGTGATTGTTCCCCCGGGGCGCTTCCCCTATACTGTGCCGACTGGTGGTGTTTGGGGCGCCCTGATGTTGTCGGTGCAGAGTCAGACACAGAAACGGTTGTAAAGTTGAACTTTTACTTCCATGGGTGTGGAGGCACAAATGCTTAAACAGTTTCTTCAATACAAAACAACGGGGTACGCCTGGTGACACAGCAAAGTCCTGGGGTGCAGGGTAGACTTGATGAAAGGTGTTCCTAGCCCCTTATACTTCAGTGTTACAGCCCTAAGGTGCGTCTGGGCTCCTATTTGGCTCATAGGAGGATGCCCACCATGATACTAGTACATAATATTCCCCACTCACGTTATGTGGTCCTGATAGCTCAGAGTTTCGGGGTGCAATAGTCAGGGTGGCAGGATATTCCACAGGTCTGGCCTTGGCCCCTGGATCCTGTGATACTTGCTATGGAGCACGTGTTCCAGAATGTTCTCTCCACAGTCTCATGCTGACAAGATAATGATGCTTGACTTCCTTCAGGGCGATGGCTAGGCAGACAGGGGACAGGATCTTCTGAATAGCTGGAGTATGTCAGCTCTCCAACCTTCCTGGGCCTGTCTAGGACTTGAGATTCCTGCACTAAACTCACTGCTTTCTTCACAGGACATCACACTTCTCTCCTCACCTCCTCCTCCTAACACTCCACACTTCTAACTCCTCACACGCAGGACCTTCCTGCAGGGGTGTTACCATGGGGACCCAGTGATCAGCTGACTCCTCCCCTTTTCCCAGGCGATGTCCTCCCATTGGACATTTGGTTACTATTCAATCCTATGGGAGGTGTAATGCATGTGTGAGGCTCACTAGGTGGCGCTGTGTTGTGTGAGACTCAGGACCCCCTGCTATGTCACACAGGCTATGAAGCAACAGGAAATAATACAATGCACAGAGATCACCCTCAGCCCAGCCATAGCCAGCTCTGGGATGCCACAATAGTTTCAGTCCAGATATAGATTCAGCCCAATATAAAATATTCAACTTATACCAATACCTTGTGTAATGGTGTACCCAATCTTTAATACAATTCCTTCCTTCCACGAAGTATGCAGCAAATAATGAACCTCTAGGACATTACCCTCAGGGATCATGAACATCATCGTGTCATGGCTCCATTTTGTACAGAGCCATGAGTTGGCTTCCAGAGAGATGCATGAGGTCTATGCTGTACTCTACTGTACTATGGTTTGCCCTAATTCTATAGAGAAGCATGTAGAGCTTTTTAGTTAATCTCAGAATGAATAATAAAAAAAATGGCATGCTCTATTGTATGGCAAGAAAACTGACTTGAAAAGTCACAAGTTTTGGTGAGGTCCATTTCTGCAAAAAAAAAAAAAAAAAGTGACTTTTTGATGGCTTGCACCCCACACAGCATCTAAAAAGTGGATGTGGAATAGAAAAACTGCCTGGTTTCTATTATTATCAGATTACTTCTGCTTTGTACAGTATGTCTGCGCCCAAATTTGGAATTTCCTAAATACATCTTTAATGTGGCTTCAATTCAAAAGTTCACTTTTAAGAATACAATATCTCATAAAATTGCAGTGTTCTGTTCATGTTGTGAGACCTAATAAAACACTGAGAAGGTCCTTTTGATTATGAAATGGATAATATCTCCATCCAGGTTTCCAATAATATTGTCTGATATGAAACACTGCGGCATGTACAGTAAATGTCCATATCTTCAAAACCTTGTACCCTTTAATTTCCCCTTGGGCGTTCAGAGGGCTGTAAGTGTTATAAGAATATCCAATAAATGTCCAATTTTAAAGAGATCTGTGTTATAGAATTGCCTCCAAAGCAATTCCCAAAACAGCAGAAACTGGCAGATTACGGAGAGCAGTAGAACAAGCTACCTAAATCTCACATTGCCCTGACTGATAGAATATAAGGCTACCCTGCAGACGCGTAGCTAGCGGGGGGGGCAGAGGGGGCAGCTGCCCTGGGCCCACTGACATTGTAGGGCCCACCGTGGGGCCACCATTAATACATCTTTTAATTTTAACTAGATCGGTGTCTGTAGACACCGATCTAGTTAAAACGCTTCCTGCAACTTGCTGTCTTGTAAACCGCAAGCCACTTCAGGCCTGCGGTTTACATGACAACGAGAACACAGTTATCGGCACAGGCGGCGCGATGACGTCACAACATCGCGCCTCCTACGCTGAGACGCTGACTTCCTGTGCGTGGAAGAAGAGAAAGCGGCAGCGCCATTCATCACGATCGCAGGTAGGTGAGTATAACTTATATTTGTTTTGTTTTAGCTTAGTTGTGGGTATTTTAATAGTATAAGGGGTTGTTAGGAGGGGGAATTATAACTATAAGGGAGGGGGCATTATCAACATAAGGGGGGTCATTTATATAAGGGTTATTACGGGGTACAAGGGGGGAGGTTATTTATATTAGGCGGTACTATGAACATAAGGGGGTGGTCATTGATATAAGGGGTCATTAGAGGTGCAGTATTTATGTCAAGGGTAATCAGGGGCATAATATGAGGGAGCAATTAATTTAATTAAAGTGACACTTGGGCTTTATTAAGACTAAAGCCCCACGTAGCGGGCTGCAGCAAAAAAGTGCTGCATGAAAACCGCAGCGCTTTTCACAGAAGGACCACAGATTTTTCCTCTGTGGACTTTCTGCTTCCATTATAACTATAGGGAAACCGTCAGCATTTCCGTAGGTATAATTGACATGCTGTGATTTCCAAAACCGCAACGGTTTTGGAAATCACAGTGTCCGCTGCACACATTTTTCCACAATGTGTGGATGGGATTTGCTAGAATGCCATCCACTTTGCAGGAACTGTAAAATGCAGCATTTTTTTTCCCGTGGCGTTTTTGCCACGTGGGGCCCCATCCCATCCCCACTTTGTGGTAAAATATGCGCAGTGGACAAGCTGCGACTTCCAAAACAGTCGTGGTTTTGGAAATCGCAGCATTCCTGTGGAAACGCTCCTGGTTTCCCTGTAGAGATAATTGAAGCAGAAAGTCCGCAGAGGAAACCTCTGCGAACTTTCTGTGCAAAGCGTAACAGGAAGAACAGCGCTTTTTTGCTGCGGGACGCCACGAGGGGCCTTAGGCTTAAAGAGTTTTCCAGCTCATTTTTAATTGATGATCTATCCTCAGAATAGATCATCAATAAGAGATAAGTGATTCCCCACTGATCAGCTGTAAGAAGGGGCTATGGCGCCTGTTTATATCACACGCTGTCTGTTTATAGTGACCGTGTGATGTAATTCCAGCCTTGTCACATAGACGTGTATAGGACGAGGCTGTAGTTACATTACATGACCGGTATGAGATGAATGACACTGTGTAAACAGAGAAGGGGTCACGGTGCTTACACAGGTACCACAGTTCATTCAAACGGTGGATCCTGGGGGTCCCAATTATTGGAACCCCATTAATTATTTTTACCTTTTGTTTACTTTCTGATTAGGAAACACCTGGGGCATTATTAATAAGGGGCACTATTTAAAGGGGGTACACAGGGAAGTTATTAATTTAAAGATGCACTTGTGGGTATTATTCATTATGGGGGGTTATATTATATATTTTATAATTGGGGGTAACAGCAGGATGGGTGTGCAGGTGAGGACAATGTGGGTCAGCTGCCTGGAAAAGTGAGGAGCCAAAAATGTCTGTGGTGAAAACTTTACAGAGACTGGAAGAAGTGGTCATGGCGGTTCAGATGAAAGAGATGGGAAATGTGAAGGATTGGTCAGAGACGTCACTGATAAGTTTTTAAATGTTACTGCACTGTATTTGCCTAAATCGTCTGCAGAGCCCTGTGTAGAGCCGATATATACCACTATACGGTCACTGTATAGTGATAATATCGGTATACCTAAGTTGGGGGCCCACTTGGACATGTTCGCCCCCCCTGTGCTGAACCCCTAGCTACGCCTCTGCTACCCTGATATCTTCACCAGAATCCGTCATGACTCCATATGGACATGGCTGAATCAGGAGATATTATCACACCAAGAGCTAATGTAAAAAATAGGTGCAACGGCAGACTAAAATCAGACCAGGAAAACTACAGTAAAACAAGTAAGCAATGTCAAAACAGAAAAAGGCGGAGTACCCAAATCAGAATCAGATAAGTGTCCAAGATGAGGTCGAGTCAAAGCCAACTCAGTAAGCAAGCGGATATCAAGTAAAACTAGATAAAGTCAGTCACCAGGAATACAGCAAACAAACAGATATGCTTCAGAGCTTAGGAACCTAACTAATAACAATTAATTAATAGTAAACACATTGGAAGTGCTAAAGAGACTTTAAATATCCCTCCACAGCTGATGATTGAACAATGAGGCAGCACTCTGGGTGGTTCAGCATCTCAGAGCACTGACTAGCAGCAGAGCCAGTGAAAGCATCATATGTTGGCATGGAAACTTTACAGAGACAGTAGTGAGTTTGGAGAATACATACTGAGAATCTGTTTCTGTGACACATTTTCACATGCGACTTGTTGGACTAATTTTAGGTGGCTGTGGTAATTTTTAGCAGTTGCTACATGCGATGGTGAATTATTTACATTTTTAAACATTCAGTTGAATGACCATTTGTCATA
The DNA here is from genome assembly GCA_947044405.1 of Leptodactylus fallax. NCBI lineage: Eukaryota > Metazoa > Chordata > Amphibia > Anura > Leptodactylidae > Leptodactylus > Leptodactylus fallax. Next base: position 680,093 of record CAMRHE010000045.1, read on the forward strand.
ACCCAAGTTGTTATCAATTTATGTTGCTCTTTTACTAAACCTCAGCATGAAATAATTTTCATAGAAGCAGTTCTATCAGTTTCTACAACAAAATGTCTGTATTTATATGTCGTACATGCCATGTTTTCTAGTGTGTAGCACATGTGTTGTTGCCCTTAGGCTTTCTGTATATCTGGACTATTTTGATAACTGCAAGTTATGATACAGTACACAAATTTACCCCACTAGAAATAAACCTGAAGATCCCTAAAATGAAATCCATATACTGTAGTCAGGCAACCAGGTTAATATCTGAAAATAAGGACAGTCTGAATGGTGTTATTTTAAGGAGATGAATGCGCCCTTAACAATGCTTTCCGCTGTCTTGGATAAATTCCAGAAATGAATATAAGCAATTACATATTTTATGTAGGCAAAATTTGTCCACATGCTATGATTATAGCCAGACAGAGCCTTAAAAGACTGTTATTTATTTTAAGCAAGCAGTCCTCTTGTTGACCCCAATTCAGTACGCTCTTAACGTTCTCGCCGCGCGGAAGAATAATTCAGAGCCACACAAATGAAAAAAGATGCTGACAGATTCTTTCGCTTTGTAGGATGGTTTACTAATAAATTGAATGCCATTATTTCAAGGTGCACACTTTATATCAAGCTACACCGCAAGCAACAAATCAGATGAGATGTGTCTGTATATGGAATATGATTTAATATGGGGAAATAGATGGGATGAGATCAGGCTATTACCTCTCTCAAATATTTCACTAGTATTTGTTGCCTCTTAACTTGAGGTTTTAGCCTGACCATTGCAAAGTGGATTGATGTGCAAATCTGTACCTGTTACCTACATATAACACTGTTAATTCTTGAAACTGGTATTTCACTTTATCTGGAGTAGTAAAGTTTGGAGAGTTATTTAGTAAAGTCGTGTGCGGTGGCAATATTTATCAATATGTAATAATGAACAGAAAATATGGCGGTGAGGGAGAGAGTGAAATTAGTGGACATTTGATGGTAATGTGTCCTTGCTCCAGAAAAACACAAAGGCCGAACACCAGTGATGGACCAGAGGAGAACCGAAAAGGGGAGTAATGTTTTTTTTATTTTTTTTATTGTTAATATTTTATAACATTTCATAAAGCTAACTTCATTTCATAAACTTTCAGAATAGCCCCTCTAATAGCAACTTGGCACTTCAGGCATATCTACCTGGCACAGGGCTCTCTCAGCTGTGCTGCTCCAGGTACTAAGTGGGGAAGCATGAGATGTGACATTGTGTCTGGGCATGAGTTAGGCTAAGTTCACACTAGCATTGGTCTCATGGTTTCACATGAAGATCCAAAGGATGGAGAGCCTGTCTGCTAAAAAAGCAGCTACCACAAGACCCCATAGACTAAAATGGGGTCCGCCGGGTTTCTGCTAGTTTTATACTGAAACTGGCAGAGAGTCAGAAAGTCCATGACTTTTCTCTCTGCTGATTTTAGGCGGAATCTGCGGCGGACTCCTACACAGATGTGAACCTAGCTTTAGCCTGCACAGAGGGCAGAAATTGTTATTATACCTTTGAAGCAAGTGTGAAATTATAATATGACAGCAAATATACTAAAGTAGCCAACATTCATTCATTTCAACAAGACTGGACAGGTTTTTTATGAATTTATTGAACATAAATATTGGGCTGTGTAATAAGTTTAATCAGCTAATTAATTGGTTGCAGATATGGATTGTGTTATGTGACTTTCAAGTAGAGGTCGACATCCTTACAATTATTGTACACTGACTTATTTGTTGTCTTTGATTTTTTTTTTTTTTTTTTTTCACAGAAAGCCCACAGAGTTTTCCTCTGCGAACTCTCTGCCTCTATTATACTTATACAGAAAACGCCAGCATTTCTATATTTGACATGTGATTTACAAAAACGCAAGCATTTTTTAAATTGCATTATTTCCGCTGTGGATTTTTTTCTGCAATATGTGGATGGGATTAGCCAGAATCCCATCCACTTTGCAGGTAATGTACAACGCAGTGTTTTTTGCCATGGTCAAAACACCGCATTTTAGCAACATGGGGCATCGGCCTCAGGGTAAGGTCCCACGTTGCGGAAACACAGCAGAAAAAATACGTTTCGTTTTACAGTACCAGCCAAGAGAATGAGATTCTGGCTAATTTCATCCCCACTTTGCGGAAAAAAAAACCACTGTGGAAAAGTCACATCTTTCCTGCGGAAACACTTGCGTTTTCCTTATAGATTTAATAGGGGAAGAAAACTGCATAGAAAAACACAGCAAAAAACGCAATGAAAAATGTTGCAGAAAAAAAGTGATGCGTTTCCACTGCATTTTTTTTCTGCTGCATTTTTTTAGCTGTGTTCCACAACCTTAGCTAAGGCCCTAGTTAGCGAAAAGCAGCAAAAAATGCTGTGGAAAATACAGCAGCGGAAATGTATTGCAGTTTTTTCCACAGAAGAAAACTTTGCAGACTTTCTGTGAAAAGCGGTGCGGGAAAAACCCTGATGTATTTCCGCTACGTTTTTTCCCACAGCACTTTTTTGCTGCGGCCCGCTCTTTTGGGACCTTAGCCTTTAAGGGATTCTATCATTAAAAAATCGATTTTTAACTAACAGCATGTCGGAATAGCCTTTAGAAAGACTATTTTTCTCCTACCTTTATTTTTCAGGTCCGCACCATTTTTGAGTTTTGTCTTCTTTCTTCGTTATGCAAATTAGTCTTCAGATAGCACAGTGGGCATTCCCCCTGCGCTCAAAGCACTGGCTCATCATAGGTTTCCAGCGCCGTCTCTCTCTTCTGCTCCTGATGCGTCTCCTCCTCTTCACTCCTCTTCTTACACGAGACCACCACAAAATGGTCGACGGAACAGCCTATGAGGAGCCAGTGCTTTGAGCCCCCTGTGCTTTCTGAAGACTAATGAAGAAAGAAGACAAAACTCAAAAATGGCGGCGCGGACCTGAAAAATAAGGGTAGGAGAAGAATAGTCTTTTTAAAGGCTATTTCGACGTGCTGTTAGTTAAAAATAGATTTTTTAATAGAATCCCTTTAAGGAATTGACATTTCCTGGAGGGACCGTTTTTTCTTCCTTCTTGTGGAGATGTACTGTAGAAAAATAAAGTTAATTTTCCCTGAAAGCAAAAATCTAAAATATTCTTGGCCATTTGCTCAGTTACACAGCGGCGTTCCTAGTCTGTCTGAAATGTGTGATGTCTGCCTGCTGGCATGTTGTGAGACAAAGCTCTTCATTGCTGCAGACTGTTATTGAAAGTCAGATTTATGTAGTTATTGTAAATTGTTCTTTTCTAATATTTTGTTGCATCTTTCATCAAAGTTTTTCTATCTTATATTTTTCCAGTAGTCCCTCCAGGCATATCTGCATTATTCTTCAAGGGCTTACACAGGTCCAGGCTATGTCTGATGTGCCTGTGTTATCCTACCAAGCTACTACAGACGTGCTTGAATTGTTTAGAATCCATTTGATAATCTGGCATTAAGACTTGAACCAATTTGTCAGTGAAGTGCCACACAGCATTATTGTTTGTAATTACTGTAATTGTTGATGGATTTCCACAGCTAATGTTCTGTGCCAAGGCAGCAGTGTGACATATTGGCACTAAAAACTGAAAAGGTCTGGAGAGGCAGAGAAAGTGCCTCGCTAGCAATTATCTGCAGGCTGCAGCCATTGTGTGGTCCCAGAACCGCAATGTGTGGATGCTGTTAAATCATCTCAATAAGAAATACAATTTATCCATAGACAAACAGGAATCAAATCATCTGCTGTCCAGAGCAGCCTGACAGTATTTGGCTTTCAAAGAAAATGTCTAAGATGGATTATCGTAAGCTTGTATTCACACAATTTCAACTTATGTTCAAGACCAAGATAGGAAAGCGGTGTATGAGGGGATTATTGTCACATATTCTAATGTATTCCAGTTTTCAGAATATTATCACTGAACATGATTTGGATGCTTGGCAAATACTATGCTGTAAAAATCAAACTATTCGGAGACATTTTTAATGTGGCGTTATCAGCTAACACTTATCTCTGAGACTGCAGGAAGCAGAATAGGACACGTTTTGGGTATGCTAGTAAATAACATGTCTGCTCTTCCAACCACACTAAATAGAATTAATTAAACCTGGGGTTCCCTTAAATTAATAAGGAACATTTCCATGAAATCATTCCATTCTGGGACTATTAGTCCCTATTTCAAGCAGCCAACTGAGAAAGTTCCAAGACTGTGTGGGTTACGTGATATAACCGGCAAAGTCATATTAAAGTATAGCTCCAGATGCACAAGTTCATATTTAAAGCAGTTGTATCATCAAGACAACTAATTCTCTAAAAATAGCTGCCTAGGTGATCATCTGGTACAATGTGCCAGAATTCTGCAACCCCCAGCGATCAACTGGATCAGGGGAAGCTTTGGCTCACTCTACATTTCCTGTGCCATGGCCACTGCAGGGGAAATGTGTTCTTACAAGTCAAGTGGCCGGCTCCTCCAGAGCAGGAGCCACAACAATTAAATAAATAGTATGAATTATGGAGAAGAAAGTAAAAATGATATGAATTATTAATAAGAGTTGGAAATCAGGACACCTGTTTATTACACAGGTCAAACAAGCTACCCTATTACTGCTTATATAGTAGGTTGAAACATCAATCGATTGCATGAACTTGGCAAATTTAATGCTAATTTGTGTTCACCAGGAGATTAAATTATAAGAAATTAAATACTTTGATTTTTGGAGTTTTTAGTGGAAAGAAAGGAATTGTTTTGAGGAGAACAGGACACATGGGAGCCTCCTCAGCAGTGCCAATTATAATATCAAAGCCAGAGGTGTTTGATGTGAGACAGTTGAGGTATTTGTGACAGATTTATGCCCCAAACACAAACATAAAAAGAAATGCCTTTTCCTAAAGGTCATTAAAACAGTTTTTGAGGCCAAAGAAGATACATTTAGTGACTAATTGTCATTTTGTTAAGCATAAGACTAGCAAGAGTAATGCTGTGGTCTGGAAATGTTGGCTCAAAATGTGGTACTGAAAGTAAATTTTATTAATGAATTCTTGATTAATTGATGACATTGTCTATTATAACGTAAAACATAATGGTGGTGCATAATACACAATAAATATACAATGGTCTCCTAAGTTATAATGGCCTCAGGATACAATATTTTCAACATACAGTGGTCTTTTCTGGACTGTCATAACTTGAAACCAGACTCAACATACAGTGCTTGGCTGAGGTTCCAAGACATTAGCATTGTAATTTCACTTTTAAAACCCCTGTATTAGTCAAGTGCCTGCACTAATTGGGCTGACTAGTAGCGCCTCTCTACAGTATAGTGCAGTACTACATGTTCTGTACTTCTCTTTACCTGGGCCAGGATGAGCCCCTTTGGACACCAGGTGAGAGTAACTCCATGTTACTTTTATAGTGCACTGTATATACCTATCACCATCATAGAAAGTGATTTACAGCTTTCAGCAGTTTTTTTTTTTCTTGTCTAAGGATTTGCTATACCTATATTTGGTACCTGACATTTTTCTCTTTAATCTTAATTTTTTTCATATTGTCAGTAACGTTTTGGGGTTTTAAGATCTAATTACTAGTATCCCAAATTACAATAGTTTCAACTTACAATGATCATCCCGGAACCAATTAATATTATAGCTTGAGGTAGCACTGTACACTGAACAGTATTAAAAGCGGACCTTTGAGAAACATCTTAGAAGCAGAACATTTTCTTGCACTCCTGCCTATTAAAACTTGTAAAGGCTACCTTTGGACTGGATCTACACATACCTAAGATATAGATTTAATATTTAGATACGAACTATAAAATACAGATTAAGGCCCGTTGCACATGTGCGAGCCGCCGGCCTTGATTGAACGGCACGGCTGGTGCACGGGCGGCACACTGATGTCATCAATGAATAGGGAAGAACAGCCGGAATACCAGACAGGAATAGCACCTGTCCTGAGTTTTCTGGCCCGGACTGTCGGCCCACACACTGATCCATGTAATACACGGTCATGTTAACAGGCCCACAAAAATGAATGGGTTAGTGTGCTATCTGGGAAAAACACGGATAGCACACTGACCTAACACACGGTCGTGTGCAAGGGGCCTTAAAAGTGCCATACAATGTCACTAGGTTGATTTTCTAACTCTAGGAGTGTTTGTATGCAGCTGGTGTGTTTGCTCACACTACTCAAGATCATTTTGCCTGTGGTTGTGCTGATGATGAAGAATATGGAAATAGGGGTCCCAGTATTAATATCGTGCTAAATTTGTGTCATTGAGACCACTTCTACTTCCACTTCATCTAAATGCAATCTTGTGCAGGTGTAGTGTTGACAGACTCTGTAGACAATTGGCTGCAGTATATAACAATTTACTGATAAGGCTGTTGTGGCACATAGGAAACCACTCAGAAACAGCAAATCCAAGAATTGTGTAACTTGTCTGCAGTACTCTGACTCTACTGGTATTCCTGTTGGGAGTAAGTCTCCCTCCTTTCCTATACATCATCTCCCAGGGTTACCTTTGCAACTTGTTGTAGTTAGTGCATACACATAGATAGATAGATAGATAGATAGATAGATAGATAGACAGATAGACTTATCTGTCAATAACAAATAACAGAGGTACTCGATTAATTATAGCACAGTCTCTGGGTTTGACAACTGGTGTAAGAACACTTCAGTCAATACAGCAACAATTGGGTTAACTTGCAACTATCCCATATAACTCTCTGCTCTTGGGAACACAGAGGGTATCCCTCTTAATCACTGAAACAATAACAAAGTTACCTTTAGTTATTCAAGCCGAACCAGCCATAGTTACTGCAGGCTCTTTTCGGTTTAGAGGTTTTGTATGATCTCTGGCCTCTCTACTTGGTTCACAAGGAGCTTGGTGGCTCCATTCCTTTCTCCTGGCACCAAACTGGAGTTTCCACTTCTGTCTTCCTTTATATGCATTGCGGTTTCAGGGAACCAGGAGGCTTGAAATCTTGTTGGAATCTCTTCATAGATAGCTGTTGCTCTGTTTACATCAGTTTTATATATCCTTTTCTTTAATATTTTTTTAACTATATTATTATTTGCATGTTGTCTCCTTAAGGCCCAGTTAGGAATGGTTATTTTGTCCTGCAGTAACAGTTTCTCCTTTGTGGACAGTTTTATTCCATGTTATCTTGCTATTCTTATTGGCTGTAGTTTGTAAGTAAATTTGGTGTTCATACATAGATGGACACACATGTACCCAGACAAAGACATACAACTCTCGCATGTAGACAAACACAAATGAACAGAGACATATATACTTTAAGTATTGCCTGTCAACACATAACACATGTATTATGTTTACCTGGCACTATGAGGCAAATTGTTTTTATTATCTGATGAAGAATGTGTGTAAAAAGCAGACAGCAGGACTAGTGGCATTGGCATTCTGCCATACTCTATGCTTTGTGATGTAGGTCACGTGTCTTTATTTACTTGCTGCTATGCTCATTCTTTTTATGGTCTCCTAGTGCAGCGCTTGACCTCTTCAGATATAACTCATGTATGACATACAAAGCATATTATTAATGAGGTCTCTGAGTATATTGCTGACTGTGCTTTTCTTTCAGAGCTTGTTATTTAAGTTGACAAAAATGTCTGATGAAAATTATCCATCAGAATTACAGGTTTTCTTAGTGAATGTAATTTCCTACCCTGACAATGTGGAAATGTTAGTGTATTAAGAGCCTGCCATAAAACAACTCCTCCATTAGATCATTTGTGTGTGACCTTCACAGTACAGGTGCTTCAATTGGTGCTGGAGGTGAAAATTGTTTTGTCTCATTCAGGCTGCCTATCCCTTGCATAAAATACTTGGTGAAGAGATGTTATGCCCAGTTTAATGCAGTCATCAGTGGGTTCTATACTTAGACACATAGTAACCTGTCTTATATCATTTTATCACAAATAATCAGTAGATATTGTTACATTTTGAATAGTTATTTTTTGGGCGCATTTTGAAATCCTTTAACCCCTTCCAGCCACAGCCATTTTTAATTTTTAACTTTTTTATTTTTCTGTTCACAGAGCTGTATGATGGCTTAGTTTTTAAGGAACAGATTGTACATCATAGTGATACCATTTAATATTCTGTGTAATGTACTAGGAAGCTGTAAAAAATTTCAGAATGTGGTGGAATTAAGAAAAAAAAATGCACTTGCGCCATTTTCTTTTTATTTATTTTATGGCTTTCATTGTGCAACCAAAATGACAAGTTACCTATATTCTATGATTACAGTGATATGACAAGTTACCTTTATTCTATGATTGCAGTGATATGACAAGTTACCTATATTCTATGATTACAGTGATGCCAAATTTATATAGTTTTTGTTTTAGCACCTTAACAAAAATCAAAACTTTGCCAAAAAAAAAAAATTCTAGGGATTCCTATTTGTTTATGTTTGGTTTTGTTTATTTATTTTGATTTAAGATCTGGGCAAAGGGGGTGATTTGAATTTTTAGTTTTTTTTTTTTTTAATTTATTACATATTTTTAAAAAGTTTTACATTTTTTTTACTGGGCTAGATCACTTGTGCCGTATACTTCAATATAACTGTTTTCATTTACAGTGTAACTATTGAGATCTGCCACAGGTAAGCTCTGTAGTTACTTTCCTATGACAAGTCTGGAAGCCTTCACAAAGCTCCCAGCTGTCATGAATACCGAACGGCTTCCGCAGTCTTGCTGCACGAGAGCCATACCGGAAAAAGAAAGTAAGTGGACAGGGAGCGCCACAGGAGGTTTCTTTTTTCATGTTTTGAGGATCGATTTGCAAGGGTTAATGCCTGCAATCAGAGCATTGCTGATCATGGGCATTATAGAACAGCAGAGACCTGGTGGCCTTATTTAAAGGTCCATCATATGCTGTACTATTACGGTAGAAGGGGTTAAAGAAGCTTGTGAGAAAATTACAAGACAAAAATGCAGTAGCCAGAGAATGCTGGCCCCAAAATGTTGCACTACAAAAACAAAATACTTCTTATATAGAACAAATGTAAAAGGTAAAGTAGCCTCTGGCCGCAGCATTTTTTAACTAAACTGCTATAAAACATGTTAAGATGTTGTGTGTGAATTCAGTCTAAATAATATAAATAATCTTCCCAAGTTTATAACTAAAAAAAACTACTTCTGTTACTTTTTTACATTCATAGTGACAGCATTGGATGAACTAGAAGTAAATATTTTGTACTGTATATGAGCTCTTTGTTCCCTACAATGTTACTTAGTGAGATTTACCTAACTGATGATATGGAATTATATGTTAGACAGTTGTCTCATTTGTGTGTTATTAACAATATAAAACAGATTATTCTATTTGTAGACAATAGTAAAAATGGTTAACGGTAAAAAAAAAAAATCATAGACTTATTCACCAAGCTGATCCACAGAGATAAAATATGTGACAGCCAAGAAAGGTTAAAAGCCTCGATCTAGATGAAATCAAGTGGAACAATGAGAGTGGAATCTCTACGGTTTGGAAGAGGCTGTGCACATTAATACAGCTCCACCGATATTGCTGGAAATACAATCTAATTATAAGGAAGTTTCCGCACAAATCACTAAGGAATAATATTGGTTTACTTTAAAGTCTAACTCCAGAAAAAAGATCAGGACTGACTGCAGTTAATGAGCATCTGTCAACACAATGCAATTTCTCTATGATTTTGCCAAAATTGTTTTTGAATGATTCAATAAATATATATAGTGACCCCTGAGAGGGCTATTTTCTCGTATTAACCTCTATTGTGATTTCCTCTGCCCTTTTTAATCAATATGGCTTCTCATGAAAATGTATAAAGGGTCCCATTCGTGGCCATTCTGAAACAGAAGTCAAAGCACTGTGCTTGATTCGTCAAAGGATTGATCTGAATGGCCCTCACTGGACCACAATGACTTATAATGGCATCCATCGGGGTTCTGTCAAGGATTCTGTTTTGACTTATCAAAGGTCCTCAGGGCTTTCTGATGTAGTAACAAACAGAATGGCCACTACCTTATAAACAATACTATACATGCATTCTGTATGAGAAGAAACTGTCTGGACCAGACACAGTATATAGGTAACCTTGATTTATATTCAGAGAACTAATGTGAATTTAAGTAGCTTGAACATAGTCTTTCATGTACAGTGCTGTGCCTACAGATGACGTTTTAAATGAATTTTACACATAAATGGCAGAACTGACATATTTGCTGTAATATTTAGTCAGTTTGTTGTCAATGTCATATTCAGCTAAATAAAATGTGTAGTTTGCTTAACTACAGATATGCAGTAAGTTTGTTGCCAGCCAAACTCCACAAGGAGGTATGTAGTTGTCATGAACATATGATACACTTCTTATGGAAGTGATATGCAGCAGACAGTGGTAAGCTCAGGAATATGATGGGCACTATCATGTGCAACACTATAATAAATTATACTTAAACAGTATACATTTCAGTAAATGGAATGTTGAAAGGAGAAAGAGAAATTTTAGTATCCGGAGGGAAGATTGAAATGTGCAGCATCCTCTGTGCATTGCAAATTTCATGTGCACATCTTAAGTTTTTCACCTATTAACTTGAATGAGCAGATATGTAATGCCATTGTAAACGTCATGCAACAGTAGTAATCTGTGAACCATAGGTATTTAAGGAAACCATAGAGAAAGGAAAGAGGGAAGCATAACTTTACTAGCCTCTTGGCATTGTGTAGGTCCTTCTGGGCTTGCTCAGTAACATTCTGGCATCAATGCAGCATATTGTTGTATAAGGGCTAAAGCCAGAGTACACCATGGAGGTTATCAGTAAGGGGAAGGGGCAATCTCTATAGCCTTTTGTGCAGTTCACAAAATTACTTAGGCATTAAGTGTTAGTTCTCTATTTTCTGAATGACCCCGGAAACCAGACAGTAAACACAGTGGAGAGCCTGTCAATGAGCAGATTAGATTACCCTTCTACAGAATTGTCTTTAGACTGGTCAGGGGTGTTAGTGTTCCAACTAGTGATTGACTATAAGGACATATGCACATTGTGCATAAGATCCATTGTGTAGCATGCTCAATAAATGTTATTGTTGAAACATAAAGTTGAAAAAAGAGGACATAATGCAGGACCCAATAGCAGGTGCTGCTTGATGCTACCATACTTATTACAGAACTTGCAGCGCTGGAGTCCTGGGTTTGAATCCTGCCAAGGACAACATCTGCAAGCAGTTTGTATGTTCTCCCTGTGTTTGTGTGAGTTTCCTCCTAGTACTCCGGTTTCCTCCCATACTCCAAAGACATACTGATAGGGAATGTAGATTGTGAGTCCTATATGGGACAGTGACTGACAATGTCTGTAAAGCGCTGCAGAATATGATGGCGCTATACAAATAAGAATAATAAATAAGTAAATAAATAAATAATATTTGGTGGCCACATCCCTGTGCAGATTCTCACAGTCTGTTAATATGGGGATTATACGTTTCTACTGGGGTCCCATAGGAGTCGCATGGGCCTGGGCTAAGGAGTATACACCCTTATAGAATAGTAACATACAGAAACTGTAGCAAAGATACTCCTAAACACCATCTAGGCCTGTGGCTGTTTCTTTTACAATATGAAGAAGGGCAGGGAATGCTTTTTAGTAGCAACAGCATTCTTCATTTAACAAATAGAAAAATAGAATATACATTGAATGAGATTTTCAGCACTAATCCATTCAGAAAACAACATGCTGTGGATTTGCTGAAAACAAGGAAACTTGCTGATGTGGTCTCTTATAGATGATCTACATCTATTGTCTGACTATTAGGATACATCTTACTACGGTATGCAGAGAGTAAATGTATAATATATTACTATGCCTCAGCTGTCAGCATTGCAGTACTATCAAGGCCATTAGGCATGTGTAGACAGAATATATGCCAGTCATATGGAATCTGCTAAATGTGATGGAATAATTAAATAAAATAATGGCTCGCTGATGACTATGCAATTCATCACAGTCACAGTCCTTTATAATAGTAAATGAGATTGCTGCTTCTAATTACAGAAATAAATGATAAGCATCATTTACTTTTTTGAATGGGCTGGATGCTGAGCAATTTTTGGTAGAAAAGAATCATGAAAAATATCTTGGTCATTTGATTTGTTCCTTTACTGCTTTAGTGGCTTGTTGAATACAAAAAGAAATGTTTTTGGAGTAAATACTGTATAATAGAACCACAGGATTCAAATCAATTTATATATGTGGTAAAATGTTTTTAAGGCTAAGGCCCCATGTAGTGAGCCGCAGACAAAAAGCACTGCTGAAATGACTGTGGCAGAAACGCATCACGTTTTTTTTTCAAAGTGCTTTTCACATAAAGTCCGCTGATTTTACTTCTGCAGACTTTTTGTCCCTATTATACCTATACGGAAAGCGCCAGACTTTCTGTAGGTATAACTGACATGCTGCGATTTACAAAACCATGACAATTTGTGATTTCTCATCATTTCCACTGTGGATTTCTTTCTGCAATGTGTGGATGGGATTAGCCAGAATCCCATGCACTTTGCAGAATGGCTTTTTTGCCGAAGTCAAAACGCTGCGTATTTGCAATGTGGGGCCCCAGCCTAAAAGTAGATAATATACAAAGGTTAGGACATCCTGTCCGTTTGAGCCAGAATTTTTGGGTATATTGGTTCAACCAAATCCTGGAAACACACCTAAGGCCATGTTTACACGTAGCGTAAGTTTGTACTGAGAATACTATCCATTATAAGAAAGAAAGGCACTGTGGGGTAGATTTACTAATACTATCTAACAGACAGTGGCAGATGTTGGATGATAGCTCTGGGCAGGGGCACACCGCTAATGAGGCGAAGTGAAGCAGCCGCCTCAGGTGGCACTGTCTGTCACTGTCTGGGGGCGGCATTTTTACCATTTATTTAATGTAAACCAGCCCAGGACAGGCCGCTTTAAAAAAACAAAGCTGAGCGGGGCCTGTCCTGGGCTGGTTTACGAGACCTCTGCATGTCAAGGCAGGCGGCGATACAATGACGTCATCGCGCCTCCTACGCTGAGACGCAGACGTCACGGACAAGAAGGGTCCTGGGTTTTTGAACCCCACTGATTAGTTTATTAATGACCTGGAAAACCTTTTAATTAGTTAACACCTGGGGCATTATTAATAAGGGGCACTATTTATACAGGGTACACACAGACATTATTAATATAAAGATGCACTCGGGGTATTATTCATTATGGGGGGTTATATCATATGTTTTATAATTGGGGGTAGCAGCAGGATGGGTGTGCAGGTGAAAACAATGTGGGTTGGATGCCTGGAAAAGTGAGGAGCCAAAGATGTCTGTGTTGTAAACTTTACAGAGACAAGTCACAGCTGGAAGAAGAGGTCATGGCGGTCCAAAGGGAAGAGAAGGGAAATGTGAAGGATTAGTCAGAGACGTTACCTGTAAGTCACAAAATGTTACTGACCTGTATTCACCTAAATGATAGAGGATAAATATCTGATTGATGGGGGTCTGTCTGCTGAGTCCCCCACTGAGCCTGAGAATTGGTTTTTTTTCCCCCCACTGGGTGGGAATTCAGCCTGACCGCATCCATATATAGGTGTGAAGCTTGGTGGATGGACGAACCCGCGTGGCTCTCATTCACTTCGATGGGAGTGCCGAAGATACCTGAAGTCCAGTACTCAGCTATCTGCGGTGCTCCTATTATAGAGAATGGGGGCCACGTGCGCTCGTCCATCCACCAAGCAGAAGATGTGTGAAGTTATTGTCATTGTTAATGCCGTGTTGTTGATCTGATACTGAAGTAATACAGTAAGAAGAATTCTTAAAAACGGTTTCATAACTTTGTGTATGTTTATTGTACGACAATAACAGCGTGTGACGCTAACAGCATGTAAACGCAATTTTATATATATATTTTTTTTTGGGGGGGGGGCGTGTTTCGATAGTCCGCCTTAGGCAGCAAAGAGGCTAGGTTCACCACTGGCTCTGGGACATCTTTAGACTGTTTCGTCAAAATTTATTCCACCTGTTAGAACTGTCTGCTTTACAAAAAAAAACAAACTTTTCTGGAACCCCTGTCCCCATGCAAGACAAGGTGAAGAATGTGTCTAAGGTGTAATGCATGTATATGTGCCACAATTCTGACACATTTTCATAAGTAAATCTGCCCCACTATTTGTGGGTTTACTACTTCTTTTATGTACAGAAAAGTTTGAGTATTATTTTGTTTCCTCTTTATCTAATAATAACAATAAATAGAAACATGAAGCATTGAATAGTGTCATATATAAAACAAACCAAATAGGTCCCCTTTCTAGCACCCAATGACCCAAATAAGAAATACATCAACACAAATCAACTTTTCCAGTTATTTGCCAGTAGAAAATTCTCTGAGTCATCGCTGTCAGCCAACTAAAATCTCTAGAGTATGGCTTTTAAGGTTTCCTTACAAGAGATTTGAGCCAAACAGAACTTGAACTCCTATTTCCCAAAGTTCTCAGTCAGTATACTCTATGTCTCTTAGTTTTCCTATGCAATGAATGCCATGTACTGTAAATCTGCTCTAGGTATATAGGTAAATGCCCCTCTTAACAGCGCAGACCATCAAATGTAGTAGATGAAGATGAGGTTAATTGGTACTTAATATGCGCATAACAAAACGCATTTCAGAGTCAAACTGGACCCTTCATCAGTTGGAATAAACCATAAACTCTTCATGTGCTGCTCACTGGCTGTTAGCATTTGGCACACTGCACAACAATACCTATCTCAGGCTTTTCATAGGGTAGACCTGACAAGTTAAAATAAAGATAGTATCTGTCTTCCCACACTTTGTAATTTAAAAGGAAGTTCCCTGGGTGCAGTAACAAAAGTTGAGGCAGATTATCCTCTAATGTCCTGTGTACTAGCAAGCTCTTCATTTTGAGTAAATGATATCTCATTCTTTTCTTGGTTTTTGACAATTCACAGTTTTTCGACTCTACCCTTTCCTGTAGCTTTCACCCTCTGCTAAGCCAAGTACTTTGGAAGCAAGCACACTGTATTTATTAAATGATCTGATACAGCTCACTGAAGACATTCGGGAACCTAGAGCCATGAACATATATACTCATATAATCTAAATCCACATATGAATTGTGGATAACTGTGCAACAATCCCATTTCTCCATATATAAATGATAACTGCTTTGGGTTTTAACTATCAAGCTTCTGTTACCTGTGCATAAGTAATTAAGCAGACAGCCTTTCTATGGCTCCATTTTATAGAAAACTGTATGATTTTGTATTGAGGGAGCCATACAGACTATTCATAGGCTTATAGGCACCTTTGCCATGTTCTTGAGCATTAAGGACAAAATTAAAACATTTTTTAAAGGGGTTGTCTGACTTAGTTTTTGACAGTGCTGCTATTGGGGGTCAATAACAAAAAAATATTCCACACCTCTCCCTGATCCTCCGTTTCCAACAGCAGCATAAACTTTCATTTACAGGCCCATCAACAGTGATGTGACATTTCTGCCAGGAGGCCACTGCAACCAATCAAAGGCATTAGTTGTGACCTCTGCACAAATGGCAAATAACTGCTGACGTGCCCTATGATTGGCTGCAGTGGTCACCTGGCACCAATGGGATGTCTCTGATGACATTAACTGGGAAGCCTGTAAAAGGAAATATGGACCTGCTGCTGCTGGAAATGGAGGACCAGGGAGAGGTAAGTAATGTTTTTTTATGTGATTGGCAGCACTGTTAGTTCTTTTAAAAAATAAGTCATACAACCACTTTAACACATTTCTCAAGACACACAGGCTTTTCCTGGTTGTTGATATTGATGACGTAATCTTAGGATAGATCAATATTAGATCAGTGGGGCTCCGGGGTCAGGTGCTTCCAGAAGCAGTTGGCCAGGAACTCCGTTCTCATGCACAGCTCCATTCTCTATGTAGTGGCTATACTGTAGCTCATCTACAATTCACTTGAATAAGAGCTGACCTGCAGTAACACAGCTACTACACAGTGGAACGGATCTGTGCTTCCAGCTCTATTCCTTACTGTCTCATAGTTTTGGCACACAGCTGACCAGTGTCAGACCCCTGACCAATCTAATATTGGTGACCTATCCTAAGATAGGACCTATCCCAAGGAGCAGGCCGTCAAAAAGTAATGTGGGAAAAATTGCGGCGGGAACACATCGTGTTTTTTTCTGCAGTGCTTTTAACTTTCTGCTTCAATTATACCTATACAGAAACCGCCAGCATTTCTGTAGGTATAATTGACATGCTGTGATTTTGGAAATTGCACCATTTCCACTGCAGATATTTTTCTTCAATGTTATGATGGGATTTGATTCAAGTTCTTATCATCTGTTTATTGCTGTTGCTACACTGATACCAGCACAAGCTGGTACCACCAGCTTTCACCATTCCTGAGCAACAAGTGCAGGTAGTTTTGTTGCCTTATGTGCTATTGAAGCTCTGTAATGTCAGAAGGGCAGTGTCAGCCAGGGGGTGTGATTCAGAGCTCCAATCTGAGGCAGCCAGTGTCCGAGCTCAGAATCACACCCATTGTTTGTTCCTTCCTGACACCGCCCTCCTGACAGTACAGACCCTAAATAGCATATCAGGCACCAAAACTAACATCACTGCTTGTTCAGGAATAGTAGGGGCTAGAGAAAAAATTGCAACTGTGCCAGAACCAGTGATATAAAGAGGTGGTGAGAGGTGCTCTTTAACTATATTAGGCTAAGACACTTTGTGCTATGGGTTGTTTCTTCAGTGTGTGGATGCGATTTGTACTTTGCAGTGGATAAGCAGCCTGAGATGTAGCAGTGGCTAACCTGCTGTGAGTAGATTTTCTTTGTGCATCTCCACCATATGTTGGCAGAAATCTTCTAATAGTAACAGGCTAAGCAAGTTAGAGCTATGCAGAGCTGTGGCATTCCTATCTTATGTCAAAGCCATGTCTATCAAATTGTAATGGTCTTTAACTGGACTTTTAAGTTTATTTCATGCCTCTCTTGCCGGAATTTTATTGCTAGAGTCTCATTTTAGACTGGAAACACCCATGCAACAAAAGTGTTGCTTAAGAGGAAAATGCTAATTGTTCCAGTAAATAACAACCATGATTAGTCTGTTGTTTTGTTCAACTATTTTTTTTATGCATAATTCAACTTCACTTTTGCACAGTAAGAATACATTAATGCATTATTCATTCCATTTATGAATAAATCTAATTGCTATGCAGATGCAATTAAGTTGGTTTTAAAAGCGAAAGAAAAATAGTAGGCCATATGGTCCTTAGCGCTGCAAAAGAGGGTCTAAACTCAATTTACACACGATGGCGCGCAGACACAGGCCTCCCTGCTATCATGTTACTTTACTGCACTTCTCATGTATTTTAGTAAGCAATGTCTAGTCATTATCATAAATTATGCCATCGGAGGAACACTTGCTTTTTCTTTTTTTTTTTAGATACTACTACTAAACCTCTTAGCAATGACTACAATTCTGCACTCTAGGATTCTGACTTCAGAAAGTTGCATATAAGGCCTTATTTACACGAGAGTGCCATTTTTCAATGAATCTAAAGTCCGTGACAGACTTCTATGTTGGTCCATTGAAGCTCAGTGAAGGGGCTTAGTCACTTAAATAACGGCCTTTTTTATAAGGACCATCATGCAGTTGCTTTATAAAAGTGAATGTCTATGCAGAGATACTCAGAGACGGTCAGAGAGGCTGGCCACAACCCAGGAACAACCCCACTGTCAGTACAAGACTATAGAAGTGTACTGCCTTTAGGATTTGTAAACAGTAGGATCATGGCTTCTGTTTATAATGGAAGTCATGTCAAAGTGACACAGCTGCCATATTATCCAAGTGGTAACAGGTGAACTCTATTAAGTTTAATTGGGATTCTATCACACTCTACATCTTCTTAATGTCAGGATTATTGCAGCATTGGCCTCAAAAGTGACAACAAAAACCCCAAAGAAAGTTAAAGTGGCAGTGTGAACAAAGCCTTACTACAGCAGAGTTGTAAAGCTTCTAAAGTATTTATGTTTTCTGCCATGTGGCAGAAACGCCGCAGCAAAAACCGTGGCATTTTACAGTCACTGCAAAGTATTGCAGAAAAATACACCTCGCCTTTTTGCAAATCGCAGCATGTCAATTAGACACATTGGCCAACAAAAGTACCTGCACTTGTTGCTCAGGAACGGTGAAAGCTAGAGTAAAAATTTCAACTGCGCTGGTATCAGTGTAGCAACACCTATAAATAGATGATAAGAACTTGAATCAAATCTCATCCACACATTGCAGAAAAATATCCACAGTGGAAATGGTGCGATTTCCAAAACCATCGCGTTTTTGGAACTCACAGCAGGTCAGTTAAACCTACGGAAACACTGACGGTTTCCCTATAGGTATAAAGGAAGCAGAAAGTCCGCAGAGGAAAACTCTGCGGACCTTCTGTGAAAAGCACTGTGGGAAAAACTGCTATGCTTTTCTGCTGCGGTTTTTTCCACAGCACTTAGCCTTAAAGTGTTAAATCCCTCATAATAATATATTAAAACACTGCTTTTTTAAATGTTTTATCTGATTTTTTTTTTTATCCTAGGCTACTATAGATTGAACAATGCACAGGGTAGTGCATAGAATGCACAGGATATTATTTGACTGATGGGGGTCTGACAACAGGACACTGTACCGTTCATCTGATCTCAATGCCTCTGGGTGCTGTTATCTGCTGCACTGGACAAGGCTAGAAGCAGCTCTGCTCCTATTCAAGTGATAAGTGCAGAACTGCAGTACCCCAATGCCACCACTGTACTGTAGACCAGGGGTCAGCAACCTTCGGCACTCCAACTGTTGTAAAACTACAACTCCCAGCATGCAAACTTGCTCTGCTGTTCTTGGAACTCCCATGGAAGTGAATGGAGCATGTTGGGAGTTGCAGTTTCACAGAAGCTGGACTGCCGAAGGTTACTGACCCCTGCTGTAGACAGAGCTGTAGTTCTACACCTATTTCTTAAATAGGAGCAGAGCTGCTTCTAGCACCATCTAGTGCAGTAGCTTCTGGTGTCCAGAGGCAACCAGAACAGCTGATCTGTGTGGGGTCTGGGTGGCTTTCCACTGCTGAGTAGGCACAGATGAATGACCATAATCAGCAGGGAGTCCCAAGTCGCGGAATCCTGCTGCATCCTGCTGAGATCTGTCTCCCACTGAAAACAGTGGGCAGAATGTACCGCAGAGTCAGTGGAGGAATCCACCCCCAAATCTGTGGCAAATTTCTCCGTGTGAACTTACCCTAAAAAGCCTGGGTGACTCTGACAAAAATACTGCAATAACTTATAAAATCGGTGGCTGTATCTTTTGCTGTTTCTTTGATTCAACAATAAGAGAAGAGTAATCAGATGAATAACTAGCAAAAGAAGACAAACATAGCAGATGGCAATATAGTCCTGAGTGAAAATGTGCTGTAAAGCTGTGTTCTGTTTCAAAAGGCATTTTAGGATATATAATCTACAGTATTAGAAGGTGTGAGAATTCCTATCCATCTAATTCTTGCTACTGTCCTAGAACTCTATGGGGTAACTGTACACACTTGTATTTGGAGGAATCTCTAGAAGGACAATCGGCTCTATTCCAAAGTAATAGCTATTTATGTACTAAAATAATGACATTCTTTACAGTCTCTTGTGAGTCTCTTAGGGCATGATTCAGATCAATAACTCCTCAGATTAAGTGGGAAAGAAACCATTTCCAAATGAGTTCTCTATGGTCTTTGCTGAAAGACATAGTGAATGGGTTAATATGAGGTTACAGGGTGTAAATA
The DNA here is from genome assembly GCA_947044405.1 of Leptodactylus fallax. Taxonomy (NCBI): domain Eukaryota; kingdom Metazoa; phylum Chordata; class Amphibia; order Anura; family Leptodactylidae; genus Leptodactylus; species Leptodactylus fallax. The sequence continues at coordinate 699,989 of CAMRHE010000045.1, forward strand.
AGGAGTAAATGTTTTAATGATCTTAGTTGTACCATAAGCTCTAAGTTAATAAATTTCTTCATTAAACTCATATTATAAGCTAGAAATATAACCTTTCACCCATAGAGTCTATTTACAGGGCTAAATACTGAAAATCCCACCAACCTGAGATTGTTAAAACTTCCATATTAAAATGTAGTTCCCAATGACTCTCTAAAGCATTATGTCCATATAAAATTTCATCATGACAAATCCTTTTTGAATTGACGCCGACCCCACGTTACCTGTTCGCTACCAACTTGGATTCAGTAACTTCCATGAATCAGCTGACAATGCTGGAGAAATGCACAGCTGTCTATACATTTCATGTGTAGGAAATAAACAGTCAATGTAATACTGGTGTAATACCCAGCCAAGACCAGCAGAGCTATAGTTTTTTTTTTTGAGAGTGTCTCTGCAAAATTGAGAACAGGGAGATCCCCTACTATGTTGTGCATGCCTGTGCCCTAATGGACAGGCAAGCACAACAATCTGTGCAGGGTACAGTGAAATCTCAAGAAAGTCAAGGGATTCTAGAGAGAATTGTGCTGCCCAGTGTCAGAAAGCTTGGTCTCAGTCGCAGGTCATGGGTCTTGCAACAGGATAATGACCCAAAACACACAGCTAAAAACACCCAAGAATGGCTAAGAGGAAAACATTGGACTATTCTGAAGTGGCCTTCTATGAGCCCTGACCTAAATCCTATTGGCATCTTTGGGGGGGCTGGAACAGCCACTGGGGGGCCCCCCCCCGCCCCAGGGCGGCTTTGGGGGGGGGGGGGGCTGGGGGGGGGGGGGGGGCGCTGATTGCAGTGATTGCCTCAAAAGGTTGTGCAACAAAATATTAAGTTAAGGGTACCATCATTTCTGTCCAGCCCTGTTTCATGAGTTTTCTTTTTTTAAAAATTCTGTTGAAGCATGGTTGAAAAGCAATGTCTGACTTTCATTTGTTCATTTTCATAGATTTTTTATATATTATTACTTTTGTCAGATTCAAGTTATTTCTGTGACCATTGTGGGTTTTTCTTTCATTAAACGAGGGGTACCAACAATTTTGTCCACGTGTGTAACTCCCTACTGCTTATCCCAAGCTGTGCTCAGACACAGGAAAAAGCCAGTATTGTTTTTGCCAAGCACAGCTCAGGCAGCTGTGAGTGCGGGGAACTGATAATTAATAGCAGTGGATTCCCCTGCAACTTCTTCTTACTGCAAGGACCAAGATTGGAGCTAACTTTGACCTTGCCATTTACACATTGCGATCAATACTTACCACAGCACCTATGTGGTTTTGCAGGTACAGTGGCGCCTTTGCAACATGATCACAGGGTGCGGTAGTAACCAGGTTCTAACAGTGACCTACTGGTCTGCTATGTACCACAATTGTTAGGTGTGAAGAAACCCTTTGTGTTAACATGAATGAGCCAAGCACATGCATATATGATGCATTGCAGTAACTTGCCTGGGAATTTAGTAGATTTGGTTATATAATAAAATAAATCTTCAAGTATTTGGAGGAAGTGAATGTTATTTTTAGACCAGCGTGTTCAGTTCTGACAGTCAGGCTTCTTGCCCACAATTTGAATGCTAAATTTCTCTGTGCTATTACTTCTTGCAGTTGTAGCAATACTAATTGGCGGGTTTAACATTAGATGTAAAAATAGCACAGTTGTAGATATTGTAGATATTCTTAGCAGACTGGGACGGCTGCTGAGGAGAGAATAAAGGAGGGAGAAATCAGCCAGCCGTGCACTGGTTTCTAAAATAGCATTTAATTCATTTGTTGCATTTTAATATTTTCTGTATGTGATCAGCATTAGTTGCCAATTAGTTTCTTTAGTACATAAAACTGTATTACAATTTTCATGGGTTTTAAGTTCTGGTGAAGAAATACAACTCTCATAAGAAGTTATTAAGGCTGAACAGATACCATTCATTGATAGCCTTTTGTTTCTAGTGCAGCATCCCAGTGGACACTACTTAACCATCTGGTGTTTATATTGCATCGTATTGCCTGATGTAAATGCCACTTGCAAATAGTTTTATGCTTCATTTTGCCTATTGCCCTGTGTTAGGGCTGTTTTACTGGGAATGGAGGAACACGCCTCTTTTTCACCGAGCCATGTTTTAAACCAACCCACAGTTGGCTGGGATAAGTCATGTCATGACAGTCTTCAGTTAGCATCCTAGGAGAGCAGATGTACCGGGAGATCTGCTGAGTAGAAGAGAGACAGTCTAAGCCAGGGGTGTTGCTGCAGCCCTGAGACAGAAAAGATAATGATGTCAGCCTTGAGAGAGGAGTGGAGAACTAAAAGTGCCATTGTAGAGAAGAATGCGAGGTTTGTCAGAGCCCCAAACTATAGGTCCAGCTTCCCATAGGATAAGCATGGTCGTTCTGAGTATTGCTAATCATAGCTCTATAGAGAGTGAAAGAGAGACATTAGAAGTGGAGTTGAAGTTATCTGGCACTAGATATATAGACTGGACATTGTTGGCTGAAAACCATTACGTGCCTCATTCTCATCCTACAGTGGAACTCCTATTGCCCTGTTGCACTTGTCTGGAAGGTGTTTGGTTTGCTGTTGCATCATTTTCAGTGAAGTTCACCCTGTTTTTTATCTCCTGAGTTAATTCCTACACGTTCCATCAAAGGCCTGTCCGACCACCATAAATGAGGTTGAAGACTACCTCAAATGGAAGTGCCCCTGGGAAACTACTATTACTATTGAAATACTATTTAGCATTAAGACTTCTATTTTTGACAGCATTCTTACTTTGTAGTATTATTTCCACAGCTGTCTAAAATGATTGCACACACACACACACACACACATATATCTCTAATATATATATAAAAATAAGTTTCTGCTCTAAAGGATGTACCGTTCCTGAGATACAACATTCCCAAAAAATGACCAGCATTAGCTAATACAAGTCTGCAAGTCTTTCACTCATATTCCAACTGCCATACACATGGTCACATGTCCGTTATCAGCCAATAGAAGCTTAAGGCGCTTAATCTCCTCAGGCACACAGGTTTCCATAACAACCAAGCTATTTATGACCTGTATTAGTCAATAGCAGTTCGCAGGTCCTTAAATATTCAGTCATATCACATGTATCAGCCAATATAAGTTCACATTTAATTTACCAGGTTTCCATAGCAACACAGCCATAAATAGACTATACCTATACTGGACTGCCATACTGGATGTCTAGTGCAAAACTGGCCAATTCTTATGGGGCCACTACAGAAACAAAAAATGAAATGTACCCGTGCTAAGCCGGGTCCTTCTGCTAGTGTGTATATATATATATATATAAGGCCACTCCAGGACCTTGAAATGCTTTTTACGAAGCCACTCCTTCGTTGCCCTGACGGTGTGCTTGGGATCATTGTCATGCTGAAAGACCCAGCCATGTTTCATCTTCAATGCCTTTGCTGATGGAAGGAGGTTTGCAATCAAAATCTCACGAAACATGGCCCCATTCATTCTTTCATGTACACGGATCAGTCGTCCTGGTCCCTTTGCAGAGAAACAGCCCCAAAGCATGATGTTGCCACCCCCATGCTTCACAGTAGGTATGGTGTTCTTTGGATGCAACTCAGCATTCACTCTCCTCCAAACACGATGAGTTGTATTTGTACCAAACAGTTCTACTTTGGTTTCATCTGACCATATGACATTCTCCCAATACTCTTCTGGAACATCCAAATGCTCTCTAGCAAACTAGACGGGCCTAGATACTGTATATATATATATATATATATATACAGCACATACATACACACACACGTGCATACAGTAGTCAAGCATTTATCGCATATCCTCAGGATAGGAGGGAGCCTCATCTTTTTGGGAGAACCAGGGTTTGAGGTTTGGATATAGCTGTTCCACCTGGTGGAAAGGAGAAAAGCAATACAGATATTCCCCTAAGGTGGGGTTGGACCCCTATCAATCATATATTTATGATATGCCATCAATGTCTAAATTTCCAGTCTATTGAACGTAAAGAAAGTGTGATCTTTTTCCATTAATCTCTTAGGGAAAGGATTCTGGTTAATTTAGTAATATTTCAGGCAGAGGAAATTAGCATGTAAACACTGTAAATATCTCTTCATTTTAATTAAAATGTAACTAGTAGACAATTGGTGAAATCATTCCTTGCCGTTTCCGCTGAATCGTTCCACACAGCATGGTGCATGTTTCCAATGCAATTAAAAAGCTTTAAATGTTTTGCAGGCTCAGCCAACTCACTAAACCGTGGTCCATGATATGATAATGGCGTTAACACCAAGCATGACATGGGTGACACCAGAGAGTTCAAACACTGGGGAAGGGGTGTCTTAGCAGGGTACAGTACATTAACATCAAGCACTATAATTATTGGGATAGGAATATGAAATATTAAATAAAGGTAGTTTTATTTTTTCCAACACTTGTCTATTGTGTAAAAATAGTACGAACATAAAGTGATACAGTATATGTATATATTTTTAAAATGTATTATGTTTTCAGAAATTATAAAAGCTATGTATCAGGATTTTGCAGCATATTTACTAAAAAATTAGATGTTGAAAATGGATATAAATGTAAATCTAAAACTGTCATATACCATTGTCCCAAGTATTTCTGCTGCTGTTGCCATAGATTTGGCCAAATTGGGTGATCGAGGTATTTGCTACTTGCTCCAAGTCCAGAGATAGGTTAATCACAGGCTACTATTTCAGACAGCCAGGATATGGCCACTTTGTAGAGTTTGCATTAGGACAGAAATACCTGGAACAAGCATTTGATGGCAATCTAAGTTTGGTTCAGTAGAGTTCTGAGGGATCCACATGTTACAGACCTTAAAATATGACAATGAGCCTTAAGTAAATGATATGGAGATATTCTTATATAATATAAGTGATGCTATAAATCTCACCAGAGCTGCTTAGTACAGTGTAAAGCAGGCAGTCATTATTTGGCATAGCTCACCCTCTAGTGGTATTAATATAACATTACATTTACTGGGGACACATTCAAACTTTTATAAGGAAAAAAAAGTTTATTTTTAAACCATAATTTTAAAATACTTGTTATTAAAATTTATCAATATCAAATTATTATTTATGCTGTTTAAATTATGTCAATAATAATGATCAGTATAATATGATTAGTCAAATTATTAGCAAATCTCAGGTGAATATGTAAGGGAGTTATATTAAAGCTGCAAGTCCATACAGTGCCTTGCGAAAGTATTCGGCCCCCTTGAATTTTTCAACCTTTTGCCACATTTCAGACTTCAAACATAAAGATATAAAATTTAAATTTTTTGGTGAAGAATCAACAACAAGTGGGACACAGTTGTGAAGTGGAACGAAATTTATTGGTTATTTTAAACTTTTGTAAAAAATAAAAAACTGAAAAGTGGGACGTGCAATATTATTCGGCCCCCTTAAGTTAATACTTTGTAGCGCCACCTTTTGCTGCGATTACAGATGCAAGTCGCTTGGGGTATGTCTCTATCAGTTTTGCACATCGAGAGACTGAAATTCTTGCCCATTCTTCCTTGGAAAACAGCTGGAGCTCAGTGAGGTTGGATGGAGAGCGTTTGTGAACAGCAGTTTTCAGCTCTTTCCACAGATTCTCGATTGGATTCAGGTCTGGACTTTGACTTGGCCATTCTAACACCTGGATACGTTTATTTGTGAACCATTCTATTGTAGATTTTGCTTTATGTTTGGGATCATTGTCTTGTTGGAAGATAAATCTCCGTCCCAGTCTCAGGTCTTTTGCAGACTCCAACAGGTTTTCTTCCAGAATGGTCCTGTATTTGGCTCCATCCATCTTCCCATCAATTTTAACCATCTTCCCTGTCCCTGCTGAAGAAAAGCAGGCCCAAACCATGATGCTGCCACAACCATGTTTGACAGTGGGGATGGTGTGTTCAGGGTGATGAGCTGTGTTGTTTTTACGCCAAACATATCGTTTTGCGTTGTGGCCAAAAAGTTTGATTTTGGTTTCATCTGACCAGAGCACCTTCTTCCACATGTTTGGTGTGTCTCCCAGGTGGCTTGTGGCAAACTTTAAACAAGACTTTTTATGGCTATCTTTGAGAAATGGCTTTCTTCTTGCCACTCTTCCATAAAGGCCAGATTTGTGCAGTGTACGACTGATTGTTGTCCTATGGACAGACTCTCCCACCTCAGCTGTAGATCTCTGCAGTTCATCAAGAGTAATCATGGGCCTCTTGGTTGCATCTCTGATCAGTCTTCTCCTTGTTTGAGATGAAAGTTTACAGGGACGGCCGGGTCTTGGTAGATTTGCAGTGGTCTGATACTCCTTCCATTTCAATATGATGGCTTGCACAGTGCTCCTTGGGATGTTTAAAGTTTGGGAAATCTTTTCGTATCCAAATCCGGCTTTAAACTTCTCCACAACGGTATCACGGACCTGCCTGGTGTGTTCCTTGGTCTTCATGATGCTCTCTGCGCTTTAAACAGAACCCTGAGACTATCACAGAGCAGGTGCATTTATACGGAGACTTATACACACGTGGATTATATTTATCATCATCAGTCATTTAGGACAACATTGGATCATTCAGAGATCTTCACTGAACTTCTGGAGTGAGTTTGCTGCACTGAAAGTAAACGGGCCGAATAATATTGCACGCCCCACTTTTCAGTTTTTTATTTTTTACAAAAGTTTAAAATATCCAATAAATTTCGTTCCACTTCACGTTTGTGTCCCACTTGTTGTTGATTCTTCACCAAAAAATTTAAATTTTATATCCTTATGTTTGATTCCTGAAATGTGGCAAAAGGTTGAAAAGTTCAAGGGTGCCAAATACTTTCGCAAGGCACTGTATTTCATGCATCAGTCCTTCTCCACTTCTATTAGCCATAAAGCCTATTTTTTTTGTGCATGCTTTTTTGGCCACTAAGGGTACCATTCTATAACTGTAATATGCTATCCTTGCATAGGGCAGCATATTCAACTGATAGGTCAACTTTATATATAAATCAGAGCTACATTGTGGCCAATATAAATTTATATAAAAATGCACTGTATGCATTGTGGTATGCACCATATGTTGGCCATTGACTTCCATTAAGGAAGATATATGCTGCATTCTACTGAGAAAGTTGACTACTATGTTGAATGTAGGTAAATAAAGCATGGTATAGTGATTCACACCAGCCAGTCATATGCCATAAGAACACTGTTTGCCTTTTTCAGGCCCAAAAAAATCTGTGGACACAATTAGCAGGAGTATTTTGTGACCTCCAGAATGTTCTGAACATATGCTTCATACAATTGAAACCAGAAGTTTACATGCACTATATAAAAAGACACATATGCATGTTTTTCTCACTATCTGACATGAAATCAGAATAAACCTTTCCCATTTTAGGTCAATTAGGATTACCAAAATTATTTATATTTGCCATATTTGCCGTTGCGGTTTTGGAAATCACAGCATGTCAATTATACCTACGGAAACGCTGGAGGTTTCCCTATAGGTATAATTGAAGCAGAAAGGCCGCAGAGGAAACCTCTGCGAACTTTCTGTGAAAAGCGCTGCGGGAAAAACCGTGATGCATTTTTTAGGGATGCTACGTGGGGCCGTAGCCTAAAGGGGTTTTCTAGGCAAAAGATTAATTTTCTAAAAAGGTCTGTTAGTGCTACTAATAAGTTAATAATTGCACCCAAATACCTTTAGCTGTGTTTTGAGTGATTTCTGGGTTATCTGTTAGCTCCTGCATCCTCTGCATTTGTTTATATCTGCATCTTTCTTTTCTGTGCCTTTCCTACATCTCCCATGATTCCTTGGGCTTCACTCAGAGCTGACTCACTCCCCCTCCCTTTCTCACTCACTGCCTGCTCCCTCTCTCACTCAATCCCCCTCCCTGTTTCCCTAGTTAGCCTGCCCCCTACACCCTCAGCAGCCATCTTTAGACTCCTTCTCAATAACCTTCTCCTTTGGCTGTAATATTGTAATCACTTCCGCATATCATCATTACAGTCACACAGAGAGAACTTCAGTGCAACAATGAATTCCTGATGCTTTTTTCACATTTGGTAAATATATATATATATATATATATATATATACACACACACATACATAAAAATGAATATTTCGATAATCTGTAATGCTCCACATGGTATATAATGCTTCACAGTGACTCATGCACAGTATAATGCTCCACAGTGGCTCCCGCACAGTATAATATGCTCCACAGTGGCACCTGCACAGTATAATGCCTCACAGTGGCCCCCGCACGGTGTAATCCTTCACAGTAGCTCCTGCACAGTATAATATGCTCCATGGTGGCCCCCACACAGTATAATGCTCCACAGTGGCCTCTGCACACTATAATATGCTCCACAGTGGACCCCCACACAGTATAATATGGATTGCGCATGCGCAGTCCATATTTTATGGCGCTACATGGTGGCAGCCCAGCACACTTACAGCCACCCACTATATTGCGCATACATGGGCGTCCAGCACACTTCACAAAGAGGAGGTGTTGGAAAGAGATAATGTCCCGGGTCCAGAGCTACCAGGAGGAACAGGTAAGTTTAATGGGGCTAGGGGGTGGGTCCTTTCCACTGAAACAAATTAAAATAGTTAGTTAAATGTAATTTAGAAAGTTGGAGCCGGGGGGGGGGGGCATGTGGGCTTTATGTTTAAAATATAGATTTATCCTAGACAACCCCTTTAACTTTGAAATACATAATAAATATGGTATACAGTATGGACATCATTTAATTAAAAAAAATTTTCCAGGATTTTATTATGGCCCATCCTTAGGATACACAAAAAATATCCGATCAGTTGTTCAGGAGTTCGTTCGGTCTCTGTACTACATGGCGTATGGGGACACTTGGGGCAGATGTAGTCCTTCTTAGTTTCTTTCTTTCTGCTGTATACTGGCATGTCCGTGCTATGCTCCAGATGTTCTGGATGCACCACTGACCAGCAGGGCTTACATTTGCCTATTGTTAAATAAAGGAATTCAAATTCTCTTAGTATTTGCATAATCAAGGTTTAGCACTATGGAAACAGTATCTTGTTGGAAAATTATTATAAAAAGCAGTTGTTTTTCTTTTATTTCATTACCAGGGGTCTCTTTTTATTTATCTTATTTGATAAAAAATATCAAACTAGTTTTTTGCCAAATTATGCTGCCTTCAAAGACAAGGTTTCTGCATGGGAGCTACACTAACTTGCTATAAAAAATTGCTGTTGTTTTTACTCTTCTTTCAGTGATTTGTGTACTTTAAAGGAGAGATATATCCTGTATCCTTGGTAAACAATTAGCTTTTTTTAGATTTAATTTTTACATTTTAATCAGTTTATTACCAAAAAGTAGAATATTTATTTTTTAACTTTTTTCACTTTTATATAATGCACAACCCTAAAGTATGCAGACTATTTGTCATCTATATGGCATACAGCAAGGATACTCAACAGGCAGACCATGGTCCGAACCTGGACCGCAGCCTCCAGATATCTGGACCTCTGCCTCTTGGCCATTTCGTTATCAAAGCAGTTGGGAAAATCACTGGTCCCTACCATACCATAATGACATTGCTGATCCCTGTTACTGCTATTGTAAGGGTTTATGCGCCAGCGGTTAGGGGATGAATGTTTATACTGTGTGGTCTCATTAGTGCTCCCACATACATTATAATCCTCCTTAATGCCCTCCACACAGTAAAATGCTTCTTATTAACCCCCACACACAGTATAAAGTTCCTTAATGCCCACTACACAGTATAATGCCACGTTAGTGTCACCCACACAGTATAATGTCACCCCAGTGCCCCCACACAGTGTAATGCCATATTAGTGCCCTCTATACAGTATAATGCCACATTGGTGCCTCCTCATACAATATTATGCCATTTTAGTCCACCCACACAATATTATGTCATGTTGGTGCCTCTCTGCACAGTACAATGCCAAGTTAGTGCCCCCTCACTAGTTACTGACATTAACTCCTCCACTCTATTTGTCCACCAGGGAAGGTTACGTCTTATAGTCAGATGCATCTTATAATCCAAAAAATATGGTAAATACTGGATGTGTTCAGGTACTGTTCAGCTCAGACCTTCACCTGATGTGGACCCCGTCCAGTGGAAATTTGTTATAAGTTATTGAATATCCCTGTCATACAGTATACTGTATCTCCAAGTAGGGAACAACAAGTACAGAAAAACATACAGGAATTCTCAATATTTGCCATTGGAGCCTATTGCAGTGTGTTATATTCTTATGACACACTATAATACTGTGTTTCTTAAATTAGCAATTTAAGAGAAGGGTAATTTGTCCACTAACTGCTGTGTTTAATGCAATGCTTTTAAGTGGGTTGTGCCACCATAGCAAGTTATTACCTATTCACAGGTCATAACTTGCTGATTGGTGAGGTCCAACCACTGGGACCCCATCGTTCTTGTGAATGGGGTCCTGTTTCCCCCATGTGTATGGAAACAAGATAGCGATATACACAGTCATGCAGAGATAGCTGTCAATCATTGATAGAACCACCTTCATGACTTTTCATCAGAGAAGGAGGAATTGATAAATGACAGGTTATACTAAATCTTTTCCATCAAACCTGTACATCACTCTGCTCAATTATTTTTGGTAACATGCTTCCTGCAGACTGCCCTGAATTTTAATGGAACAATTTCAATTTTAAAGGCTTTGTCTCTGCCCTCTGACACTCTGCGTGAGTGGTTATAGACTATGTAGGAGAAATACCAGATTCTCAATGTATTCATGTATTTCTAGCAGGTATAACAGAGAATTACCACAAGGCAGTTCTTAAAAATGGAGTTCCACTGTTGTTACTCACTTGGGATGCAAATATTTATTAAGGCTAAGGCTCCACTTTGCGGAAAAACTGCTTTTTTGTTGCAGAATTTGCTGTGTTTTTTGAGCCAAAGCCGAGTGGCTACAATAGGAATAGGAAATATATAGGAAGTACTTATACTTCTCCCTTTTGCTCAATGCACTCCTGGTTTTGGCTCAAAAAAAAAAAAAAAAAAATGCAGCAAAGTCTGAACCCAAAAAAGCTGCGTTTCCACAATGTGGGGCATTTTTGAAAATTGCAGCATGTCAATTATACCAGCGTAAAAAGCTGCCATTTTCCCTATAGGTTTAATAAGGGAAGAAAATCTGCAGAGAAAAGCTCAGAAATGCTGTAAAAAGCACTGCTGAAAAAAACGTGATGCATTTCGGCTGTGTTTATTCCACAGAGTTTTTTGGCTGCGTTTCTCTACGTGGCCTTAGACTGAAACAGATTTAGCTCTGCTACAACTGTAGTGATTTATTTGTCTGTTCTTGTGACTTTGTATTAAACAAATTCACAATTCTATACTTATTTTGTTTTCACAGGCACAAACCTTAGCTGTAATGGGGGACGTAGGAACAAAGCGCTCAGCACTTGTCTCCAAGTTGCCAATATTTAGACGCACTTTAAGCCGTAGACAAGATTCCTTGCCTTCCTCACCCTCCTCCAACAATACTGGTGGACTGCACAGTTCTTCTCCCTCTAGTACCAATTCCAGCTCAGGAAGCACCGGAAAACGCCGAAGTATATTTCGCACTCCATCTTTAAGTTTTCAACACAAAAAAGAAAACGATCAAAGGTATGAATGTAGCCAAGGTACGTATAATCCTGAGGCAGCCCAAAATACATTGAAGAATCTCAATTTGGAAGAGCAGTCTAAGGTGAAATTAAAGGGCTCCTCAAGTATCCCTGGCTCATGTAGAAAGAAAATCACCAGGTCTTTAACCGAAAACTTTGAAGGGAAGAAGGAAAATTCAAGTCATAAAAATGTGTTCACAAACTGCTTGGGTAAAAGTGAAGGAGATGACTCAGGATTTATAGAAGATCAAACCAGGAGGTCTATTAAACAGTCCTCAAGGAAACTTCTTCCTAGGTCATTTTCATCCCATTACAGGTTCTCCAAACATGGATCTCAGTGTCCAACACCTTCACCATCACAAACATCAGGGTGTAAAGAAGAAGTTCACACTCATACTGAAACAAATTCTTTACTCAGCAAGACGGTACAACATAGCACTATTGAAGTAACAGACTATATAGAACACTCTTTGCAGTCGCCCCTTGTATCAACTGATCACACAACTGCTCCACAAACACCATCAGACTTCACTTTTATGGATGACTCGGCCTCTGAAGCTGATTCTCTGCCAAACACTACAAATCAGCATTCCAGCAAACAGAATGTTTGCCATCCGGTTTCTACCTCACAAAATTTTGCCAGCCCAGTCTCCATTACAACACAAGAAAAAAATGATAAAGTAGCAGCTGAAGACCACTCCCAATGTGACGGTTTGTCCCTTACAAAACCCAAAGTCGAGGCAGCTGTGGAAAGATCGGAGTCAAGCTTGTCTCTTACATACTCAAAACCACTGTTACCTATTTATGAACTTACTTCTAGCAGTACTTATAATGTCAAAAATGGTATCGGGGAACAACATATAGACAAGCCAGTATTTCAAAATGGAGAGCACTCCTACTCTACACAAACCTTTCCAAAGAGATCTGAGCCAGCAGTATATCATCAGCGTCATGCAAATTTTACTATGCCAAACCATCATTCATTGCAAGAAACAAATGGAATTGCTTCTTTCGAGACACAGTCTGCCATGATCCAGCACGGTCATCCTAGAGGTATCCACTTTTTTTTACCTTTATCTTTTCTCCAATCTTTAAAAAAGCCTAGAAAGCAATGGAGAATATCAAGACAGGAGAATGAAGGGGAAGCTGATCCACAATCTGTCAGATGATGTAATGCAGCTAGAGATAGTTATCTATCCAGTACCAGGTTTTATGATTCACTTTTACTTTTTACGGGTGTTGTTACATTACATGACCCCAGCTAGGGCCTGATTTAGGTTGGATGTCCCCTATGCATAACCTTCTATTAATGCTCTCTCCCTTGTGATGTACTATATACAGTAGTCCCAAAATAATAGAACCATAAAGTGTACAAAGTAACATCATCTGTTATCCCTCCTACAAATTTATAAATAAATTGGCATCTGGGGACATTTGGGCCATGGGGTGTCCCTGCAGAGCTTGACACAATCTAATTAGTATTGCCAGTATCAGACAGAGTAGAGACATGCTATTTCATAAGGGGAACCATAACACCCCATGGTCAATACATTTCTAGGTAGGATAGCACAGAGCAGAGTTATAAGTAAAGACACTTCAGAATTGTTATTTTATGGAAAACTTATGAAAATGGACATGTCATTAAAGTGCATGCAGGACTTTATCTTCTGTTACAAAAGTAAACAAACATGACTGACGATAGCGTCCATTATGTTGTTTACATTAGTGTCAATGGGAATGGACGCAGAATCAGTCTATGACCATTCTCTGTGACAGTTTAATGTCCGTTGCTATCACCCTATGACATCCAATCTAGTATACTGCTACTGTACACAATTTTGCAGTGGCTAACCAGCTGCAAGTACACAACATGTATCCCCTGCCTATAGGTTTAATTGTACAATTTCTCAAGTGTAGGGGGATCATATATCCTGACCTGTCTTTTTAATTCCCACTCTTGCTTAAACACATTATTTTACTGGTATACTTTCATCTATGGTTAGTTAAAATGATTGTGTCTTCTTACAAGTGATAAATCCTTTATGTAAATAAGAAATACACCAAGCTAATAAAATATACATAGAACACAAGGTTCCATGTTCTGCCCTTCCCAAACTATTATGTCTGAGCGGCATCATAGTTCTTTCAACTTGAGCAAAAACATCTATTTCACTAAAAATTTCACATTCCTATTACCCACTAATGATTTTACCCTGTGGCAATCTATAATTGTCATACAATGCCGGTATTGTCTGTAGTTAGAATAGCACACACGTTTTCAGTCCTAATTAGGAATACACCGGGTGAATTGTTTGATATTTAGTTCCACACATAATATGGCAAGATGGTTTATAGACCTGTCACATGGTGCTCAGTCAATGCTTAGCTAGTTCTTACATCAGACCATAATTAGATGAGATTTAGCTTTGTTTTTGGGTTGTTTGCAGTGTGTAATAATATAAATTAAAATTATGCCTGTGTGGTTAAATTCTATTTGTTGGGATTGGATAGATAGATAGATAGATAGATAGATAGATAGATAGATAGATACAAAAAAATAGGCATCCCTCCAAAGTGAAAGGAAAAAAACGGTGTATTTATTCAGCCAAGCTGCAACATTTTTGCAACTGAACCTTGCTCAAGTCTGCTATATTTTTCTATTTCTTATTAGATGGATAGATAAATAGATAGATAGATAGATAGAGAGATAGATAGATAGAGTAGATAGATAGATAGATAGATAGATAGATAGAGAGATAGAAAAGTATAGCATCACAGCAATATTTTTGTGGGTGCTATCCTCCAAGCAGACCAATGCGCTCTGTGTAAAATATCCAAAAAATAGGCAGCACTCCAATGTGAAAGTAAAAAGAGATGGTGTCTTTATTCACCCAAATGGCAACATTTCAGCTCTGCAATTGAGCCTCTCTTTTTTTATTTTCACTTTAAAGTGCTGCTATTTGTTTGCTATTTTAGATAGGTAGATAGACCAAACAATTTCAGCGTTCCAAATTCCAAGTGGCTGTGATATTGTACTTGTGCGAGTACTACTCTCAGTGCTGCCATAGTTCTATAAGCTTGTTAGGCTAGGTTCACACCTGCGCCCAGAGGATTCTGTTCCTCATTCCGCTTTAAAAATGCGGAGAGAAAAGTTCTGCAAGCAGCGCTTTTCTCTCTGCATTTTTCCACCCTTTTCAGGCGGAAACCCGGCGGACTCCATTATACTCTATGAGGTAACCGCTTTGTTTAAGTGGATTAAGTGTGAACCTAGCATTATAAGATTCTGCCAAGTGATATGGTTCTTAGCCTAGCATCAACTTCCAGTAATACAGTTATAAAATGTAGTAGATTGGTTACATCTTTGATGTCACTGGTGTACTATTGTAGTATCTGCAGCTGCTGAGGCTTCAAGGTTAGCAGCAACTGCTTAGCACGGCCTCACATAACAGACAACTTTCTCTTCTTCACTTCCCTTGTGTCAGTCTATACTATATTCAGTGACATGTCTACAGGGGCTGTCTGTCTGGCTCTGAATCATTAACTAAGACTGCCCCCTTGGGGCCAACACACAAGGAATGTGACGAAGCTCCCTGGTACATGAGGTTGCGATGATGTGATTTCAGCTTACCTGGAAACTATCAGATATCCCATAGAAACTTATAATCCTTAAAGCTGAAAACATAAAAATAGCTGTTTGTCTGCGTACTCACCCTTTTACCATTGGAAGTCTATGTATCGGTACTGTAAGCAAAAATAAATGTGAACTCTGCACAAATATCAGTGGCATTACTCCATTTACTGGTTTGTACAGTATATTTAGATAAGCTACATTATATACCATCAATGAAGTTTCTTTCCTAAATAAAAGATAAAGGCATAATGGTATACACAAAATTTTTCTTAGAATCATCTTTCTAGGAACAGAAATATATTTTAATTTTTTTATTCTAAACTAAATGTATTTTCTTTTAACAAACGCTTATTAGAGCTACCATCTGTGTGTTCACAGTTAACTATGCCAGTAGTTTCAGCCCACACCGAGAAGGGAGATATTCTGAAAGGCGTTTGCGTTCATCCTCAGAGGGCACAGCAGGGGGCAGCAGGATGGCTTTCAAACCAAAGGAGGGAAATCCAGATGAAGGGTCTCATTTCCGAAAACAGCGAACTATCTCAACATCTTCAAAAATGAATAGTATGGTAAGTGAAAAATATTTTATTTGATTTTAAGGTTATATAATTATTATTGTGGCAAAATTATGTCAGATAATTTAAGATTGTATTTCTAAACAATCAAATTAGTGTACCAGGTTCTGAAATTCACCAACCAGTTCATTCTTAAATGGAGTCTGTTACTAGAGCCCAGAACATCAACCCAGTCTAGATAGGCTAAGGTCACCTGAATCAAATGGGGTTTTTCCCTTGGAAATTGGTGCCTCCATTGCAGAGATATCACAGTTTTTCTCAATATGCAAATTAGCTCTTTGGAGCAACAAGGATGTTGCCACTCACCTCTCTGAAGCAATGGCAACACCCTCATTGCTCCAAATATCTCAATTTGCCTATTGACATAAACAGCAATAGCTTGGCAATGGAGGCGCTGCACTAGGTGTAATATAGTGTATCACTTTTTCTTGAGAAGTACTTATTATTCGTTTACAAGGACAGGGGATAACTGTCTGATTGGTTGGGTTCTGACCACTGGGACCAATGCTTCTCACAGGAACAGTGATCCCTAGTGCCCTACATGAATACATCTGCAAGTTGCACATGCAAACCTTAACTACATTCTTTTTCATAGGACTGGCAGAAATAACCAAACGCTTTACTCAGCTTTTCTTTAGTGGTCCTGAAGAGTCCTAAGGAATGGAACAGCAGGACTTTGTGATGGTACCCTTCCGATCGGAAAGTTAATCCCTGTCCTGTGGATAGGGGATTACTTGTAATTACAAGAATACCACTTTAGGCCAGGGCACTATGTGGCGTAAACACCGCAATTTCACTGTGGCATAAACGCTGCAGCAAAAAAAAAAAAAAAAAAAAAACGGCGTTTTACAGTCACTGCAAAATGGATGAGATTCTAGCTTGGATTCTTTAATATGTTCTTTCATTTTATTATATTATTTTGTAGAAAAAAACAAGTTTCAGCATTTGTTTTAATTACTCACAAAATCATTTACAACATAGTTACTGTATACCACCATAAAGGATAAAAGGGTAGCATTTCATCTCAGTTTCTTGCTCAATACATGCTAAGTTGGCTTACCTGTTAATAACCATATTATTAACACTGACTTCCCTTTGGTACATGAAAACAGGAACCTGATGCTTTTGGCAACTCCTTCACATTCTCATTTGTACTGCTTTTCCTAAATCTCCCCCTAATGTGGTAGTTGAGCACTTGCTAAATGAGGTGAAGCATGAAGCTTTTTTATATATGCCAAATGTTCCTACATTAGAGTTCTCAGAAATATAGCACAAGGCAACCATGCCCCGACTGCATTTTATGAATCATAGCATGAATTGCACATGACAGTCAAAGATGAGACATCCAGTGTACATGGTGCTCTGATGCCATTCTACACTCCGTGTAGAGCTTTATTCAATGGGCTGTCACCCTTCGGAGCAATTGTATTTCTGCAAATAGGTGATGAATACACAGGGCAGTTGCCCACAATCACTTATAATCCACAGGGCAGATGCCCACAATCACTTATAATCCACAGGGCAGAATGCCCACAATCACAGCACTCCCACAGTGTACCCTTTGTTATCACTCAGCAAAAAAGATTGCAGGTGGCATCACAACATAGCTCAGCAGTGCTCTCAGCTTAGGTGACAATTATTACAGTCTTACTCACAAAGGAGCAGCACTCGCTGTTTACACACTTGTAGTTAGGTGTTGCCCCTCACTCTTAGCCCTTTTTAGCTGCAAGCTGGTAGGGCTCTATACACTCATTATGTGGCTGTCTGGCATGGCACACTGGACCCAGTTACTATCTCTCTGTGATCCCCTCAGCTTCTCTAAGCCCCAGGGACTGGTCTCTCTCTCTGACCAAGCCACTAGTAAGTTGTAGTCGGACAGGTAAATCCATGGTTCTGTAGTCTCAGGGCCATTACTTGCTTTTGCCACAGTATGAAGTCCAGCAGATTTAGAGCCAGTGCATCTTGGTTCCAGTTTGCTATCACCTTCTCACTGCAGTTGTGTGGTGTATCCTACACTTCTTGTCCCTTGGGAGGTGCACCAAATAAAGATACAGTGTATATAATATGTTTGAATTATGTTTCACATAATATCTATCTATCTATCTATCTATCTATCTATCTATCTATCTATCTATCTATCGTTTACCCAAATTCATTCAGCTATTGAAAGATAAAAACCCTTTTAGTATTGATGCAGATTAGGATATACTAGTCAAAAGGGCAGTAACACTGCATGATATACAGTACACAGGCACCCCTCCCCCAGAGAAACAACACAGTTATTGCCAATATACCCTAATATGAATCAACACTAAGGCCAGGGTCCCACACTGCCAAAATGCCAAGGTGAAAAAAACGATGTGGCTAAAAATGCTGTGTTTTACATTATCAGCAAAGTGGATGGGATTTTGGCTAATCCCATCCACACATTGCAAAAAAATCTGCAGCAGAAATGTTGCAATTTCAAAAGGACTGTTTTTGTAAATCGCAGCATGTCAATTACACCTATGGAATTGCCGGCATTTTCCGTATAGGTATAATAGAGGAAGAAAGTCCACAGAGGAAAACTGTGCAGACTTTTTGTACAAATCGCTATGGAAAAAAACACGATGTGTTTCTGCCGTTATCTTTTCCGCAGTGTTTACTGACTGTGACTCGCTACATGGGCCTTAGCCTTAAAAGACTTATATCTTTGGAATGGCTGAATTGCTTTGGATAAATAGAACACCTAAATGCTCAGGGTGACAGTGCATATCAGATGATGGATGTCTTTAGGCTTTTCAGACCTGGTGACAAAATGACCATAACGGAAACGCATCACTTTTTTTTCTGCAACATTTTTCACAGAAAGTCTGCAGAATTTTCCACTGTGTACTTTCTGCCTCTATTATATGTATACGGAAAATGCCAGCGTTTCCGTAGGTATAATTGACATGCTTGGTTTTTTAAATCACAGCATTTCCCCTGCAGAATTTTTTTTGCATTGTGTGAATGGGATTAGCAAGAATCCCATCTACTTTCCAGATAATTTTAAATGCAGCGTTTTTTGCCGCAACATTTCCGCAATGTGGGGCCTCGGCCTAAAGCCATTAGAAAAAGGGCATACATAAACTATTTTTACTAAGTGATGAGTCAGGTGCTCACACACATGCAAATATACACACACAACACAAACACAATCCAAACAACTAGCATATTCTTGTATAGGCTTCACAAATCAGAAGCACAGCTAGCAGGGGGGAGAAGTCTGCTGCTTGCATTTGCCTTTGTAATGATGACTGTTGTCATGGCAGTTTTAGAGCGTGCATCCTGGCATATGTGGTAGGTGCCCTGAATGCCTAATTCTTTTGATGCTGAAGAAAGTTGTTTAACCCCATAATCCCTGTTTTTTGTACACGGTTGTATAACAATATTTCCATTGTAGATGTGAACTCCATTTATTAAAATAAGATGTAGTCTCCATGTGGACACAGATTCACGTATTAATTATAACATGTGCCTGGGAAATGACCACTGAGACTTTGTGCCTGTCTAGGTGATATATGAGCTGCTCCCACATGTTTACATGATTAACCTCAGCCTTAATATCAGCTTTGTTTAAATCATTTCCAGTACGCAACGAATTGGATAAACTTCAGTTCCATTTCACTGAAATGGGCACCGAGGGTTTTAAAAGCATATGAGAAAACTAGCAGTGTGTATTGTGGCCTGCAATGTTAAATGGCCTTGGGGAAAATATTACATTTATCTTCATTTACTAACGTATAAGAGAACGTTCAGTGGAATTTGGCTTTAACTGATAAATCATATATTATAGGTAAATGACTGGTTTTCTCTTTTTTTTTTTACCAGTTTATACTAGAATTAGATGGAGTTTAGATTTCTGTATAATTAATTGGCTGACTAGTGTGAAAACATTTCAAGTCACAGCTGTGTCTTTTTCCCCAATTGCAGAGCATATTAACCTTCATTCCACAGCCAGAGATTTCAGCAGTTATATCTCTAAATACATAGCCTATTAGTATTTTCTAAGTCTAGTAATATGTACTGGTATTAACAAAATAACATCATTTGGCAGCATCATTTGGCAAAACACCTTAACGGACTTACATACACAGCGGAAAACCTGGCCGAAGCCTATGGTAGATTGGATGTTCAGCCATTTGTGTAAATAATTAGCCGTGTTTACCAGTCGCTCGCAGTGCAGATGCCTGCTGTCGCGCTTAAACCACAGGTCACGCTTATGATTAGAAAACTGGATCTGAGATGGAATAAAAAGAATCATTACTGTTAGAAACTGCTAAATGAAACTTTATTTTGTAGTTCTTGCATATGTTTCCTGGCATTAACAATTTCTAAAAGAAACAGATTTTTCTTGTACTGTATACGTATTAGCACATGGGCATATTATTGCTGTATGTTGTATACAGAGAGGTGCAGGAGGCTTTAACCCATTCCAACATCTTCTGCAATAGTATGGCCGTAATACAGCAGAGACCTGACTGTAAAAAAAAAAAAAAAAATTAAATAAATAAAATTCAAATCACCCCACTTTCCCTAGAACACATATAAAAATAAAAAAAAATAAAGTGAAACACATACACATTATGTATCCTTGTGTCCAAAAATGCCTGGTCTACAAACTTCTAAACAAATTTTGTTTCCCATATGGTGAACGCTGTACAGAAAAAAAAATCAAGAGCCAAACCAATGTTTTTTCGCTGTTTCGCCTGACTTAAAAATTTTAATAAAAGCGATCAAAGCAAACATTCCTCAAATTAGTATAACTGAATTGTACACTTGGCCCCCCGAAAAAAAAAAAACATTCTATGCATCCCTGTACACGGAAATATTAAAAAGTAAAGGGTGTCAGAATATGGCAACTGCAAGAAAATAATTTTTTTAGCAAAGTTTTAGATTTTTTTTAAGGGGCTAAAAGATAAATAAAACTATATAAATTTGGTATCCCTGGAATCATACCAACCCATAGAATACAGATGACATGTAATTTTGGCTGCACAGTGAATGCCGTTAAAACTAAGTGTAATTGCAGTTTTTCTCCAATTTCACCACATTCTGAATTTTCAGCCTTCCAGTACATTGTACGGAATATTAAATTACTAAGTACAATTTGTCCTGCAAACATTAAGCTTTCATATAGCTTTGTGAACAGAAAAATAAAAAAAAGTTATGGGGTTTGGACGGTGAGGAGTCAAAAAGAAAAATCGAAAAATGCCTGCCGCAGCAAGGGGTTAAAGGTATTGTATCTGATGCTTTATGCTCATTAATCCAATAATAATTGATAGAGAACTAATTGCTAAAAGTTTTTTTAAACACATATGTACAGTAAATTAATTTCCAAGTGCCTAAGCTAGAGCTTAGGCTCTTCTCAGAAACCATGCTCCATGGTGTCGACTGGGGGCTCCAGCACTGGTTTGTGTTTAATAGGCATTAAGCATCTGATAAATTCTATTAGTCTGAAGCAAAAAAAACACAGCGTTTTGGCTGCGGCGGAAATCACTTGGCAAAAAAACACTGCGTCTTACAGTACCTGAAAAACGCAGAAAAAATCTGCAGCAGAAAAGCGGCATTTTCAAAAACACCCGAATTTTTGAAAATTGCAGCATGTCAATTATACCTCCAAAAACACTGGTGTTTTCCCTATAGGTATAATAAGGGCAGAAAGTCTGCAGAGGAAACCTCTGTGGAAACACAAAGAAAAACGCTGCTGAAAAAAAATGCAATGCGTTTCCACTGCCATTTTTTTTAACACATCTGTGTAGGACACATCTATATTTTAAGAAGATTTCGTAAGAATCAATAAGAAAAATTTCCCATGGAATGTCATATTAAAGGTAATGTATAGTGTAATGCTTCAAGGGGAGAATATCTTTGATATAGAGCACCTGAAGGAACATCAGTATGGCAGTTCTGAGCAGGTTAAAATATTGAGGCATTTTGTAAACACAGTTAAAAACACAACTGAAAAACACTGCGGTTTTTGAAAAACCCATGAATTTTTAAATTAAAAAAGGAACAAGCAAACAAAGCCACAGCTGCGCACAATGACAAAATTTACATTCTATATTTGTCATTATGTGCAACTGCAGAGCATTTAGAAAATGGAAACAGAATGCCTTGTGACAACCCAGAATTAAAGCTGTCTCTTTAAGATGGCACATGGTGCGCCCCACTGTGGAGAGTGATATGGTGGGGAGACAAGGATAGGGACATGGACAGCACAGTTAGGACCAGCTTACTATTGTACAGAGCGAAAGTAGTTAGACATTAGG
The DNA here is from genome assembly GCA_947044405.1 of Leptodactylus fallax. NCBI lineage: Eukaryota > Metazoa > Chordata > Amphibia > Anura > Leptodactylidae > Leptodactylus > Leptodactylus fallax. The sequence goes on from CAMRHE010000045.1 coordinate 722,158, forward strand.
AACAGTGGATGAATGCATCTATGTATGACAGAGCAATAGCTCTATATACTAGGATGAAGCAAGGGTGACAAGGATCGCATAACTACCCGTTTTAACTAGAAATGAAGACATCAGATACAGGGTCATATTGGAAGGTGATGGCCCCAGCTTTTACTAAATGTTTTTGTTGTTTTGACAGCACCTGCAAAATATTATCACAAACAGCAATTAAATCATTATGTTTTTGACAACCTCACATTTTATGTAAGTAATACTGCTACAACCAGTAGTTATGACCATAACTATATACTTTTGCCACTCCAATCCATAATCTTGTTTCCAGGGGTCCACCGCTTAGAGAAGGCCAAATCCACAGTCATTAAACTGCATATATGAACTAATATAACAATAAGGTGTATAACATATCAAGATAATAGTCTATTATCAAGTAAACTAAGCATTAAAACTCTGCAAAGCCGAAATAAAAACAAAACAAAACATGCCCTCTCATCCAGCCCCTCCTTTTATTCCTCTTTTTTCTTCTTTTCCTTTTTTCCCTCTACCCATTTTCCCTTCCTGTCCTTTTCCCTCCTCTGCGGAATTTCCTGCCATCTGTGGTGCACTGGTTTTGATTAGAATTCCTTGACTATTTTTCTTTTTCTTTGTAGTGTACAGATGTGTTGTTATATTGACAAAATTATCCCCATTTTGTGGGGACTGCGAGTCCCTTTCCTGGGACGTCACTGTTTTGCCTGATGTTTAATTACACACGTGGACAAAATTGTTGGTACCCATCGTTTAATGAAAGAAAAACCCACAATGGTCACAGAAATAACTTCAATCTGACAGACTGGAATTTGCCAAACTACATGTTGACAAGCCACAAAGCTTCTGGGAGAATGTCCTATGGACAGATGAGACAAAAATCAAAATTTTTGCCAAGGCACATCAGCTCTATGTTCACAGACGGAAAAATGAAGCATATCTTGAAAAGAACACTGTCCCTACTGTGAAACATGGAGGAGGCTCTTTTATGTTCTGGGGCTGCTTTGCTGCATCTGGCACAGGGTGTCTTGAATCTGTGCAGGGTACAATGAAATCTCAAGACTATCAAGGGATTCTAGAGAGAAATGTGCTGCCCAGTGTCAGAAAGCTTGGTCTCAGTCGCAGGTCATGGGTCTTGCAACAGGGTAATGACCCAAAACACACAGCTAAAAACACCCAAGAATGGCTAAGAGGAAAACATTGGACTATTCTGAAGTGGTTTTCTTTTTTTTAAAAATTCTGTTGAAGCATGGTTGAAAAGCAATGTCTGACTTTCATTTGTTCATTTTCATAGAATTTTTATATATTATTACTTTTGTCAAATTCATGTTATTTCTGTGACCATTGTGGGTTTTTCTTTCATTAAACGAGGGGTACCAACAATTTGTCCACTTGTGTATATGATTGAAAAATGTAAATAAAGAGTTAAAAAAAACAGCTAGGAAAGCAACTACATTATATACAATTTACATAATATAACTAAAGCTGCAACAAAACATCTATAGTGCAGGGATAAAAAGTAAATGAACGTCTGTGTTAATGACTTTTCCAAGAGCTAATTATCAAACAGGATTTCAGTTAAAGGGGTCTGATTGAAAGTGTGGGTTGCACAGGTGCTTTGTCCATTAAAGGTACACAAAACCTGGCTACTGACAAATCTGTTCTTTTCAAGAAAGATTGGTTAGTGTTAACTATGCCTCCAACCAGAGCCACTTTAACCATAGGGCAAATGGTGCACTTGCAACAGGCCCTATGGTTGCAGGGGACAGTCATGCATTTAGCAAGCTGACACACTGTCCCAGGCAGTGCATCCGGGCCGTCCTGAATCCTACTCACCGTCATCCTCCAGGCACAGATGAGTTGAATGCAATGATGAAGCAGTGACATGAAACTGTGGGGTTAACCAGAAGGGGGGCATGAAACTGTGGGGGCAACTGGAGGGGGGCATTATACTGCGAGGGTAACTGGAGGGGGACATTGTAATATAATATAATATAATGTCTGAGGGGCAGCTGGGGGGAACAGGTTAATTATACTTTGCGAGGGCTACTAAGGGGCATTATAGTATGCGGGGGCCACTTAGGGGGCATTATAATTTGTATGGGTCAGGTATGTCTAAGTGGGGGTGATGGGGGGCCCACTTATGCACTGGGCCCATCAATGTGTTAAAATGGCCCTGCCTCCAACAAATTACTTTCAGGACATCACAGTAGTTATAGAAACACATGGGGCAGGGGAAGGGTACAAAAGCATTGCTAAAGACCTAGAGATACATCAGTCCACATTTATTCAAATTGTCTAAATATGGAGAAAATTCTAGACTGTTGCTACTTTCCTTAGGAGTGGCCATCCTGTTAAAAGGAGTCTTTCACCTCTCCCAAGCATATTCAACTGTCATCACCGTGTTACAGAGCACAGTACAATGATAAACATCATACTTATATTATGTATGTAGATTTGGAGAAAAACAACTTTTAAGTGTTAAGCAATGAGACTGTTGGTGCACTGGAGGTGAGCCTTCAGCTCTCTAGAGCACTTCTCTTGCTGATCAGACCCTTACTACACCCTGCCTGCCTTCGCCACCTCTGCGGAACATGTGACATCACTTATCCTAATTGAGGAGTAAGAGGAATGCTCCCAGGGCTGAAGGCCTGCACCCAGTGCATCAACTGCCTCATTTGCATATCACTTCAAAGTTTTTTATCTAAATCTAAAAGTGACAAACATAACAAAGGTATATTATTTGTCACTGTAATGTACTCTGCAATGCAGCTGTGGCAGTTGAAGATGCTTAGGGGGAGGTGATATGTTCCCTTTAACATCACTTCAAGAGCACAACAGAAGGCTTACAAAAGGCTCTTCAAACTGCAAAACCTCCAAAACAAAAGTAATTTGAGAAAGAATGGTTGAAAGGGAAGATATAATTTTTGAAATGCCTGTAAAGCATAACTAAGCTTTTTTTTTCCCTCATAAATCCACAGTTCAGGTGACGATAACAGACTTTGTAATATCATTTATATAAGAAAAGTTCCTGTTTCTTCACTTATTTGCTTATTTCTGTCACTGATCAAATCTATACAATAGAAGTCTATGGAGAAGGGAAGGAAGAAGAACTGCTCAGACAGACATAAGCAATATATATATAGAGACAGTTCTTTTTCACAATACAGCTGGGTTGTCAGGAATTACTATCCATCTTACTCCTGATAGACATGACTCATTTAATGTTGTAGATAACTTCATATGTCTGTCCTTTTCCTTCTCCTCTTCCCCCCTCTCCCCTCCATAGAGCCTAATGTAAACCGAGACTATTTGTGTACAGAGTAGGGACATAAAGAATCAGATAAAGACAAAGGCACTTTTCTTTAGTGACGTATATTGCAGCGTTTGTTCCCTTCATCAGAGCTATTGATTTATAAAAAAAATGAATAAATGTTTACTTATACTTTAATCCTATCAAGATTCTTTGGTATGATCTGAAGAGGGCTGTGCATGCAAGGCATCCCAGAAATTTCCAAAAGAGCTAAGAGATCTTGAAAAGTCTTTTTATAAATAAAGATAAAACATAACCTTTAATGGTAAATAAATCAAATAAATATAATGTATAAAGAAACACACTCCTATTCTAAATAAATAGTGTTGAATGTATATTTTAGTACTAAATAGAACTAAGCTATAAATTGCCTGAGATTTATTACCCTGAGTTATCCTCAATCTGACCGATCTCAGTATTCTATCTGAGAAATGTACTATACGGTTTGATGTGACACCAGCCAGGAAATATAAATTGCTTATTCACAAAACTGTATTCCCCCTTCTGATCTAAGAATCAGTAACATTCCCTCAGGGGGTAAAAATATGCCATCATGTGCCAATTTCTGAAAGCAGGGAGGTTCTTATTATCTCATTTCATTTTTAATGGAAGATTCTCAAAAAAAGTTTCATTATTTCCTGCTAATGTTATAACTTCCCTTCTGCTTATTTTCTTTTTTCTTCCCTTATCTCTACCTTTTCCCGTTCTCTATATATTTTTTGAGAGAAGGTTTAGGAGTTTAAGAGTTATGGAAGGGTAAAAACTGTTCAACTCCAGAGAAACAATATTATAGAATACTTCAACCCGTGTATTCGGGAAGCGCTCTAATAAGAGCGGTATTCCTATGTTTTCTGCGGCAATTCGATGCACATAGTGACATAGAAAATTATAAATGTCACAAAAAAAATTTGCCAACATGCAGCGGCTATGAAGCCCGTAGGCTACAGCAAAACAAGCGTCCCAACGCGTTTCCCCATATTAGGTTCGTCAGGGGACCAAAAAAATAGAGCTACAGTCAGATCTGTGTCCTAATAGAGGTTCAGAACAGCAATGGCATCCCAGAAATATTTATGTACTGAAACACATTTGCAGGATGGTTCACAATTCCTTCTGAACGCTGTGCAGATCTTTTTTTTTGCAGCTACTGGAAATGTTTTATGGATGTGATTGATGTTAATTGTTCAATAAAGATCAGACCAAATTTTATTAGTAATCAAGATAAAAATCCAGGTATTTCCAATGTTAACAACTGCAAAGTATGTGTCAGTAAGTAGTACACACAAAAGGAGTCTCACTGTTCAGAGAAATCTGGAGCAGAGAACTCTAGTATATTTATGGGCACACTGTTGCTGCTTGCCTCTAGTGCCCCTTTATAGAATACTGGCATTTTCTTTGCATGGTTTATGACTACCACTTCAGCTTAAAGTGGTGTCTAGTCTTTCAGTGTCCATGCACCCATGTGTTGCATTATATGCTTTCAAATCACAATGGCAATTCCACTTCCAGAGCCATAGCTGGGGGTAGGGGAATCAGGGCATAGAGGTGAAGAGGTAGAATCGATACAGTGGGGCAGATTTATTAAGACTGGCATTAATAACACCAGTTTTCATAGTCCCAGAGGCAGCAGATTGTAAGCCTCATGCAGTATATGTAATTGATGATAAGTCTAGTGGGACCAGTGGCCCAGAGTTAAAGAAATCGCAGAACTGGCATATGAGGCATAATAAATCTAGGCCAGTGTCTCAGCATCTGAGCACAAAAAAAGTTGTTTTTGTTTCTCTAAATAGATGAGGAAAAAAGTCAATTTTTTTTTAAAGATTTTTCCAGGGAAAACAACGTCCTACATATTGGCAAGTGTAGCGGCAGAGCTGTTATTTCTTACTTGTTGATAAACTGAGGTCCTTTCTAGCAGCATGTTATTTACAGCTGCCATTCATATTCATTAATGTTTGACTACCACTTACAGACTTTTCATTCAGTAATAGCAGCCACTTTGTGACCTCTTCTAGAATTTACATAGAAGGCTTGCCAGCGGCAGAAGACTGCCTACTATCACCCTCAAGCTGGTAATAAATATTTGAGAGTGTAAGCACACTTCCTGCTTTGGCATCTATTGTAACTCATGCTGCCCGCATCTCTAATGCACTGAGATGTTTATAAATGCTAATCAATATGCAATTAGGTCTTTATTATTGATTTATCACTTGTACAACCAAATGTCTTTGTTATTGCTTGAAGGCTTTTTGTAGAATTTACAGCTCACATTGTCAACTACAATCTGTACAGTTTATGATTCTACATGGGGCTATTGATGAGACTGTGCAGGTAAATACACATACATGTCAGAGGTCTGCTAGAAGATTTAGGGTAAGTTAACATGGAGGAATTTGGAGCTGATATTGAGGCAAATTCTGCCTCCAAGTCAACCGCAAATTTTGTCCTGAATTTGCATCCTATTGTATTCAGTTGTAGGCAGAAACTTAAACTGCACAAGTAAGGATTCACACCAGCGCTCGGTCTCCGTTGGGGGATTAAGTCCCCCATTCCTCTTGAAAAATGCGGATAGTAAAGTCCTGCATACAGGTTTCAGGTGGACCCAGTTATAGGCTATAACCGTGATAGCGAACCTATGGCACGCGTGCCAGAGAGGGCACGCAGAGCCCTTTCAGTTGGCACGCGCGCCGTCGCCATGATCGCTCACTAACCGGTACAGGAATCCCGGTTAGCGAGCGATCGCTTCTTTCAGCTGTATGTGCAAATGTACATACAGCTGAAAGCTGTCACTGTAGGCCGCGGTCCGCGGAACCGCGGCCTACACTAACTGCAGAGTGTGACCTCTGCCCCGACGCAGGCGCGATGACGTCATTCATCAGCGCCTGCGAACAGAAGAAGACGGAGGAAGCGCTCCGTGGGACTGCAGCTCTTCGTGGGACAAGGTAAGTAACAAACTACTGTGTGGGGTCTACTGTGGTGCATATACTACTGTATGGGGGACACTGAAGCATCAAATAATGAATGGGGGACACTGAAGCATCTAATACTATGTGGGGGACACTGAAGCATCTGTGACCCCCACACAGTATTAGATGCTTCAGTGTCCCCCACACAGTATTAGATGCTTCAGTGTCCCCCCCATACAGTAGTAGATGCTTCAGTGTCCCCCACACAGTATTAGATGCTTCAGTGTCCCCCATACAGTATTAGATGCTTCAGTGTCCCCCATACAGTATTAGATGCTTCAGTGTCCCCCACACAGTATTAGATGCTTCAGTGTCCCCCCATACAGTATTAGATGCTTCAGTGTCCCCCCCCCCACAGTATTAGATGCTTCAGTGTCCCCCCCCCCATACAGTATTAGGTGCTTCAGTGTCCCCCACACAGTATTAGATGCTTCAGTGTCCCCCACACAGTATTAGATGCTTCAGTGTCCCCCCCCCCACACAGTATTAGGTGCTTCAGTGTCCCCCCCATACAGTAGTAGATGCTTCAGTGTCCCCCATACAGTATTAGATGCTTCAGTGTCCCCCATACAGTATTAGATGCTTCAGTGTCCCCCACACAGTATTAGATGCTTCAGTGTCCCCCATACAGTATTAGATGCTTCAGTGTCCCCCATACAGTATTAGATGCTTCAGTGTCCCCCATACAGTATTAGATGCTTCAGTGTCCCCCACACAGTATTAGATGCTTCAGTGTCCCCCCCATACAATATTAGATGCTTCAGTGTCCCCCCCCCCCACAGTATTAGATGCTTCAGTGTCCCCCATACAGTATTAGGTGCTTCAGTGTCCCCCATACAGTATTAGATGCTTAACTGTCCCCCCCCACAGTATTAGATGCTTCAGTGTCCCCCCCCCCCATACAGTATTAGGTGCTTCAGTGTCCCCCATACAGTATTAGATGCTTTAGTGTCCCCCATACAGTATTAGATGCTTCAGTGTCCCCCCCATACAGTAGTAGATGCTTCAGTGTCCCCCACACAGTATTAGATGCTTCAGTGTCCCCCATACAGTATTAGATGCTTCAGTGTCCCCCATACAGTATTAGATGCTTCAGTGTCCCCCATACAGTATTAGATGCTTCAGTGTCCCCCACACAGTATTAGATGCTTCAGTGTCCCCCCCCCCCACAGTATTAGATGCTTCAGTGCCCCCCCCCCATACAGTATTAGGTGCTTCAGTGTCCCCCATACAGTATTAGATGCTTCAGTGTCCCCCCCATACAGTAGTAGATGCTTCAGTGTCCCCCACACAGTATTAGATGCTTCAGTGTCCCCCATACAGTATTAGATGCTTCAGTGTCCCCCATACAGTATTAGATGCTTCAGTGTCCCCCACACAGTATTAGATGCTTCAGTGTCCCCCCACACAGTATTAGATGCTTCAGTGTCCCCCCCCCCACAGTATTAGATGCTTCAGTGTCCCCCCCCCCCCACAGTATTAGGTGCTTCAGTGTCCCCCCCCCACACAGTATTAGATGCTTCAGTGTCCCCCACACAGTATTAGATGCTTCAGTGTCCCCCACACAGTATTAGATGCTTCAGTGTCCCCCCCACACAGTAGTAGATGCTTCAGTGTCCCCCCATACAGTATTAGATGCTTCAGTGTCCCCCATACAGTATTAGATGCTTCAGTGTCCCCCACACAGTATTAGATTCTTCAGTGTCCCCCCACACAGTAGTATATGCTTCAGTGTCCCCCATACAGTATTAGATGCTTCAGTGTCCCCCACACAGTATTAGATGCTTCAGTGTCCCCCATACAGTATTAGATGCTTCAGTGTCCCCCCATACAGTATTAGATGCTTCAGTGCCCCCCCCACACAGTATTAGATGCTTCAGTGTCCCCCACACAGTATTAGATGCTTCAGTGTCCCCCCATACAGTATTAGATGCTTCAGTGTCCCCCCCCCCCACAGTATTAGATGCTTCAGTGTCCCCCCCCCATACAGTATTAGGTGCTTCAGTGTCCCCCCCATACAGTATTAGATGCTTCAGTGTCCCCCATACAGTATTAGATGCTTCAGTGTCCCCCCCATACAGTAGTAGATGCTTCAGTGTCCCCCACACAGTATTAGATGCTTCAGTGTCCCCCATACAGTATTAGATGCTTCAGTGTCCCCCATACAGTATTAGATGCTTCAGTGTCCCCCATACAGTATTAGATGCTTCAGTGTCCCCCACACAGTATTAGATGCTTCAGTGTCCCCCCCCCACAGTATTAGATGCTTCAGTGCCCCCCCCCCCATACAGTATTAGGTGCTTCAGTGTCCCCCATACAGTATTAGATGCTTCAGTGTCCCCCATACAGTATTAGATGCTTCAGTGTCCCCCCCATACAGTAGTAGATGCTTCAGTGTCCCCCACACAGTATTAGATGCTTCAGTGTCCCCCATACAGTATTAGATGGTTCAGTGTCCCCCACACAATATTAGATGCTTCAGTGTCCCCCCATACAGTATTAGATGCTTCAGTGTCCCCCCCCCCCACAGTATTAGATGCTTCAGTGTCCCCCATACAGTATTAGGTGCTTCACTGTCCCCCATACAGTATTAGATGCTTAACTGTCCCCCCCCCCCCACAGTATTAGATGCTTCAGTGTCCCCCATACAGTATTAGATGCTTCACAGTGGCCCACACACCGTTTTAGATGCTTCAGTGTCCCCCACACAGTATAAGATGCTTCAATGTCCCCCATACAGTATTAGATGCTTCAAATACTGTATGGGGGACACTGAATCATCTAATACTGTGTGGGGGACACTGTGGAGCATATACTACTGTGTGGGGGGCCAAAGTGGAGCGTATAATACTGTGTGGGGGGTACTGTGAAGCATATAATACTGAGTGGGGGCAATTCTGGAGCATATAATACTGTCTGGGGGCCACTTCGGAGCACATTGTACTGTATAGGGGCCCTTCACTATTTATATCACACAGTGTCTGTTTTATAGCAGACATGTGATATTATTACAGGCTGTAATAACATTGCACGGTCACTATAAAACAGATCCTGGTTAATTTAAGGTTAAATTGGCGTTTTGGCACTTTGCGATAATTTAGTGGGTTTTGAGTTGCAGTTTGGGCACTCGGTCTCTAAAAGGTTCGCCATCACTGGGCTATAAGGTCCGCGAGTAACTGCTTTTTAAGCAGATTGGGTTTCCGTTTTTGAAGAAAGGAAACTCGAATGCTAGTGTGAACCTAGTGTAAGCATCTTCCTTGATCTTATCGTGAATTCCACGGCTCATTCAGCCACAGAACCCACAATATGAGATACGTTATCTGAGTTTAATCAGTAAGTAAAAGCCACCCGGAAGTAAAGGACTGAAAAAGCAGGGAGGAATTTCAGAGGGAAGTCCACCTCAAATTCCTCTTCACTTTCTGCCCATGTGAACGCCCCTTCGGTGTCCAAGTATTTAGCATTAATTTAGATTCCCTCCTAATGTAGAATTATCTTAGTAAACCTTCATTAGTGTATACCAATTTGCAAAAAAGCAAATCCCCCAAACAAGGTCACACAATGCTTCTATATGCTCTAATATTAGGATTATGTCAGATTATTATGTGCACATGGTACTCTCCTCCATAACATGACAGCAGCTGGTCACTCAGCCTTCTCCTCTGCACATGCGCTCCTCCTCATGGTGCTACTATGACAGTCCAAGAGCATTGAGATGACATAGATATCACATAGGGATCTGCTGCCCAGACAAATACCACATTACTTTCTACTGATGGGTTAGGCTCCTGACATGGAAATAAATGAGCCCTCTCACTGTCACATCTCAGACAGTCTTATGGTTACAGCTTTATCTAATCAGAAAGATAACAGGATGTTATATAATAAAATGACAGGAATCTCTACATAAATCTTCAGATCTGCTGGAAAACTTTTCAAAGTTGCATTGTTGAAAGTGAACTCAGATTCTTAGAACCGTATATGAAACCTATAACAGGACGATATTTTAATATAAAGGCAGGATATTTTCTTGTAACATTTTTTCTTTAAATATGAGTGAATAAAAATAATGTACTAAACTCATAAAATCCATATAAATATAGAGACTGTAGTAGAACATATTCAGCTTACTGATGCCTAAAATATACAGTATGACTGTTGTCATTGGAATTTGCAGTGAAGTTTGTTTATTTACACATATCACATTATTGTGTCAAATAGCTGGTGACCACATGGTTAATTCTAGTTGTTACCAGATTGACAACAAATTAATCAAATCACAATTAAATACAGTTAACAAAAAATAATAGTTACTAAAACTGGGTGAATCTATTACCTAGTGTTGTTTTATATACAGCAGTACCACAGAGTCTGTATTCACTGCTTGCAGTACACATGAATTACCACTGGGTGTCACCATATACCTGCAGTTCTCCATAATCTTTTGTCCTTTTGTTTTTCCACTGTCAAAGCAAATACCTTGTGAAAATAAATGATAGCAGATTCTGTTTTGTTTAGGAACAGTTTGTTTGGATCTGAGTCTGATGTTTATATTGATTTTTTAAAGCAGTATTTCTTTCATATGCAGCTGTCAGATATGCAGTATTCATCACATAATACAGAATATTTGATTATTTACTAACATTTGCAGTGTACACTTACTCTTCCTCATCCTCCGATTTCTTACTGTACGCCTGTTTAATGCTTAGATGTAAAACTTGCCTGCTTGCCTGTAGATATTGGCAGTCTACTTCTAACAACATTTTAGCTCTGCTGGCATGATTTCCACTGCACTAACAATGCTCAGCTCTCTTAGCAAATGTCCCCTGGCACCTCTCTTTTAAAAGTTCAGTTTCACAGTTCGTGTTTCACATGAAATAAACCTGACAGCATCAATTTCAAGGCGGCTTTGCTAAGAGCCCATAGAAATTATCCATTTTCCCTCTACTTTGTGACTATGTGTGTGGGCATGGAGTTAATGTAAAACAAATCACATGAAATGGAACTGGTCGTCTGTTCAACTGATGCTACACTACTTCACGGTGTGTAAGTGGATATCATAAATGGGCTCTGAGCATGAAGAATTATGGGTGACGCTCCAGCCCTATACAATATACTGATTGGATTGCCCATGAACAGGCTTCCTGATAATAAAAAAACTGTGTCAAGTTAATAGATGGAAATCATTTACAGAATGAACCCTTTGTAGGCATCAGATAGATGGACCCGATCAAAGTGTCCTTGACCATATCATGGCTGCAAACTTTTAAAAAGTTGAAAATAACTTTAATAATAAGAGCTATTTTATTGGGTACCTATACTGAGGCTGTGCCGCTTATTGATGGTAACCTTATACTGTCCTAGATAGGTATATAAAGGGAAAACAATGATACAGTGAGGTACTGTAGCACCAGGCGAGGTGTTAGTGTCTAAAAAATGGGGGAATGGTTGAACCATTCATGATGTGAGGTGAGAACTTTGCCTCAAATAATACTCTTGACATGCAGCATGGACAGCATTCTGGCGAACACAAAGTTGATCTCTTCACTTCCCCATGTTCAATTTGAAGAAGGGATGGCATAATTTCAATCTCAATATGTGAAACCATACTAGTGTCCATTATACTTTTCAGTGTAGCACTGCTCACAGCTATCGCTTTAAGGTTGCTATGCCTACAAGTCAAACTATGGCTGATTCTGCAGTCAGTCTGAGACATTGAGCCAACCAGAGTGCCGCCTCATTGTCCAGTCCTGAGCTAAGGCAGGGTATTTAAGCTCTGCATTGAGGCTACTCAGATGCCTGCTATTGATTGTAGTAAGGTTTGTGTTCTCAGAACTTACCTGTTTATCTGCTGATTCCCTGGTTACTGATTTTGGCTTGCTTTGCTGGTGATCTGATTTCTTACTGATTTGGCTTTATCTGTGAACTGCTGGACTTAACCCTTACTTTGACGCTGTTATTCTTCTGCTACAAATTTGGATACTCCTGTGCTCTCCTGGTTTTGACCCAGCTTGTATATATCACTCTGCTGTAGGTTTGCTGGTCTGGTCTTTGTCCGCAAGTGCACCTATTTTCTGACACGAGTTCGGTGTGGTAACCTAGGTCCCTGATTGGTAACGTCCAACCTGCCTTGCGGTGAACTCCGGAGAAATCCTCAGGGGTAGACTTAGACTATAACAGCCAGGATGGTGTTGGATTATAGATAGCTTGTTTTGTTTGTTATCTTTGATATGACAGTTTCTTGCAGTGTATTTGAAAATTGCCTAAACAGCACTTCCATTACTGGGAATTGCTTAAAATGCAATTCCATTACAGCATATTCACCAGCCAAATCCATAGTCTCTGCTGTTGAGAGATTATCTGGTTTATTATTATGTGTGATAATGGGCACTCTTAGCCAATGTGATGCAGCTAGCGGCTCACATGTAGTAATGCTTATGTATATTCATTTAGAAAATAAAGTGTCTAAGCAGGTGGAGAGTGCAGTGCTTCTACTTGAGCCCTGACACAGTACTATGATGCATTTCAAGTTTTGTTTAATGTCTCCCTCAGCTAGCAGGGGTAGCAAGTCCTTGTCTTGTTTCAGTATGAGAGTAATAGAGCACCGTGTTGCCACTCATGTCTCCTCACTCAAGCAGGCTTTTTGGACTTAGCTTTCAGTTAATTATCAAATTTGACATGAGACAAAATAGTGCAATGCTTCGCTGTACAGTATTATGTGAAGCGTGGATGTTCAGCTGTGCTGTCCGTTATTATAGTCTAGTGATTTCCTGACTGCAGTCTCTATGGCATCTAACTCCTGCTGGATACACAGAAAGCAGATCATTACCAACACTGTTATTTTGGGAAGTATTTGCATTTCATTGAGTGAACTCTGGCAACCTAGAATTCATGAAAGATCACTGACTCATCTTCCTGGTCTCATGGCACTTCTCGCTCAATTCCCTCTCTTTTTTTAATTATTTAGTATATACTGAAATATTGTACTTATTTTCCCTACCCAGTATATCTATTCCCATTGAATATAATCAAAAAGAACTGTGGAGAAACAGTGTTGCAAAAACATATACAGCTTTTGGCCTATTTGAGGATATATTATTTGTCTGCTCTTATATTGTAATTGTAATTTTTTTCTTTATAAATTACAGTCCATGTGTCTGTCTATAAGAACTTTTACACATGAAAATAATCATCAATTAAGAATGTATGTTACTCAGATAAGGCCAAAACTTTTCTTTCCTTACCTAAACATATCAGGTGAAGACACTTTTGCCTTTGCATTTTTAAAGGCTGTTACTACTGAGTATGATAATTCATTCCCAGACTCCTTGAAAACTAACTTTAAAGTCTTGGTTCTCTCCGGGGAAGGCCTTAAGCCCTGGGAGCACTGCTGTTGCTGTTCAAGTAGGATGGGTGATGTCATAACAGTGGCGGGATCACCTCCCACTGCACAGAGTAGCACAAGCAGAACTTGGTAGTGGTGTGAGCACCAAGAGTTGAGGGCCCACCTCCACTGCACCAACTACCTAATTTGCATAATACGTCAAAGTTGTTTTCCTCCAAATCTACAGAAGTGACATACATAACAAGGGTATGTTGTTTATCACTGTAACATGTTCTGTAACACAGTGGTGACGATTGAGTATAGTCAGGGAAGTAGTAGACTCTCATTAAAAAATAGTGTAACCCATTTACCTTCTATGTTCCTATCTTTAAATCATTCTTTCAGCAAAAGGTTTGTACTAGAGCAACTGATTTAGATGAAAAAGTGCTGGGTATGAAATAAGCTGGCCCTAGAACCTATTTTCAATGGTGTGATCTAATGTTATCTGCCTGCCATTTTATGACAGAGATAAGTTTCATTGTAATCCATTGTAATTCATTGTCATGATAATGAGATGTCTACTGAGAAGTGATCTCTAGAAAACTGGAAGTGTCATCTTATTCTTCGGCTTAGTCTTAAAACAGAAAGGTAGATCATTTATCACCTATAAACACACTTTGTGGAACCTATCACTGGAACCTCCTAATCCCCTCACATTCTGTCTCTATCCCTATTCCCTCATAGATTGTAAGCTCTTACGGCCAGGGCCCTCTATCCCACTGTACCAGTTGGTCACTATTAGTATTATATTTGTTTTGTATATTTTGTGTACTGTATGTAAATCCTAAAATGTAAAGCACCATGGAATAATAATAATCCTTAGAACCATTGACTACAATGACGGTCAGGCATACATGCTAAGTTTCTATGGTACTGATGGAGATAACCAAATAGAGCGTTTGGCTATTTTCATCAGTTCCATAGACTCGGAGAATAGAACGTGTATGCACAGTCATTGCTGACATTCTGGCCACAGGCCCAGGACCCCAGTTCTTATGATGAAGAAGTCCCAATAGGTGGAACCACACACTTCCCAACTATCCTGTGGAAAGATGATAAGTTGTAATTTTGCATAACCCCATTACCTTTTAAGCCAATAACAATAATAAAATACAAATAGTGTAGTATAGAATACTGCAAATAAAAATCAGCATATAGTGTATGTTGCAGACATAATAAAATACAATATAAAAATACAATAAAGTAAAGTGAATTCCTATTCTCTGTATGTATTCTCTATATATTGCTACAACATTGCTGCCTGTATATTTAGATTTATTTTGGTATTGTTCTACTCCGTAAATTCAGAAACCCGCAAAGTAAACCTCAATATAGTTACTTAATCCTTGCAGCAGCACAGAAGACGGTACAAGGCAAACATCCACATATGGTATCAGTAACAGACTGCCATTCCTCCTGCTTTCACCTGACAGAATATAAGATAAGCAAGTTTCAGTTTGATAGATTATATAAAGCAGTCTTTGAGCGATGGTACCTGTGTCGCATTTGATATTTAGCGGAACATACAACTACTTTTAGCAGAGAGTCCTTTTTCATGATACCAGTTTATAAATTATGCATTTGTTGCCTCAGAATAGAGAAGGAGTCGTGTATAAGTATTAAGAGCAGATTGTGAAGTCCTGATAACACGTGCAGCTGTATTGTGCTGTGAATAGACCCTATCCGAGCTGTGACATTTTATTATCCACCGTAACCTGGTGACATTTCCAAGCTTGTGCTATCAGATATCAAATGAAAGAAAACATTTTTTTTTCCAGTGGGCATCTTTAGAATAAGATATGAATACTGAGAATGTACAGAATAACTGTTTCACCCCCTGGAAATATGTGAATTTTTTTGTAACAATCTAAATGATATATATGGTGCTGACTGGAACCTTCACTGATATACACAGCCTTCAATTTTAATAATGTAGGGATGTCACACTGGCCAACAAGCATATTCCATGCGAGTAATAGATAGAATTCAGAATCAAGATAAACTTCCTTAAAACTTTTGTTTCACCGTCAAGTGATTCGGGATAACATTGGCTATATGAAAAAGGGGTATTGAAACAGTTCCACTAGTGTAAATAAAGATCTAGGTGAATGCAGTGTTTTCTTCCCTTTTTTCAGATCTACTGTAAGATCAGCATGTACATATAGTACATATACTGGTATCTTGGTAAACAATATGTATAAGTAATATGTTATCTGTATATCATAAAAACCTATGACTATATGTAGGGAGCTTGATAGTTTTTGTGCTCATTTATTACACTACTTGGGCGGTATTCAAATGAAATTAGCTGGGAGGAGCCATGGTGGGTTTTAAACTGTATTACCATACAGTATGCTTGATAAAGAACATTGTTTGAAACGTTGTAGTTTAGCAATGCCATGTTGTCTTCTTTTGTACTTTAGCTTCTGACTATGACATTTTAATGAGGCTTTAAATAAAGATATACATTTTATGGAAGCTGATGCTGGACCAAAATGTAATCTTTTATTCACTTTATTTGTTTGTAATAATAGAATGTATTTGACTATCCTACTTGCACACGGAGCGAAATATACCATGAGAAGTAAATATAGGGCATATTCATATTTCATAATCTTGCAGTGCAGACGAAGATTCCTATTCCTATAGGCCCCATACAATAGTGGTCCCTAACATTTTTTGCACCACAGACCAGTTTTATGGAAGGGAAGGGGAGATTGGTAGTCGATTGGTTGGAGAGAGGCTGTGGGAGATGAGGGAGAAATTTCTGAAAAAGGTAGTGGCTTATCAGTCAAAAGCGCGGAAAAAAAAAATGCGACAGAGTGGGTAAATGTAGAAATGAGGCGCCGTCCTGCAAGTGATCATTGTACATCTGACACTTTCATGTAGTGCAATTGCAGATTCAGTTTCTTGTTCTCATCCTCCTCAAAAGTGGTCATTGTATGACTTGGCGCCAAGTGATGCACGGCCCAGTAGTGGTCCATGGCCCAGTAATTGGGGACCATTGCCATACAATACCAAACCTATTCATTCCCCTTTTCTTCTGTTTGAGATAGATGTTTGTTTTCAGGATTTACTTAGAGTCCAATAAAATTATTTGCATTAGAAAGTGAAGAATACCCTGATCTTTTAAATAAATATTCTGTATAAGGTTACATTTACATTTGTGTCAGAGTCTCCTACAGAGATTCCATCTCAGTGTCCGTGTCAAATCCGTGGAAAAAAAGTCCTGCACACATTCAGTTTTTGTAGTCAATGGGGCCTTTTGGGCTTCATATGTAACTACTATTTTAGAGGTCTGCCTGTCCGTTGTTTTGGTCCCCTGACTGACCAGAACAATGGACTGGCAGTGTGTGAATCTAGTGTAATAGTGTAGGAAAAATCAGTACACTATGCAATATTATAAAAAAGAGGTTCTAGAGCTTAAAGGAATATTCCAGTAATAACAAGTTATCCCCTACTCATTTCTGGAAGGTAGCATTGAATAGAGCAGCAGCATATATGTGCGACTACCCCTCCATTTAAATGGGGAACTCTGTGGATAGCGGATAACTTGTTACTACCAAAATAGCCTGTTATTGTCCAGGGAGTTTAACTTGCTTCCTCTAGCGATTTTATGAAGCTGGACCTGGGGGTTCTGGGATGGTTTCAACCTGAGAGAGGAGGGGGGAGGCAGAAAAACATGGGGGATGGGGTTGGTTGAAATCATATCAACTGAGGTCAGAAGCAGCCTGAAAACCCCAGCTCCAGCTTCATAAGACTGCCGGAGGAAGCAAGTTAAATTACACCCCCCGGACAACCCCTTTAATGGCTTATTCTGGACAAGTCCTTTAAATAGTGATAGCCTATCTTTAGTATTAACCATTAATATCTCAGTGTGCTCTAAACTTTCTTCAACATTTAAGGGATCCTTTGCTTTATTGTTTACTGCAGCTAGGTTCCATTCATGTGAATAGGATTAGGCTTCATTTTGCTGATAAATGGATACTCCACCACAGAATAAGTACAATATCTTCATTACTCCAACAGTTAGGAGTAATGTACTGTTTACTCCAAATAAAATTAAAATGTAACAGCACTTCAGTAAAAAATGCAATATCAGTGTGACATTTTGTTCCTCAACGGAACTTTTTTAAAGCATAGCAATACATGTGAAACAGATATTTAGGCTAAGGCCCTACATTGCAAGCCGCAGCCTAAAAGCGCTGTGGGAAAAACCACGACGGAAACAAAACACGGTTTTTCCAGCAGCGCTTTTCACATAAAGTCCGCAGAGTTTTCCTCTGCAGACTTTCTGCTTCAATTATACCTACACGAAAAAGGCCAGCATTTCCATAGGTATAATTGACATGCTGCGATTTACAAAAACTTGACGGCTTTTGAAATTGCAACATGCCCGCTGTGGATATTTTTCTGTAATGTGTTGATTGGATTACTGAGAATCCTATCCATTTTGGAGGTACTGAAAAACGCCGCAGCGTTTACACTACCTGGGGCCCCGGCCTTAAATGGTGCAAGCAAAGTGAGAAGTAAAATGTCAAAGTGCGTATATAAATGTAAAAAAAATACATATGGTACATAGCTTAAAATAACAGATATATTTATATTATGAAAATAAGTGATGCAAAGTGTCTGAATTTTTTTTTTTTTTTTTTTTAAACTGTAATTTTTATTGAAAAAGTTTTTTAAAAGAAATACAAGGCAAATGTAAAGCAAATAATCTGTTACATCAGAGAAAACAACAACAGAAAGACTCAATTTGGGGGAAAACAAAAAACATGACAAAGGAAAGAAACAATAAGGGGAGAAACAAAGTTGGGAGTCAGGCATCAGAGACCCTGTGTGGCACAGTAGGAATCCCAGTGGGACCAAATTGCTTCAAATGCCTCTACCGTATGGTTGAGGGAGGCGGTCAAGTACTCCAGACTGCGGATGTCCTTCAGACGGGCTATCAATTCTGAGACTGCTGGGGGAAGAGCCTTTCTCCAATGGCGTGCTATAAGTGTTTTGGCCGCGGTACACAAGTAAAGGAATAATTTAGATGTATTTTTACCGAGACCTTTTGTCGGGAGATTAAGCAGATAAACCATGGGATCCAGGGGTATACCCTGGATGAAAAGAATGTGAGTCATCCTCTCAACCTCGAGCCAGAAAGGGCGAACTAAGGGGCATTCCCAAAAAACATGAAACAGTGTTCCAAGTGTTGCCCGGCATCGCCAACAACTAGAAGAAATAGTGGGGTTAAGAGTATGTAATAAAGCTGGGGTATGATACCAGTGCATAAGTATTTTGTATTGCGTTTCCCTAAACGTTACACAGGAAGAGGATTTAGCTGCACGGGACCATATGACCTGCCACTGGCTGTGCGGAATATGGGTGCCCAGGGTTCCAGACCACCGGGTCATATATTTGTGGGCCACCGGGGTCTGCCCCCCCCTGAGAGGTCAAGAGCCTATAAATATTTGAAATCAGGCCTCTAGTGGAGGTACCTGCCCGACACAGTCGTTCAAAACCTGTGGGGAGGGAGACCCGGGCGGACCCAAACTGGGAAACAACAAAATGGACTATTTGCTGATAATGGAACCACTCTGAGGTAGGCAAGTGCTGTATGGAAGTGAGGTAGTCGAAAGACCTGAGCTCCAAGGTCGACGGGTCCACCAAGTCTGCTATGTGGAACAAACCCAGCCCACTCCAGGGCCTGACCATAGCGGCGGTGAGTCCGCTTGGCAGGAGTGGATTATATAAAAAGGAAATCATAGATGAGTGCGGAGCGGCCAATCGAAAGAGCTTAGAACAAGTATTCCAGATAGACCGGGTAAAGCCGATAGGGCCTAGCAGCGGAGTAGAGGGTAGGGGGGGGGAGGAGGACCACAGATATGCATTGGGGTGAACAGGAGCTAGCCAAAGCTTCTCTATCTCCACCCATTTCGTGCGCGCCTGGGATGCCGCCCAAAACGGTATACTCCGCAAATGAGCAGCCCAGTAATAATGCAGCAGGTGTGGAGCCCCCAGTCCCCCGTCCGACTTACCCGCCAGCATCACTGATCGGGGAATGCGATGGCGTTTGCCTTTCCATATAAATTGGAAGATTGCTTTCTGTAGTGATTTCAGTTCGGACCTAGGGACTGCCACTGGGAGGGTTTCGAAGAAATAAAGAAGCTTGGGGAGGAGGGTCATCTTAACCGCAGTTATACGGCCTAGGAGAGAAACATGGAGAGGACGCCATTTATCTAGGAGAGAGCGGAGCTCATGAAACAGGTGAGGATAATTGACTGAATACAGTGTATGGTATGAAGAGGATAACTGGACACCCAAATAACGTAATGAGTGGTCCCTCCACTGGAAAGCAAAATTAGTCTTAAGCAACTGCAAAGTCTCGCTTGGGATATTTAGAGGCAGGGCTTCCGTTTTACTAGGGTTAACCTTATAGCCCGATAGGACTCCATATTCCTTTAAAACTCGGAGAAGGTTCGGGAGGGAGGTATGGGGTTTAGTGAGGGTCAACAGGACATCGTCTGCGAATAAACTAATTTTAAATTCCCTATCCCTCACAAATACCCCGGTGATATCTGAGGCAGATCTAATTTGGGCCGCCAGGGGTTCAATACACAATGCAAATATTAAAGGTGACAAGGGGCATCCCTGACGGGTTCCATTACGAATGGATAAAGGTTGGGAGGAAGCATTAGGTAGCTTGACCACTGCCGAGGGGCGGGAATAGAGAGCCCTTATGGCCGTGAGGAAGGCCCCCCGAGAACCCGTAACTCTCGAGGGTGGCTATCATAAATGACCAATCAAGGCGATCGAAGGCCTTCTCAGCGTCCAGACTTAAAAGCAAAGTGGGGGTGGAAGAACGGTTAGCTACATCAATCAAGTCCACTGCCCTTCTAGTGTTATCTCCTCCCTGGCGACAGGGGACAAATCCCACCTGGTCCTTGTGGATGAGAGTCGGAAGCCAAAGGCCAAGCCTATTTGCCAAAATTTTTGTAAATAGTTTGAGGTCTGTATTCAGGAGGGCAATGGGACGATAGTTAGAACACTCCTGATGGTCCTTATGTGGCTTTGGGACCAAGGAAATGTGAGAGTGCAGCATAGTATGCGGGATCGGGGCTCCATCCAAAAAAGAGTTGAAGAGTTTACACATATGAGGGAGGAGATCAGAATGGAAAGTTTTATAATAAGCATAAGTGAACCCATCAGGGCCCGGAGCTTTACCATTAGGGAGACCCTCCAAGACGGCAGTTAACTCCTCGCCCAATATTGGAGCATTAAGTGAAGAGAGAGCTGAGGGCGGGAGGACCGGGAGCCGACAGGAGGTCAGATAGGATTGCAAGTTTGTCTCTGTAGCGGAGGGGCCTCTCCCAGCAGCCGAGGGAAGGTTATACAATGTAGTGTAATAATCTCTAAACAAGGTCGCTATAGTGTCGGGATGGTGTTGTAGGGTGCCCTGGGAATCTCGGACAGCATGAGGCGTAGAGGAAACCCGGCGGTCTCTCAGGGTTCTGGCTAGGTGTGTATGGGCCTTATTTCCCCTCTCATAATACCTCTGGCGGCTGTAGAGGAGAAGGCGATGGGTGGCCTGGGTAGCGAGGTCGCGGAGGTCCGCCCTAGCAGCTACCAACTGACGCAGCAAGGATACTGTGGGTCGTGACGCTAGTCTCTCGGTTAGGGATCTGATCCTACTAATTAAAGCCTCCTCTCTGACCCTTCGATTTCTCTTGGCCTGTGTTCCCAGTGCAATACAGTGACCTCTCATTACTGCCTTATGGGCCTCCCACAGTGTAGATATAGCGGGGACTGACTCAAGATTAACTCGAAAGTATTCTTGGAGGTGGGTACGAAGTTTACCCTGGGTCTCTCGTGAATGAAGGAGGGATTCATTAAGTCGCCAATGGCAACGTTTTGTCGGAGGGCAGGAGGGAGACAATGTCAGCAGTACGGGCGCGTGATCGGACCAGGATATGGGGCCTATGTCAGCTGACTTGAATAAGCGAAGGGTTAATGTGTTACCAAAAAAGTAGTCTATTCTAGAGTGGGTTTTATGGGGGTGGGAGTAAAATGTAAAAGAGCGAGCAGAGGGATTGTCCACCCGCCAAAGGTCATAGAGGGCAGCCGACCGTACAAGGCAGCGAAACTCCTTTGCTAGTCTTGTCTGCGAGGGTCCAGGAGGATCATTATTGAGGGTGAATCTATCCATATTTTCAGAAAAAGCCATATTAAAGTCTCCTCCCAGTAACAGTGCAGATCCCTCAGACATTTGCAATTTCCCCAGGACCTGTTTAAGGAAGGGGATCTGAGAAGAGTTAGGGGCATATATGTTACACAAAGTGATAGGTTGACCGCGTAAAAGCCCCTCTAGGATAATATATCGACCCTGGGGATCTAAATGAGAGGCCGAAACAGTGATAGGGCAGGTACGAGAAAGCAGAATAGCTACTCCCCCCCCCTCCTACGACTACAATATGCCGAGTAAGCGGAGGGGAAGTAATGGCGAGCAAAATTAAACGTGCCAGTATGATCATAATGGGTCTCTTGGAGAAAAGCTACCTCTGCCTGTAGGGAGCGAAGCTCCCGCAGGACCATTCGCCGTTTTGAGTTGGAGCCCAGGCCCTTGACATTTAATGTAATGCACTTAACCATAGAGAAAACAGAGTGGGTTTGTAGCTAGCGTAAGGAAAAATGAGGAAGAGGCAAATCTCACCCAACCATCGAGAGTCGGAAGCCTTGAAAAAAATAAAGGTGAAGGGTCCAGGCCACTGTAGCCAAACGAGTCTCCGAACCTGAAAAAGGGGAGAAAAGAGAAGGGACAGAAGGGGAGGGGAAAGAGACAAAAGACACACAAAAGGACGAGGCATAACAAATAAAAAACAAAAATATTTAAAAAACACAATTAAACTAAATCTAGTGGTCGGGACTATATCTCCCGGCCGGGGGCAAAAAAAAAATGTCCAAGTCAGGGCCACAAATGACCCTTCCGGGGCCCAACCAGTGGGTCCACAGCTGGACGAAGCCCCCACAGTAGAGGGGGGAGTGGGTGGGAGGCGGGGAGAGGATCAGCAATATGCAGATCAAAATAGACAGTTGGGGACCTAAGGATAGTAACATCTGTCAGTCACTGGGGGGGAAGGGGGAGTCTAACCCACCCGACCGCCCAAACTGAAACATAAGTAAAATGCAAAAAAGTAGTGGGACCATTAAAAGAAAAATGCGTATAAACATAAACAGCAATAACAACAGAACCCCCTAGTGAGCAAAATAGACATATTCCTCCCAGAAACTAGGAGGGCCGAGAAAAAAAGATACAGTCACGGAGGGGGGGTTCCACCCTTGATCTTCTGGAAGAACGTTGCTGGCGTCTAGCCGGGTTCTGGACCGTCCAGACCGGGGGAGGCGGTGGTGGCGGAGCAATCAGTTCCCAGTTCTGTAGGTCAGGGAGAGGAATATCCATAGCAGTGCAAAATGGCTCCAGGTCTGCATAGAACCGCAGGGTAGCAGAGCGTCCATTGTGCCTAGCTGTCAAAGAAAAGGGGAATCCCCAGCGATCGGTTTTGCCGGTCGCACAGAAGCTGTAGCAGAGGGCGCAGATATCTCCTTTTCTGTAGCGTAATCCAAGAAAGATCCTGATAAAGTTGAATCTTGGCTCCTTCAAATTCAAAGTCTTTAAGACGACGGGCCTTGGAAAGGATGGTTTCCTTCAATGCATAATCGTGTACGCAGCAAATAACATCACGCGGGGGTGGGGCCAGATCCCTTGGGACGCAGGGCCCTGTGCGCTCTATCCAGTTTAATTTTATGCGTAGGTGGTTCCTGCAAGATGGAGTTGAAAACCTCCCCCAAGGTAGCATGTAAATCCTCCTCCTGGGTAGCCTCAGGCAGCCCCCTGACTCTGATATTATTGCGCCTGCCCCGGTTGTCCAAGTCCTCTAAATGGCGCTGCATGTCATTAACCACCTGGCATTGGGAGAGGACAGTGTCCTGGAGGTGAGACACATGAGAACGGGTCTGGTCATGATCATCTTCAAGGGTATCAACCCGGTTTGCAATATGTTGGAGATCTTGCCGCAGGACAGCGATTTCAGTGCGTATCTCTGAACGACATGCCGTTGTGACTTTAGCAACCAGGGAGTCAAAGTCCTCTTTTGACGGTAGATGAGCAAGGTAATCAAGCCATGGTGGAGGGTCAGAAGAGGCTGCCAGAGCAGATTGTAGCGGAAGTCGGGGTGGCGGTGCAGACGGCAGGGAGAGCTGGGTACAGATAGCCAGGGGGGACAAAGAAGGAGTCGTCCCCAAGTCTGCCTCCTCATCTCCTAGGAGGGGTGGGGGCTGCTGCAAGGGCATGAGGCTAGGAAGTGGTAAGGACTGCCGGGAGGTGAGAGAATCCCCCACAGGGCTAGGAGGACTCCCACGGTCAGATGGTAACATGTGGGGAGGAGAGGCACCTGCTGAGGTCTCCTGGGACGCTGGGTCCCCCTGATATTGCGTGGGGGAGCCCGCTGAGGAATGTACTGGCTGAAGCTGCGGGGGGAGGGGGGGCAGTCAGCGCTGCGATGTGAGCGGTCGCAGCGCTTGTCTTACCCGGCGGTGGAGATCGAGCGCCCGGGCTTTCAGCCTCCAGAAGAGCAGGAGGCCTAACAGGGAGACCTCTCTGCAGCGCGGGAGCCCCCTCGCGCTGCCAGCGGAGCTGCCGCTGTAGTTAATCCAGAGGCGGTCGGCGCTGCTGCGGAGGAAGATGGCCGCCGCCTCGTGGAGGCCCGCGCCGCTGAAGCTGCCGCCGGCTGCAGGAACGCGGACAGGGTAGATTGTGACCTGTCCGCGGGTGCAGGGTCTCCCACAGCCAGTGTCCGGCTTGTTCTTTTAGCCATGGGGTTCTGTATGTCCCAAATGGTCCCACTTAGCTGACGGTAAGGTAGGAGCTCCTCCAAAGTGCGTCCTACTCCATCGGATCCCAAGCCACGCCCCCAAGTGTCTGAATTTATAAAGTACAGTCATAAAAATATAATGATCCATTTACAGTGCGCCTTATCATTGCGTACATATGTGAAGGGGAGGGAACACCTGACTGCAACTTTTCTCATTTTTTTAGAATGTCTTCAACCTTGGCTCATATTGCAGTTGCTGGCACCCACCAGGTCTCCATAGAGTGCTGCTTAATAGTTAATATTTGTTGCATTTTGCATCAGTACAGTATTTGTAAACCAAAATCAGGAATGGAACCTACCCAGAAATAAAGTATAATATAAGTATTGACTGATGACTGATGCAATATTCTGATGAAAACATTGCTTTGTGGGGCCTAAGAGTCAGTATCAGAAAAAAAAATTGGGTGGGAACAGGGACAAATGTGATTTTTGTATGTTGCCATGGAGTATGTGGGCGATATATAAACAGTGGTTAATAAATAAATATTTAAAATCTACTGGGCCTTATTTTAGCAAACTTTTACAAAAACTTTGGGTTGTGTAATAAGCCATTGTCACTGTATCTACACATATGATTTATGTTTTAATATGAACATGATTTACATAGAATTTATGTTTGTAATGTGAACAGTGAGGTCTTATCTGCAGGTTTAAAAAGTTATATCCATATACATCCAGGTGGCATATGCATAGCTTTGATCTGATGTCTCGTGCTGACGCTATATCAGATAAGAAATGTTTTCAGAGATTATTTAAAGTTCATAGAAACTAATGACATAGGGATTTGATGGCCTTTATGTAAAGCACCAGAGGCCAAGAACAATAAACAGAAGTAGGCAAGCTGTGTATTCATAACCACACATGAATGCAGGCAATAAACATGTCTGCTCTCTGCCCCAGGTGGCACTCAGCCAGCCAGAAAGTAAGCCCTGTGTGACAGCGAAAATAAACAGACGCTGTTTATTGCATTGCACTAAAGATGAGCTAATTTCCTACCTATCATATCCCTGCAGGTTATCCCTGGGCTTCCCTATTCTCATAACTTCAGGAAGCTTCATATTCGTAATAAAGTACTTTTCTTCAGCCAAGGGTAACACACACAGAATATTTTACTTATTATAACATTTAATTTTACTTTTTGGCTCATTTGCTGTGATAAAGTGTAAGGATTTAGATTTATCATAATTTTTACTCAAAAATTGTCGCTTTGATTAAATAAAAAAAGGATAAATCATACCTCCCAACTGTCCCGGATTCTGGGTCCTGTCCCGCTGTTCCGGCAGGAGGTATGTCCTGGTGTCAACTCATCTGAGGACAGAGGACGCAGTTGAGTTAAATTCAAAGATGAAGCAGGAACCATCCGCAGACAGCTCCTGCTTCACCGCTCTGTGTGCAGCACATCCCTTTGTGCTCCAGCCTCGGGAGTGGTAGGCGCAGTAGGGGAAGTGTGTCACTCCACAGCAGGATTAAAGCGCTCAGCATGAGGACTCCATACTTGTTGTCAAGTCACTAACAGATCTTGTATTCATTACTAAAGATAATATTGTTCCAATCAGTAGTAGTCCAGATTTCTCGTTCACCATAGCATTGCAAAAGGCGGCGATGGTGGCTGACAGTGAATGGTAGGACTTGTAATGGGTGCTGTGACACCAAGTTTTCCACTGCTAAGCTCCTAGAAATGGTCTGGACAGAGACAGGGGTATGCAATGATGTGTCAGAATGGTGAACAAGGAAACTATGGGAGCTGTGGGTGCTTGGTTGGTGTATTAAATGATTCTCCTACTGGTGGTCTGTCTGAGCTGTCCAGAGCCTGTTTGCCATTTATGTGTACATTTCCTCATGTAATCACTGTTCATAATACCTCCTAACAGCTAGGGCAGAATGACCATCCTGCTTCTCTCAGTCCAATGATGTCCCCCCTCTCAGAGCCTCCAATGTCTCACCACCCAAATGTAGTCTCTGAGAGCATTCTAACAGTGCAAGGAGGCAAGACCAAGTATCTAATCGGATCACTTATGTACTGTATCTGTCCGAGACATAATTGCATGCCACGTTTTGCAGCAATTTAGAATTCACTTGTACTATTATGAAAAGATATTTTATAATTGGAGGTACACTATAACTCCCCCACAATTTTCCACACACAATCCATTAGCTGGTGTGCAGATAAAAAAAAAGTCAACAGGTTGTAGAAACAAGGGAGCAGGCAGGAATTGTAGTCAGGCAGTGCATGGATCAAAGCAGAGTTTGGTCATAAGTGGAAGACTGGCAGAGGTTAGACAGAAGGAAATAAGTTGTAGTCAGGAACACAAGCAAAGTTGATACCAAATGAAACAGGAAAAAAAATACATATTTGCATGCACAGGAGCCAAAATGACCTTGTTGCTAAGGTACTGATGGCGAGTGATGGGGAAAGGGTCTACTGTCACTGCACTGTCTTTCCATGTCCTAATGGCTGTGTAACTTGCTTTTAGATTGTAATGCCAATCCTACAAACAATGAATAGAGGCAATGTATCTTCTAAATACATTAATAGGTGGTATATATTAGCACCATACAATCCTGAATAACAGTGTACATCTCCATTGGGTTTCTTGGAGGAACAGGGAACAGAAGAGGAACAGAAAGAAACAGACAGAAACTCAGGAACAAACCTATAAATGATAGCTATTAACATGCTGCTACGTCGTCTATGATTTTTGATGGAATCTGTGATGTAGGCCCTATGCAGATGTGAACATAGCCTTCAGCAGATTTTATTTACTAGAGCTTCTATCTTTAATCACCCATTATAAATACACCACGAACAATAACCAGACAGGCTATTTTTTAATCCATGACCCAAAAAAAGTTTGCTGACACATTTCAGCTGCTAACTTACAAAGGTGACGATTGCCAGCTTGCTGGCTCTTCCTAAACTCATCACGTACATTGTTTCTATGAAGGTTTGACTTTAGCCGTGGACCTTTGAGCACAGCTGCTAAGTGAAGCTGTCAACCTGTGAAGTGTGTCTTGTAACATTTGCACAAGGATTGCAACAAGAGGTGACATCAGTTAATGGAGGGACTTCATAGAGGGAGAATCTCATTTGGGCATAGCTAAGGCTTTAAGACCAGCGCGGACACTTTGATTGTATTTTAATTAGCAGTGTTTTGTATCTCTTAGGTTGATCACTGTATAAGCAACTGCGCGATACGCAATTTCTCATAGATCACGTCTTCTAGGTCAATTTCGGCTAAGAAAGGTGGACAGCTTAGAACAAAGGAGCGGCTAGGCAATCTATCTAGCTTGATTGCAAGATTCTCGGCTAATCACAACTATATCAGTCATGATTAGGAAAAGAGAGTAAGTCTTTATCTGGAATTCCTGATTGCCTTAGCGTCAAAACAGGAACATTTTTTTTTTTTCAAATGAAGCGGCCTACATCTTGAAATTAGCAATGTCAGAAAATGATGCCGGGCATAATGCTAGGAGACTCTCTTTTCACAAGATTCTTAGCCAAATAATCTTTTCCGAGAAGCATCTAGTTTTACAATGAGACATGAAGCTGGACATATTCTCCGTGGGTGTGATTTATTGTGAGGCATAAAAGGATTTTTATGTAATGCAAAATGTGTTCTGCTATCTTAATAGTGGATATAATCAAAGTAAACTATGCATTTGACAAGGGAATGAGTTAAATGAGTTTCTGCAGTTGTATTTTTCAGTGCTTTTGACCCATGGATATGTAAGCGGCAATCTCTCTATTTAAAACTTTCTACACATTGTAGGGAGATTGTTGGCTGCTCACATCTACATTAAAGCACAAATCCTTAATACTATATAAGCATGGAAGATTCAGATAATGGAGTGAACAGCTGGAAGAAAATAACATTTTCCACTGCTGCTATTCCCCCACATATATGGCTACTGTACTCTGTATATGCAGACTGATAGTTGTCACAGCGTGTTATAACAATGCCTCACTTCTCTCTGTATACAGCACCTGCATACAGTTGATAGCACATGGCAGAATGACCAGACCTGAATCACTCCTGTTTCCCAAACATCACATTCATCTGTTCATATTTCAGTAATAATATGACTGAATTATAATGAATGCAATTCCCAAACATAATCTTAAACCTGTGCTTTACTTTATGCTTTAAAAAATTGAAAATGTTTTTTTAATATCTAGTTTTGTGATATTTACCAAACAGATTTTCACACATAAATAACAGCTCATATTGATCTACCATATTGCAAGCCAATTTTTTTCTGATATGGATTCTAATTTCATATTACTTCAGTACATAAGAGAACTTCATGTACACCAAAAACACCCATTTAAAGGCTTAGTTTATTACATGCTTTAGTTCCAAGTATGCAGCTTTAGTTCCAAGTATTATAGTCATAATGCATTGTAGTGGTGATCCTTGGTAGTCAATGTCTATTTATATTATAAAGTACTCCATATATTAAATATAACTTTGCCACTGAAGAATTCATGGACAAATCTCTAAATATAAAAAAACAGCTTATAAGGCATCCATAACACAAAAACAGGACTGCCTGCTAGCATCACACAATCAGAGCTTTACTGTAATTCAAAACTCGTGTACTTTTTTTTGCAAATATAAGGTTAGGTTTTTGGACAAACAATAAAGCAAAATTTTAGGTCCTTCACAAATTATAGGTTTTGATATCCCTATAGCATTAAACTTTCTGCCAAATGTTCCATCTCTTGCAGTCATTGTGTTGTTAGACAATTTACTATTCCCTCTATGCCAGAAAACTGGGAATAGTTGTGGAACATGTTTGGTACACAGGCATTTTTTTGTTACAAAGAGGCTCTACTTCCTTCTTTCTGTCCCCCACTAGTCACATTTTATGAGAGACCAAGGAGGACTGGGATGGTGATGTCTTGGCCTGCCAAATTCACTATAACGAATAAGTGAGTTATACCTGAAATCTACACCTGTTCCTGACTGGTATAGATATCAGTTCTAGTGCTAGAGCCTCTTGTAAATTCACACGCAGTTAGCACTAGTTAAGGACTTCCAGTTAGGGGGCTTTGTTTTGAAAGACCATCATTTGTATCTGCCTACCCATATAGTATGTATTAAATTTGTCAGCAATGGCCATCTTGTTGGAACCATTTTCTTATCATATTGCTTGAAAATGTCACCAGTAAATGTTTTGTTTGCTTAGTTACTTATTTTCCAATTAGTTTGAGCAAGTCTGAATAGTAAACCGTAGCCTTACATTATTTTTACTACAATATTTTAAAGTATACACATTACAACATAGTCTGCAAGGCTGAAAAAGACGTTGCTCTCCAATTCATCCTATTGGATTTCTTTATAAATTGAATTCTTTTGTTTCTTAAATATTGCCTTCACATGTCTTTATTTAATATATTAATGTTATCATGACTGATGACTACCTACTTGACTGAGTTAATGTCTATGTGTCAGTGGGAGAAGGTATAATATGTTCGTTCTTTCAGTGGTTGCTTTAGTTAAGCAGTAATTACATTTGGATAAATACTAATGAAAATGATAATAGATTATTTTGTACTAAATGAATTAGGATAAACATGAGCCAGATATTAGTATTAAGAGCTAGGAGGCCACCCACTCACTCAGTGAAATTAGCATGTAGAAAGATCTCTCAAAGACATTTGCAAAAGCCACATTTTCATTCCTCTAATTACCTTGTAGGTGATATAGTAATTGCTTACAACAATACAGTGTATATATTCATACCACACGCACATTGCAGAATCTACACCATTCTACTAAACATGCTATAGATCTGCAGCAAATCAGAATAATGCAAACAAGGCTTGATAGCCTTAAGATGACCTATGACCTATAGTTATACTGTATTTAATTGGCAGTCATCTTTTCAACTATAATTAAAGTGAATGAGTTATCATCAGACAGTCCCTGATACTAAATAGTGATCTCTGCATGTAAACAGGAGTCTTTTTCTATTGTTAGCATAGAAATGACTGACCTCTGAGTCCAAGACTCAATCAATATTGTAATTTTATATTATTATTATTATAATATTATGTGAGAGCCATTATTTACATCGTGCAATCAATTGCAAGCATCATAGCAAACCATACAAATGCAGGATTCCCAGATTTAAAAAAAGTTAGTGGTCTTTATGGGAAAGAAACATCAAGTAATGTAGCATGACTCCATACAGATCCTTCTAATGTTGTTAACTTCACAGAATTGTGACTCCTGTCATTACAAATCTAAATATTTTAAGGGATGCTAAAAGTACAAATTAACAAACAAAATAAAAGTACCAAGCAACATGTTTGGTCCACTGTGACATGTCTGGGACAGAAACCAACTGAAAACAGGCAGCTGGACCTGGCTTTCAATCTTTACGTTGCAATATTAAAAATCTTAAATATTAAAAATATTAAACTCGCAGCAATAAATGACATGTTGCATGTTCAAAACTGGTTTGTTTCCGATTTGTTTAAATCCCATCCTCTACACTGCTACTGTACTTCACAGCAGGTTAGATGACGGTGATTTCACAGCAGCATGCAACGCATGTCTGTCATACTGTTCAGCCCATATCCTGATTCAACTGCTGAGAAGTGCACATTAAGTTTTCTATATGTGTCCAGAGCATTGTTTGTGTATCTACAAACCTCAGATCAATTGGTTGGTTAAGCATCTTTTCTCATTTGGTCTCATTTGGAGACCCCAAAGTATAATAATAGCACTGAAGCGGAGGGGCTGTTGGGAGCTTATAATACTGTGTGGGGGCCACTGTAGAGCATATAATACTGAGTGGGGGGCACTGTAGAGTGGGGGCCACTGTGTAGAGCATATAATACTGAGTGGGGGCCACTTTGGGGAGCATATACAGTACAGACCAAAAGTTTGGACACACCTCACTTCCAAGAGTTTTCTGTATTTTCATGACTATAAAAATTGTAGATTCACACTGAAGGCATTAAAACTATGAATTAACACATGTGGAATTATATACTTAACAAAAAAGTGTGAAACAACTGAAAATATGTCTTATATTCTAGGTTCTTCAAAGTAGCCACCTTTTGCTTTGATTACTGCTTTGCACACTCTTGGCATTCTCTTGATGAACTTCAAGAGGTAGTCACCTGAAATGGTCTTCCAACAGTCTTGAAGGAGTTCCCAGAGATGCTTAGCACTTGTTGGCCCTTTTGCCTTCACTCTGCGATCCAGCTCACCCCAAACCATCTCGATTGGGTTCAGGTCTGGTGACTGTGGAGGCCAGGTCATCTGGCGTAGCACCCCATCACTCTCCTTCTTGGTCAGATAGCCCTTACACAGTCTGGAGGTGTGTTTGGGGCCATTGTTCTGTTGAAAAAACTAAACGCATACCAGATGGAATAGCATGCCGCTGCAAGATGCTGTGGTAACCATGCTGGTTCAGTATTTCTTCAATTTTGAATAAATCCCCAACAGTGTCACCAGCAAAGCACCATCACACCTCCTCCTCCATGCTTCACGGTGGGAACCAGGCATGTAGAGTCCATTCGTTCACCTTTTCTGCGTCGCACAAAGACACGGTGGTTGGAACCAAAGATCTCAAATTTGGACTCATGAGACCAAAGCACAGATTTCCACAGGTCTAATGTCCATTCCTTGTGTTCTTTAGCCTAAACAAGTCTCTTCTGCTTGTTGCCTGTCCTTAGCAGTGGTTTCCTAGCAGCTATTTTACCATGAAGGCCTGCTGCACACAGTCTCCTCTTAACAGTTGTTGTAGAGATGTGTCTGCTGCTAGAACTCTGTGTGGCATTGACCTGGTCTCTAATCTGAGCTGCTGTTAACCTGCGATTTCTGAGGCTGGTGACTCAGATGAACTTATCCTCTGCAACAGAGGTGACTCTTGGTCTTCCTTTTCTGGGGGAGGTCCTCATGTGAGCCAGTTTCTTTGTATCGCTTGATGGTTTTGGCCACTGCACTTGGGGACACTTTCAAAGTTTTCCCAATTTTTCAGACTGACTGACCTTCATTTCTTAAAATAATGATGGCCACTCATTTTTCTTTACTTATCTGCTTTTTTCTTGCCATAATACAAATTCTAACACTCCATTCAGTAGGACTATCAACTGTGTATCCACCTGACTTCTGAACAACACAACTGATGGCCCCAACCCCATTTATAAGGCAAGAAATCCCACTTATTAAACCTGACAGGGCACACCTGTGAAGTGAAAACCGTTTCAGGTGACTACCTCTTGAAGCTCATCAAGAGAATGCCAAGAGTGTGCAAAGCAGTAATCAAAGCAAAAGGTGGCTACTTTGAAGAACCTAGAATATAATACATATTTTCAGTTGTTTCACACTTTTTTGTTAAGTATATAATTCCATATGTGTTAATTCATAGTTTTGATGCCTTCAGTGTGAATCTACAATGTTTATAGTCATGAAAATACAGAAAACTCTTGGAATGAGAAGGTGTGTCCAAACTTTTGGTCTGTACTGTACTACTGAGTGGGGGCCACTGTAGAGCATATAATACTGAGTGGGGGCCACTGTAGAGCATATAATACTGAGTGGGGGCCACTGTAGAGCATATAATACAAAGTAGGGGCCACTGTAGAGCATATAATACTGAGTGGGGGCCACTGTGGAGCATATAATACTGGGTGGGGCTCACTGTGGGGGGCATATAATACTGGGTGGGGGCCACTGTGGGAAGCATATAATACTGGGTGGGGGCCACTGTG
Source organism: Leptodactylus fallax (assembly GCA_947044405.1). Taxonomy (NCBI): domain Eukaryota; kingdom Metazoa; phylum Chordata; class Amphibia; order Anura; family Leptodactylidae; genus Leptodactylus; species Leptodactylus fallax. The sequence continues at coordinate 755,486 of CAMRHE010000045.1, forward strand.
GACCATATAATACTGGGTGGGGCCCACTGTGGGGGGCATATAATACTGGGTGGGGGCTACTGTAGGAAGCATATAATGCAGGGTGGGGGCCACTGTGTGAAGCATATTACACTGTGTGGGGCCACTGTGGGTAGCATATAATGTTTGGGGGGAGCAATCTAGAGCATATAATGCTGTATGGGGGCCACTGTGGAGCATATAATGCTGTGTGGGAGCCACTGTTAAGCATATTTTACTGTTTGGGGACCCGTAACCAGTTCGGGGGGGGGGGGCATGTCAAATGTTCGCTTGAAGCCCAGCCATTCCTAGTTACGCCACTGCCAGTATTATAAATAAAACATTGTAGGTAGGTTGTTAAACATTTTGCATTTGAGACGAAGAGATTAAAGTTATGTTTTTAATTTTGTTTCATAACTGTAATCCTAACTCAAAAGCAACATTCAAGCAATATAATGTAATTTTAGCTAAGATACATTCATACAGTTAAACCTTTCATTATGGCCAGCTATGCCATGTGACCCCTAGTGTGGCTACCTGTCCAGAGTCTGCTTTCCTGCATAGACAGGATGACAATCTCTCCCGTGTGAACAATACAGTTACATAATCACCTATCAAAGCCCTTCTGGCAGCAATCACACCCTCGCTTTATTTCTCTACATGCTTTGCTGAAGATATCATGCAGTAGAGCACTAGTACAGTACTGCAGTGATTAACTGCTCTAATTATTAACTGTTCGAACACTCCCCTGACTTGCACAAACTATCTGTACTGACTGAGAGTGCTGTGCACAGAATCTCCAGTGTATTTCTATAAAATACATCTTCATACTGCTTCTCCTTTCCCAGAGTGAAGCTGCATATCGTAGGGGTATACTCAGAATCTACAGTGTGTGTTAGGGGACAGCAGTTACCTGTCACTGATCTATCAATTGCTACGCTTTGATAGGACTACAAAGCCAGATAGAATAGCTGTAATAGAAACTGTATATTGCATCAGGGGACCTATATTAGAGGGAGAGATGGAATCAAGATGGCAGACAACTCACATATTGCATATCAACTAACCTTATAAAGAACACATGCAAAAGCCTATTTTTTCTTTAATAATAGCCTATGCTGCACTCTAAAGGTACAACAAATATTGGCATCCTTCTTTAATGCTGAATTTTATATAAAGTAAAAAAAAAAAGAGAATTGTGAATTCACTTTACCATTGCCATACCTGATAATCTTGTTTTAAAGAAGTGTTCAGAAAGTAAAATGTCCCTTGTACAATAATATTATTGTCTATTCATGTCCTTAACAGTCAGTCTGTGACTCATTCCTATTTGCTATAGTATTTACTGTGGAGAAGATATGTAACGTGGGAGGGCTATGATTTCACCATTTTACAGTGAAAAGTGTATTGTATTTTTTGATTAGCACATACTATTGAATTGAGTTTTGTTTAGGTGCTCCTGGCATGCAACCTCACTACTCTTGTATTCCACTCATTGCTGAAAAGATATAAAACATTTCTATTGAAAACATAGTTAATATTGTCGAAATCAGTATTAAAATCTTCCATACACCATAAACACTTTAAAGGTTACGGGAAGGAGTGGGAGTACTTTAGGGGGAAGTATTATTACACTTGAAGATAAAAGGTCAGATCCATTTAATTGTTGAATTTGCAGCAACTTAAGTGGTTACATTGCAGATGTGGTATATGGTATAAGAAAAGATTCTGAATTCACAATAGTACAAAACAAAGCTTTAACATTCTCATCTATTCTCTAAGTTATCTATTTTATATTGTCCCAGACTTCTGTGGTTATAGCACTGTAGTGATAGTAAAAACAGGAGCACAATGATTGTCTTGTTTTTATTGATTCGCTGTCTTACTCACTCTAACTTCCTTGTGAGGACATCTACAGTGCTGGACATGACTTCAGCCCACTAGTGGATATTATTTCATCTCAAAGTGTGTTGTAAACTTTGAAAATATAACCGATGGAGACCGATAGATTATATGTGAATCAATGTATAACAAATAGGCAGAAGTTTTATTTTATTTATTTTATGGCAGTTTCTGGTGTGAAATATATGATATAAGTAAGAAATTTTGGCAAACTGTTTCTCTGCATTTGTGACTCTGATACCACTTTTCTGAAGAGTGGGCATGTCAAGAGTAAATATATTGCGAGCGTGCATGTCTTCCCATAGGCCAGCAGGTTTACTATGATTTACACCAAAAATCTACGCCAGCTGGTATACTGACATACTGTATGTCATGACTTCATCAAAACAGACTCAAAGGCCAAACACTGATATTTTGGCATGCTGGAGTCCGTGGCCATCACAAATAGATGTTCTCAATAAACTCATGGCTGATCGTCAGCCAAAATGGCCAAAATCAGCCATTTCACTGAAAGAAATTGAATATGTATATATGTAATAACATATTATCACATGCTGTCCATTCATTTCAATGGAAATCATTGATGGGTCCAGCTCAGCTAGAGAAAATGCTGTCACAGACATAGGCAGAGCTGGAAAAAGGTTAGTGAAGAACCCCTGCATAAAATGGAAAAAGCATTTAGCGGTGCCCCCCACCCAGTATCAAAGTCATATAATTTCTGGATGACATTCTGGCCATATACATTACATAATTGTCTGCAGATCCCACTCATGTCAGCAGTTCTGATGTACCCCTGTGTCTAATTTAGAGGAATGTTAGTTTTGGCATATTAGGTTTTAGCCTGCCTGAAATGTTACCATATGTATCTTACCGCTGCCTCTTCTGTCCTCCTGCAACAACAAATATGCATGCCTGCCTGCCAACCAGATTTTTTCTAGTTACCACTTCAGGCAGGAGAATGGGGCTCTAACCTCTTGCAATAAACATCCGCCAGACCTGCATTGTCACCGTCACCTCTTCTGCCACATATTAAAATGAATGCATTACTGGAGCTACAGTTTAAATATTTCGATAGTCCCATGCTTTGCTACTGGAAATGTCTGGAAGCACAGAAAGAAACTGGATAGTAGAGTCCTAGAGGTGGTGAAGGTGCCTTTTGCCCTTCCTACAATCCTGTGCACAGGGGACTCCCCTCTATGACATCTGTATTCCCTAATAGAAAACTGTATTTGTGAATTGTGTTAATGTAGAGGGAGTTACAGTATGTACTAGAATGCACAAAAGGAACACCACATTGGTCAATTCAGGACTGCTACACCTGTTAGTTATCATAGGCGCCTAACACAGAGGAGAGATGTATTAAAATCATTGTGAGTCATTAAAGTTAAACAAAAGGCATAAAAGCAGACACAGCAATAAAGTTCTTCTGGGAATAAAGTAATAGATTGCTCAGACAGAAAGTTTCAAGAATTTTGGTGTTTCTATTAAGTCTTCGTGTTAGACATTCAGTTAAATGAATCCCAGCCATTTTAATCTTTTCTTATCCCAGTCATGATAGACATTTTATCCAATGGTAAATTATTTATTACTGCTGTTAATGTTCAAGTTATATCTGAAGGAATCGTGTTCTTGTGGCAAGCCAAAGGAATTTATCATCAGTAGGAGAGGGATTTACTGAAAGCTGTGAGAAGCACCTGCCGGCCTCTTCATAGATCTCAGGGCGAACCTATTAAATGCCACACAAACTTTACTGAAGACAAGTTATGTTTGCATTGTTATAATACGCAAATGTGTAAAATGGCCATGTACCAAAGTGCTGTGATCTATACTACAATATTGCAAGATAGATGTTTTATTTTATATCACATGGCACAGGAACTGTTTAGTCATTTTCTTAAAGGGATTGTCTCATCATGGACCCCTTGTCTATGTGCCTCGGTTCTATGTGGCAGAATGGAGAGCCACTCTTTTTCATTGATGCTGATGCATAATGGATGATAATGATAATGTTAATGGATGTTAAAGGGGTTATCCAGGATAAGTGGAAATCCCTACACTAATTTAAACACCCTCCCCCTTCCTACTTTCTAAATAACATAATTAATCAAAAATGTATATTTACACATATTTTCTGATTATCCGGTGACGATCCATTTCCCCATTTCCGGAAACGGATCGTCACTACTCCCCCCCCCCCCCCATCCACTCCATCATACTTAACTTCCAGCCTTCTTCCTGCGGGACGGCTCCTCCTTGTTTTCTAACTGCTGCCGCTTCTCCCAGCGCTGCTGCCAATAATCCACCTCTACAGCGCAGCTCCCACGCAAGTGCAGTAGAGGTGGATAGTCGCTACAGAGCAGCGCTGGGAGAAGAGCACACGCCTGCAGTAGCAGAAAAGAACGAGGGGCTGTTGCGCAGGAAGAGGCCATGGAAGGAAGAGACATAACTATATAATGGGGTCGGGGGTTGGGCTGAGTAGGTGGGGAAGGGCTAGTAGTGGGTGGGATAGCTAGAGACAGGGAGGGGGGTGTATGGGAGGGAGGGAGAGAGGGTGAGAGAGAGAGAAAGGAGGGGAGGAGCAAGGTCAGAGGGGTTAGTGTGGAAGTTACATAGCAGGAAGCTGAACCATGTAAACAAGATACCAGGAGCTCCCAGAGACACCCAGAAATCACTCAAAACACGGATAAAGGTATATGGGTGCATTTATTAACCCCTTTAATAGCACTAAGACATTTTTAAAAAAAAACATGTTTTGCCAGCAAAACCCATTTAACCACTTCGGTACTGCCCATAGACTATATACATCTGGAAGGTGGTTGTCTATTTCTGCAAGGATGTACCGGTACATCCAAGCAGAAATCAGCAGCTGCACAAAATTGTGCAGCTGCTGAAACGGGCAGCCGGCTGTAACTTCAGCCAGAGATCCCAGAGAGAAGGCAGGGAAGGTTTATTACCTTCCCTGCAATCCCGATCGCTGTGTATATAGCACTAAGTGAGCGCTGTATACACCGATATGGGCGCCGCCATCTTGCGGCTGCCCTCTGACCTGACGGTCAAGTGATTTGCCGGGATCAGAGTCTATAAGAGCTGCTGGGTCCTTTGTGTCCCCAAAGGTCTATTATGACCTTATGGGGACACAATGTAAAAAAACCCAAAAAAAACCCACTAAATAAAATAATTAAAAAAATAAATAAAATAATACGCCAATAAAACGCCCTTATTAAAGGTTATAGTCCCACCCACGATGACACCATACAAAATAAAAATTACCGTAACAGAGAGTAAAAACTATTTTAAAGTTTTTTAGTAGCACTTTGTGTTACTAATTTTAAAAAAAATGAAAAGTGAAAAACAGACATGTTTTCCCTCCACTATTGTTTAGATTTTCCCAGATATAAAAAAAATTTAAACATATGCAAAAATAAAAACAACATAAAAATAAAGCCCTATGTGACACCAAAAAAAGACGCAGAAATTTGTTGAATAACGCAAATGATAAAAATGTTACAGCCCTCAAAACCGAACTTACAAAAGACCCGAAAATGTGTCTAGTTTGGAAAGGGGGTAAAGCATCTGGTATGGAAGTGGTTAATATATCCATGAAAAGAAATGGATGACATCTGTGTTATCTGTTTTTCACAGATTCAGACATACAAGGTATAAAAAAATGAAGCAAAAAAAAAATGCTGATCTGCTTTACAAAGAAATGAAAAACAGATCAACCATGAATAGTATACCACCCGCAAATGAACAGGGTGAGGTACTGTCCGTGAATAGCACAAATGACAAGATTTTAGCATCGGACACTAGTTGAACCGTCAGAAATCCATTAAAATTTCCATTCATTTCAATGGGTTTTTATATTGTGTCCGTTAGTGTCCGTTTACACGAAATCTGTCAGAAGTCTTATTTTTCGCGGACAAAAAATCCTACATGCAGGACTTTTTGTCCGTTTGAAAAAAACGGATTCTTGACGGACAGCAAGTGTTCGTTATTTTTTTAACATTGAAGTCTATGGGTAACGGATTTATAATGGACAGTAACTGACAGCCATCAGTTACTGTCCGTTATTTTATGTCCGTTTTTTTCCTGCGCATGCTCAGAAAGCAAAAAAAAAACAAAACGGGCAGTGTTAAAAAAAACGGACACAAACTGATACTAAAGTGTCCATTTTTTTTAAACTAATCCATTAATTGGATCAGTTAAAAAAACGGACACATTAACATCAGTTAGTGTCCGTTAATATCTTTTATGATAGGTGTCTGTTTTTTTTTTTTTCTTTTTTTAACGGACACTATCAGAACGGACATCAACGGTAGTGTGAACCCTGCCTAAGGCTCCGCATAGTGGAACGCAGCTAAAAAATGCTGCAGAAAAAATACAGCGAAAACATATTGGTTTTCTCAGCTTTTTTCCTCCTCCTATTAAATCTATAGGGAAAACATTAGCAATTTCATAGCTAAAATTAACATGCTGCGTTTTTCAAACTTGCACACATTTTTTTTGTTCTTTTTGATTTAGTAAGTGATTAAGATTAACCAAAATCTCATTCACTTTGCTGGTACTATAAAACTCTGTGTTTTTCCATTTTATTTAACAAATTACAATAAATAATGATCACAGTCACTCTTAGGCTAAGGCCCCATGTAGTGTCCCACTGCAAAAAAGCACTGCAAAAAAGTCCTACATGCACAACTGTAAAATACATATACATTATGTATCCCAGTGTTCGAAAACGTCTGGCCTACAAACTTAGTAAAATATTTTTTCCGTACATTGAATGCTGTGGCGAGAAAAAAGAATCAGCATTTTTTCGCTGTTTCGCCTCTGCTAAAAATTTTACTAAAAAGTGATCAAATCAATAGACATTCCCCAAAATTCTATAAAAAAAAAAAATGTCCCCTGGCCCCTCAAAAAAGACGTTCTATGCATCCCCGCACACGGAAATATAAAAAAGTTACAGGTGTCAGAATATGGTGACTTTAAGAAAAAAATTTTTTTGAAAAGTTTGGGATTTTTGTTAAGGGGTTAAAATTTAAATAAAACTATATAAATTTGGTATCACTGGAATGAAACCGACCCATAGAATACAGGTGACATGTCATTTTGGCTGCACAGTAAACGCCGTAAAAACGATACCAGACGAAAGTCGCACAAATGCACTTTTTTTCCAATTTCACCCCATTCTGAATTTTTTACAGCTTCTCAGTATATTGTACATAATAATAAATGGTTCTATTATGAAGAACAGTTTTTCTCACAAACATTAAGTTCTTATATGGCTCTGTGAACAGAAAAATAAAAAGAAGTTTTGGGGTTTGGAAGGTGGGGAGTCAAAAACGAAAATTGAAAAATGCCTCCGGTGGGAAGGGGTTAAAGGCTCTCACTTATCACACTAAGCTTTACAGGAGTGAAGCGACTCCTACAATCTCACATCCACACATCCTACCATTCGCGACTTTATGGTAGGCGAGACACCAATATATCCAAACCCCGCACAAATAGCAACCATAAAGGTAACACTACTACGCGATTTTAACTCTCTTTGGACTTGTGTGGATGTTTAGAGCCGAGGACAATCTTATTAAGTTTTAGATTTAGTATATGCATATAAGGTACAGTGCTTAAAGGGGTTTTCCGGGCAAAAAAATTATTTTTCAAGAAAGGTCTGTTAGTGCTATCAGTGGGTTAATAAGTGCACCCAAATACCTTTAGCAGTGTTGTTAGGGTCTTGCCAAACGTAGCAATACCCTGACACTACTGCAGGGGTCTGGGAGGAAGGACAGAGACAAGTGAGCCCTAATCTCACCCCAGCCACTGTCCCTTCCTATTGCCTCAGTTACCCTAAACGGTAAAGGACAACCTGAAGACAAGCCCTATACTGGGTAAGTGACACACAGAACAGGACAAGACAAATGACAAAAAGAGGTCAGGAAGCCAAGGGGTCAGTAACAAACGAGCAATGCAGTACAAAATCACAATCCAAGAGAATAGTCAAAAGGCAAGCCAAAGATCAGAGAAATAGCACAGTAAATAACAAGGGCACAAAGAGAGCAGGCAAAGTCAGAGCAATAACCGGCGACCATGTAAGGGCTGACAACCTGTTTATAGAAAGTCTGGGACCAGCCCCAGACCTGATAGGTACACAGGCTGTCAGTCACACAGGCCAGGAAGAGATTAACTCCATGCAGTCCAGAGAGAAATGCTCAGAACACAGGTGTGGCCGGAAATCCATTAAATTGTCTAGGACCATGTTCAGACTGAGCAACAAGAAACCTACACAAAGAACCAAACTGAACACGCCTCCTTCGCCACAGCGTGCGAGCGGAGGGTGGCGCCGAGACCCGAACAGGCAGAGACGTTACAAGTGTTTTGAGTGATTTCGGCTTTCTATGGGAGCTCCTGGTACCCTCTGCATTTGTTTACACGGGTAGCTTTCTGCTTTGTTAGCCTACAGTCATGGCCAAAAGTTTTGAGAATGATACAAATATTAATTTTTACAAAGTCTACTGCTTCAGTTTTTCTAATGGCAATTTGCATATACTCCAGCATGTTATAAAGAGTGATCAGCTTAACAGCAATTACTTGCAAAGTCAATATTTGCCTAGAAAATGAACTTTATCCCCCAAAACACATTTCAACATCATTGCAGCCCTGCCTTAAAAGGACCACCTAACATCGTTTCAGTGATTGCTCCATTAACACAGGTGTGGGTGTTGATGAGGACAGGGCTGGAGATCAATCTGTCATGATTAAGTAAGAATGACACCACTGGACACTTTAAAAGGAGGCTGGTGCTTGCCATCATTGTTTCTCTTCTGTTAACCATGGTTATCTCTAAAGAAACACGTGCAGTCATCATTGCACTGCACAAAAATGGCCTAACTGGGAAGAGTATTGCAGCTAGAAAGATTGCACCTCAGTCAACAATCTATCGCATCATCAAGAACTTCAAGGAGAGAGGTTCCATTGGTGCCAAAAAGGCTCCAGGGCGCCCAAGAAAGACCAGCAAGCGGCAGGACCGTCTCTTAAAAGTGTTTCAGCTGCGGGATCGGGCTACCAGCAGTGCAGAGCTTGCTGAGGAATGGCAGCAGGCAGGTGTGAGTGCATCTGCACGCACTGTGAGGCAGAGACTCTTGGAGCAAGGCCTGGTCTCAAGGAGGGCAGCAAAGAAGCCACTTCTCTCCAGAAAAAACATCAGGGACAGACTGATATTCTGCAAAAGGTACAGGGAGTGGACTGCTGAGGACTGGGGTAAAGTCATTTTCTCTGATGAATCCCCTTTTCGATTGTTTGGAACATCTGGAAAACAGCTTATTCGGAGAAGAAGAGGTGAGCGCTACCACCAGTCTTGTCTCATGCCAACTGTAAAGCATCCTGAAACCATTCATGTGTGGGGTTGCTTCTCAGCCAAGGGAATCGGCTCTCTCACAGTCTTGCCTAAAAACACAGCCATGAATAAAGAATGGTACCAGAATGTCCTCCAAGAGCAACTTCTCCCAACCGTCCAAGAGCAGTTTGGCGCTCAACAATGCCTTTTCCAGCATGATGGAGCACCTTTCTATAAAGCAAAGGTGATAACTAAATGGCTCAGGGAACAAAACATAGAGATTTGGTCCAGAAGTTGATTGAGAGCATGCCAGGGAGAATTGCAGAGGTCCTGAAGAAGAAGGGTCAACACTGCAAATATTGACTTGCTGCATTAACTCATTCTAACTGTCAATATAAGCTTCTGTTACTCATAATATGAATGCAATTATATTTCTGTATGTGATAAAAACATCTGACAAACACACATAAAAACCAGAGGGCAGCAGATCATGTGAAAATATAATATTTGTGTCATTCTCAAAACTTTTGTCCATGACTGTACAACTACCATGATGCATTGAAGTTCATTCAGATTCCTCCCTCACAACCCCCCCCCCCCCGTTTCCCTAGCTAGCCTGCGGACTACTAACTCTTCCTATCTAGCTAAATAACTCAGTCCCTCAACCCCCTCCCCACCCCACCCCACCCCACCCCACCCCACCCCATCATACTTACCTGTCTTCTTGTCCTGGAGATGACTTTCGTCAGTGTCACTGTCCCCTCTTCTGCCCGCACCTGGGTGCCGGAGCTGGCTCCTGCGCAATAGAACGCTGCTTCTCTTTGCTTCTGCCGGATTTTTATTGTGCAGTTGCTGGCTCCGGATCCCTTGTGAAGGAAACGACGCCCAGCAGAAGAAGAGGACGTGAGCATTGCTGAGTATGATGGGGACGGGAGGGGGAGGGGGAGGGGGGAGAGAGAGGAGTACTGGTGACCTCCTGTCTCCGGAAACAGTGAAACGGAACGTCACCAGGAAATCAGAAAATGTGCCTGGGGTGGTCACATGCCCCAGGCATATAGGTAAATATACATTTTTTGTTAAAGGGAGTAAATTAGAAGTTAGGCAGGGGAGGGGGGTTGTTACAAAAAAGATATATACCAGCAAACAATGTAAAGTAAAAGGGAAATAAAGTACAGACCAATTTTTAAGTTTGGCCGGGAGCACAGCAGGAAGTAGATGGGCAGTCCCTACAGGTATCATGTATTTCCAAAATCTGACCCTGAATTCATGTACCTCATCATTTTTTAAAGGATTCTCAGCTCTGCTTACTTCCTGAAACCTCCCACCTTTGATGTCCTAATTTTCATTTGTCGGATATCAGACCTTTGCGCATCCTCAGACTAACAAATGGAATGAGAATGTCTGCTACACTCCACACACACTGATTTGCCAATTAGATTGACCACAATTGAATTAGCACCTGATACTTGTTTCACCACCTGTATCCTGGTTTGTGGATTGAATTTACCATACAAATTAAACAGCAGCCGTGCGGACACATTGAAGCGAACTCCCATGACAACTATAAACACAAAAGTTAAAACATGATTAGACGCATCTCATAACACAATATAATACATACATATTTCATCACACAATTCACTACAAGTCATTCACAACACATGACACAACATTGTCACAATAAACCTTGTTTGCATCGATATGCTGCGCTGAACCCTGTTAACAGGACTTAACCCTTCCCATGCAACTAGCCAAGTTCAATATATGGTCCACACCACCTTATATCAGACATAATAGCACTGAGTTAAAGGCTGTGCTATGTAACTAGACCTCACTTTTTCAAGATATCAGACACAAGTGATGTTTTATGGAAGGTTAAGAACACAACTTTGTGATTATGTCAGCTGTCTTGTAATGCCATTGTGATATGCTTGAGTAGAAATATATTTTTTATTCACTGTAAACCTGCTTTTTAAAATGCTGATGCTTTTTTGGTATTTTTTTATTTCCTGGAGCATGGCCATTTTTCTTTTTTTGTGGCTTTTGTCTTTGCTAAGCACAAAGCTTAGCAGAGAAGGTACACATTTTGCTTACAGTATGCTAACACATTTTTCCATAGAAATAGGCTTGGGTCTTTTATTAAAAAACACCCTGCCAATCACAGGTATAGGTCATGTTGAACATGCATTTTCAATGAGATTTTTGATGTCTTAAAGAGGACCTTTCACCACCTCCAACAAGTCCAGATCTTTACATAATTTAATAGCTGCTGCTCCACTGATTCTGGCAAGTTGGAATTTTTTCCCTAGTCCCCACCGTTCCTGAACAATCAATGCTGTTAGTTTTGGTACCTGATTTGCTATTTAGGCTCTGTATTGTATTATTTAGGGTACTGTCAGGTAGGTGTAGGTAAGGGGTGTGATTCTGAGCAATGACACTGGCTGCCTCTGATTGGAGATCTGAATCCGACCCCCCTCCCGCCAACCTGAATCGTTGTCCCCGTTTACTCCTGTAGTCTTTCTCATACTCTGTCTCCTGCAGCTCTTCTGTATACTTGTTTGTGTGTATCACATGCTGTACATTTTGTAGGACTAGTGACAGCACTGGAGCAGCATCATCATGGTACCTATAAAACAGCTGCTGTATATGTATAGGATAGCAATGATAAAAACTGATCTCCTGTAAACAAATGGCTTATAAGCAACACAAGCACACAAATATAGATATACTTACACAGAGATAGATAGACAATATACCTGCCTCGGTGCTCCAGACTGCTCATTTGTATATTGTAAATGTGTATCTCGGAGGCACAAATTTTCATGGGGAAAAAAAAGCATTACATTTAGATGAGCCTGACAAATCTAACTATATTTCTGGTTTAATATGCTTCCCCCTGGTGACAAATTCCCTTTAAGTAACAAACTGTCCAGGCTTACACCTTTACACACCTTGCATGTGATGTCATGTGAGGAGGTCATTATGACTGGGATGAATAGAAATATTTAATTTCTTGTTTTTTTTTCAGATTTTTTTTTTTTATAGTTCAATAAAATTAGAGAAATAGTTGGACTGGTTAAAGAGGTTATGCAGGGAAAAACAAAGCTCGTGCAATCCCTAACATAAGTGCATGTTCCCCAGAGCCCCAATTATTAGATTTGCAGAGCACAGCAGGGGTCCTGACAGTCAGAATGAAGCCAGTCTAAAATTCATGGCCTATCTAGGGATTTTTATAGGTGAATAACCTCTTTAATTATACACACTTAATTTTATGTGTCCAATACATGTATAGATGTTTTGTGTGATCTAAAGTACACAACATCATAGTGTTTGTCTCCAACTGTGGTGAATGAGAAATGCTCTTTTCATATGGAAAAAAATAGTTCTAATTGACATAACAGGTAAAGTCTCTTTGTAATATGGATTGTCAGGTATGATCAATAGCTCATAACAGAAGATGTTATGAATGCATCCAATGAAAATCGATCTCTATGAGAGGTATGATTGTAGATAGGACGTGTGTAGATAGATAGATAGGACGTGTGTAGATAGATAGATAGATAGAACATGTGTAGATAGATAGATAGATAGATAGATAGGACATGTGTAGATAGATAGATAGAACATGTGTAGTAGAAGATAGAAAGATAGATAGATAGATAGATAGATAGATAGATAGGACATGTGTAGATAGATAGATAGGACATGTGTAGATAGATAGATAGGATGATGTGTAGATAGATAGATAGATAGATAGGACATGTAGATAGTAGATAGATAGATAGATAGATAGATAGATACAACATGTGTAGATAGATAGCTAGATAGATAGATTGAAATTGATATAATTGTGTACGAACAAGATGTCTGGATGCCTTTAGTATGAAATAGTGCAGTTAAAGGGATATTCTGACTAAAAAGATGCATCATATCCACATTGGCTATTTCTCACACATTTGGCGGTCTTGCTCCTTTATGGACTCCATAGTGTGTTTGACTCCATTAGGAAATTGTGCTCAACACCTCTTAAACTGATTCTTGATATAGTAGTATTGGACAGACCTGTAAAATATAACAATATAGAAAAATAATATAATTGCCCATCTATTGCTGCACTGAGCTATCCCCTATCCATAGGACAAAGGGTAACCAATTGGTAGGGTTCTGACTGCAGGGACCTCTACCATTCATGGTAATGGGGGTCACAAGTGCCCTGTGTGAATGAAGCACCTGTTTGTGCATGTCTGCTGCCACTCCAATCACTTTCGTTGGACTGGAATTTTATCCAAGGTAAAGAATACAAATAAGACCTCATTGACGAAAAAGAAGAATTTGCTCCTAGTGCCACCTATTGGAGGTTAGCTCCATATAGATTAATACCTGGTTTTCAAAGGATTCTAAGGGCATAATCTGAAATAACAAGAATTACAGCCAAACCAACTCCTCCAGAAGGAAGAAGTTCCCATCCACAGGCAACTGTTCTGAAGTTCTTGCCTCTCATCAGTGCAGAGTAGGGTTCTGGCTGGCTGAGTGAGAGGTCTTGATGTTGGTCGGAAGAGGTAATGTGTCTCATTAGGGGGAGACTGGTGCAGGGACTTATTATAGCCACTGCTTTCTATCCAATCACCCAGAAGGTATGAATTTCTTGTAGCTTCAAATACAAAATTAGGCTGACAAGTTAGAACAGTTATTCATGAGGATGTCCAGTAGACTGTCATTGCATTCTTAACAAAGTATTTTACAAACTTTTCCCCAGATTTGCATACTTTTATGGTGTGAACGTAGGATGTCTTTGTATTATACACAACTGTCTAGACTTTAAAATCAATAGTTCATTTGCATTTTTTTCTGGGCGATGAAATAAAGCTAGTATACATGTTTAAGCTTATCTTTAGATGACAGCCTAGAAGAATTCTTTTCCTTTTTTGTGAGAATTACGCAATCTGATGAAACTAGCTTATAGTCAGTGTGTGGCAATTAAATCCTCAACTCCCTACAGTTCTCAGATCCACAGGAGACACTTTTTGTCAGCTTTAGATTTTGTTTCTAATAAAGATGAGAACATAAAATACAATAGTCTTCTCACTTCACTCCTGGAACTTTCAATAATCTCTTTGATGCTGATGTTTAGTCTTCTTAATGTAGAAGATCCTTTAAGCATTATGCTCCTTACATCGATTTCCATCTCCTTACCTTGTTTACTTAAGTGATATCCAGAAGCATGGCCACAGTTTAGAGTGCAGAGGGACACGTCTCATTGAAGAGCCTGAAGCAAGCCAAAGGCCCCTCTGCTATGTGGGATACTATAACTTGCATGTGGTGAGGGCTGTTATAGATTTTGCACTGAGGCAAAGGATTTTCCAGTTAAGCCTCTGTCAATAGCAGTTATTCCTGTATGTGTTTCGTATTGTCACTACAATGATACCTGGTGGTGTACAGTACTAGTCATGGTGCATTCACATGTGCTGGTACGGTAGAACTGCATCAGCATTCACAGTGGCTAGAGTCAAGCAAATGACTGATTGTGTTGCTTCTCCCCAGCACAAATCTTGGTGAGCTTAACAAGATTCTACTTCTGTTCTACAAAAGAACAATCTTTCCTGACATTGTTCTTGTCTGATCTCAAAGATCAACCATGCTGACAACACTGTGATAGTACGCAACCAAGGGTTGGAACTGCAGTGGTAAAACAACACTGCCTGGCCCTTTGTGTAGTAGATGCAATTCTCCTTGGTACCTTCCTTATTAACAAAATCTGTGTACATTCCTTTAGAGATCAATATGAAAGGTACATTATTTGTCCTCACAATGAAAATTAATTATAGAAATGTCTGAAAGCTTTTAGGCCATTTTTGCTCCCTTGACTCCATTTTAATTATATGGCTTCAGTGGAAATCACCATGCATTGTTCACTAAGTCTCTGATCTAGCAAAGTGAGAAAAAAAAATAATAGATTGCACAAAATTCTGAAAATTTGGCACATTAAAAGAGCCAGTTGCTTAATTCTGTAATAATAAGTTTAATATTTTAATATATATATTTTTTTGATCAGGTAGTTATTTTTCTCAATATTATACCTATTATGTTGTGTTATCAAAGGAGGTAATGTAGCCATTTGTGTGTGTTTATTGTTCAGTGAATAAAGTCACAAAATGGCATCGTTTTATTTAACTGCACAAGCAGTTCAGCAGAAAATAAATGCTTCCAGCTCCATCCCCTGTATAGGTTCCGGTGTTGGAGGCTGCTTCAAGCAGCTGATCGGTGTAGGACCCAGATGTCAGACCCTCGAATAAAGGGAAAAAAAGATACGTAATGGTGTGTGTTCCCTATGTAATTGTAAAAAACATTTAATTAAAATAATATCTTTATTTCATATCTTTAAAAAAACAAGCTAATAGCCATATAGAAAACCCCACCTTTATCAGGCTTAATCCTAAATGCCACACTAAATGGACCACTATTATTTGTTTCCAGAGGGCCTATTAAATATCATTCCCCTATATCCGTGTTGGCCAACCTATGACACGCGTGCCAGAGGAGGCACTCAGAACCCTCTCTGTTGGCACGTGCGCCGTTGCCCCATCCAGGCTCCCTGATTGCTCACTAACGGGTAATACGGTACAGAATTCCCCATTGGTGAGCAACCGCTTGTTTCAGCTGTATGTGCAAATGCTTACACTGACAGCAGAGTCTGAACTCTGCCCCGACCCAGGTGCGATGATGTAATTCATCAGCGCCTGCAGTGATAGAAGAAGGAGGTTGCTAATTACCTGCTCTTCGTGGGAGTGCTGGTAAGTAGCATATAATACTGTGTGGGGGCCTACTGTGGACCATATAATACTGTGTGGGGGCCCACTGTGGAGCATATAATATTGTGTGGGGCCACTGTGGAGCATTTAATACTGTGTGGGGCCACTGTGGAGCATATAATACTGTGTGGGGGCCCACTGTGGCGCATATAATACTGTGTGGGGCCACTGTGGAGCATATAATACTGTGTGGAGGGCCCACTGTGCAGCATATAATGCTGTGTTTGGGCCACCGAGGAGCATATAATAATGTGTGATAGCCACTGTGGAGCATATAATACCGTGTTGGGGGCCACTGTGGAGCATATAATACTGTGCGGGAGTCCACTGTGGAGCATATAATACTGTGTGGTGGCCACTGTGGAGCGTATAATACTGTGCGAGGGCCCACTGTGGAGCATATAATACTGTGTGGGGGCCACTGTGGAGCAAATAATACTGTGCAGAGGCCACCGTGGAGCATATAATACTGTATGGGGGCCACTGTGGAGCATATAATACTGTGTGGGGGCCCACTGTGGAGCATATAATACTTGTGGAGCGTATAATACTGTGTGGGGGCCCACCGTGGAGCATATAATACTGTGTGGGGTCCACTGAGAGCATATAATACTATGTGAAGTCCCACTGTGGAGCATAATTTACTGTTTGGGAGGCACTGTGGAGCATATTGTATTGTGTGAGGCCACTGTGGAGCACATTGTTGTACCAATTGGAGGCCACTGTGGAGCACATTGTACCGTCTGGAGGACACTGTGGAGAACACTGTACAGTCTGGGGGCCACTTTGGAGCACATTGTACCATCTAGAGGCCACTGTGGAGCACACTGTAGAGTCTGGTACATTGTACCGCGTGGGGGCCCTTCACTATTTATGTCACACAGTATCTGTTTTATAGCAGATATGTGATATTAGTACAGGCTGTAATAACATTGCACGATCACTATAAAACAGATCCTGTGAGATGTAAATAGTGAACATTAATTGTTCAAAAGTATACCAAAAGCAAACTTTTACCTTTCAGTACAAAGTTGTTTTGTATCATTGAAAGCTCTGTAAAACCCCATTTATGCGACCATATTTTGCGGGTCCGTAACTGTCCTCAATTGTGGATCCACACAGTATTAAGGTTAAATTGCCGTGTTGGCACTTTGCGATTAATTAGTGGGTTTTAGGTTGCAGTTTGGGCACTTGGTCTCTAAAAGGTTCACCATCACTTCACAGCACTTATATAGTGCTCGCTTTTCAAGGATACTGAACTGCTGTCGTACCAATAGTATGCTATATACTTAAACTGAAACCATTGAACCAGACGCATTTCCCACCTATATTCACTTTTAAGGGTTCAACAGAGGTCTGAACCTTACATTCTAGGGATATGGGGATACTGGGGTCCCTATGAGTCACATTCTATATTAGTGGATCCATTATAGCATCCCCTTAGATCCCCCCCCCCCATTCTCTAGTTGCCTACTAAGTTCAAATTGCCGAAAAAGTCTGATTTTTGACTATTTAAGCCCCAAGTACCTCCCGCAGGGTGGAATTTGTCCAGACGGAACAACCAATGGAGAAGACCTCCCGTGATTAACAGACCTTTTCTATCAACGGGTGCCAAGTGTCCATATGCTGTTTCACTCGGCCCTCATGTGCCGCATCATCATAGAGCACCATATACATGTCATTAGTTGGCACCTCTAATGCATCACAGTCGCATGCGTATCAACAATCGCCGCCTGTGTTTCTATTGGTAGTGACGTCGGTCTGGGTGCCAACTAGGAGGCCAAGCCACACTTATGACGTCACAGATGCTGATCCACCCCTTTATAACACAGTATAGGGAGTGACTTGGAGGTGTGTTAGACCCCCACCAATCTCATACAGATGTCTTATCCTGACGATAAGTCATCAGTGTTAAAAACAAACTGCAGACCAGAAAAGCCCTTTAAAGAAAGGACAGAGAGTGGAAGAATTATAGACTATGCAAAGGACTGACCAGAAGCATTATTAGAATATGCTATTTGTAATTCAAATTGTAGTGAAGACTCACCAAAAAACCACCTCTTTGGGATGACCACCTCCTTTTCAAAGCCAGACTTCCTGTGACAGATTTCAGCTCCACCATATGTTATGCATACTGGCGTTTTTTGAGAAGACCACTCACTTACAATACAGTTTTGAGTGGTAGTTTCATAGAAGTTCCACTGCAGAGCACCCTCCATAACAGTGAAGTTTGATCTGATAAACAACTGGGCTGTGTTATATCTTTTCTTTTCCTTTTCCTATTTATAGTTTAATTGATCTTTTTTTTTCCCTACCTCTGTATTCCATGGAGAATATTTGCAGTAGTTTTCAATTTAGTGGAGCAATTCCAACAAAGTAAAATCACCAAAAGCATTGGTGATTTTTTTTTATTTGTGTTGCCATGTAAAATAAATATCCATGCGTGACTAGATTGCCTGTGCAAAACTGGAGCTGTGTTTGTAATGAAGGAATATAGAATAAAGAATTAAGACTACATGGCTACATAAGTGGCTGAGGGAGACAATTCCTTTACCGTTATGCTTTCTAGACTTCCTGAGCCTTGTTTGTTGATGGACAGGTGTGCAACAAGTGACCACTGGTGGCTGCTTTACTTTGGCAATGGTGAGTCAGGGTACCCCGATTTTCACAGTATGTGCTAAAACCCCTATTTATCAAGAAATTATGTAAATGAGTTAATACTTTCTATAACTCTCAGCTCACTCCTGCTCACTTATTCTCCCCTGCACAGATTTCTATGTATTTCAGAGTTAATGTCAGTTTAGGAGGGTGGGTGAACAGGAAAAGAGCCATATAAGTGGAGAAAGAGAAACAATTTTGATCTGATGAGATACAGTATATTACAAATATACATACATTTCTTATAGTCACCTGTACTATTGATTTATGCAAAGTTTGCTGAAAAGTAAGTGACCATTTAAATTTTACAGTTACACCAGTCTCTTGTAAGGCTGCTGGCATATGATTTCAATCACTCACAATAAGGCAACAGGCTTGGTGGACTTACTTAACTCATTTGACAGGAAAAAGCACGGTTGCTCTAAACAACTAGGAGACTATTATGGATGGTCTTGGTGGTGTAGCACCCAGCAGTTGAGGACAGAAGTCTCAACTTTTTACACCAGAAGTTTGGAGTGCAGGGTTTTGGGAATTTCCCCTTATGTATTTGTAAAGGGAAAATGCTTTATTCAACTTAGTGGAAGAGTGAAGAAATCAGGCGATACCTTTTAGAGGCTAACTGAGTGTATTTGATAGCTTTCGAGAGTGCTAGCTCTCTTCTTCAGACATGGTGTAATACAAGAAACTGAAAATTCACACACTTTTTATACACACACAAGACATGGATCTTCAAAGGATCTTGGAATAACAAAATGTAATATAAGTAGAAAAGTTATTTACAACAGGTCAGGAAATAAACAGTCTGGAAAACTTGTGGGGCGTGACGGAGGGATCTGTTATCTGTTTGCAATCAGGTGGTGATTTGTGACCCTCACAGTTTATACATAGTGTGACATGAAACTGGCATGAATATTAAGTCCAAATTTCAGAGTTTGAAATTTTTGCATTAACTTATATTTCCATTCCTTTCTCTCCCTCTGTGTCTTAAAATGTCCCATTAAAACCACAACCCACAAATCTTCAATAGAGTGGTCTTCTCTGGAGAAATGTGCGGCCACTGGGAGATCTGTTCTGTTGTTATTAATGTTGAATCTGTGTGAGTTTATGCGCTTACTAAGTCTCTGCCCTGTTTCCCCCACATAGAGGCCTGTGGTGGGACATTGCACACACATTATGAGATACACCACATTGGAATACCTGAAGGAAAATGTCCCCCTAATTCTGTGCACCTGTTGTGACTGTGGGATAGGTACACTGTCAGCGGTGTGGATGTGCCTGCAGGTCTTGCACCTGTTTTGCAGGCAAGGTGAGGTGCCATTTTCAGTTGGGGCCTTCAGGGCACTCCGGGCAATAATACGCCTCAGGTTCAGTGGTTATTGAAAGGAAAGGAGAGGGGGGACTGGAAATATGTCTTTGAGTCTGTTGTCCTTATGTAGCACAGGTTGGAGCTCCTTGGCAATCCTTCGTAGGGATTTCCAGCTGTGGGTTGTAGGTGACAACTAGGGGCACTTGGGCTTCTTTCTGGGTCTCTTTATATGTGAGCAGACTGTCTCTGTTAATGGATGCCGCTTTGTTTAATTGGTTGTCCGTCACTTTTGGTTTGTATCTTCACTCTTCCACTACTTTTTATGGCTAACACGGTACAACATTATACTACTTTATTCAACTTACACATAGATTTACACATAGCTCAAAATTGTGTTGTTTTAAAAAGCTGGTCCTCTCATATCAAGATATATTGAGCCAAAAGGAAAAGTAAGGAAGGACATATCTGTATGTAGTATGTGTTACAATGCAGTTTGCTATATTGTGACAAGGAAGAAATGGCGACTTTGTAGTATGTGCCACAATTCAGAGCAATAATGCAACAGGGATGAGTGGAGTGTTTGTCATTTATAAATCATTGAAAGGGAAGACTCCCTGTGGACTAAAATTTTATGTAAAGTGTATGTATAGGTGAAAAAATTACTTTGACAAATCCAATTTGATACAGACTTATGCTCAGCCCAACAATCATGTTGTATTAACTCTACCATTCAATTACTATACTGTATTGGTTAGCAGCTGGACATGATTTTATATAAATGTATGCTCAATTTCACATCTTAGTCTGACCTTACTTATGTTAAGCTATGCTAACGTATTTACCCTTCCTAAAATGATGTGCAGGTGAGCAAATGTTTGGTCAGCACTCCAGGAAATACATTTTCACATAAAATTTCATCCCAAGATGCCGCTGGCGAGAATGACAATGAAAACTGTATTGTTTTAAACAGGACAAACCATAAAAATACTGCTGCGTAAGGTAGCTATGGTTTTATAGAAGTGTTTGAAAGTCCTGCAGCAGTGAATTTGTCAAGCTGTTTGCAGTTCAGCTAGTTTAAGGAACATATTATTCTCTACTGAGTGCATTAGCTCATGGCTGCGAGAAAGGTCTTCACAATTCTTAAGAACGCAGATAGCTTAGTTAAGGAACCTTTATTATTTCTTCATTTTCTGCTTCATTTTATATTCTCTTTATCTCTCCTCACATGATTAAATAGCATGTCGCAGAGCTCCCGAGAATAATTGGGATGAGCAAAAGCATTACTAATGGGAAAAATGTGCTGCCTACAGCAAATACCTTTGCTTATTAGTCAAACTGCCACCTTATGAGAATGCGATTAATTTCATCAGAAAATAGACACATGTTGTATTGGTGTTCTGGAATACTGTTCCAATTTGTTCAGGAACCCGGACATTCATGGTCTAACACCTTATGTTTTGTTTCATAGCAACAATGGCTCAGTGTGAGTATCTGGATGTGACTATCTGAGCTGAAAACAAAAATGTAAGGACATTTCGTTGCAGTTTAACATGTTGAATATTGATTGATAATTCTAATGATGTTCAAGGACTTCATTTCAGGACTTGAAGTATAAAGAGATGCAAAAAAAGACCTTATAGTACATTACTGAGTTATCTGGTTTAGACAGGTGGGGTGGGTGTTCGGGACCCTCCCCTGTCAGGCACAGTAAAGTCTCTAGTAACCTATAATCTGTTTGAGGGACCCATTAACTAAAAAATGAATATAAATATCTGAAACCGGTATTTGGAAAAGAAGTCATAGGTCCAAAGAGAATGAGTTCACCAGAGAATGAGCTGTTCTCTTTTAGTGGCTCCCATGTCGCAGCTAAACCATTTAAAGAGGACCTTTCACCACCTCCAACAAGTCCAGCTGTTTACGTCAATTAATAGCTTCTACCCCACTTCCAGCACAGTTGGAAACGTGGCTTTTTTTGTTGCCGATTTTGCTGTGTTTTTTTTTCAAGCCAAAGCCAGGAGTGGATTGAGCAGAAGGGAGAAGTATAAGAGCTTCCTAGATATTTCACATTCCTTTTGTATTCCTTCTTGGTTTTGACTCAAAAAACGCAGCGAAATCTGCAACAAAAAAAGTTGTGTTTTCTCAACGTGGGGCTTCAGCCTAAATAGTATATCAGGCACCAAAACTACTGCACTTGTTGCTCAGGAAAGGTCGAGGCTAAAGATAAAATTCAAACTGCACTGGAATCAGTGAAGTGACACTTATTAACAGATAAATTGGTGGAGGTGGTAAACCACTGCACCCTGTATCATCCCATCTACAACCTGGAGCATGGTCACATATTTAATCATGACCCTTTTAACGCTTTGATTTCCAGTTCCAGTTATGTAACATCTGTTCAGTTTATTCTTGTGTTTTTAATTTCGATCAAGAAAATGATAATTTTGCGCTATTATATATGCTTGGTTAATCTAGCTAAACTATGTCCTCCTCCCCTACTACTGTAAATTTACAAGATGATAGTAAATTTACCCCTAAATAGACAAGGATAATAGTAAGGATTCTGAATAGCACAGTATTTAAAACATTGTAATGCTTTCTTCTTTCCCTTTAGATGTTAAACATTTCTTAAACCTCACCTCTGTGTAACACCATTAGGTCTAGAGTTATATGAATCTGTGTGTAGATAGCAGTTAAACTGCTATTAGATTCTGTTAGGCCTTGGGCAGACAGATGTTTTGTAATCCAATTTTGCTGTAGTTTTGTAATAAAAAATACATGTAGTCAGATTACATTGAAGTCAGCAGTATAAGACACAGCATGGTTTTCTTTTTAATGCAATCTTTCGAAGTGTTTGCATTTGTGTTAATGTTTATGAAAGTTGAAATGGCCTGAAAGAATTAACACCTGTTCTAAACACACAAAAATAATATTTGACTTTTCACGTTTCATAATAAAAAAACTTTTCCAAGTCTATTTTAAAAATTTACAAAAGAAAAACCATACCTAACCATGATGTAGTTATATGCACATGGTCTGGAGGTACTAATAATGCAGTAATTTGACTTTTGCCACATTGCCACATTGAGGCTCTGGGTGTTGCCGTTCGGTTTATAGTGGAAACCACAGCGTAGTGCCTAATCTGTTGTGTGGCAGATACCACCAGTGACAAACAGTCCCTAATTTACTTCCAGTGGAATCAGTTGCATTTCTGCTGTGGTGTCCATTATGCAGTAGAATAATCCTGATCAAATCTGCCAAAATCTGAAGCATGGACTCTAAGACTCAATCAGATGTGGGGCTGAGTTTGCAACGGATGCTCGGATGTGTGACCCATTCCCGTTCTGCGACGTACTATTATGTTGCGCTGAGGGAATAGTTAATGCTCAGCTCAGTAATAGTATAGCGCTGTAATGCCGCGAGCACAGAAGCTGTGCTTGCGGCATTACATCCTGCTCTCGGCTGTGTTTCAACCCCCTGGATGCTGTGATCAATAGCGATCTCAGCATCCAGGAGGTCAGAGGAGCAAGATCCCTCCCCCCCTTACCCGTCACCCCTTGGACCCCCCCCCCCGGTGATAAGATTGCGGGTCCAAGGGGTTGCCATGACAGCCAGGAGGCCGGATCACTGCCTCCAGATTTGCCTATGCATAGTTCCCACAGGAACTAGTGTGCGATGTTCTGCAATCCTATGTATTGCAGGACATTGCACAGGGGATCTGAGATCCCAACTTCAAGTTCCCTTGTTGGACAGAGAAAATGTAAAAACACAAAAACACATAGTAAAAACACACAAAAATTAACAAATAAAAAAAAGAAAAAAAAAAAAACAGCTTTATATTCAAAAAATATATAATGTAAACAAAAATAAATAAACAAACATGTTAGGTATCCCCACGTGCATATAAGCCCCCACTATCCAAAATAGCATTATTTATCCTATATAGTGAATGCCGTAAAAAAAATATACCGATACGCGCAAATTAATGTATTTTGGTCACTTTGCTTTCCCCAAAAAATGACAATAAAAAGTGATCAAAAAATCATACATACCAAACATTGGTACCAATAGAAAGTACAACTTACCCCGCAAATAAAGAGCCCCGAGATATATCCGTCAATAGTACAGTAAAAAAAACTATAGGCATCAGAATACGGTGACCCTAGGAAAATCGTTCATTTTCCAAAAATGACGTTTTATTTTTAAAAGCGGTAAAGCGTAATAAAAACCAATATAAATATGGTATTGCTGTTATTGTAATGACCCGATAAAGCTGTAATTTTTAATGCAGAGTGAACGGTGTAAAAGCAAAATGCAATAAAGTATGTGTTATTTCACATGGACACCCCAAAAAAGTAAATAAAAGCTAATCAAAACATTATATGTACCCCAAATTATGGCAAATGAAAGTACAACTCATCCCGCAAAGAATAAGCCCTCACATAGCTATTTAGACAAAAAAATAAAAATGTTATGAGTTTTGGAAGACGGGGAGGGAAAATATGAAAAAAGTCACCAAGCATTAACATACAAACTATTCTGCGTCCTTAAGGGGTTAAAGGAGCTTCTGACACAGATGTGGACACACATAACAGGGGTAGGCAAACTTCGGCACTCCAGCTGTTGTAAAACTACAACTCCCAGCATGCATATTTGCCCTACTGTTCTTCTAACTCCCATGGAAGTGAATGGAGCATGTTGGGAGTTGTAGTTTCACAGCAGCTGGAGTACTGAAGGTTGCTGACCCCTGCTGTATAAGGTTTAATTTATGCTGGAGCTATAAGATATAACTATAAGCTAGACCTCCAAAATTCTTAGTTTATCCTATTCCTGACTACTGATTAAAAAACATATTTCCTGGGCAGTTGTCAGCTTCCATACCATAATACAATTTTCTGTCTTGGTGACCTTATACATGCAGTGAGCGTATCAGCTACATCAATGACAGAAGCGGGTTGTGACAAAAAAGTTTAAATGATGTAAATTGGCCTGAATACAGATAGGTGCTCTAAAGCCTAGAATCCAGAAACTTTACATCATTGCACCTAAAGTCTGAATCTTAGAAAAGTGCAGTGTGTAATGCAAGTTGTACACTGAAACCTCTTTGAGGCGACCACCAAAATTGCATTGAAAAATGGTGATATAGATGGGTAGTTTTTCATAAGAGGCCAATAAATGTAAAATATAGGCATACTGAAAATCTATCACTGAAAATCTGGTCTTGAAGTTGCCATCTCAAATAGGTGATCTTTTGAAGAGGTGCAGGTATTTGAAGAGGTGAATCTCTGTTCTTTCTATGCTTACATATAGTCAGAGAGTCATGGAGGCGGTCCTATCAGTGATTGACAGTCTCCCCTCTATGAGTGTGGAGTGACATAGCTGTTAATCATTGATAGGACCGCCCCCATGACTCCATGACCTCTATAAATGATATCAGTGAACTAAATGCAGATTGTACTGAACTTTTTCCCACAAAACTATATAAACACGTGGACAAAATTGTTGTTACCCCTCGTTTAATGAAAGAAAAACTCACAATGGAGACAGTTTTCTTTTTTTAAAAAAATTCTGTTGAAGCATGGTTGAAAAGCAATGTCTGACTTTCATTTGTTAATTTTCATAGAATTTTTATCTATTATTACTTTTGTCAGATTCAAGTTATTTCTGTGACCATTGTGGATTTTTCTTTCATTAAACGAGGGGTACCAACAATTTTGTCCACTTGTGTATAAATCAGCTCCTCGTTCTATATGACATACTGCTGCAGATTGCATTGTATTTTGATTGTGACAGGTTCTCTTTAACATATGTGCAACTACCATTCTATACATTTACACATGTATATACTGTCCTTATATATGGAATATGTTGATATTGCACAAGTAGGTTGTAAAGCATTTTTATGAAAGCAAGTGACAACACTTTCTATACTATGTAAATATCCTATATGTCCTATATACTGCATAAGCTAGAATCTGTAGCAGTACTGTATATTAGGGTAAATATGCTGTAAGTTATTGTGTACAGTAGGTTATCTCATAACCCTTTGTGATCAGCGATTATTGCCTGAGGTAGCAGTATATGGCTAAACCTTTCATTTGGGTCCCCCAGAACAGACTCCTGGCTCATAAATCAGGGTCTGAGCAAGAAATCTCCCTCTATGATGTCCACGTATGCTCTAAAAGGACATATGACCAGAGGTTGTGTATATATAATAACATTTATAAGGCAACATTGCATGAATTGCCCTAATTGCCAAAGAGAAATTTCATAATTATCAAAAACTGTCTAAAATTATTTACTTTTGCTGTACAATATACATTCATTTTCTGACTGGTCTATTTCTGTATTTATTTATTTTTGTATCTTTTCTTTTGCTGTTTCCATATTCATTTAATATTAGCATAAACTTAGTACAAGCTACAGCACTCAGACTACATGGTCTCTGTTGAAAAAATAAATTCCTGGAGGCCA
Organism: Leptodactylus fallax; assembly: GCA_947044405.1. Taxonomy (NCBI): domain Eukaryota; kingdom Metazoa; phylum Chordata; class Amphibia; order Anura; family Leptodactylidae; genus Leptodactylus; species Leptodactylus fallax. The sequence continues at coordinate 781,959 of CAMRHE010000045.1, forward strand.
TTCCAGGCTTGTAAACTAGCAAACTGTTCACATTTATTATATTACAAGTATTTTCTTACTTAATTTCTTACTTCACTGACATTTACATATGCAATATGCCTTTAAGGCACTGTGTCCTTACCACCTTACTGTGCCCAATGCAGGTGGATTCTCTGCCTCCAGCTAATCTCATATATACCCATATTATTCAGGCAACTTTCAGATTTAGTTAAGAAGTTTTTTCCTCTAACTTCTTTTTAGAAATGTTATTCATTTTACACACTCATCATCAATTTATACACATTATACTTATTGATAAAAAAAAATGTACCCAGATAGAAATGTCAGATTGTTGCAAAACACGGCATGCAGTTATGTCTCAGGCAGAAATGTTAAGGGTTACAGGTGTGATCTGATTAGAGACTGGGTCTTAATACAACAGGGCTTAAGGCTAAAGCCCCATGTAACAAGCCGTAACCAAAAGACACTGCGGAAAAGACCGCTGCAGAAATGCATTGTGTTTTTTTTGCAGCGTTTTTCAGAAAGTCCGCAGAGTTTTCCCCTGTGGACTTTCTGTGTCTATTATACCTATACAGAAAACGCCAGCGTTTCCATAGGTATACTTGACATGCTGCCATTTACAAAAATGCAAGCAGATTTTTTTCTGCAATGTGTGGATGGGATTAGTCAGAATCCCATCCACTTTGCAGGTAATGTAAAACGCAGCATTTTTTGCCGTGGGATTTCTGATGCAGCCAAAATGCTGTGTTTTTGCAACGTGGGGCCGCGGCCTAAAAGTGTTTCCCCTGCTCCTCATAAAAAAACTCTTTGAAGCTACTGTAGCTTTGACAAAGACATCAGAAGGGTAAATGCCCATGATCAGTCCTGGCACTGATCGTGGGCATTGCTTCTGGGTCTCTGCTGTATAATCAGCTCCTGAGCGGCCGCCATATTTAAAGACCCGACATCCATTGTAATTGTACGGCGGATGTTAGGAAGGGGTTAATCTTTGAATAGTTTTAGCGATAGTCTTTATGGGTAATGAATACTGAGAAAATCAGTATTTTTTTTGTATATTTTGTACTCTGAAATGCATCATTGTAGTATATCAGGGGTCTCAAACACGCAAGCAGCCCCGTCATCTATGACCTTCTGCCTGGTTCTTCTGATCCAGGGAGAAAAGAACCCCGACATGGCTCTAAACCTTTCCAACATTTGGCCTATGGTCTACAAGTTCTGGTCAGCTTGTTAATACTTAACTCTCTGCTCTTCTGCTTTTCTGCTCCTTCCATACATACATCATCGCACCTGAATCAGTGCCCAGGAGCAGTTAGGTACAGGTAGGGGCTGTTAAAGTTTTATAAAGTTTAATGATTAAAGTTTAATTATTAAACAGTACGGGGCCTCTGGTGGGGGGCAATAAACTGTGTGGGGTCACTGGTGGAGGAAATTAAACTGTGTGGCGCTATTGATGGGGGGCATTAAACTGTTTTGGGCCACTACTTGGGGACATTAAACTGAGTGGAGCCACTGGTGGGGGAGAATAAGCTGTAAAGAATGCGGCCCTTTAAGTTCAAATTTTTTTCTATTCACGGCTCATTTGCCTAGCTGAGTTTGAGACCCCTGTAGTACACAATACGATTTAGTTAAGGATTTATAAATTAAAATGGGTTATAAATAACTAGACTGAACAAGCAACAAACTACAAGTAAATTAAAACATTGCATATATATCATATATTAATAGGATGCATGGCATTCCATCTTACTAAGATGTCCCAGTCAGATTCCATTCTTTAAAGAGGACCTTTCATGCCCTCATGTATATGTGGTTTTACATACCGCTAGAAAGCCGACAGTGCGCTGAATTCAGCCCCGAGGCTGGAGCTATCGGTGGTCTTAGTTTCACCGTCCACCGTCAGAAGGGCGTTCCTGACAGTCTAGCTGGGCTGTAAGGAACCCCCCTCTGACAGTACAGGGCTATGGACTAGCACAGTCAGGGACAGCGTTCCTCACAGCCGAGCTAGACTGTCAGGAACGCCCTTCTGACGGTGGACGGTAAAACTAAGACCACCGATAGCTCCAGCCCCGGGGCACATAACGGGAAAGCTTTCTAGCGGTATATAAAGCCGCATGTGCCTGAGGACATGAAAGGTCCTCTTTAAATAGTCACAAACTTTTAAACAAACTTTGCATAATTCAAAATACAAGGAAATAAGAGACTTTAAAACATATCAGAGAAAAATACTTCTTCCTCCAGTTATGAGGCTCTTTTCTTCCTCTCCCCTTTCCTAAACTGTGGTTCACTCACCCTGAAATTACTGCTGAAGCCACTTAGGTCTCCTAAAATGGACTGTAGAGTGAAATATATTACATGTGCCCATAGAAGTCTATGAAGAGTGGAGTGGGGTGACATCAAATTATAGAAAAGCAGAGACACACAGAAACATGAAGCTGCAGCTAACAGTGGGTTTTCTGTTCAGGTTATCTGTTCAAAGTTCATCTGAGTAAATGAGAGAAAGTTAAGCCTTATTCATATCTCCATGCCATTCTGTGGACACCAAAACATAGTGTGGCATTCAAGTTTTGCGTCTACAAAGGTCCTGGTTTGTGGCTTTTAATTACAGTAGGGTATGTTACTCTACATTTCATCTATATGGTAACAGCCAGTACACCAGAGGTTTTCAATTTAATGGCCCTTACAGATTACAGGTTCACAAATACAGGTGAAATACATAGTAGCATGTGCTAGACATCATATTTATCCCATTGGTGACTGACATATGTACTGTATAATCCTGTTAGGCTGGGCCAAAGGCATGACCTAATAAATTGCCTGTCAAAAAGACAGGCATGTTAATGTATTGCACTACATAGGTAGTTCAATGCATTATAAAAGAAAATCAGAAGATTAAAAGCAAGTTAAAGTCCCCTAGGGAGACAAAAAAATGTGTAAAAAAAAATTAGTTAAAAAAATAAAATAAAATAACAGTTAAAAACATAACACATATTAATCCCCCCACCCCAAACGTTTCATAAATAATAAATAAAAACATCACACACATATTGGGTATTGCCATGTCTGGAAGAACCTGAGCAATAGAGCTGTAATGTTATTTTGCGTGCATGCTTTAAAAAAAATCTAATCTAAAAATCTAATTATGTCAGAATTTCCATTTTTTTGTCTGCCGTCCACTGTAAAAACACTATAAAAAGCAATCAAAAAGTGCAACATTCCCCCAGGTTATTTAAGCTGCAAGGTCAATGGTGCAAAATTTATGACATAAAAAGGCAATGGCAAAATTGCCTTTTTTTATCAATTCCTTTCCAGAATTAAACACTACAACTTGTCTCGCAAAAAAAACATGACCTCATACAGTTACATTGATGGAAAAATAAAAAAAAAGTTAAAGGACTTGGTATGTGATGATGGAAAAAATATAATACTGTAATGCTTCATAAAACTATCAAATAATGCCTACATAAAATTGTCATATATTTCCCAAATATACTGCTATTCAGTGCTTGAAATTTTTTTTTCTCCGGATAGATCATCACTGTGAGAAGAACCCTGCCTCCGCACAAATCAGTTATTTAGTTCTACTGCTGGACTTGATACTATACAGTGTACAGAACCATAAACCAAAGGGTTCAGGCATTTTATAGTGGCCATATACTGCAGCTGTGCTCCCATTCACTTCAATGTTCACTATAAAATGTCTTTCTGCTTCTGACTCTGAACACAGTATAGTTCCAGGCCCAGCAGCAGTCCTGAACAGCTGATTGGTGCAGGGTCTGAGTGTTTGTCCCCCACAAATCAAATCTTGTACTGATGACCTGTCCTAAACATAAGGCATTTAAAAAGCCTGAAGAAACCCCTTTAACAGTAAGGCTAAATTCACACTTGCTTTGGAGTTTCCATAGGAGAGTCTGCCGCAGAATCCACTTAATATCAGTGGAGAGAAAAAGTCCTTCAAAGAGTTTATGGGGTCTATGGAATGACGGAGAACCGAACACTAGTGTGAACCCAGCGTAAGCAGGTTGACTATAAAGTTCATGGTGGTTTAGGGCAGTGAATTACCTGATAATCCAGAGCTGTGAGGGTTTACATGTTCCACTCTCAAATTACCTCTGGGATTCACTATTTGCTAAAGCCCCTCTAAGGCAATTGCCTGGTTCATCACTCCCCTGAGACCAGCCCTGACCTGAAGGCAAGACTTTTGGATTCTAGCTGAGATGCTTGCTGTAAACCTCATGGGTATGTTCACATAGTGTTATTTGCCTTAAATCTGTCTCCCAGAGGCAGACATCAAAGAAGGATACTAAAAAATATAAGAAACATGCTAGATTTTGCCGCGGATTCCGCAGTTGATTCAGCCACAGAACCACTCCGCTGCTTAGATCCTCTTACCTGATCCTTATCGATGAGTAAAAGGCAAGTGGAAAAGTGGAGGGCTAGGAAGCAGAGAAGAATTTGAGGCAGAAAATGTCTTTACACTCGTTTCCTGCAGGTCTCTGTAGTAGAGGCAGCTGCCTGACTAGGAGAGAGCTATATGCTTACGAAATATTTCTCTTCCCTAGAAGAATTCCCTGTATGCAGTAAAGTAAATAGTGTAAGGCAGGTGCCCTTTACGGTTCATTTTCCTTGCAAATTAAGTCTCTTTATTCTTTTCACATGATTTGATTACCTAAGAGATAATATCCTTTATGGCTGTATAATATAAGGAGTCATGTAATGGAAAATTGTTTGTAAGTATTATTATTTAAGTATTAAATATTATTCTGGCAATGTTGTGTAATGTGACAATACCCAGTTACTTCTCATACTTTTCCTTATATGTACTAACTGCTGATAGACACTAGATGGCAGCCTGCCCCTATAGTGTAAAATTAATTTCTCATTTCTCATTTCCAATTACAATATATGTGCATTCCCATGCAGTAATGGCAAAGCATTATTTCTCTAGCTCGCATTTATAAACCTTTTGTTTTATTATAGGTGTCCTAAATTTCACAGCTACAAATAAATAGAAATATTCATCAGTTCCTCTTTTCACATTTTATCTCATACTCTAAACCACTACTACCATGCTTGGTGGTAAAATATTATTAGAATGGCTGCTAAAGCTATGCAGACTTTAATAATCAGTGGCATTTGCAATGCTGGATGCATTGTGGAACCTGCATAGCCTTTGGTACAGGTCACATTGTTATAACAAGTAATCTTTATGACCAAGGTCAAAGCTCGAGGAAACCTTAGATTAATCCTCCCTCTGGCAGTCTGCAAATCTCCTTGTGTCTGGCTCCTTATATTTAGTTTTGGAGTCAGGGCTAGCAGTACACCTACGGTGATAATGAAGGAGCCGTGTCTTAGTGGAGCATTTGACACTCTATTGCAGTGCTTTCCTTGACAAGTAAATTATCCTGACATGTACAATTCCTCCCTAAACACTCTGGAGTTAGGAGAGGTGACTCAGTGACCCAGCGGAACTGACTGCTGGATGTATGTTTTTATAAGACAGAACTAAGAAAAACCCCTTAGGCATTCTTTTATGCTATTTTAGTTATGCTGCAGCATTCTGTAACAGTTTTTGATATCGGTTTGAGTCGAAAATACAAAGAAAACATGAACCGAACATGTAAATCACTGTTGGTAGAAGTGACATCAACCCAATGAAACCATACTGATCATGAAGGCTGTTTTTGCAGCTTAGCAACATTCACTTCAGTTGAACTAAGCTGCAATACCAAACACAGCCCATAGACAGATGTAGAGCTGTTTATGGATGAAAGCAAACATGTCTTTCTAATTCTAGAATTGTCTTTGTAGATCCAAGTTGTGTCCTTGCTTTTGTTCAACACCTAAGGGGGTTTTGGGGAATTAGAAATGTATGACCCATCCTATCGGCCTAAATATCTGCCAACAGGATCCCCCTACACTGATCAGCTGCATGGGGCTGCTTCTGGTGCCCATAGTGTATATACTATGGACACCGGAAGCAGCCCAGTACAGCTGATACAGGCCGGAAGCCTGGCCGGAGGTTGTTTCTGGTCCCTGTATAGTTGCCGAGTGCCGGTACTGCAGCTCACCTCCCATTAAATTCAGTGGGAGCTGAGCTGCAGTACTGTCACACAGCCACTATACGGAGCACAGAGCCAACTGCTTCCGGATCTGTGTTGTTATGTATAGTACAGGTATCCTGTACAACTGATGATATTTATAACCTAAGATAAGGATAGGCTATTCATTTTAAACAACCCCTTTAAGGTCCTTCGCTTTGTCACTTTGTCTATAGATGTGATGTATGTACTGTATATAGACTTAGCATAGGTTCACTTTTGCACATCCACTTTTTGAATTAAAGGACTTCATCATTTGAGATTCTATAGCCATGATCCCTGGACAGTTAAGGACAGTTGCCACACTTCTTTCAAAGCAAAACATTACAATGTGGCCAATGCAGTAGGCCTAAGGGTCTATCCATGGAGCCAAAAGGGTCCTGTTCCGATCAAGCTGTTTCTGCACATACAGCTGAAGTGTTTCAACTATTAATATTGATTTGACATTGTTGTTGTGCTTTACAGAGGTATGGGGCATTATGTAATCTACTGGATGGTTCCAAAGGGGTCATTAATGTACAGAATAATCCGATTCATTCATTCCTGAAGTTTGAGATAGTTCATTCATATTGGGGGTGGCCTTTTGACTTTAACAATATCCAAGCTATGTTTATGCTTTTTGTGCATTTCTGGTTTAAGATTTTCCAAGCCCATCATTGCTGTCCTACTAGTATCGTGCTGGAGGGGTAGTCCGCATTGTAAAATAATGTGATGCTGGTCAAAGAGGTTTTCCAGGCAAAAAATATTGATGATCTTAAGGATAGGTCATCAATATTAGATCTATTGGGTCTGACACCCGGTAGCATCACCAATTAGCTGTTCTTAACAGCTGATGCTCAGAGAATGGAGCAGGATGCAGACAGCTCTGTTCATTCTGTAGCGGACAGACCAGGTTACTGCACATTATCTCCCTTATATCTAAATGAACTACAGTGACTCAATTCTGCCACTACACAGATAACAGAGCTGTCTGCTTCTTGCTTGATTCTCAGTGCTCTCAATGTGATTGATGGGGGTGGTTCTCAACAACTGATGCACTTCCAGGTGTCTTAAGACAGCACTGCTGTGTTGTTATGACAGCGGCCCAGAGGGGATAGCAGGGAATCTCTGTAATGACACCATTTAGGTAAATGAAACTTTGGGGTGTGTACAGTTCAGGTATAGCCATTCTAGATTGTGCCTGTAGTTACTATTTAGCGTTGATCACTATTGGCAGCAGTGAATCTGTGGAGGACCGCTACAATGAATACAGGGATCATTCAAATATTATTGAAATGCAGCAAAATTCAGTTAGAAAATAGCAAGAAGGATTCCAATATCCACAGACAATAATATATAAACAATTTTAGTAACTCAGAAGTATAGGTTCGTATTCTGCAACACCATACTGCTGTGAAAAGGGACAGCTTCAATAATGCTCCCCAATTTCTCCTCACGATAACAGCAGCCCACACCTAGGCAATGTGATGAGGGGTAGTTTAAAGGTATGAAATAAAATTGTACACCAGAAATGTACACAGTATATAATAAACATTCACCATTAACTGTGGTGAACTGAACTGAAAGACATGCTGTTCATAAACTGTCAGGTTTTATAGTAATTCATTGCACTAAAAAGGTCAGTCTGAACATCTATTCACACTGGGAGTTTCAATGTGCTCATATCAGATGAATGATGTAGAGTTTTCAGGCTACTTAATGTGACAGAAAAGTAGAATTTGTTTGCAACAGTTTGGGATAAACGTTAATTCCTCCTCTTCACTGGTTTTATTAGACAAACTTGCCATTGTAGACACAAATGTCAGACACTAATGTAAACTGCCACTAGATGTAATAGAGAAGGTACTTGTTAAAATAAACAATATTCGTAGCAAACTAAAATAAAACATATATTAAAAAAATAAGAACCACTTTATATTTTATCTCTAGCTGCTGTTGGTACACTTGCGGATCAGATTTCTAAAGTCCATGTATACCACTGTTAGAAAGCGTACAATACCAACTATACAATGCAGTGGCTTTTTACTGACTTGCCTGGCTGGGAGCAGACATTGTACTATATGCACAGCACCTCTGCAGAGAAGAGTTGTGATGTTCTGCAGAGTTCGTAATAATGATCATTATTTATTCTGCTTACTTGTATAGCACCAACATATTCTGTAGCGCTTTACAGACATTGGGGCAAGTTTATTAAGAATGGGGTATTGTACAGTCTTAATATACGGCCCAACTGGTGCAGGGAGAGGGAGATTTATGAAGAGGCTGCAGCCTCTTCATAAATTTGTCAGATGTCCCTGTGCCATAAGGGAAATCTACAGCATGTAGGAACTGGTATAGATTTGCATTCTAACTCACTCCAAAAAACCTGGCTTGAGTTATAATAAATCTGTCTGTATCTAGGGACACTTCAGCCTGCCTCAGTCCCTGCTGTGCCTACATTCACACAATGTGGTGGGCGCGGATCAGGGCTTTTGGCACAAGTAAGAGACTTGCACCTCAGGATCATCCTTCTTCTGTCACTGTGGCATATAGGACTCACAATCTAAAGTCCCTTTCAGTATGTCTTTGGAGTTTTGGAGGAAATTAAAGTATCCAGACAAAATCCACACAAACACAGAGAAAAACATACAATTTCCTTATAGCTGTTGTCCTTGGATGGATTATAACCTAGGACTCCAGCGATGCAAGGCTACAGTTTTAACCACCGAGCCACTATGCTGCATTGGCAGATATAGCAGGCAACTATTGTACACTATGTTTCAGCAAGAGTATCTTCTAGATTCACTATGTTAAAGAGGCCTGTATTGGTAAGTGACCTGTCATATATTTTTTTTTTTTTTATTGTTTTAAAACCAATCACTTTAACCATATAATAAATAAACTATGCAGTTTATAAGGGCTTTTTGTGCCTAATATACAGCATATTATACGTAAAGAATCTATTTCGTTCTGACTTTTCACAAATATTTATGACTGAATTTTCACTAGAGGCTCTACTTCTGTTCTATTTCTATATACAATTGATAGTTCAGGGATGTGAGCTCACCAAAAAATTTTTGTAACAGGCCATAGCCCTCAATTAAATTTTATTTTATTTTTTTGTTTGTTTTATAGTTATTCATTCTATATACTTCATTCCTTGCATTACTTCTCTTAGTTTCTTCTCCTTTCCCCATGGATCTTCATTAATTGATTACTAGTCATATTTTATCATTTGTACTTATATTATCGTATGCATAGTCATTCTTAACATAATTCACATATTTATGAATTATTCGTATAATTTACTGTGAACTTTTTCTATTGCTTCTGTTTTCAAATTAATTTTGATCAGTCTTTTTTTTTTTTTTTTCACATACAATCCATTTAATTATATATTTTATTTATTTATTTTAACTTTTTTTTTCTCTTTATTTAGTTTAGACCCAATAGCCACGCCCCCACACGTTAGGGGGCGTGGCTACAGCCCGTTTTTGCCTCTTTTTTTTCCCTCTATTTAGTTTATACCCATTAGCCGTGCCCCCACACGCGAGAGGGCGTGGCTACCGCCTGTTTTTGTCCCATTTTTTTAGTTTTTCAAAGTATATATATGCTATGCTACCCTTGCTATGTTTTTATGCACCCTTGAAAAAGGGCTTGTCCCGAAACGCGTCGTGTGTTTTATTCAATTGGATTAAAGACTACATTTATTCTGGACCAGCGCTCATCTGCCTCCTCTTTTCTACCTGCATCTGGATAGCCCTCAATTAGGCCGGGGGCCCCACGTGGCGGAAACTCCACGGTTTGGTCGTGGCGGAAACACAGTGGCAAAAACCGCAGTGTTTTACAGTCACTGCGAATCCCATTCACACATTGCCAAAAAATACATGTATTTTAAACGCTGCAATTTCCAAAATTGTCAAGGTTTTGGAAATAGCTGCATGTCAATTATACCTACAGAAACACTGGCGGAAGGAAACCCCTGCAGACTTTCTGTGAAAAGTGCTGTGGGAAAAACCGTGATGCATTGCTGCCTCGATTTTTCCCGCAGTGCTTTTTGGCTGCGGACCACTATGTGGGGCCTTAGCCTGAAGGGGTTTTGCGAGCTAGTGAAATCGGGCAAAACTGCAATATTTTGCACAGCTGCTTTTATGTAAATTGAATGTCAGGACAGCCATTCAGCAGAGGTGCAGAGATTCAGACCCCCACCCTCTTTATAGGAGGGTAGTCCATCAATATTGTGAACCCAAAAAACCCCTTTAATCACTAGCCTCCAGCCTATAGATTTTTTCAAGAATATGCAAACCCCTTGGATTTGTTCACATCAAACTGAAATTGACTGAAAAATGTTTGACAGGACATTAAAAGCTAAGAAGCAGTACTGCATAGAAAACGCTCAGTAGAATAGACTATAAGCTAAAAATCTGACAGGTGATGAAAGAGAAATTTTTTGGGATCTGTCAGGCAGGAATATGTCAGTATATTGTACCTTTCTCTATATGTTGCATAGGAAAAAACAGCTTGCAGCATGGGAAATATACAGCAGCCCTACAGGTACCCCTTCCACATCACAGGGCATAACGGTGTGGCCACTATTTTCTACCTGCATGAGCCTTACATTTCCATTTTGACACTATACCTGGTACTGGTTCAGCACTAAATGGGGCTAATAAAATCCAGCATTCTATATCTCTTGATATCCTAATATAACTGTAGGGCCCAGAGGTCTGTTTTCTGATATAGCCAAATAGTTGGAAGAAACAGTGCCTCAGCCATCACTAGGAGGGATATAGGTGCTTACTGCATAGTGCTATCTTATATATGGTCTATTAATACTGTATAATAGTATATGCGGGGAATTGCTAAGTTCACCATAGTGATATCTGCAGGCTGCCAGATTTCATACACATCTGGTTAACCAGGAGATCTGGAGCCTAGCGTGGTCAGAGGTTTCTGCTTGGTGGTACCCTCCGACCTCTCCCTACCCATCATGACTTGATTGATACTTGATATACACAAATACACTTCTCCTTGTAAAACTACAACATGTTTTCTCTCAAAAGCAGCATAACTTCAGAATAAAACGTAATTCTTTATAATGAGGCAGCCTGTCAGTATTTCACTCTGCAAATGGTCAGTCTGCTGACAGGTTCCCTTTAAGATATACAGTCATGGCCAAAAGTTTTGAGAATGATACAAATATAATTTTTTACAAAGTCTACCGCTTCAGTTTTTCTAATGGCAATTTGCATATACTCCAGAATGTTATAAAGAGTGATCAGCTTAACAGCAATTACTTGCAAAGTCAATATTTGCCTAGAAAATGAACTTTATCCCCCAAAACACATTTCAACATCATTGCAGCCCTGCCTTAAAAGGACCACCTAACATCGTTTCAGTGATTGCTCCATTAACACAGGTGTGGGTGTTGATGAGGACAGGGCTGGAGATCAATCTGTCATGACTAAGTAAGAATGACACCACTGGACACTTTAAAAGGAGGCTGGTGCTTGCCATCATTGTTTCTCTTCTGTTAACCATGGTTATCTCTAAAGAAACACGTGCAGTCATCATTGCACTGCACAAAAATGGCCTAACTGGGAAGAGTATTGCAGCTAGAAAGATTGCACCTCAGTCAACAATCTATCGCATCATCAAGAACTTCAAGGAGAGAGGTTCCATTGGTGCCAAAAAGGCTCCAGGGCGCCCAAGAAAGACCAGCAAGTGGCAGGATCGTCTCTTAAAAGTGTTTCAGCTGCGGGATCGGGCTACCAGCAGTGCAGAGCTTGCTGAAGAATGGCAGCAGGCAGGTGTGAGTGCATCTGCACGCACTGTGAGGCAGAGACTCTTGGAGCAAGGCCTGGTCTCAAGGAGGGCAGCAAAGAAGCCACTTCTCTCCAGAAAAAACATCAGGGACAGACTGATATTCTGCAAAAGGTACAGGGAGTGGACTGCTGAGGACTGGGGTAAAGTCATTTTCTCTGATGAATCCCCTTTTCGATTGTTTGGAACATCTGGAAAACAGCTTATTCGGAGAAGAAGAGGTGAGCGCTACCACCAGTCTTGTCTCATGCCAACTGTAAAGCATCCTGAAACCATTCATGTGTGGGGTTGCTTCTCAGCCAAGGGAATCGGCTCTCTCACAGTCTTGCCTAAAAACACAGCCATGAATAAAGAATGGTACCAGAATGTCCTCCAAGAGCAACTTCTCCCAACCGTCCAAGAGCAGTTTGGTGCTCAACAATGCCTTTTCCAGCATGATGGAGCACCTTGCCATAAAGCAAAGGTGATAACTAAATGGCTCAGGGAACAAAACATAGAGATTTTGGGTCCATGGCCTGGAAACTCCCCAGATCTTAATCCCATTGAGAACTTGTGGTCAATCATCAAGAGACGGGTGGACAAACAAAAACCAACAAATTCAGACAAAATTAAAGCATTGATTCTGCAAGAATGGACTGCTATCAGTCAGGATTTGGTCCAGAAGTTGATTGAGAGCATGCCAGGGAGAATTGCAGAGGTCCTGAAGAAGAAGGGTTAACACTGCAAATATTGACTTGCTGCATTAACTCATTCTAACTGTCAATATAAGCTTCTGTTACTCATAATATGAATGCAATTATATTTCTGTATGTGATAAAAACATCTGACAAACACACATAAAAACCAGAGGGCAGCAGATCATGTGAAAATATAATATTTGTGTCATTCTCAAAACTTTTGGCCATGACTGTACGCAGAGCATGTTTTACTTTGTGATAAGATTACTATTGTAAATGTCCCATTAATTTCGCTATTGATGTTGTCCCTATAAATTTTGAGTTTACTTCTATAGTAACATTTTCCTAACATTGCATGTCCTGGCCATATATCGGATAATATACAATCATGGGTGTTGTTTTTGTCATCACAACCTTAGTGTTACCTCCTTCACTTCCTTTAGCAGTGTTGCTGTGTATTTTACAGCAACCTTTTAGAAAATGTTGTTTGTTGATAGTGGCATCAATCTGGGGTGTTTTGAAGGGCGTCACATAACGCATGGCAATCTATTTGGCGTTGCACAGATTGCACAGCTGTATATAGTTATTTATTCCGAGATACCTTGGGGCATTGTCTGTCTCATATTAAGACTGGGAGTTGCTGCTAGGCATGTCTCAATCATTTGATATTCTAGAAAACTTTACAAGCCAAGTATCCAATTCTGAAACACCATTATTTAACAAGATCATTCTCCTTTATTCTTCTAACTGAGGCAACATTGTGGTGGAAAAGGGGAAAATATATTAAAATCCAATTTCCTTTATCAAAGAGTGATTCACTGCAGTGCAAAAGCAAACAGCTACGTGCGGGTTGTCATAGCAACAGAATGTATTCAAATAATATACGAACAGTGACACTCCTGCTTAATAGGTATTCTCCATTGTTCCAATCAGAGGTCTTGCCATCATATGCAAAGCTCAATGTTATGCCTGTCTCATTTAGTGTAAATATCACATGTGTAAGCTCAGTGTGACATCCACAGTTATCAGCAGTTACCATGTATATTGCAACACCTAGAGATGCTAGGGCATGTATATGCACATATGGCACCTGCAGACACAAACCTGTGATTTTTCATACTGTTCTGTTCAATAGCACATAAAAAGTTAATGTCTAGTTTTTGTAACTGACTTGACATGGAGGGACCCATAACCATGATTTAAGATTCACAAATGAAAAGTGATCCGTAGAAATGGCTAATGTTTAAAGCATTATTCTATTCACAGGGTAGCGGGTAACTTGTTGATCGCTGGGGCTACAACCACTGGCACTCCCAACGATCACGAGAACTGGGCTGTTTTGGACACAAAATATAATTGAGTGGCAGGTCGGAAATGCTCACAGTCCGAGATACCTAAGTACTGTACTTAAACTATTTCTCCAGTTCCCACTGAAATCAATGAAGTGTCAATGTATATTTCCTAATTGCTGCACCATTCAAGTTGGGGTGCAAAACAGTCCTGTGAAGGTCCTCCACTATGGATAGGGGGTAACTTTTTTTTATCACTTTTAAAATTTCTGGCCATGTGGTATAAAATTCCTGATTCACTTGTATTAGCTACAGAAGATTTAAATGCAAAGTCTGTGCCTAAATCTGACAAAATCCTGAAAGAGCGTGGCAGTGCTCTGTGAGTTAAACAGCCTGGATGCTAGAAATGTTTGTACTGCTGATGTTTGATGTTTAGATCACAAAGCATTGTTTACGTTAGGTGCAATTGTATAATGATCTAATGAATGAGCAGGTACCTATATCTAATTCAGTGGAAACATCACACCAACAGTACTAGATAGACCTTATGAGTGTTGGACTGAGGTTCCTTGGGCCCTTCAGATAAATTGATTCTGGGGACCACCCTTCAACGACCCCCCAGAAAATAGACCATAGTGCCCTTCAAATTTGGGTGTCTTGTGCAGGACTACAGCAGCTCCTCAGCCACTCTTATATCTGAATGTAAACTTTGAATGTTCTCTTTCATAGACAGCAGCCAAATATTTGCCAATAATCTATGTTAGAAATTCGTAGAACCTTTTATTTACAGCTAAAGGGAACCTGTCAGGGCAATTTTAGACCTAGGGTTTAGTGTCCCAAGTTGCCCTGTTATAAAACAATCTGCAGCAGCCTTAAAAATAAAAAAAGCTTTATACAGTGGCTTGCAGAAGTATTCATACCCCTTGAACTTTTTCACATTTTGTCACCTTACAACCACAAAAAGTAGAATTTTCTTAAATTGTAAGCTGTGAGATGTGGAGAATGTTCAGTCCAGTGCACAGAGAAAGCAGACATGATTGGAGGCTGTGAGAAAATTATCTCCTTCCTTCTCCATTCACTGTGTGAAGACAGAACAGACCTGCCCACTCTACTCACTGTGACTCCGCCTTGCTTTTTTAATGGTATATATGGGCAGAACTTCCCTAGTAATGGGTTGAACAGCAAATTGACTAGATGGGAGACATCTAGTGGCAGGAACTTTAGACAGGTTTTTTCAGTAGAAAGCAGGAACATGTTTAATTAAAGTACATTACATTTTGGTCCAGAATCGTATACTCTATTAAATGAGACAAACTTATTGAACATTTAAAAGGTTAACTTGCTCTACTCATTATTTTTCCATAGCATATAATGTCAATTAGTTTTATTAAAGTTTTGTGTGTTTAGAGTAGCTCCTTAAGCCAAGCATACACTGCATCACCCTGGTCATGGTTTCCTTGTAGGGATGTTATAGAGAAAATTGACTTGACTATCAAGTCTTCAAAGTATTTGCTAAACTGTGTGATTTTTTTATAATTTTGCATTTTAATGGACGAACTTACTTCCACCTGAGTCGACTCAAAAGATGCCAAAAATGCCAGATGAAGATATGGAAAGTAGGGTTTTCTACCCAATTGAGTACTCTTAAAATGATATTCAATATGCAACAAATCCTTCAATATAAGGCATTATCCTGTAAAGTATCAAAGTTTGAAGCTTTGTGATGTGTTACTTTGTGTAAGAGTTGTTTTGTTTGCCTGTATTTTGATGCCATGCTTTGCTGTCCTTTAAAATACTTGGCTCTGTGCCATGTGCCTTAGTCTCCTGGCACTTGCTCAGTATAGTTGCTCAGTGCCAGGTGTTTCACTTCCAGAATCTTACATTTTAAGCAGTGTGAACTTATTTTTCATTAGTGAAGCCCGAGGATGATTTTGAACTGTCCATCTGTAGGTACCAAAATGTGTTCAGGTGGTTCTTTCAGTTTGGAAAACTTATGTCCTCTGGCATATTATGTTGGCAACTTTTTGGAACCGGATGAACTGTCTTACTGGAAGACATAATTAGACTTGCCCGAGCCAAGGATGAAAATTTAAGATTTGCTTAAGTTCAGAACTGTTCTGATATCTTCTTGCTTACATTAAATATACAGTCATATGAAAAAGTTTGGGCACCCCTATTAATCTTAATCATTTTTAGTTCTAAATATTTGTGTGTTTGCAACAGCCATTTCAATTTGATATATCTAATAACTGATGGACACAGTAATATTTCAGGATTGAAATGAGGTTTATTGTACTAACAGAAAATGTGCAATATGCATTAAACCAAAATTTGACCAGTGCAAAAGTATGGGCACCTCAACAGAAAAGTGACATTAATATTTAGTAGATCCTCCTTTTGCAAAAATAACAGCCTCTAGTCGCTTCCTGTAGCTTTTAATCAGTTCCTGGATCCTGGATGAAGGTATTTTTGACCATTCCTCTTTACAAAACAATTCCAGCATGGACAGCCCGCTTCAAATGACCCCACAGATGTTCAATGATATTCAGGTCTGGGGACTGGGATGGCCATTCCAGAACATTGTAATTGTTCCTCTGCATGAATGCCTGAGTAGATTTGGAGCTGTGTTTTGGATCATTGTCTTGCTGAAATATCCATCCCCGGCGTAACTTCAAATTCGTCACTGATTCTTGTACATTATTCTCAAGAATCTGCTGATACTGAGTTGAATCCATGCGACCCTCAACTTTAACAAGATTCCCGGTGCCGGCATTGGCCACACAGCCCCAAAGCATGATGGAACCTCCACCAAATTTTACAGTGGGTAGCAAGTGTTTTTCTTGGAATGCTGTGTTTTTTTGACGCCATGCATAACACCTTTTTGTATGACCAAACAACTCAATCTTTGTTTCATCAGTCCACAGGACCTTCTTCCAAAATGAAGCTGGCTTGTCCAAATGTGCTTTTGCATACCTCAGGCGACTCTGTTTGTGGCGTGCTTTCAGAAACGGCTTCTTTCGCATCACTCTCCCATACAGCTTCTCCTTGTGCAAAGTGTGCTGTATTGTTGACCGATGCACAGTGACACCATCTGCAGCAAGATGATGCTGCAGCTCTTTGGAGGTGGTCTGTAGATTGTCCTTGACTGTTCTCACCATTCTTCTCTGCCTTTCTGATATTTTTCTTGGCCTGCCACTTCTGGGCTTAACAAGAACTGTCCCTGTGGTCTTCCATTTCCTTACTATGTTCCTCACAGTGGAAACTGACAGGTTAAATCTCTGAGACAACTTTTTGTATCCTTCCCCTGAACAACTATGTTGAACAATCTTTGTTTTCAGATCATTTGAGAGTTGTTTTGAGGAGCCCATGATGCCACTCTTCAGAGGAGATTCAAATAGGAGAACAACTTGCAATTGGCCACCTTAAATACCTTTTCTCATGATTGGATACACCTGGCTATGAAGTTCAAAGCTCAGTGAGGTTACAAAACCAATTTTGTGCTTCAGTAAGTCAGTAAAAAGTAGTTAGGAGTATTCAAATCAATAAAATGATAAGGGTACCCAAATTTTTGCACCGGTCAAATTTTGGTTTAATGCATATTGCACATTTTCTGTTAGTACAATAAACCTCATTTCAATCCTGAAATATTACTGTGTCCATCAGTTATTAGATATATCAAATTGAAATGGCTGTTGCAAACACCCAAATATTTAGAACTAAAAATGATTAAGATTAATAGGGGTGCCCAAACTTTTTCATATGACTGTACTAACAAAGCTACAGTAGGTAATGGAATCCTGGTATGCTGAAAAGAATGGCTGCGTGAAATTCTGCATAATACTTCCCAATACTATTGCGGAGCATTGTGGAAACCTGTACAGACCAATTTAGCACAAAAACACAAAGCTTAAGGCTAAGGGCCCACATAGCGAGCCGCAGCCAAAAAGCGCTGCGGGAAAAACTGAGGTGGAAATGCATTGTGGTTTTTTTCTGCAGCACTTTTCACAGAAATTCCACAGAGTTTTCCTCTGCAGACTTTCTGCTTCCATTGTACCTATAGGGAAACCGCTAGCGTTTCCGTAGGTATAATTGACATGCTGCGATTTCCAAAACCACAGCCTTTCTGCTGCGCGAATTTTTCTGCAATGTGTGGATGGGATTGCAATGACTGTAGTTTTTCTCTGTGGACTTTCTGTTTCCATTATACCTAGTTGATAGTAGTATAATGTTGTACCGTGTTAGCCATTGAAAGCACTCTTCCACTCCATTATACCTATACAGAAACCGACAGCGTTTTTGTAGGTATAATTGACATGCTGTGAGTTGCAAAAACTTGAGCGGATTATTATCTGCAATGGTCTTGGTGTCAATTTTTACCTTTGTACCAGGGGTTTAAAGATTTCTTGTTTTTTTTTTCCATACAATATCTGCTGATGCTATGCCAGCAACTCTCCAAAACTTTTTCAGTTCACTATATCTCAATGCTGAGCATAACCTGCACTTACCAATGTGGTTTGAGGTTATTTTGTTATGTTCATGTGAACTTTCCTATTGATGGGGAGGTATAGCAAATGTTAATTTGATACTTGACATGTTAACCATGCTGTGGCACAAAACTTTGACTTTCTTAAAGTATTTTGTTGTGTTTTGCGATAAAATTCCACATTGCAGCAAGTTTCCAGTTTTAAGTCAAACTTTGCTACATCTGTACATACAACATCATCCAAAGAAAGTTACTTTATTGTGCCCACATTTATGTTTCTGCCTTAAAGGTAATGTATATGTGTTATCTTGAACTTAGCAATGCCTATGCCAGGGGTCAGCAGCCTTCGACACTCCAGCTGCTGTGAAACTACAACTCCCAACATGCTCCATTCACTTCCATGGGAGTTTCAAGAACAGCAGAGCAAGTATGCATGCTGGGAGTTGTAGTTTTACAACAGTTGGCGTGTCGAAGGTTGCCTAACCCTGGCCTATGCACTTAAATTAGATCTGTCAGTTTATATGCTGCCATATAAAATATGTTGTTTTTATGTAGCAGCACTGAAAGGATAAACCGGTTTCATAGTTCATAGAGTCCATCTGTATTCACATGTAGAGTGCAAACCCTGCTAGCCCTGCCTCCCAGGCTGCTGTGGATGCACTTATGCCCCTTTAGCACTGCTGGTAGCAAAACAATATAATATGTGGGGCAGGATATTAGGCTGACAGACCTGCTTTAAAGACTGAAACATCATTGTCAGGGTTCATTTGATGTAGGAACAACAAGGTAAATTCCTTTGGATGCCTAGTCCTTTTAGTTGATTTTGGAGAGATATTTGGGAACAGGCAACACTCACTTCTATTTGTTGGTGCTGCTTTAACTGTGAGACAAACCTGCTATTTCTACAGACACATATACATGTATGTGTATTATCTGGCAGTGCACGGAGGCCATTCAGTTCCCTTGTATACTGTAGACTCTAGGTTACCCTTTGTTTAGTTACAGAGGTAAGAGTGATGCACATGCACTTGTAAAAGTGCCTTATTATGACTCCTACAACAGTTTTCATAGGCCCTTAGATTTGGAAAGTATCTAAAACACTGCTTTCCTGACCAGGCTAGCAGAAGCAATGTCATATGTATAAGTAGGTGAGGTTAGTTTTGTACAGTGCTTAATGCTAAATCTAGTCAGTGACCTTACTTAAAAGGTTATCTCATTCATTTCTGTGATTTTCTACCTTTTTTTCTTAAGAATGACATTTTCTATTTAGACATTTTCCAGTTGCTGTCAAACTTTTTTTTTTCTCTGTAGTCTAACATTCAGATTTGAACTTACTAGATAAAAGACGATGACCCGGTTCGCAACATTTAGCAGTAAGTCAGAATATGAAGCTAAATATATTGTACAGTTCCTTGCAGGGTGCAGTCTTTTGTAACATTACCAGAGATTTTAGGATAACAAATCAGCATTCAGAGTTAAGAAAATAAGAAAATCATTGCCATTTTTTTGTTACCCTGTAAAGAATATAAACGCAAAGCTGAAAGTACAAAATACAGGCATAATACTTTTTTGCAGGTTGGCAGTTTCAAGATAATTGCCAATTGCAGAGGGAGTTGAGCTGTTCTCAGGTAAATGATCGCAGTAAAATATCAGCTCAATGTTTTATTTCGTAGAGAAAAATTAAAATATGTACTGTAGACTGTTCTGCATTCCTGATGGAAGACACTTTATGATAATATAAAAAAAATCTTTTTTGGCCTTTTTTATTTCTTTGATGACACATAGAGCAATGATCTTGACAACCTTACTGCCAATTACTGAATTACAGATAATCCAGACACTATCTACCAATGACTAAATCTAATCTGCTGTGTTACTAAACACAACTTCACCCTGATAAATGGTACACCTATTCCTGGTGTGCGCTTTCAATCGAAAAAGCTAATCAACCAGAACGTAGAAAAAAAAAACATCAGTGAAACAAACTACTTTCCAATAGCATGGACACTATAACAAGTATTTTTGCCTACATAGCTGGGACAGCTTTTAGACAGTGGCACCAATGCTTGAAGTCTAATTCTATTACCCTTTACTTATCTAACTAACATTAACTCTGTGCATATTGCCTGAATTTTTCTATTTATTTGCATATTATCACT
The DNA here is from genome assembly GCA_947044405.1 of Leptodactylus fallax. Lineage (NCBI taxonomy): Eukaryota > Metazoa > Chordata > Amphibia > Anura > Leptodactylidae > Leptodactylus > Leptodactylus fallax. The sequence continues at coordinate 802,467 of CAMRHE010000045.1, forward strand.
TGTGCCATGTACAGACCATCTTAACACCTGGCCTGGATGTGACTTTCAGGGGTTAATTCACTCTAATCCCTCAGGCATTCAGTCACCCTTCATTTAGGCTGCAAATTGAGCATAAATCACACCTCAACTCAGTCCACATGCCTCAAATACATGCTGCCACCACCCACTGATCTCAGTTGGGGGATGGCCAGCACCCATCGATTGCTGCTCCAAAAAGGTTTGACAAAGTTTTCTTGGTATCAATAGTTTTTGTAATGAAAGGGCTCTGGCCTCTGTTTATGAACCCCATCTAGTTCAGATGCTTGTTTATCATCCTCCCCCCCCTTTATGAGGTTGGGGTTGAATTGTTGATTCCTTTCCCAGGAGAACTGGGTCTCTCAGACCCTCTCCCCACCTTCTCTGAAGTCCTGGAAGGAGTTCCTGTGTCTGCCAGTTATAACCCCATCTGGTATGGCAGACACAGATAGATTCAGATAGATGTTCTTAATGCATTTCTTACTATATAGCACGAACATAAAGAATTTAAAGAACAATTAACCTGCAAACTACTAAGAAAAGTAAATAAGAGACTACTTTGAAAATGGTGGAATCTAAAATAAGAAAAACTGTTGACAAGTTCATATAGATGTTTCCTTCCTTACCTTTGCACTTGGCTTGACAAATCCTATAATGAGTGGCACAAGATGACCAGCTATGCAAAAAATGATTTCCCCATACTCTGTCAAGAGTTGTGTATGCTATATGTGCCTATATGTGACCATCAGTGGTTGTAATATAAATTTGGAGAAAAGGCTAAACACATCTGTATTTTTTTAACAATTGAAAACTAGATTGCGCCATACTATAAGCTTGAGCTTCATACCACCTGTAAATGCCCCAAGCCATCCAGAAATCCCCACCCCCCCTTTTTATGTATATTTGTATAAACCCTGGTACTCTGTCAGTTGGTGGGAAAACCCTGTGAAAATCACAGGGTATACATGATGCTGATGATGATGATTTACCTGTATCACATAAACATACAGTAGCTTGCTTATATAAGACCAGCATGTACTGTAGTAGGCTTATATATATTTATTTAGTATAATGTGTGGCAATTTATGTTATATTTACTATTTGGAAGTAGTGAATACAGCTTACTCTCAAGTTTGGGGTGCTACATTTACTGCAAAAGATCTCACCATTACTCTGTCATCTCAATATGTAGCCACAAAATTATATTGCAAGTTCATATGGACAGATAAAAAGAGAAGCTATTGTGGAAAGGATGATATGCAATTCTTCCACTGCAGATATTTTCCAATAGATATGATAAAGAAATCCAAGAATAATTCTGGTTGATTCCTTTAAGATCATTTTACTGACTGCTGTTGCAACTTCTCAAGTTCAACATATGAAATGAAAAGATCAATATCTTTTGAATAGAAGCCCATATTCTAGCAGTAGAATAGAAATGCAATATGAGATATAATAATTAGTACATAGAAACGGGCATATTTGGCAGTGCACTTTATATCTGTTCTGCTAAAACTAGCCTGGTAGAAGATTGAGCAGGTATTTTTCCGTGGCATTATTTATGTTCATGTTCAGTACAAATGGAGGGATTTTACTAAACTGTTAACAGTTTGGGTCAATGCCCATCACTACTGTCCTCCAAAAGGAAATGGAGACTTAAGCAAACAGCAATTAATCTGTGTGCACTTAAAACATAATTGGTATAATACCTGCCAGACACCAGGCTATCCCATTAACTCCACAGTTCCATTTTCCGGAAGGATTTGGCTCACAGATTTAATATAATAGAAGAGCTGACCTTACACATTGGATTACGGTACAGTGGTCCGTCACGATGGAAAGTATTAGTTTATGCTTTCTAGCCAAGTAAAAAAACCCTTTGAGCCTGAGATGTTTGCTTTATATCCAATATATGAAATCAGCAGCCCATTTCTAATGACCAGAGGAGATTTTAAGATATGGAGTTACTTTACGGGATGGTTTGTTTTAAAAGCTACTAATACTTAATTTAGGGTCATCTTGATCTAGTCAGTGGTGATGGACGATGAGCAGGAAAATGCACTCCATGTAGCTGTTATTAATCATACTGTACAGTAGGCTTTAGCAGTTCACGGCAGAGGGCATATTGAACAGCAGGGTTGCTTCCTTAGAAATAGACTAAAATCCATACGGCAGTATAGGTTTATTAGACTTGGCTGTAACACGCAATAAACTTTTACTATGATCAGGACCTCTAAAGTTGTCTGTTGGGTGTTCAATAAGGAATTAGGCAACACTGGATGTTTTATTAGTTTCACTCGGCAGTCGAGAAGGAACTAATGGAATGCGATTTGAAATAAAAAGGTCCTAGATTTTGGTAATGAGAAGCTGAAGTTGAGGACAACGCATTTGATGTATTTGTTTTACGCCATGTCTGTAAGAAGTTCCTCGGAAATATATTTACTTCTTATAGATCGGTACGCTTTTGTGCTCAAGTGGCATATCTGAATCATTTTTGTTTTGCAAAATCCATAATGTGTCCTCCAGAGTGAATAACAGTTCTAGCTCTGTATTTACATACATTTGTATTCTGAGTGTTTGCAAAGCAAATCCTGGTGGAATATGAAGGTGCAGTGTTTTGACTGTGCAGATAAAACTGGAAATACCAGAAGCAATGGAGAGCAGAATGAACTAAAGGCAGTGAGAGCGAAGCCAGAACATTAAAGTCATTGAAGCTACTGCTGAGATTCTCCGAGCTGTTGTGGTGCCTGGTTGCAGTCATTAAAATACATTTGACTGTGCTTGTTTGTCCCCAGCACAAATGTTCAGAAACTCACTCCGAAGGCTTTTTTAACTCATTGTAACTAATAAGCAAATACTATTTATTTAGTCAAGGAAGGATGCTTTACTATATTTACAGTGTATATCTATCTGTACCATATCATACACCATGTACTATAGTATCATACACACTAGCTAAAGAGTAAACAGCAAATACCATCTAAAACATTTGACGTTAACAAGAAAATTGAACTTGACACATCTAAAAAAAAATATCAGTATGGACATGAGGGTCTTGACATATGGGTCTGTTTTCCATATGCTGCAGATCCATAGGGATCCTGCTATAATAACAGATTTGTAGAGGTACATACATAGAGGATGATGGCAAAGAATAACCACAGTATAAGTAAGCCTCTTTTAGGTTCTGCTTGACACCAACATGCTATAATATGTGGAACAGGGACCTTTTGCCCATATTTTAATTGACTATTTTTCACATATTTGTTACCATTGCAGCACAAGTTGAGATAGGGCTGGGCGATTTTTTTTTCCCAAGCTTATTCTTAATTTTCTTGTTTTTTCTTACACAAACTAAAACAAAGTTAAGTGAGGTGGCACAGGGAGAAGGAGTTGGATATATCTGATGTAGACTGTTTAATCCCATCACCAGCTTTTGAATACAGTGAAGAAACTGTTGATCATAGCTTGCGACGGGAGGAGAAAACCTGTATAGAGTATATTAGACTCCAGGGTGGGGCTTCTGATGAAAATCCGAATTTTGCTTCTTGAGGCTAAGGCCTCTGTAGCGGTCCGCAGCAAAAAAGCACTGAGCAGCACTTTTCATAGAAAGTCCGCAGAAGTTTCCTCTGCAGACATTCTGCTTCAATTATACCCATAAGGAAACCGCCATCATTTCCGTAGGTATAATTGACATGCTGTGATTTCTAAAACCGCTGTGTGTATTTTTCCGCAAGTTGTGTTTGGGATTCGTTAGAATCCCATCGACTTTGCATTGACTGTAAAATGCAGTGGCTTTTGCCGCAGCGTTTCCGCCTCTGCCAAATCGCGGTGTTTAGCCACTTGGGGCCTACATTGTGGAAACGCAGCGGTTTTTGGGGCAGATTTTGTTACAGTTTTTTAAAGCCAAAGTCAGGAGTGGATTTAACAGAAGGGAAACGTATATGAGCTTCCTTTATATTTTCCATTCCTTTTCAAGCCACTTGACTTTGGCTCAAAAAACTGCAGAAAAATCTGCAAAAACAAAAAAACGCTGCATTTCCGCAGTGTGGATCCTTAACCTTAAAATGGTGAATTAATTAAACTAATATGATTAAAGAGGACCTTTCACCACTTCCCAGAGCTCCAGCTCTTTGCGTCCTTCAATAAGCGCCAGTCTACTGATTTCTACATAGTTGGAGTTTTCTTTCTAGCCCCCCACTGTTCCTCTGGTACCTATTGAAGGATACAAACAATTGGTGAAGGTGGTAAAATGACCACTTCAATTGCCCAGTCCTAAGACTATATTACTGTGTACAATGTATTTGAAACATGAATTAAAATGGAAACAAGAACAAATTGGAATAGTTCCCATCTCTCCAGGAATTCCATAGCAGACTCTTCAGTTTTGCTTTTGTTGAGCTGTGTTTCCCTGTCCAGCAGTTTACAAATGGAGAAAAAAAACGCTGAATCCTCCTGCAAGGATGACTTTTCTCTCCGCCGGTTTTCTTATAAAAATCGTCGGAAACCCGGCGGACCCCATTATAATATATGGAGCCCGTGGGTTTCCTCATGTAACCGCTTTTTAAGCAGATAGGGTTTCCATTTTTTGGGTCCCCAAGCGGACCCGAAGGACAGAAACCTGAACGCTAGTATCAACCTAGCATCAGTATTATACATATAAAATTAAAACAATGTAGCGCAGATGCTTTGGTGGACCCCTGTCAATTTTTGTTTACAAGATACACTACTAACATATGACAGTTTCAGGCAATCATTGGCCACAGTATGTCGCACTTAAATGAGTTTTGTAGGCCCAATGAGGCGGTTTTCATACTGACAACCTATCCTGTGGATAATATCTGACTTGTGGCGGTCGGATACTCAGGCCCAATCTCAACTGATCCAGCTGCCTCTAGGCTCTAGTAGCTATAGCAATTGATGGAGACAGAAGTTACCTATTCAGGTAATAGAAGCACAGCTGCAGCACCCCTGGAGCAACTGATATACAGTGGGGAAAAAAAAGTATTTAGTCAGCCACCAAGTGTGCAAGTTCTCCCACTTAAAAGATGAGAGAGGCCTGTAATTGACATCATAGGTAGAACTCAACTATGAGAAACAAAATGAGAAAACAAATCCAGAAAATCACATTGTCTGATTTTTAAAGAATTTTTTTGCAAATTATGGTGGAAAATGTCTGACCATATGACATTCTCCCAATACTCTTCTGGAACATCCAAATGCTCTCTAGCAAATTTCAGACGGGCCCGGATATGTACTGGCTTAAGCAGGGGGACACGTCTGACACTGCAGGATCTGAGTCCCTGGCGGCGTAGTGTGTTACTGACAGTAACCTTGGTTACATTAGTCCCAGCTTTCTGCAGGTCATTCACTAGGTCCCCCCGTGTGGTTCTGGGATTTTTGCTCACCGTTCTTGTGATCATTTTGACCCCACGGGGTGAGATCTTGCGTGGAGCCCCTGATCGAGGGAGATTATCAGTGGTCTTGTATGTCTTCCATTTTCTAATTATTGCTCCCATGGTTGATTTCTTCACACCAAGCTGCTTGCCTATTGCAGATTCAGTCTTCCCAGCCTGGTGCAGGTCTACAGTTTTGTTTCTGGTGTCCTTCCACAGCTCTTTGGTCTTCACCATAGTGGAGTTTGGAGTGTGACTGTTTGAGGTTGTGGACAGGTGTCGTTTATACTGATAACAATGTCAAACAGGTGCCATTACTGCACGTACAGGTAATGAGTGGAGGACAGAGGAGCCTCTTAAAGAAGAAGTTACAGGTCTGTGAGAGCCAGAAGTCTTTCTTGTTTGTAGGTGACCAAATACTTATTTTCCACCATAATTTGCAAATAAATTTCCTAACTTGTCCTCTGCATTTCCTTACTTGTCCTTTTTTATAATAATTTTGGAAAATCTTAACTAAATTCTCAACCAAATTGGAGGTAAAGGGGTTGTGTGAGAATGAAAAAAAAATAAACAATGACATAATATTCCAGGTTAAATATGTCCTAAATACTTTGAATTACTTATTTCTGCTTCATTTGTCTAGGGGGAAATCAGTGTCATAACCCAAATGGCTGCTGTCTGCTAGAGCCAGCAGGACAACTTAAGTCAGGTTACAGGGCTCGAAACTGAAATAAAACTCTCTGGTGCTATCTCTGACATATAAATGTCACAGCCGATCTCTGCTGTGTATGAGTAATTCCAAAAGTTGACAGACACAGAGGGAGTGGAAGGAAACGTTGTGACGTACAAGGCAGTAGCAAAAGCACTTGTACTCATTCATCCCCCACAACAGCCTGTTTTCCCTTCAGCTCCTTTCCTGTCAGTGTAGGAAGTGTATATGCACAGGTGAGATCTTATTTCGACTGTGATGTATGTATTTTTTCTTTAAGCAGACATAGCAGGAAAGAGGGTTACAGTATGTCAGTCTTGATCACTCTGGCCTGATGCAAAGCATCTTCCTGGCCCTGGAAGACAGCAGCCATTTTAATTATGTCCCCTCGAAAAAAAGAGAGATAAATAATTAAAATTATTTAGGAAAATATTTATTCTAAGTATTTAATTTCTTTATTCCCACACAACTCTTTTAGGTTTGGCCAAGTGTACATCTGAGGAATTTTCTATAAAACCTGCTTCTCTTCGATGATTGACACTCCAGGATTAGAATTAGACATTTTTGAGGCCCCCTGCTATATTCTATCACAAAACTGTCTTGGATCTGTTGAATGAAGTGGACACAATACCATTCCTGTATATAGCATAGGTGTTGGGAATTCAAACCTTTCTGAACAAATATTGATTGTCTATTTTAAAGATATTTCATCACTATCGAAATCCAGGAACGCGCCTTTAATTGTTTGTCCAGGTTGTTTTTCTTTTACATCCCCTAAATGTATCCTCTATATAGTGAATAAAATGATGAGGGGGTTAATGTGCATTTTTGAATAATTTTAAAAGAAGAATTGAGAAAATTCAAGGTTAGATTTGATTCCGCCTTTTCCTTTGTAGTAAATTGAGTGGCTGTGTACTAATAGCTGAAACCATAATTAGAGGTTTGCTTTCTGGAGATAAAATTAAATTGCGTCTACTTAAATATTCATTTCTAAAATGGAATTAAAAACTTGCCCGTGTTAATAAGGGAATTTCAACCTCTGCAGCAGAGTACTCTATCTACAAGATTATTATGAAAATCTGTTAAGCAGAAAACAAATTTCTGGAATGTATAGACAATATATGAGTTAATAACGAAATATCTTTTTAGCTGGCAAAGAAGTTGCTTCTGCTTTATTAATAACATATATTCATATTAATTAAAAAGCAAGGCCTGGCTTCTATATAGTCTGTAAAGCAATTGTAAAATTGCCAGAGCAATGCTGCTGGGTTCATTAACTTTTTTTTTGGCGGAGTTATTTTGCGTAATCAACTGTTACTGGATGTTAAAGCTCAGCATGGGGTTTTATTAGGAGATCTTGAGACTTTCTTCTTTCTTTTCTGTTCTTTCTTGATTTCATGAGTCAGCCTGGTGTCCCTTGGTGTGCAATAAATAGCTAAATCAATAAGTCCACTGCTCTAGATGAGTAAGAAATATTGATAGTGTTATTTTTATATGCTGTGATTACTATCTGTTATTGGGTTCTCATATGGGAAACACTACAAGAATCTGTTAGTTGCTTTGCTTAGGGTGGGTTCACACTTGCGCCGGCAGAACGTCCGCCGCGAATTGGTAGAAACACAATACGTCGTGTTTGGAGGAGAGTGAATGCTGAGTTGCATCCATTGTGTAAAAGCTCTAATGTAATGACAGGTCTGGGAGCCTTCAATAGTCTCCCGGCTGTCATGGCAACCGATCTCCGCCCTCTGATGACGTTCGGAAGGGCAGCAATCGGGGAAAAATGGCGGCGCCCGTGGCAGCTGCGCGATTTAGATGCCGCGGTCCCATTTGACCGCGACATCTAAAGGGTTAACAGCCGCAATCGGTGCAGGCAATGGCGGGTCATGGTTGTATTATACAGCCGGCATCTGTCCTGTATGGAGAATGCTCAGCTCCTGAGCGCTCTCCATAAATCGTCATGCGACTCAGGACGTACTATTACACCCTGGGTCATTAAGGGGTTAATGTACACTCAGCACTCCATCTTGACAGAAAAAAAACAGAAATGTAGATATTTTTGCAAATTTTTTATAAAAGAAAAACTGAAATATCACATGGTCAAAAGTATTCAGACCCTTTGCTCAGTATTGAGTAGAAGCACCCTTTTGAGCTAGTATAGCCATGAGTCTTCTTGGGAATGATGCAACAAGTTTTTCACATCTGGATTTGGGGATCCTCTGCCATTCTTCCTTGCAGATCCTCTCCAGTTCCTTCAGGTTGGATGGTGAACATTGGTGGACAGCCATTTTCAGGTCTCTCCAGAGATGCTCAATTGGGTTGAGGTCAGGGCTCTGGCTGGGCCAGTCAAGAATGGTCACAGAGTTGTTCCGAAGCCACTCTTTTGTTATTTTAGCTGTGTGCTTAGGGGTCATTGACTTGTTGGAAGGTGAACCTTCGGCCCAGTCTGAGGTCCCTAGCACTCTGGAAGAGGTTTTCTTCCAGGATATCTCTGTACTTGGCCACATTCATCTTTCCTTCAATTGCAACCAGTCGTCCTGTCCCTGCAGCTGAAAAACACCCCCATAGCATGATGCTGCCTCCACCATGTTTCACTGTTGGGATTGCATTGGGCAGGTGATGAGCAGTGCCTGGTTTTCTCCACACATACTGCTTAGAACTAACGCCAAAAAGTTCAATCTTCATCTCATCAGACCAGAGAATCTTATTTCTCAAAGTCATGTGTTTTTTGGCAAACTCTATGCGGGCTTTCATATGTCTGGCACTGAGGAGAGGCTTCCTTCGGGCCACTCTGCCATAAGGCCCCGACTGGTGGAGGGCTGCAGTGATAGTTGACTTTGTGGAACTTTCTCCCATCTCCCTACTGCATCTCTGGAGCTCAGACACAGTGATCTTTGGGTTCTTCTTTACCTCTCTCACCAAGGCTCTTCTCCCATGATTGCTCAGTTTGCCTGGACGGCCAGGTCTAGGAAGAGTTCTGGTCGTCCCAGACTTCTTCCATATAAGGATTATGGAGGCCACTGTGCTCTTAGGAACCTTGAGTGCTGCAGAAATTCTTTTGTAACCATGGCCAGATCTGTGCCTTGCCACAATTCTGTCTCTGAGCTCCTTGGGCAGTTCCTTTGACCTCATGATTCTCATTTGCGCTGACATGCACTTTAATTAGTATTAGTTAGCACTTTTTTATAAGCTAACTAATACTTCTATTTATGATATACAGAAACCATTAAATGAATGCTCATTGTGCCATTTCCACACTATGGCACATTATGAAATAGTCCCTGTCATACAAAATGAACATTTGTTAATGAGAACAAACATTCATTAAGTGACTGCTACATCTGTACTTTTCATTTTCTTAGGTTTAGAATACTTTTTTATTTACAAAGTATAGAAATGCTTGCTTGTGTGATTTTTGTGGTTTCTGCGACGTAATAGTTGGTGATAAACTTGGAGACAATTCTTCTTCTACTCTTTCTATGTATTACTCTTCTCACCAGACCTAGCTGCCTGGTTACCACTGTGCTTGTTCCTGTTTCTTTAAGGATTAGTGTGCTCACCTACAAACTTCCTTCTGCCAATTACTGACTGTCTTTGGGAATAAAATTCTACTCTCTAGTCATGCCCCGCCTGAGCAATGCTTCAGTTTCTGTACCATGATCTGCTGTGTGGACCAATGCTGTCCTTCTGTCTGTATGTTTGAACAATGCTCTAGTTTCTGTCAGTATGTCATGACTTAGTGTTTGGACTGATGTCCTTCTGTGTGTTTAACTGGAGCTATGTTGCCAAATGTATGTAGCTATGTATATTTGGCCTCCAGGCTTTCCACCATGTATATATCTCTGCTACCTGTCTTGATATCCTGTGTTGAATCTCTGTGCATGTTCCATCCTCTGCTATTTGTTCTGCTGTTTGTCTTAGCTTTGGGCATTCTTCCCTGTATGTTTGACCTCTTGGCCTTCTGCTACGGACTTCTAATTTTGTATCTGCTACCTGTCCTCATGTCTTGCCTTGAACTCCTGTGAATATTCCAGTCACTGCTCACTGTATGTTCCGGCCTGTTACCATTCATGGTAGCAGTAACCAGTCCTGTGTGTTTATTCTCATTGCATGAATACTGTCTGCTCTGATTTTAGTCTGTAATCACACTCTGCATTTACTTGGTTCTTTGATGTGGTGCACCATAGTCTCTGATCTGCTTTATTGGCTAGAATGGGGACCATCCAGGAGGTAGTGACCAGTTGGTCCATACAGGGGTTAAATGTTGAAAATCAGGGAGGCCACTTATTCAACACCTTTAGGAGTGGCCCTAAGCTGAACCAGTTGGTGACACCGTTAGTCCCCAACCTGCTAGACAGTAAGTTGTTTAGGTGCTGATCTTGTGCAGCTCATCTGCTTTAACTTCCTGTTTTAACATAGCTTTGTTTGGAAAAAGACCTGTTTACATGATTGAGACATAAGTAATTATTTTTTATAGAAATAAGTTTCCTCTTACATTTTTTTAAAATTATTATTATAAAAGACAGTATGTTGAATTCCTTAAAATAGTCTTGTGTACATAATAGCTCTTGTCAGCAAACAGAACAATTGAGAATATTAAATGTGGAAAAATTTTGATGGCTGAGCATGTTTAGCTTTGCTTATCCCAGGCTGTATTCTGCAAATAAAATGCATACAGGTTGGCATTAAGTAGCCTATAACATGCTGACATATAGCCAGGAGACCTAATGGAAGTCATCTAAGCATTAGGTCTTTACTTTTCTTTTACCCTATCTTTTTCCATTTCCATTTTTCAGCTTTTAATAAGATAGTTACCCAGCAGAAGCATTGCCTTTGCTGTGTAATTTTGTTTTCCTACTGTATAATACAAAGTATAATAGAACAGTATCCAAACTTTAATAACAATCATTAATGCAATACTCAGTCAGCAACTGTAGAAGTCACGTACATCCTGTAATTATTTTATATTATGTTTTGTACTATTTTACCTGACAGGTAGAAATCGTTTACACAGCATTTTATGTGCAGCTTGGGATAAAGTTAAAATCTTAACATTCTTAGTTGTAACACTTCCAAAGCATATTTTTTTTATTTTGTTACAATGGATCAACATTAATAATAGTAATTTCAATGACAGATATAGAGTAAAACTCTTTTTGCTTTGGTTATATCCTGTTGCTTTTATAGTGCCAATTTATTCTGCTGCACTGTACAAAAATTGTTATCCCTTACATAAGTCTCTGTCCCCAATGGGACCGATAATCTAATTTTGGATGCACAGCTCCATCATCTGTGTAGTGGCTGAGGTGAGTCACTGCAATTCAGCTGCCATTCTAGTGAATAGGATCTAATCTGCAGAAAACCAGCTCGGCCACTACACTTTTGCCTCCATTCCCTTTATTTTCTCTAGCACCAGTAGTTGCTGTGAACTGTCTTAAGGATAAATCTTCAATAACTTTAACTCAGAAAAGTCTTAGTTTACATTACTTCACATTAAAGGGGAAGATATAACAATATTTGGTGAACACATGACATTGATAACAGATGGCGTCCATTTGATATTTTTGGCTGCAAGAAGGTAACATTAAATAATTGGATATAAATGTCGCAAATATTCAGAGTTAGTTAAAAAAAAAACTTATTCTTTTACATACATTTAGCTTTGGCAGTCCTAACCAAAGAGGTAACAGTAGTCTACTAGTAGACTAGTAGAGAAATATTCTCAGTCTCAGAATATACACTTTTTGAAGATTTTTCTTTATATACTGTATATAAAAGACAAAACCACAGTTGATAAATGAGGTTGAATACAGTTTATGGTAAGAAGGTGGGAGATGGAGAAGGGGATATATTGCCATACCTTGTATGTATAAGATGCCTGGTTATAGTGATATAAGACTATTTTTAGATCCATGGATCCAGAGGTCCGTTCTTGAAATTCATCATCCATAATAAAGTACTTCAACATTAATTTGTTTCCCTGGTAGTTGTGGCTCCAATACAGGTCTATCCTATTCCCTTCTCTGAATCGCTTTTCTGTTTACGCTAATGTACCACTGGGCTAGCCATAGGTCTGTCAGGATTTCCAGGACTAGGAGCAGCCACTGCCCATACTATCATTTGAAGAATGCACTAAATTTGTGCCTAAACTCCACAAGGGGAGCACCTTCCTATATAGAATTTAGGAGTGGGTTAGCTTGCAGTCCAGGACATACAACCCTATTGGAGTGCCATTGCTGTTGTTCTCTTTTTTTCCCTGATAGGAAATGTTTGTTTTGTGGAATTTGTGTTGGATTTAAGAAATAAACATATTAATAAAATCATATAAGAGAAGTGCGCAAATATGAAATATGTGGTCATGTTTTTAGAGAGAAGGGACAAGTCTCCCTAGTACATACTCCATCACCTATGCTTATCGACGACAGATTACCCACCTAAAAATGCAACCCCACAAAAATGACCTACTGATGAAATACTTAATTTAGAGTCCTAATCCTCTAATGCTATTTCACAGAGATTTCTAAATATATCTCAAATTTAAATTTTTTCCTATGTTATTTGAATTTTATGCATAAAAGCAGTATGACTTCTATAAATCAGTAATTCACTTCAGATTTTAGACATTGGTCAACAACGAGGAATTCATTTTTACTTGTATGCCTTGCTACAATGATAGATGAATTCAGCTGTGTAGTAAATAAGACCTATTACCGTATGTGGTCCTTAAATGCATGCTGTGTAATTTTATGTTATACTAAGCCCATTCCTGTTTAGATAATACAATGTGGTGCTTCTACATCCAGAAAGAGATTCCCGTTATCACTTTGATGGAGTCCTAGTGGCGCTGATAATAAAAAAATCTGACTATGCCTAAAATGTGTGAGGTCAGCGTGTGCTGCTTTGGATGCTTTAACATCTTCTTGTCTCCCTTTCCAGGATGTGTTAAATAATTTGGGCTCTTGTGAATTGGATGAAGATGATCTCATGCTTGACCTGGAGTTTACCGAAGAGCAGCAGCTTCAGCGAGGTAAGTAGAGGAGAAAAATGGATTTCCAATAGTTATTTAGAACTGCAGTGTCTCTGGGCTGCATGCACAGTGCAAGCCTAATTTTCAACATTGAACCAAAAGAACACTGAAAAAATACAAAGGAACCCATCTAAGCAAATGGGAAAAATAAAGTAAAATTAATTAAAATGAGTAACTATACTAACACTAAAATAGTATGGTGGAATTGGATTTACCATGGATATTTGGATTTCATTTACCATGGCACTTAACAAAAATCTTTTTTATCGAGCATATCTATTTGCTCTCTCTCTCTCTTAACCCCTACTGCATCTATGGATATATCATCTCTCTACGTAGACTGTTTGGCTAAAACTAGAGGTGGGTGAACGTCACAATATTCGTTTCAACAAATATTTGTGGGTTCCCTCTCCTGTTTTCTTTTGGACAAAGCTTGTTTGGCAGAAACCAGAAGTGATAGTATTATACAATGGGGTCTCTTCAGACCCCAGAGTATAATAAGTGGAGGCCCAGGGGAGATGCTGCAATATAATAAACACATATACTCACCCCGCCTCTCCTCTCTTGGGCTCCCTCCCAGTGTCCAGTAGACGCTTAGCTGCCTCTTCCAGCCACACTCTAGGGAGGCCGCTGAGTCCTGTTATTGGGCCTCAATGTTCTTGTGGGGTGCACTGACATCATGATGCTTAAACACAAGAGCGAGGGATGACAAGCCCCAAAAGTTTTGGGTTCGCATCAAGCCTGAAACTCTTGGAAAATTTGGGTAGTATCTGGTTCGAGTTGAACTGCTTCACTCATCTCTAGCTAAAAGTATGTGAACACTTGACCATCACATGTATATGATCTTGTTGAATATCCCTTTTCAAAACCATGGATATGAATATGTGTTTGGGCTCCTTTTTGTAGGCATAAGTGCTTCCACTCTTCTTGGAAGGCTTTCCACAAACATTTGAAGTGTGTCTGATAGAATATGTACCTTTTCAGTGAACCATTGAATACCTGACCTCAATCATTTGTGAGGTCAGGCATTCATATTGAATGAAATGTGATATAACATTCAAAAAGATTGTACTCTTTTGGCAACTAGTATCCTTCAATTGTTTCTTAGCCATTTATACCTTTTATGACAAAATTGGGTGATTTCCAATATGACCGCCATGCAAATCTCAATAAATTCAGCTTCCATTGTTTTCCTAGACCACTGAATATTTCTTCAATTGATTAGCAGAAAAATCTGAAAATTCTGCTAGATTCCTCATAGATTGTTTGTCAAAGTAAAGTCACAGTAGGTGTATGCTTTTTAGAAATATGCATGCACTTTTACTTTGGGGACAATTCATAGTGCATTTACATTGCTTTACCTACAATTGTTTTACTCCGAGACCACCTGCCATAGCTCAACTTCTTCGGCATTTGGTCAACAAAGAATCAGTACATGAAACGTGCATGTTATATTACAATGCAAAATTCACAGCTAGCAAACAACCAAGAATAAAAAATAAAGTTGTAAAGTACAAATCATGAATACATAGATCACACAGAGTTTGATCTTTACAACAAATAGGCAATGCTGGAACATGCCTGCTGTCTGAATAATCATGATCAATATGTGGAAATGTTAAAGCTAAAGGATACTTTTCACTTCATTAATTCGCAGCTGCAAAGCGAAATAATGTTCTATTATTATATTACCAAATGTGTTTTTTTTTTGTCCAATTACACATTTTGCAATCCTGCCGTACAGTGCCCGAGTGTTAGTTTGATTTTCGCAGTTTAGCCAGGACCTCTACTAATGTGCTTTTGCAGATAAAGTGAATGGAAATAAAGTGATTTTGTTTTTCGATTGTGAAAGATTCTTTATTTTGGATAAAAATCCAAAATTGATCTCATTGTGCATTTTTGTCAAATAATGTAAACTTTGTATATACTTACGTATATCTATTGTCTTTTTGTTATGAAAAAATATTTTTATACACATTGGGGCAGATTTATTGCGCCTTGTAGGCCAGTTTTCTGTGGCTTTTAAAATCTGCTGTACCTTTGTCACTTTCCTAAAAAGGGGGCATGGAGAAGGCACACAGGGCCAAAGTTATCATTTATCATCATTTACGCCAGAAATCTAGCATAAATGATGGGGGAAATGTATGCCAAGTACAACTCCGGGGCTATGAAGAATGGAGTTAGTAACACCAGTCTTGATAAATCGTCCCCATTATGTTTGTTTGTAAATTGACATGCACTTTGTTATTGGCTGATTTATGTATTGCTGCTTAATTTTAAGGCCTACTTTCTGTGCAGGCTTGGATTGGCCCACAGGGGAGCAAGTAAATCCCCTGATGGATCCCTGAGACAGACCCAGGGTGGTCCAATGGCCTACCACCCCTGAATGAGTAATACATTCACTATATTGCAAACAAATATTCATTGTACAGAACCTCAACTTTATTTTACTGATAGGCCCTAAGCACCTGAGTCCGACAATGTTTATGTGCACTGTTTGTTGTGCTGCAAGTTCAGAGCTCAGTAGGAATTCCCTTTGAAGTATATTTCATGTCCTCTCACTACCATATCCTTTTCTTGGTACTCTAGGATGTGTGTCTGCATCACCCCTGTCTCTGTTTCTTACATTGCTGCACAAAGAGTTATTTATGTGGCTAAAAGCAGGTCAGAGGTTTCCTCAACGATATATACAGTAAGTTTGGCACAGAGGTAGGGAAAGAAAATATGTCTGCAGACTAATATGTTTGTTTGCATTCTGTAAACATGCAGAAGTTACAGCAAACAGGTAGACATAGGACAGCAGTATACACAAACTGATAGGAAATTTTAAAAAGGACTATTTGCAGAGTTGCTTCACTATTTTTAGCTTAGATTCATTCAGCAAAACAAAAAATAAAAACTGGCTACAGAAGGACCCATAGCCTTTAAGTGTTACAGCTTTTTGTATTGCTACTTGGTGTTGTATTGTATATGAAGCATCTGCTTGCTAAATTCTCACTTGCCTTTAAGTCAACTGGAAACCACTTGTATGTACTTACTATAGTAAATCGCAAACAATCGCAAAGTTTTATAATAATGTTCAGAAAATGAACTACATTACTTTACTATGCCTGTTATAAGCTTTTAGATCTCCATATGTCTGTCCATGAGACTGCTGTCTTTAGAAGTGGTGCTTAGGTTATTGAGTGAGGATGGAAAACACTGTTTTCAGAACACAGATAATTTAGTGATTCCCCTCTGGTCCTTACTTGGTTCAGTTAGGGTATGTTCACACGGCAGAAAATTAAGAGGAATTCTCATTTTCCACGGTCTAGCCTCGACGGGATGCCGATGCCGCATCCCGCTCCTGATTAGACCCGGATGAATGGGCCTAATCAGGAGGGCGTCTTGAGCCTCGGACACCGTGGGCGGAATTCGTGGCAAGATCGAGCAGGGCGCTTCTTTTTTCCACGCCCTGCTGCGATCTCTGCCTCCCATTGAAAACAATGGGAGGCGGATTCCGGGAGGAATCTGCTCCGGATTCGGGGGCGAAATCCGCCCCCAAAGCCGCGGCAGATTCCTCCGTGTGAACACACCCTTACTGGTTGCAGCAGTTCCTGTCTGTCAAGAGAGATCAGGAAGTAGAGAGCAGTGTAGGAAGTAATGGAATGACAGTGGTGGATATGACTTGTTTTATTTTTAATCTGTCAGAGGCCTCTAAAGAAAAAAAAAAAATTTCTTCTTGGGTTCTTGTATACATAAGGTTGGGCTAGTTAGTGATCATATTTGTGCGTGTATTACTACTTTTGATAACAGAACTAGCGCATAGTCTGTTAACTCCGAATGCCAAAATCCTTAGTTTCCTAAGTAGTCATTAGAAATAAGATTACTGCTTTATTCTACATAATATTACAAATCACCCAGACTGAACATAAAGTTATGCATGGACAAGTGCTTTATGCTATGCTAATGTGATAAGTCTACAGAGCACCAAGGCCACAAGCTACTGAGAGACCGCCAAATGAAATGAAGTCCTTTGCAATAGGACAGTGTTGTCAATTACAAATTAATTAGCTAGTTACTAAATTATTTTGCATTTGATGAGCATGCAGTGCATGGAACTCATTCTGTGAATTAGGAACTCCTTCTGAGCCCTTTAATTATATGGAGTAATTCATTCTTATTAATTTTAAAGGTGAGACGCACTGCTGAGCCAAGATCTGTAATGTGCAGCCTGTGATTCCCTTCTGCGTGTATAGTTTACATTATATAGGGCTCAGATTGAGTCTTTCTGTGTAAGATCTTTGCTTTGCCATTGTACATCACTATATATACATATGTGTGTGTGTGTGTGTGTGTATATATATATATATATATATATATATATATATATATAGTATCAGTCACATTAAATTTTAGTAATGCTTTAATAAGTGTGGAATACAGCTGTTAATGTTTTATTCAGTTAAATGTACATTAATACAAGGTACATTAAGATTGACTTACCATTCTGATGCTAGCTATGTACATATTGTTTTCATTTATTGTTTAGCTGAATTTCACAATATTTAAAGGTTTTGATGTTATTTGGAAACAGCAAAGAAGTGTGCTCTTGGGCATGTGAACCTCCAAATATTTAGCATATTATATGAGCATTAATTATTCATGGTGTTAATTCTTGGGGCTGGAGTACCTACTTTGGATTTTCAAAGCTCTCCTGGACCTACCTTATCGGGTCCTTGAGAGCTTATAAATAGTGTAAGCAGTTTGTATTGTAGAATCTGTTGATAGATTTTCTTTAAATAGGCAAAGTTCTAAATAAAGACACATAATAATAAGAACAACAACAGGTTAATCAGAAATGAATATATATTAAAAAGACACAAGATTTTCTAGACATACAGCCAATATCAATATATATGAAGCAAATCTATTGCCTTGGAAATAAGCTCCCAGTGTCTAATATAACCATATTAATTTGAAACAATGACCTTTCATATAGTAACGTTCGCATGATAGTGGCATAGATAGCAGCCTGGCATTTGTCTTCATGATCACACTTTGTCCTTGTAATTATATAAGTAGGTCAAGAATAAATATATCTGTGATTTTGCTTACAAGGTAGGTATTTGCATAGGAGGAAAGTCACATACCCACCATGTTGGCTGGTACCACATCTCTAGGTGCAACAGGAGTCAGATGATGCCATATTCCAGAGAGAATTGGGTGCCAGAGGAACTATGATGATTGACTATATAGTATTATTTACTATGAGAAGCTAACAGGTACTGACATGTCACAGGATGCTCATTCTAGTAATTGGAGGGGTCTCACCAGTCAGAACCCTCTCCATTATAGTCAGTATGCCGCAGTGTCTGTAAGGAGGCAACCCCTTTAAGAATATATTTCCAGTCCTTTTCAGTGGAATTATTGCAGATTTAAAATGAAATGATTATCCTTAACAAGCTGTTCCTATGCAAAGCCATCATTTATACGATTCCAGTAGAATGCATAACTAGAAGGCAGAATTTATGTACTGTACTTACACAGAAGTATAAAGAAGTTCTCCTTTATGTGCATGGCTAAGAATGGAATAAAGTAGCTGTAACCCACAGCGGTCATTACTAAATTCTTTTTTTTCCTTTAATAATGATTCAGTTGATGTGAAAATTGTAAAAAGTCTCGGATTTGGAAGTATCTCTTTATTTGTTTAAAAAAGAATTAATTTTGTACAATATTTGCATTCACTTTCTCAGTGTAACTGCCATATGCACTTCAGGCATCCATTTAATCTCTAAAACAAATATCATTTAATACTGAATGGATTTGTTAGCTGCATTCCATTTTATTGTCTTATTATTTCATAAAAAAGCACTCAAGTAGACACATTTTGATAAAACTAAAAAAAAAATCACTTAACAGAATGATTATGAAAGTTTGACTCTGGTAAACCTCCCTGTATATATTAGGAAATAGCATCCACAGAAATATTTGGTGTATTTGATAAAATACCATAACATGAAATATACAGATGTAGCAAAATGTAACTTGATTTTCTGCAACTGGATAACTTGGTAACTTTACATTTTCCTAAATATTGACCACAGACAATCCATTAAAGTCATTTGCCACTCAAAAGCTTTAGGATGGATTTTAGCACTCCTATTCATCCCAGAAGGGATCTCTGTAGTACGCCTTTCATACATTTTGAATAGACTGGGAGGGAATCATACAAGATCTTGACAATATACTTCAAGACAGAAGTAGGAGTGATCAAAATAAAAATGTAATAAATATATATGTAAAAAATTATAATAAAAAATCAAATAACCTTCTTTCCCCATTTTAAATATAAAAATAAATAAGTAAAAAATAAATAAACAAGTATCACTGACCATTAGAATATAAATAATGTATTCATCTCATACAATGAACAGAGAAAAAAATTAAAATGCCTGAATTGCAGTTTTTTCTTACCTTAGGCCTCTCCAGAAGAAATTAATTAAAATAATCAAAATGGTATACATTCTCCAAAAAGATAGCAATAAAAGCTACATTTCATCTCGCCTCCTTCCACAGCTTTGTTAACGGAAAACACTCATATGGCTATATTGACAGAAAAATAAAAATAAAAAAGTTATGGGGTTTTCTAAGGACTTTTTAATTGATGACCAACACTTGGGAAAGGTCTCCAATTGAAGATCTGTAGGGGCCTGACACCTGGGTCCTCTGCGGATCAGCTGTTTGAAGCGGCTCCTGAATGTTCTCTTCAAATAGCTAATTTGTCGGGGGCCCAGGTGTCGGACCCCTGACAATCTTTAATTGATGACCTATCCTAAACAAAGCACTTTACTCCTATCATTAAAAATCATTAATCGCGATATATGTCTGACATGATTCTGGGGCTGTGTCTGAGTGTGCAGTTTATGGCAGCTAGTCTCTCACCCACCAGCTCAGAGAGGACTGCATATTCCAGATAGAATATGTATTGGGAAAAACTGCAGAATAAGTCATATAATGACCAGAAATAATGTACACACATATGGCAGCCTACTCTTAAAAGAGAAATGAAACAACGGGTATGATTTAAAGTTACTGCATGCTCCAGATCAGACTAAACCTGACGCAGACTATTTGTAATGAGGCATTATGGGAAAGGAGCTGGGGAGCTCATGCGCCCTCTGTTGGATGTAACAGATCCTCAATTTGCTTTTGACTCACTGAGCCTTGAGACAGCAAAAGGGATTTTAGCCAAGCCAATTTCACTTATCTGCATACAGCGCTGTTTCCGGATTGTTGTCCTTCATCAGTACAGAGCAAAGTGAATTGGCTGGCTTAGTGGGAGGCAATGAGTGGGTTAGGGACAAGAATCTCTCACATTGAGAAGAGCACCAGTGAAGGTGTGTAGAGATTTTAATTGCCTTTTGCCCTCTACTTAGCATCTACATATCACAAGGCATTATGGGAAAGGAGCTGGGGAGCTCATGCGCCCTCTGTTGGATATAACAGATCCTCAATTTGCTTTTGACTCACCGAGCCTTGAGACAGCAAAAGGGATTTTAGCCAAGCCAATTTCACTTATCTGCATACAGCGCTGTTTCCAGATTGTTGTCCTTCATCAGTACAGAACAAAGTGAATTGGCTGGCTTAGTGGGAGGCAATGAGTGGGTTAGGGACAAGAATCTCTCACATTGAGGAGAGCACCAGTGAAGGTGTGTAGAGATTTTAATTGCCTTTTGCCCTCTACTTAGCATCTACATATCACAAGGCATTATGGGAAAGGAGCTGGGGAGCTCATGCGCCCTCTGTTGGATGTAACAGATCCTCAATTTGCTTTTGACTCACCGAGCCTTGAGACAGCAAAAGGGATTTTAGCCAAGCCAATTTCACTTATCTGCATACAGCGCTGTTTCCGGATTGTTGTCCTTCATCAGTACAGAGCAAAGTGAATTGTAATGAACAAGACTAATCACACCTCTCATGTGTACCAAATGCTATGCAAACATAGTAGTCACATTATCTGAAAAATGCATTCATGTACCACCCTATTAATGATCACCTTTGCCATTAATAAACTTAACATACACTGTTTTAGAAACTGACTTTGTGTTATTCTTTTCTCCTCTGTAGTACTTTAGGTCTTCTAAATGTGAACATATGACTTGAAATGCCTGTGGCAACTTCAGCAAATAAGCACAGTCACAGATATTTCCACTTCAGAATTCCAATAAACACTTCTGCAACAAATCCTTTTACCATATTCCCTTTTCTATGACATACATTTTAAAGTATAGCTGACATTTATCTGAGCCTGTTCAGAGCGAGACTGATTGGAGTCTATCGAATATCACAGATGAAGAAGAACATTGAAAAAACTACCGCTACTACTATATAGCCGTAAAAACGTATTCTCTCTATACTACTTAATCAAATGACTTAAATCTTTAATAACCTTGTGTATTGAAATGAAGAGTAGGAAACTATTGGTTGCAGGTTCCTTGGAACCCATAAGCCTACTCCATTAATAAATCTCAAAATAAATACATACTTTGCTATTAGCTAGTTTGTATAACTTCATATTCCATTAAACAAACATTATGACAAATACACTAGCATTAATATAAAAGTAGGAAGTATCCACCTAAAGAGAGAGAAAAACACATACTCATAGCTCAAAATGGACTTTAGTAACCCTACTATTCAAAGGATTAATGTTGTGCAGCCAATCATTTACTTCAATTCTAAAATACTGATCAAATTGCACCAGAATCATGACTGAAATAGAAATAATCCTGGTGCACGAGGTGTGAAACATTTCTTGTAATTCATTTGGCTAAGGGTATATTTTAGATTAAAAAGAGTATTGCTTAGTGGGAATGGACTTGATGTAGCCAAAATTTCTTCTCAAAAATTGGTCTGACTGAAGCCAGCCAAGAGGTGTTCCTAAAGTTAGGCAAAAGTGTCTAAAGATGAGCGGGAGTTCTCATCCACCATCAACCACAATAAGCTTTACATGCTTTGAACTCACGTATTACTGTACGTTGGCTATCTCCAGCACTCCTATTGAAATGACTAAGTGCCTAACCACTACATGACCACCACTCAATTCAGATCTATTGGTAATCTTCTGATTGATAGGGGTCTGAGTGATAGTAACCCACTGACCAGCAAGTTATCCCCTATTCTGTGGATAAGAAATAACTTGCCCAGATAGGAAAACCCCTTTAGTTTTAGTTGAACCTGTCAACTTCGGCATGACCAGCTGACCATCTAATGTTTATGGAGGTGGGTCTTCTGAAGAAATGAAAGAATTCACAATGCCCAACTCTTTTGTTCTTAAGTAGAGACTGTTAGCAGGATCAGCCATACTAAACTAACCACACAGCTATATAGGCCACTTCACACAGATTCAAATTTCATCTTCAGTTGTGATGTTTCAATGAAGAGAAATAGGGCATTTTAGTATTTTTAGTTTATTATGGCAGATCCATACTAAACTAACACGTGTTCTCCCCATTCAGAATACATGCATACTCACCCAAGCCAAGCAAGAATGTGTATGGGGGAAATGCAGGATTAACAGCTACTAGCCAAACAAGTCATGAAGAGGATCTGTCACAACTTTCACTAACTCCAACTATTTACATCCTTCAATAGGTGCTGATCTTTGGCACAGTTGGAATTTTTCCACTAGCTCCTACCATTTCCCAGCTATCATTGCTACTAGTTTCCCTCAGGTGGACAGTCCCTCTCTTTCTGCTACAGCCTAGAACTGCCCTCCTGACAGTACATAGTGTTTCATAACTGTGCTGAAAGTAACATAAATGATTGTCTGGAATATGTCAGGGCTAGAGAAAAAATTCCAACTGCGCCATAATCAGTGGAGTGGCGCCTATTGAAGGATGTAATGAGATGGAGTTGGTGAAAGGTCTTCTTTAAATGTTTGAAGTATATGGCCAGAATAAGACACAGTAAAGACAAGCAGAAAGGAAGTACACTAATTTGTCTTAAAAAAATATTGATGGAACTGTGAACAGACATTTTACATATGGGTATTTACTCAAATGTTTTTAAATATATACAGGTACAATATTTAGTGTCAATGGAACATTTCACTTTGTAAAGCTTGCCTTTCTTGACCTGTCTTTGTGAGCTTAGAGGTAATTTTTCTATGTGATTTTTTTTTTTTTTAAAGTAAATATTATGCTTTCCTCTCTGATACAAACAATAAACACCAATTGAAGGCAAATCAAACTGAGCCCTAACTTAAATCCTTTGGACTTCATCTTCCCCATTGAATCTTAGTGAAAAAACTGTTGTGGTATTGTATTGTTAGAGTTCCAGGAGCAAATATAAGAAAATAGCAGGATCTGGCTGATAACAGAGAGCAGCAGAACAGCTGCTTAAGTCTTATACAGTGCTAAGAGATAGGCCCAGACACCCTTCACCAGCACCAGCCCCAAGGCTAGATGGACTTTGCTGAATTTGGAGTCTGTGTTATCACCACCAGAAGCCGTACGAGAAATAAATGCTCCACTAACTTAAACCAAGCCAGAACTCACAATTAACTTACTGGGCAGATCTGAAACAGGAGAATAAATGTCCTGGAAAATGGTCAGTACCAGGAGGTCACTTCAGAGACAGAATCAGGAGACAAAACGAATATCCATTATAAAGCCAAGATTCAGTTCCAAGAGGTCATGTCAGAGGCAAAATCAGGAGACAAACAAATAAAAACAAACCAAGAATCTGAATAAAGCAATCAAATAGATACACAATCATGGTACAGAGCCAAACTAGAGTACTAAATTAGCAGGCACCTGATTCAGGAAGAAAGGTTTTCTTATATGCCTCCTCAGTTGCTAATTGGACAAGCCCAGGGATCTTCTGATACAGTGGAAACCTCTTAGGTTGACATGAAAGCCTTAAAGGAATAGCAGCTGAATTGAGATTCCTGACAGGTATATGTTTGAAATACATTTTCAGGCATGCAAACATACTGTATACCCTGACAAAAGTCCAGCACAGGGATGAAATAAGATGTGAATAAGGTGTTAGAGTAAGGGGTATGACTTAAAATGTAACACCATGCATAAAAATTTTGGTGAAAAATATTGCCACATACTAAGTCAACCAGTTAGTTAAAATTAGATAAAAGTGTCTAGAAATGCACCAAATTTATTATCTAGTTTCAACCACTATGATAAATATGTGAAATTTTGACACTGTTTAGTGAACTTTTACACTAATAGACATAATTACCAAATATTCACCTATGGAAGTATTAAACATATGGCCAGCATGTTAGCAAGTACAGAGGTCAGAGGCATTGAAGTAACGCATAACTGCAGAATCAGACACATATTAGGTTTCCTTGTAGTCTGGAACCAAGCATGCACATAGTGAAAAGACTGTATGGCTGTATCATGTGAATATTACCTAAAGACCTTAGAGAATCTACTGCCTAATGTATATTTGGATGTATGTAATTTCTAAAGATAGTTGTATACAATAAAGTCATGCAAATGGTGTCTACAATTGTACCTGAAGAATACATGAGTCATCTAATATTCATTTTGCCACTAGCATTATTCCTTCAGCTTATGTGCAAAGTATTTTCTAATAAAAAATTCTTCTTTAGTTGAACAATATCCTGCTAAAGACCCTTCATTACCTGTTAGCCAATCCCAGCATTCTGTACTTATATAGCTGGTAGCAAGATGAGTAAGGTATTTGTCTGTAAACAAACGTCAAGAAGCATTCTTAACACGATGCAATTAATTCCAAGCACATGGACACACAGCGACTATTGCCTCTGGAATCTTTAATAGAAACTTTAACGTAAGCCTGGCCGAGACTGATTTTAACAGTTATCAGCATAAGAACATAAATAAATTATCCTTCTCAAAGCGTTTTATGTGATTACTTATGACCAAATGTTTGATATTTGCTTTAGGGACAAAATAACAAAAAAAATGAAATATAAAACTAGCGATTGTCTATCACATAAACAAAAAATTATTTTAATATAAGAAATAGAACCAAATGTTTATCTTACATACAGTACAGGCAAAGTACTAGACATGGTGGCCTGCACTAGCATGTTTTTAGAATGTAAATGTGCAATTCTTTCTGTGGATGTTGTGGATCAGAAGCATCTGTCAGGGAGGATAAAGTAACATAAAATACAATTTTATAGCATATTAACATATAGTATGAATTTCAGCCTTCCAAGACTTTTGTTAGCTTTGTAGTATCGTGTTGAATTGGTTTCATAACAAATTGCATTAGTTAACTTACATAGAGACCAGTTAAGTCTGGTTACATCCATAGATAGATAAGCCTTTCTACATTTCTGCTCCACCACAGTGGGAATTGCTTTTTTTTAATTACTGTTGTTTGTAATACTTTACAAATATTATTCAGCCTGAATATGTAGAATGTTCTTGTGCTCCTTTTTCTTTTTTAGTGGGTGGTTAGACAGACAGATTATAGATCTCATGAGTACAGTGTAAGTAACAGCCAAATATTCCCACTGGGTTTACAGGCAGGGAATAGGTAGCACCCTGGTTGTGTGACAATATCCTGCAGTGCATATGATTATTTCAGCCCTACATGACAGTGCAAATCACACCAAAATGTGCAATATTTGAGCTTATGAAATGTGTCAGCTCTGCTCATATTAGAAGAATTGTGCAAAGATTCAAAAATGCTAATGTCTAGGAAAAAGCATTATATGTGTAACTGAGAAAATGGTATCAGCTTTTTAACAGGAAAGGTTGCTGTCATACAACTTCCCTGGTTGATTCTCTATTATATAAGTTTTTCAATATATGAAATATTTGATTGATACATATGGCTTTTGAGGACATTTGAGTACTTTATATTGCAGTGATCATGGAGAGGAGTTATGTTACATATCTGTGACTGTTTATACATCTGAATAGGACTTGGAAAAGTTCCAGCATGTGAGGCAGAGACAAATCTATTCACATGTACTATATGGAAAGGATCATTAGACACTAATTTTTGCAACAAATTTAGCATGTGTAAGGGAAATATAGGAAAGTCGAACCTATTACAGGACGTATTAAAAATATAAATCTTCATTGATACTATTAAAAATAAACCCCAAAAGAAAACAAAAAACTTCCCTTATGAATGCTGTATTTAGGCACGTAAAACCAGAGTAATTGTCTGATAATTCTGTTAGAAATTTAGCATGTGTGAAGATTCTTTTACAGAACAGCAGCATGAGTACATTTCCATGGAATAGTGGTAGTATGGCAAATAGCCAATTCAATAGCATTCATCGGCAAATTGCAAATATTAAGATTTCATTTGCTGCAGTGTGTCTTTGTGCTGAACTACTTCCATTTTGTGTAAATATATCCCAAGATTTGAGATTTACCACCCAGGTACTCCTGCTTATGACATTTTATTCATATGTAGCATTTTGCTGCAGTATTTGCCACAATTTTTTTTCCACCTTTTATATTTTTTCTCTAATTTCTTTTTTTTCTGTTATCCTTTTTTTTGCTATAAACCCAGTGCTAATGCAGCTTTAAGAGCTTAGGCTTAGTCATATCTGACAGTCTTGTTGCTAGGGATACATTACAAACAAACACAGTTTTTTCGATGGGGATAAAAGGCTACTAGCAACCATTTTGTATAGCATGCATATAAAACTCTCTGATGCCTGGTTGTTCTTTATTTCATTTTTTTGTCCTTGAGAAGAGGCAGACAGTGCTTTTGTCTGATGCAAAAATAAGGTCAAAACACAAATATTTCATTCAGACAGCAATATTAATATCTTTAACTGGAAATGCAATGCATTGATAGATGAGTACGTGTTCCAAAAGATCCATCTGCTATATTAATAATGAAGGGAATGATTGTAGGGATTAAAAACTAGATATATAAATGTAGAAAATGTGATAGCTAACAATGAAGTATGTTGCTAAAACATGACCTCCCAATGTAGAGTGCTACTGAAAACTGACAAAGGTGATATTGTCCATGTAGTTCCACATTATCCTGAGTGACCTCAAAACAATAAAAATAATAAAAGAACTAACCCAAACTAATATACTCTTTGACACCACCTCTAGTCTGGTTCCATATGGTATCCTGTGGCACATTTGCCCAAAGATGTTGAAGTTGATCCTGTAGACCCTGCGTACTCGTAGGTTGCTCAAGCTGGCGTCCAAGCTTTTCCCAAAAATACTTAATTAGTGATGAATTTGGCAACCAGGAAATCAGTCTAATAATCTGGCAGAGACATTATTGGGAAATCCTTACTGTGTTTTGGTGAGCATTATCCTACTGAAAGATGCCAGTCAGAAGCCCTGCCCTGTTGGTGTCCTTCTTATCATTACTGGGGGTGACTGTTGCATGAGATGACTCTCTGTGTCATCACACCAGCAGTTGAGGCAGTGTGTTGCTTCACATCAAAGGCTGGATTGGAGCGTTCACCACGAGGCCTTAATACTAGAAACCAACCTTTGTCGGGTCCCAAACAGAACCGGGACTCATTGCTAAAGATAATATGGTTCCAGGTCTGACACTGGGACACCCATGATCAGCTGTTTGAAGAGGCCACAATATTCAGTCATGCTCATTACACTGTATAGCAACTATTCTTTGTATTGTATCTAAGCCCCATTTACTTGTATGGGATTGAGCTACAAACAGACCATGTGACCAATGAATAATAATATAATAATAATAATAATAGTCCTTTAATAGTCCCACAATGGGGAAATTCAGTGTGTTACAGCAGCAAAGATAAGATAAGATAAGCAGATACAAATACAAATACAACATGTACAGGAATGTTCCAAGGTGAGAGGCATTACATTAATAGCAGACAGACAGATAGGACGTAGCAGAGGGGGGGTGGGGGATTTAACAGGCAGAGAGATATTTCAGTTCTCTGTATGTAATGATCTCCGCTTAGGTCGGTGTTGGTTGTACAGCCTAACCGCGGTGGGGAGGAAAGACTTCCGATAGCGCTCCTTCTCACACCTAGGGTGGAGCAGTCGGTCACTGACAGTACTGCCCAGCGCGATCACAGTCTCATGCATGGGATGGGAGTTATTCTCCCGCATGGAGCTCACCACGGACAGTATCCTTCTGTCACCCACCGCCTGCACTGGGTCCAGTGGGCTCCCCAGGACAGAGCTGGCCTTTCTAATCAGCTTGTCAAGTTTATTTCTGTCCCTGGTTGATATACTGCTCCCCCAGCAGGCCACTCCAAAGAAGATGGCTGATGCCACTACAGAGTTGAAGAAAGTCCTAAGAAGTGCCCCCCGGATTCCAAAGGCTCTCAGCTTCCTAAGCAGGTAGAGCCTGCTGTGGCCCTTCCTGTACAGGGCCTCCATATGATCTGCCCAGTCCAGCTTATTATTAAGGAGCAAACCCAGGTACTTATAGGTGTTCACAATCTCGATGCCCGTCCCCAGGATGTCCACTGGTTTTGGAGGGCATCTGCCTTTACGGAAGTCCACCACCATCTCCTTGGTCTTCCCCGCGTTAATCTTCAGGTGGTTCTGGTGGCACCAGTCCACAAAAAACGGTTCAGTTCTCTGTACTCCCTATCATCATCGTCTGTGATGAGGCCTACTATTGCAGAGTCGTCAGAATACTTCTGTAGGTAGCAGCTGGATGAGTTGCACCTAAAATCAGCAGTGTACAGTGTGAAGAGGAAAGGGGCGAGAACCGTACCCTGAGGTGCCCCCCGTATTACAGATAACGGTACCTAAAACACAGTCTTGGGCTCTCACGTATTGAGGTCGATTTGTGAGGTAGTCTAGGATCCAGTTGGAGAGCTGGTGGTCCACTCCAGCAAGGCCCAGCTTGTCTCTCAGTAACCTGGGCTGTATGGTGTTAAAAGCACTGGAGAAATCAAAGAACATTATTCTCACCGTGTTCCCTGGTTTTTCCAGGTGAGACAGAGCCCTGTGCAGAAGGTGGATGATGGCATCATCTACCCCAATGCCCGGTCGATAAGCAAACTGGAGAGGGTCCATAGCAGGGCTCACTAGAGGGCGAAGATGTGTGAGAACCAATCTCTCTAAGATCTTCATCAAGTGGGATGTCAGTGCTACAGGTCTGTAGTCGTTGAGGTCCATAGGGTGAGGTTTCTTTGGAACTGGTACCACACAAGAAGATTTCCATAATTCAGGGACTATTTCCTGCCTCAGGCTCATATTATACATATATGTAATTATACCACACAGCTGGTCCCCACAAGTCTTAATTAGCCTTGCACTGATGTCATCTGGCCCTGCGGCTTTCCTCGCCTTGATCTTTTTCATCTCCTTCCTCACCTGGGCCCGTATGAAGGTCAGACTGTGGTCAGATAAAGACAGATTTCTGGATTTACTGGTCTGTTGGGAAGTAGCCACATGGGGTGAATGGGGTGAAGTCATTGTGGTGAGGGGAGCTGAAGGACATGCTGGGGTGGGAGGAGCTGGTGTGTGATCAAATCTGTTGAAGAATAGGTTTAGTTCATTAAGCCAATTAACATCTGCCTCAATCTGGCAGACAGACTGTTTATGACCCGGAATTGACTTAAGCCCCTCCCAGACCCCCCTTATGTCTTTTCTTTCCATTTGCTTTTGCATTTTTTCCTTATAACTGGCTTTTCCTTGCCTGATTAGATGCCTCAGCTCCTTTTGTACTTCCCTCAACCCCTCCTTATCTCTTGTCCTGAATACCATCTTTTTCTCCTTAAGTAGTGTTTTTATATCAGAGTTGTGATGTCACTGGTCTTTGAAGTGAATGCAGCACTTCAAACAGTTGGGAAACAGCTGGATTGGCATTGATGACCTCTAAAGGGACAGTCCTTAAGCAAATGTAAGCGTTGCGGAATATAATGACGCTATATAAGTAAACAAAATAAAAATAAATGTACATTCACTGGAACTGTGTATTGACCCTGTTGATTTGACAAAGTCCATAACCAAAGTAGTCGTGCCCAGTGTTGGATCATGCATCCCTCCACGCTGCGCTATGATGTTACCACAGAACGTGCTGTGCTTAGAACCCTGACTATGGCAAAAGCTCAGCCATACAAAAATTCAGTTTCCCTCCATGAAAACCTATGAGAGAAAAGACGTGAAAGATATAACAGGCAGCAGGAATACTTATGGTAGTTTTACTTTGCTAGGGAATCTAGCATGTGAAATGCAAGTTGGGAACCAGGGGCAAGGACCAGGCACCTAAATACATGAGTATGGCTTATGTGATTATGGCCATGACTTTTTTATACTAACCTTAGCACTTGCACTTTATTGAAAAAGTGATTGGATGTTATATATAGGCACATACCGTATTAACTTTGTAGATTGCACCTTATGATGGTATGTCTGGGCAGCAAACTTCTGGGTAGAATCCTTCTTATGTATCTAGGATATTGTTATGAATTGATTTGTATCAATGAAATTATTCATATTATGAATTTTGTGATGTACATTATATTAATGTACTACTCTACATGCTTACTGCTGCAGTTTTGTGAATCTCTCTTAAGATGTTTCAGATTTGTGTTAATATATTTTATATTTTTAATATTATAAATAATAAATAGCATATAACTGCAATGTACAAATATGAATAGAGCGTCCAAACAATATTTCAATAACATCAATGAGCCCAGTAACAGGCCTACCTGTCTGCAGGGTGTGGAATCTATCTATCTATCCATTTCATTACCCATTCATCTGATTTTTTTTGCCCTCCGCTTTTCTTTACTGGCAGTGAAGCAGTTGCTCATGTCATATTTTTAACATAACTCCATTTCTACTGTACAATAGATTTGCACCATAACATTTTACCAAGTTCCTTCTTTGTGATCATAAAGGGAGGAATTATATGCAGTTTATGCTGAATTTCTTATTCACAGTTTGTCATTGCACCCTGGAGTGGAACAAAACCGTAGCAGTTTACAAGAGTTTGATGACAGTCTGACTGCAGCCTGGCAGGTATCTTGGCTCAAAGGAGCAGAACCGAGGACAGTTTTCTTATTAAATAACATTATAATTTCTTTGGATTTATATGTCAGCATTTTATTTACTGTGACTCAACTCACAATAAGTATTTTAAGTAGCTACATGTACGTTAAAAGACATACGGTACAATAAAGATAACGTATGTAGGATATAGTAATGAACAATGAATGACTGATTAATAGGCCAAAACTGTAAAGCAGTATTCTAAAATAGTATGTTTTCATACTAAGGAATAGAGAAAGGAATGAAGAAAATGCTTTTGCTATTGTCTAATGATCCAAATGGATTGCTTTCAGCTATCCTTTCTGCATTACTACCAGAGACTAGTAGAGCGTATTGTATCATACCTTTATCCACCTATAGTTCTAGGCTATAAAGTGATGGCCAATCCAAAGTTATTACTGGCAAACTTTTCTAGAGCATTTTATTCTGGAGTACAAATATATAATATACTGGTATAAGGCTAATTTTATACCATTATCTCTATTAGATTCCACACCAGTGAAATATAGCAGTTCGTAGCAAGCTGATAAATGTATTACAGTACTTAAAAGTTAGAACATAATAGATATTCAACTCATGGAGATGTGTTCCCAGTATTCTTGCCTCAGAAACAACTTTCCATTGAGGACACTCATATTTATGCAAATAGACCTTTTCTACAGTTTGATACTATGACACCTATAGGACCCATACTGTACCTTTAGTATGCCATTTCCTATG
This sequence comes from Leptodactylus fallax, assembly GCA_947044405.1. NCBI lineage: Eukaryota > Metazoa > Chordata > Amphibia > Anura > Leptodactylidae > Leptodactylus > Leptodactylus fallax. The sequence goes on from CAMRHE010000045.1 coordinate 834,327, forward strand.
GAGGTTTTTCCTCACGATATGGCATTTTATGTAACTAAAGTCAGATAGAGGAGTTTTCCCTTTGAACTATATGGTAGGACACAGCTGGCTTATAAATCCTTAATATAGAATTATAGAGACTATGGGTGTCACTGAACTCATGGCCTCGTTTTTTGCATAAGGCCTTAAAGAGGACCTTTCACGTCCTCATGTATATGCTGTTTTACATACCGCTAGAAAGCAGACAGAGCGCTGAATTCAACGCGCTGTCTGCTTTCCCGTTATGTTGCCCGGGGCTGGGGCTAATGGTGCCGGTAGCTCTGTGTCTCATCATCAGAAGGGCGTTTCTGACAGTCTAGCTGTGCGGAACGCCCTCCCTGACAGTAGTCCTCCATAGCGCTGTACTGAGGGAGGCGTTCTTCACAGCTCAGCGTCATCACTGGGTGGTAAGGAACACCCTCCCTGACTGTACTTCTCCATAGCCCTGTACTGTCAGAGGGGGCGTTCCTTACAGTCCAGTGATGACGCTGAGTTGTGAGGAACGCCCCCTCAGTACAGCTCTATGGAGGAATACTGTCAGGGAGGGTGTTCCTCACAGCGCAGCTAGACTGTCAGAAACGCCCTTCTGACGATGGGGCACAGAACTATCGGCACCGATAGCTCCAGCCCCGGGCCACATAATGGGAAAGCAGACTGCGCGCTGAATTCAGTGGGCTGTCTGCTTTCTAGCGGTATGTAAAACAATATATACATGAGGACGTGAAAGGTCCTCTTTAAGGTAAAAGTATTACTTAAAGAGGTTATCCACTTTCTACTAATAATGGCCTAATCTTACATTGAAGTCTATGGGACAGTACTGCAGTACCTAAAGCTGCTGCTGCAGTTTGTATGGAGTGAGCAGTGTGACTCCTGGTAATATTTTACATGTCCCGGAGCAGATGATCTGCGAGGTTCTTCTGTCGTCACATGCCAAAAGCTATAACTTTTTTATTTTTCCATCCATGTAACTGCATGAGAGCAGAATAATAACACGTAATAATAATAAAATAAATAAATAACAGCAATTTTGCCATTGCCTTTATGCATTACATTTTTCACCATTCACCTGACAGCTTAAGGCAGGGTTCACACTACCGTTGGAGTCCGTTATGAAGGTGTCCGTTAAAAAAAAATAAACGGACACCTATCATAATGGACCCTAACTGATGAGCATCAGGTAGTGTCCGTTTTTTAATGTCACATACCGCTAGTAAGCCGACAGCGCGCTGAATTTCCCGGTATGTGCCCCGGGGCTGGAGATATCGGCATGTTTTACTTTACTTACTGTTTGAAGGGCGCTGTGAGGAACTCTCTCCCTGACACTTCTCGTTCGTCCATAGCGCTGTACTGAGGGGGCGTTCCTCACAGCTCAGCGTCATCGCCGGGCAGTAAGGAACGCCCCCTCTGACAGTACAGGGCTATAGACCAGTACAGAGAGAGGGGGCGTTCCTTACAGGCCAGTGATGACGCTCAGCTGTGAGGAACGCCCCCTCATACAGCGCTATAAACGAAAAGAACTATCAGGGAGGGAGTTCCTCTGACAGTACCCGGCTATAGACGAGAGAACAGAGAGGGGGCGTTCCTTACAGCCCAGCGATGACGCTCAAGCTGTGAGGAACGCCCCCTCAGTACAAGTTTCTGAACAAAGAGAAGTGTCAGGAACTCCCTGTTCCTCGCAGCGCCCTTCTAACAGTAAAACATTACACCGCCGATATCTCCAGCCCCGGGGCACATACCGGAAAAGCCGGCAGTGCGCTGAATTCAGCGCGCTGTCGGCTTTCTAGCGGTATGTAAAACCGCATGTGCCTGAGGACACGAAATGTCCTCTAACACTGCTAGTTTTTTGTTTGTTTCTCCTTTCTGAGCATGCGCAGGGAAAGTAAATGGACATAAAATAACGGACAGTAACTGATGGCTATCAGTTATTGTCCGTTATAAGTCCGTTACCCATAGACTTCAATGTAAAAAAAATAACGGACACTTGCTGTCCGTCAAGAATCCGTTTTTTCAAACGGACAAAAAGTCCTGCATGTAGGATTTTTGTCCGTGAAAAAATAACGGACTTCTGATGGATTTGGTGTAAACGGACACAAACGGACACTAATGGACACAATATAAAAACCCATTGAAATGAATGGAAATTTTAACGGATTTCTGATGGTTCAACTAGTGTCCGTAGCTAAAATCTTGTAACGGACAATAGCCACGGACACTACTGACGGACACCAACGGTAGTGTGAACGCTCCCTAAGAAACCTGATAAATGTATTCACTGGTTGATACAATTACATTACATTGATACAATTACATTTACATTAATACTAAATTTGTATATATTTTTTAAGTTTTACTATTTTTGGAAAGTTAAAATAGTTTTTTCTTATAACATTTTTCAAGAGCCATAAATTAATTATTCTTTTGCCAACGGAATTTATTTTGTGTTTGAGGACCTTGTTATTTTAGGGGACATAGCACACTTTGATTGCTTTTTATAACTTTTTTTTTCAGTGGCTGACTGATATGATATGGCAATTCTGGCATGGATTTTTTAGATTTTTTTTTTTTTTTTTTTACACTGTGCGGGGGAAATAACATTACAGTTGTATTGCTCAGTTCATTACAGACATGGTAATACTAAATATCTGTGTTATGTTTTAATATTTTTTATTTACTAAACATGTCGGCATGGATATGTTTTATTACAATTTGATTTTGATGTTCCACTGAATCCAGCATAGTTGGAATTTTTTTTCTCTAGCTCTAACCTCAATGTATTTAGTTTTGGTGCCTGATGCTATTCAGACTCTCTACTGTCAGGGGGGCAGTGTCAAGCAGGAGTACAAAAGGGGGCGTGAATCAGAGCTCCAATCAAAGGTGGACAGTATCAGATTTCAGAATCACACCCTTTGCCTGCTCCTACCTGACACTGCCTACCTGACAGTACAGAGCCCACGTAGCATACCAGACACCAAAACTAACAGCAGTGATTGCTTGGGAACAATGGGGGCTAGAGAAAAATTCCATCAATGCCAGAATTGGTGAAACAGTGTCTATTAAATTACGCAAAGAGCTGGACTTGGTGGAGGTAGTATAATGTCCTTTTTAAATTGTCCACAGCATCTAAAGGGCACCCACTTCTAACAGTGCAGAAGTCTCTTCACTATTCTGATGCATTTGATCTAAAAAGCGCTTTATTGACCGATCTAGAAAGTCTGTACTTCAGTCACTAATGGGTTAAAAAATGTGAACACTTTTACTGTTCTCCACACAATAAGCAGCAGTTAGAGCAATTATGATCAATTTTCCACCTCTATCCTAAAAAGACTTAATTTTCGAACCTTATCTTGGTTCTATCTCAGCCAATTTTCTTAATCGACTAAACCTTTTAGATGTCACATTTTGGTTGCATTCTAGACTTTCTTGATCATATGAGATCTAGTGAGAATGTCTTTTATTCTCAATGTATTTTTCTTTTTTTTTACAAAAATTTTTTCCATGTTAGGGAAAACAAAATCTTGCTCATTATTAAATCAACCTTGAATTAAATCAACCACAACACACTGAGGCTTTCAAAAAAAATAAAAAAAATAATTTTGATACTAGAGGTTCTTTAATAACCCCAAATATTAAGGGAATGCTATGGAATTATGAGGAAACACTGATAATCACCATCAAAGTAATATAACGATGATGACTAATAATAATAATAATAATAATAATAATAATAATAATAATATCAAATATACTAAGACAGTACAGCTATTCTGGAAAGGTCTGGGATATAGGTCATTTATCTGTATTTGAGAATGCACAGAGACCTAATAAGATGAGCCAAAGGCTAGATATAAAAAAAAGTGACAGTGTTGAAATATGTTTACACCTTCCAAGACTCTGAAAAACACACTGATGTTATCATTAAATCATTAAATAGCGGTAAACATTGTTTCATGACCTTTAGTAGAAACCTATTTAAGATGATACATTGCTGAAGTTAAACTGAAAAAATGTTGCAAAAAGTAGGTAAAGTAAACTAGAATTAAATAATGGTAAAGAGGTTTATCTATCTTACTTCATAAGGACAAGAGAGTTTCCAAGTAAAGTATTGCTGGTTTTTGGTCTCCTAAAAATGATAATGATCATACAAAATATATACAGGAGAGCTGTTGATAGGCTTTCTGTCAACTAGGGCAAAGGTTCAATCATATGCTGTATCTAAATACAGTGCCTTGCGAAAGTATTCGGCCCCCTTGAACTTTTCAGCCTCTTGCCACATTTCAGGCTTCAAACATAAGGATATAAAATTTAAATTTTTTTGGTGAAGAATCAACAACAAGTGGAACACAATCGTGAAGTGGAACGAAATTTATTGGATATTTTAAACTGAAACGTGGGGCGTGCAATATTATTCGGCCCCCTTAAGTTAATACTTTGTAGCGCCACCTTTTGCTGCGATTACAGCTGCAAGTTGCTTGGGGTATGTCTCTTATCAGTTTTGAACATCGAGAGACTGAAATTCTTGCCCATTCTTCCTTGGAAAACAGCTGGAGCTCAGTGAGGTTGGATGGAGAACATTTGTGAACAGCAGTTTTCAGCTCTTTCCGTAGATTCACGATTGGATTCAGGTCTGGACTTTGACTTGGCCATTCTAACACCAGGATACATTTATTTGTGAACCATTCCATTGTAGATTTTGCTTTATGTTTGGGATCATTGTCTTGTTGGAAGATAAATCTCTGTCCCAGTCTCAGGTCTTTTACAGACTCCAACAGGTTTTCTTCCAGAATGGTCCTGTATTTGGCTCCATCCATCTTCCCATCAATTTTAACATCTTCCCTGTCCCTGCTGAAGAAAAGCAGGCCCAAACCATGATGCTGCCACCACCATGTTTGACAGTGGGGATGGTGTGTTCAGAGTGATGAGCTGTGTTGCTTTTACACCAAACATATCGTTTTGCATTGTGGCCAAAAAGTTCGATTTTGGTTTCATCTGACCAGAGCACCTTCTTCTACATGTTTGGTGTGTCTCCGAGATGGCTTGTGGCAAACTTTAAACAAAACTTTTTATGGATATCTCGGGGCACATGCAGCAGTTGCCCCCCTCTCCCGCTTCCCCTGCTATACCCATGACTAAAGGGCCACCCAGTGGTTGTTTTGTGAATTGCATTGTGTCAAAGGTTTTTCTACCATATGTCAATATTGTATTAAATTGTGTGTGAGGTAGAAAAAAGCAAAGCAGCACTCACAGTTTATTTGTGGCAGGACAAACATGGTATTGCAATATGCCAATAATTACGTTTTCAGGCAACAGCCGTTTCGCGTTTCCACACTTCTTCCAGCCCTGAGCTGTATACAACATAGCGCAGCTATCTTCCCTATATCCTCACTCCAGGATACTTACAGACATAATCACGTCACATGAACGTTGCTGCATCTATGTATCCACGGCGATGCATGAGTCAGGTGACCGCCCCATCCTCCCCTGCTAACCATAGTGTAAGGAAGAGAGATTGAGCACCCGAACAACCGCCTTTTGGAATGCACTACAATTGCAAAAAACACACAAGTTACAGACACTTTTCACCAAAAGTAAAGGAATACACTTAGATTATTGTGATCGTTGAGTCCTAGTGACCCTAGAGCATTAGTTTCCATTATCCACCTAGCTTTCCTCTTTAATAATTCTTTGTCTATCACCTCCTTGTTTTAAGGGATTTACTTTTTCCAAACCAAGAAAGACATTACAATTACTATCATCCTAGGGCAACCGACACCTGTAGAAACAGATTAAAAATGCTCTTTTATCCGAATATATAGGCATCGTATATCACATAAACTATGAACTATGATTTACAGTTTATAAACTGACGTATATCCCATGATATACCTCCTAACTGAAAAGACTTATTTTGCAAATTGGCAAAGCAGTAATAATAGCTCCCACATTTAAAATTACCTTTTGGAACATTTTTATTGAGCCAACTGTCTTCCCTATTATTTGTCAAATGGGATTTCACTAAAATATCTTTAAGTGATTTACTACGTATAAACGCTATAACTGGCTAGCGTCTAGCTATTTCATCTAAGATGGGGTCTCTCTCTATCATGTACCAATTTCCTCGGATTATACTTCTTATTTTCTCTGCCATTGGATCAAATTTAAAAGAGAAAAGATCATGTTTATCCCTTTCTTTCCCCTTTTTGGCCAATTCTACATTCTTGTTGTCATTCTTAGCTACTCTGTCCCACGCCCTCTCAAATACGTTTTGATCTTAACAGTGAAATGGTTACAAATATGAAAAAACAATTTTTCCTCCAGCTATGCCAAAAACTGGATCAGGATGATGTCACATTTATTGAAGCATGAAAACAATTACATTTAGACCATTCACAAAAAAAATCTTACGACTGATAATGAGATATAACCAGAAAGAATATGAAAGTATTACAGTCGAACTGTGTAAAGCAAAGTCTGAATTAAGAATGAGATTAACAGAAACCCAATCCGCAATCTTTTAGAAAAAAATTGAAAAAGCAGTTGGTTCCCATTCAAGCAGAGGTAAAGGAGCAGAAAAGGGTACACCGTACACTATGGTTAGCAGGGGAGGAAAGGGTGGTCACCTGACTTATGCATTGCCATAGATACGCAGACTCAGCAACGTTCATATATCCTGGAGTGAGGATTTAGGGAATATGGCTGAGCCATGTTGTATACATCTCAAGGCTGGAAGAAGTGTGGAAACGCAAAACAGCTGTTGCTTGCAAAGTTGTATTTGGTGGCATATTGCAATACCTTATTTGTCCTGCTATGAGCTACAAATAAACCGTGAAGATGTTTTGTATCACCGTGAGTGCCGCTTTGCTTTTTTTCTACCTCATATGTGTTTTGGTGGACTGTCTAAGGAGACGCAAGGCAGAGCACCTCGGGAAAAGCAATCAGCTGCAGACCTATGTATTGTATTAAATTGGTTTCATGAGAAATTGGCATCCTTAGCTAAATTTGGGCAAAGATAAAAATGGACACATCTGTACAACAAGTGAGAAGCGCTATCAATATCCTGTAGCCCCCTCCCCCTTTCCACTTCATGCACAGTACTCCTAGATATTCTGAACTGTGCCATTGCTTTTCTTTCTTACATTGCTATAATAAAAATCCTTTAAACATTAGCCTTCATTCGCTTATTTCCCAATGGTTTTGATATTTTTGTAACTATAGTTGAAATCATCTATCTAAAGTGATATTAAATAAGCAATTATATCATATAGACATACCTGCTTGATGCAGACACATCTTGTTAAAATACACCTCCTGCCGTCTTCAAGTATTGAGCTAACTATGCTGCCAGGTTGTTAAGTGTAAATGTCTGGCACACTGTGTAGTCTTTACAAAAAGAATGAACATTAAATGTATATCCAGTGCTGTTTATTTCGTGTAGTGGTTCAAGTTAAGAGCGATCTATAGAACAAGAACATAAATATTGTAAAGTACAGACAATATATTGGTGAAAAGGTAATATATTTCTGTACATGTGTGCAGAATATACACATGTAGATGTACTATAAATAGAATGCTGACTAAACTAAGTGCTGTAGACATGAAGTGAGCATACTGTGTTACATGCTTGCGGTATAATGACAGGTTTACAATTATCCATTAACAGAACTTTAAATGTTAGCTACTGTCTTTTTTAGTCTTTTATAGTCACTTGTATCACATTATAATGTAGTTCCTTGCTAATCTGATTTCAGGAGTGGATCCAAGATCTAGGACAGGGGTCAGCAATCTTTGGTACTCCAATTGTTGTCACACTACAACTCCCAGCATGCTCTATTCACTTCTGTGGGAGTTCCAAGAGCAGCCAGGTACTTGTGCACACTGGGGGCTGTACTTTCACAAAAGCTGGAGTGTCGAAGGCTAAGGACCCCTGAGCTAGGGGAGGGAGTTGAAGAATGGAAGCTATTTTTAGTCACTGGGAACCTGTTGCCTAATGCAGTTGGGGGTTTTGGATTCAAACCTGAAATATAAGTCCCAGCCATCCTTCTATTTCTAAATTTAAGGAGGCCCTTTCAGAAAACCCACCAACTCCAGCTCTTTGCATTCTTTAATAGTCACCATACAACTATTCTTGAGCAATCAGTGCAGTTATTTTTGGTACCTGATAAGCTAACTAGGCTCTGTACTGTCAAGTTGGTGGTCCTGGGCCAGATCAGATAAGTGGGCGTGATTCAGACACTGCATGCCTCTGATTGGACTGTGTCAGAGAGATCAGAATCACACCCCTGTCCCGCTCCTGCCACCTGAGAGTGAAAAGCATAATTAGCATATCTGGCACCAAAACTAACTGATTGCTCAGGAATGGTTGGGGGCTAGAGAAAATATTCCATCTGTGCTAGAATCGGAGGAGCAGTACCTACTGAAGGATACAAAGACCAAAAGTTGGTGGAACTGATGGAAGGTCCTCTTTAATAACATTTAAGTTGCTGGAGATATGTCTAGAAGTCATCTCTGGCAACTACCAGAACATGCACATTGGGTCATTGAAGGCAAGGACATTGTACCTTACTTCAATGCACAATTTGTTTTACTGAGCATGCACAGTATGAAGTTATATTTAATAGGATAATGTTTCTTCATTCTTTTAATTTAGAAATGTGTGCTAATTTCTTTTTTTAATATAGCCCACCATTAGCGAATCATTTGTAAAAGATCCTCTAACAGACACATACTGTACATCTAATAATACCAGTGTTTTTTATGCTCAAATCTAGTAATGGAGAAATCCCTGTGCTAATGTAATATTGATCTTATGACGCTTGCTTCAACTGCACATGTAGAATATCCACAGGTATTAAGTTGACTTATTTCAGAAGAAACTATGAAACCCATTGCATGACTCATGGGCAAAAAACACATAATTGGTTAGAGCAACCCTAGTTATAAAGCATAAAGCAAATATATGTTTCCCTTGTAGGTTCTGTGTGTATTTCTGTGTGTGTGTTTCTGGGGTATTTTGCAGGTATGCTTGATAAATGGGTTCCCCATTTGGGTTAACTACAAGATCCCGCATTTTGAATGGAGCAGTGGTCAGGCAGTGCAGGCACCCCTCCATAAATTTCAGCGGGAGAACTGGAGATAGTGGTGGATAGGGGATAATTTGCTCAGATGGGAAGACCCCTTTAAGGTTTCTATATAAACATAGTCATCTTTTACTGCTCTTTTACATTTAAAGATTTTTTTTGTAAATGGTATGTTAATAAATGTATTATTAACACTAACACAAGGTATTTTATTAAAGCTAAGGTTAAACATTGTCATTATATGATTACATATGAACATAATCTACATAAAAATTTGAGTAACTTTGTAACTACATTACATTACTTACAGTTTGTCATATTCATCCTTCACATAATCCACATTATATGAAAGGTTTACAACTTATCATAGTGACTGACAATGTCTGGAAAGTGCTGTGGAATATGTTGGCACTGTACAAGTAAGACAAAAACTAATAATTCCTGAACTGTCTATAAAAATAGAGGATTTTTCAGGTATCAGGGATAAAAAAACAGATGCATTGGTAATTTTTGAGACTGATATTATACTATAATACTTGACTAGGTTATGGCTCTTTTCACTGTCTTTTGCACCGTTATAGGAGCAGAACAATGGAATTGCTGGATGTTTAAAATGATAGCCACAAATCGAGCCAAAAAGATCATAAATACTGTATGGAGGCCACTGTGGAGCATATAATACTGCATGGGGGCCACTGTGGAGCATATTATACTGTGTTGGGGCCACTGTGGAGCATATTATACTGAGTGGGGCCTCTTCACTCTTCACGTCACATGCCATCTGTTTTATATCAGTCGTGCACTATTACTATAGGCTATAATAACATTGCATATTGTTTATAAAACCAGATACTGTGCAGTATAAATAGTGAAGGAGTCATGGCGCTTGCAAAAGCACCACAGTACCTTCAAACAGTTGATCAGCAGGGGCCATCAGGTGTTAGATACCCACTGATCTTTTAGACTGCTAGGACCCTGCAGATCAGCTGTTTCCCGCAGCACGCAGCTCCCAATATTGTTTGCATGCCAGGTGCTGCTCACTCATGGTATTCTATATAACTGCAGTTGTGAGTACTATAGTTGTATCTCTTTTGTATTTGAATGTGTTGTATGTGTTTTGCATTTGAAGCAGTTAATTTTCATTCTGAGCTATACACTTGAGCTGAACACCTGAATTTGCTGCTATGGAGTCTGTGCTGGGGTTTCAGAGGATCCAGCATGCCTTTTGGTTCTGCATAGATGAACCTGCGAGAGAAGAGAAGAACCTAATTTTTTGGCACCAAGGAGATTATGCTGGGTCTCTTCAAGCTGATGAGGGAGATGGTACTGGCTGTCATGGATTATCCCAGAAAAGGAGAGTATGACATCACCTTCTCAAGCAGAGAATTTTACCCGAGTTTCTTAAACTTAAAGGTGATTCCAAGCTGTGTGGAGTTAAAGTGGTCCAGCACTATCCTGAAGAGCAGAAGCTGCTAATTGTTAAGATGGACTATGTTAAAGCGGTAGATATTGTTTTGTTCCTGAAGTCTTTTTGTTCCAGTATTATTTCCAGGGGAAAAATTATGAGTCCTTTAAGAGTGGTCGAGCAACAGGTGACATTTTTTTTTAATGGGATGGGCATATTTTTCAGGAAGTACAAGCAACATGGACACAATATTGAGAACTGTGCAAAAGTGTTTTGTTCTAAGTGCCTTCAAGAATGGCTTGAAAGCCGTAATTGTCAACAGCAGAAAGTCTGCAACTAATGTAGACAAGTTGGACATTTGTTTAGAGACTGTCCTAAGCGGAAAAGTTAACAACAAACTGAGGAAGTGAGACAAGGAGAAGAACAGAAAAAGGAACAATCAGATGCTAGTACTACGGAAAAGGAAGTTACTGATGTGATACCTGAGGAAGGAACTTCTAAAGAAAAAAATAGTTTTTGGTTCTAAAAGACCAGCAAAATGGACTATTCTGAGAAAGACGTTTTTTCCCTTTGTTGAAATGCCTAAGGAAATAAAAGGGGAATAAGAAGAAGAAGGAAAAATGAGAAAAGAATTGTCTGAATTACTTGAAAAAAATAGAAGTCAATCATGGTTTCTTTTTTTTAGCAAGAAAGTAAGGCAACATTTTGAAGAAAATAAAAAATGTTTTGCTGAAACTTATAAAGTACCTGAATGGTTAGAAAAATGTGTTATGGACACTCATTATATTCCTAGGGATATTAATTTGTTGGTGTTATGTGCGTATAGAGGAGGAGTAGTTCTGTGAGGAACGAAAGAAATTGCTATGTGGAGACATTTTTTTCAGATTGTTAGAGCTATGAAAATGTAAAAATCTTATCTCACTATTATTATTGTTCTTTTTCAATTTGGAAAAACATTTATGTTTTTTTCTACTTATAAAGATTTCATTTAGTTATTTTTTTTAATATGTAAATAAAGTTAATTTGAAACCTTATCTGCTGTTATCCTTGATCAGTAATTACCTCTGCCAGTAAGAGTGGTGACTCGCTGTAGGGGGGGTAACAGATCTCCAGGGATGGAGGACAGAGAACCACATGGTGGTATGGAAGGAGCCACCAGACAAACGCCATTAGATTGTGAACTTGAAAGCCCAAGGCGCTGAAGTGCCCCAGGGGATGGCGCATCCTGGGGTGCATGAACTCACTGGGTATGGGATCCCACATTGCACTGCACTTCTTCTTTCACAACTTGTGAGCACTCATCCTTATTTTCTCGGTCTTCTGCCTTGCAATGAGGAATTACAGCGGGAGGACCAGGCTGTACTACATGGCACTCTTTCCACTTATTTAATTTATGTGTTTTTCACCGTTTGTTTGTCACTTGAATTGAAAGATGTGGATGTCTTTTTCTCCCTGGTCCACCTCTGCTTCTGTGGAGGTAGGTGCACCTAATTGTAGGTTCCTGGTAGTACACTAGTGTGAGAGCCGAAGTGGAGGCCCAGGAGCAAGTTGGGTCTTACATGCTTTGGCTTCAGGAGCATAGTCCCCGAACCTTTTAGGGCCTTCTGTCTCGGAGGGTTGAGGAATTTGGGGGCCCTTCTCTTGTAAGAGAGAGCTTGTAATAGACTGCATCCTTGTGTATTGTTGTTTTAGGTAAACACAGCAGTTTTAATAGTCTAAAAGGGTTTTCTGGATAATTTTCATACTGATGATCTAACCTCAGGATAGGCCATCAATATCTGGTGAATGAAGGCCAACACCCAGACCCCTCACTTATCAGTAGTTCCAGCTTTATCTGGGCATTGGAAGCTATACGGGGGTGGTTCCTGAAGCAGAAAGCTATGTCCACCGTATACAGTAGCAGTCATGCCAGGCTACTGCAGCACTGCTTCTATTTAAGTAAATAAGACAAGAACTGCACCCTGACATGCCCGCTATAAAGAGGATAGTGCCTGCTGTTTGTTAGCACTGTCTCCTGTATAACTTCCAATGCCCAGAGGGTCTTCCTACTGCTTCTTACTGTCTGTTAGGGACCGAGCTAATGAATTCATGCTTCATAGCAGATCATGTATCCAAAGTAGTTTAATCACTGGAAACCCTCAAGTGGAGACACTAATATATTAAAATGTCACTTTTATTAAGAGAAACAAAAAATAAAAATGCTTTAATACCAGGGCTACAACAAAAAAATAAAGTCACACTGGTCACTCAGTTACCGCCTTTAAGCAGTAATTCGTATTTAGCAAATCTCCAAATCAAGGAGAATACGTCGTGCTTTACCAGGAGTAAATCTGTATGCAGTCGGGTAGAACCAATATCATAACCCTCTCTTTACTTCATACATCCTAGCTAAACTCCCTTTCTCATAAATTCACGTCTTTGAACATTAGGTGGTGGCCATCAGAGAACAAGATATAAACAAAATCAGTGTAATGCAACCTCTGTTACCCTGAGGCTACTGGCCTAATTCCACGCCAACAGGACTTTTAGAAAGGAAACATATACCCCCTGTATATGAAAGACGGCCACCATCCCAATGCTCACTGACAAATAACTAACTTATTTGCAAAAACACACTGGTCCTACGCGTTTCCTCGTTTTCGATTCATCAGGGGCTCAAAAGAATAACTGTAAGCAACTAGAACTGCTGATTTAAACGATAATTTACAGATGTACACAGCGTGACCAACAAGCAGCATGACCGCTCTGATATCGGCGGTGCTCTCATAGACGCTTAACACCCTTATATCAGGCTACACTCCTCCCTTAGAGCTCCAACAACCAATCCACACCCGATTCCACTCCGTATATTTTTTCGCAATGCGTGAATGGGATTCGCTAGATTGGATGGGATTCACCACTTTGCAGAGACTGTAAAACTCTGCGTTTTTTCTGCGGCATTTACAAACCACTGTATTTATGCCAAGTGGGGCCCTGGTCTTAATGTTTATTGCCAGCTTTAGGATAAGTCAAAATTTTCTCCATGTGGAAAATACACCCATCCACAGAGAGCTGTTTTGTCAGTGCAGAGTAAGATACTCATGGTGTATTAGGAAGAAAACTGCCACCTATTGCCATATTGACAATGACTGATAGATTACTAGAGATGCAAAAGGTTGGTATTTGATGAGATATTAGAAGATCAATGGACCCACAAGCTGTTTGTACATTTTCACTACGCATGAAATCCAGGAGCTGCAGTAATGGAACATTTATGTTGAAATTGAGTTGCTTTTTCGACTTTTGTTTTTACCAATGAAATAATTCTCTGTTCCTAGTTACACAATTATCTGAAAGGTATTTTCCCTACTTTCACTGCTCGCATGTGTACTTCAGGCTCGTCTATCCTGGAGGAGCCCTTAATATTGCACACTGTCTTTGACAGATTGGATTACCGCAATGTACCTTGAGCACTGCCTGTAATAACAGCTTTCTCACCTCTTCAGTATCTAGAGAAGAGCTGTTACTGATTGCTGACAACACTACATTTTTGATGGATAGGAGAAAATGTAATCTGACATTAGAGATAGTTCAGAAGTATGCCCTGTATGCAATAAATAACAAAAGGTAACATTTCAAGACTATGTTATTTTGTGAAAAAGAAAATTACTAGTAATGCCATTACACTAGGACATGTGCAGATGCCATGGCTGAAAGAAGGAAGGTCACAATAACATCATTGAAGGAAATCAGTAAAAAAAAATGCATATGTTGATAAAGTTTTTTTTTCTTGATCCATTGATGCATTTGCTTTTCATGCACTTCAAGTTTATTAAAGATAAAAATAGAACACTGATAAATATTGCATCCTTTACCTAATCTTGTTTCTATTTATCCATCATGGGGTTCAACCTTTTCCTTTCAGAAATAAAAGTCACATGAAGGCAAAATTCATTTTAATATCACTTCTAAACCACTTACTGCTGTTGTAGGGAGGATAGTGACATAGTGAACATACCGCAAAGTGCAATCCCACCGCTAAGAATATCAACTTCTAATTGTTATACAGATGAGCTGTCTGTTGCCCCCATTGTGTGACTGAGTCTGCCAGGGTTGGCACTGGGCAGTGACCACAGGCAAAAGTAGGTTCCACGGCAGTCATGGCCATATCCCGGGTGCAACCGATTAAATGATGATTTTCTCTACAGCAAGATTGCACTTGACACAAAAAGGTATGTGCACTATGTCACTAATGGCTGACACAACAGTTTATATTGTAAGTGGCATAAAAGAGATTTTGGTGGTGGTAGACTTGCTATCAAGAGATTTTCTGATTATCATAAAAATACAGTACTTCTGTCTAAATTGTTTTATTCTCAAGCCTAAATTTTGTATTGGGTCATGAAGTGCATTGCCATCTTATAGCTATACCATATTTTCAAAGTTTGCAAGTGCAAATGCTAATTCCTCATGTCTCATTTTCAGATATTTTTCTTATAGAATTTCTTTTCAGGCCAATGTGATGGCTGAAATGATTCTTCTACTAACGTCAATCACACATGGATCATATAAAAGCAATGTGTCATCAGAAAATGACCTAGCTTTTAAACAAAGTTTTTAAATGATTAAACACCTTTTTTAATTGTTTAATGATTTTTTACATTTTTTCCCATGCTACCTATATTTAAAAAGTATTAAAACCTGCAATTCTCACCCTGGCCACTAAACCTAATAATAGACTGAAACTTGACAATTTTGAAGGATTTTTCTTTGCAGCGGTCACCACATTTACATCACAGACAAGACAGACAGTATTACAATAGAAGATAAACACATCTATAGATAACATCATTAACCCATCATTGCATTCAGTACTGACAGAAGATGATATCACAGTTTATCTACTCCCTCTCCCTACACAAAGCAGTCTTGTGAAAATTCTCCCATAGACCTCAATGAGTCAGCTTCAAAATATTGCTGTTTGCAGCCATGAGATTGCTACAAAGAATATCACCAAATGCTGGTAACAAAGATCCTCAGACAAGATGGCAGCTCCTATAATCATGTACAGAAAATAGAATTGAAAAATCTGCAATCACAAAATAAAAATGGATTAGAAAAAAATGATATATTTTGCTATTTGATTTTAATAAATTAAAAAATGGTGATACATTTTCTTTAAGCAAGGAATGACCATAAGGGCTTTCAGCCTGTGCAGTCAGTGACCCTGCTGAAGGTGTACGTCAGGAGCACTACTGATTTAAACAAATGTTAATATTAATTGTATAGCAGTTGTAGTTTTTCTAAAATTACACATTGAGTACAGTATGTTGGTAGTAGTTGAGCATTGTTTGGAGATACTTATTTTTGGATTGCATGGTACTGCTCCTAAGGCACTGTGCAGTTTATTGCATTTGTACTACGTGAAGGTTGTAGCACTGTTTAACCACTTCTGTACCGGGCCAATTTCTGGTTCAGGACTAGACACATTTTCGGTTTTTTTTTGTATATGTGGTTTTGAGGGCTGTAACATTTTTATCATATGTGTTATTTAACTAATTTCTGCGTCTTTTTTCGGTGACAGATAGGGCTTTATTTTTATGCTGTTTTTATTTTTGCATGTATTTTCATTTTTTTATATCGGGGAAAATATAAACAAAAGAGGAGGGAAAACGTGTCTTTTTTTCACTTTTAATTTTTTTTTTTTTAATTAATAACACAAAGTGCTACAGAAAAACTTTCTAAAATAGTTTTTCCTCTCCATTATGGTCATTTTTATTTTTTATGGTGTCGTCGGGGGTGGGTCTATAACCTGTAATAAGGGCATTTTATTGGCATATTATTTTATTTATTTTTGCAATTATTTTATTTACATTTTTTCTATTAATTTTTTTTTGTTTTTTTGTTTACATTGTGTCCCCATAAGGTCATAATAACCTTTTGTCATAAACCTTTTTGGACATCTGATTACCTTTTTTTGTTGTTGGGAAGGCTGTTTTCCCCTGTAACTGATGCTGGTACATTTAGCCCCAGTTGCAGGAGGAATGCAGACTCCTGCACATTACTACAGAGCTGATCTGGGTCCTGTAGGACCCAGCAGCTCTTACAGACTCTGATCCCAGCGGATCATGTGACCGCCGGGTCAGAGGGGAGCCGCAAGATGGCAGCGCTCATAGCGCTGTACACAGCGCTCATTGAGCACTGTATGCACTACGATTGGGAAGGCAGGGAAAGTAATAAACCATCCCTGCCTTGTCTGTGCACGATTTCGTGCAGCTGCTGAGTTCTGCTTGGACGTACCAGTACGTCCTTGCAGAACAAGGCAACCACCCCTTGGACGTATATAGTCTATGGGCGGTATGGAAGTGGTTAATATTCGTGGCTGAGTCCAAGTGAATGTAGATTCTTGGTTGACAGAGTCACTGTGGACTTCCAACCTTTATTGACATGTCAAAAGTACAGTAAAGCAGGTTGACCCTGTTTGCCAAGGGTACTCAAATCGAGTCCATTGACCCCTGCAATCTACCCAAGATGAATGTGCCCAGTGAAGCTAGAGATCGGTAGGCTGCATTAAATAATAATAATAATAATAATATCGATTAGACTGCAGTTGGAACATGTATCCATTTGTCTGCTGTTGTTAAAGTTTAGGTAGTGTAGATATTGTTTTTTGCATTTTTTTTTTAATATTTTGTAATATGCTATGTAATATTGTAAATGTTGAGCAAATACAATTTAAAGCTTGTTTTCAAATGAAAAATATCCATCTCACAGATATATTTAAATAGTATAATAATTTTAGAGTAATAATAAGTTTAACATAGAGTGTAGGGGCAACATATTAAGCATATTTTTCAAAATATTTATACAAAATGTTATTTTTTTACTGTTATACTGTTTTAGTGAAAAATGTAAGTAAGTAACATTAATGCGTGTTAAAAATATACTGTATTTCTTCTGTGTTATCTAAAAACAAACATTATACATATCATAACGTTAAAGTGGGATGCCTCCCTTGTGGATATGATTTATTCCCCTTTAATGTCTGTAGGAGAGAAACAGCATATACAATTAATTATACATAGAAGAAAATTACACAAATTTAATTTGGGCATACACAAACAGAACATGCAGTATTGATGTTGATGTCAATATTAAATGGTTCACTAACTTCCTTCCTTTTGGAATATTAGCATATTACTTATGTAATACCTGATAGCATTCGAGTATGTGTATAGATTTTTTTTTAGAACCTATTTGAAAAAATGTGGAATGAAATAATCTGCTAAAAATAAATAGTATATTCTTATAATATTATAATATACTATATTATTATTATGATGATAGGATAAATGTAATACAATTTGTGGACATTGCAAAATAATAATCAAAAATGTGGTATGAATGGAAAGATAATACAGATGTAGGAAAGTTTAATTTGGCACTCATAACTTGCTGTAGCATGATATTATATCAAATAACAAAACAGAAGCCATTGAAAGAGTTCTATACCACACTGTAGTTAATGCATTAAGTGTCAAGTTAAACTTGCTACATCTGTACATAATTGTGTCTCTGCCAAAACAGAGAGTTTTCTGAAATATTGTTAGTTTATTCTAATAATAAGCACTCATAAAAATAAATCCCAGAGAATCCCTTTAACATTAAAATTAAATGAACCATAAAACACTGCTTCTAAAGGAATATCTGTAATCTGATATCATACAAAGGAAACATATGATGCCACACATAATGTCGGCCACACCATAATATAGAGTGTGCACATACAGTACAGACCAAAAGTTTGGACATACCTTCTCATTCCAAGAGTTTTCTGTATTTTGATGACTATAAAAATTGTAGATTCACACTGAAGGCATCAAAACTATGAATTAACACATGTGGAATTATATACTTAACAAAAAAGTGTGAAACAACTGAAAATATGTCTTATATTCTAGGTTCTTCAAAGTAGCCACCTTTTGCTTTGATTACTGCTTTACACATTCTTGGCATTCTCTTGATGAGCTTCAAGAGGTAGTCACCTGAAATGGTCTTCCAACAGTCTTGAAGGAGTTCCCAGAGATGCTTAGCACTTGTTGGCCCTTTTGCCTTCACTCTGTGGTCCAGATCACCCCAAACCATCTCGATTGGGTTCAGGTCTGGTGACTGTGGAGGCCAGGTCATCTGGCGTAGCACCCCATCACTCTCCTTCTTGGTCAAATAGCCCTTACACAGTCTGGAGGTGTGTTTGGGGTCATTGTCCTGTTGATGATGAAATAAATGATGGTCCAACTAAACGCAAACCGGATGGAATAGCATGCCGCTGCAAGATGCTGTGGTAACCATGCTGGTTCAGTATTCCTTCAATTTTGAATAAATCCCCAACAGTGTCACCAGCAAAGCACCCCCACACCATCACACCTCCTCCTCCATGCTTCACGGTGGGAACCAGGCATGTAGAGTCCATTTGTTCACCTTTTCTGCGTCGCACAAAGACACGGTGGTTGGAACCAAAGATCTCAAATTTGGACTCATCAGACCAAAGCACAGATTTCCACAGGTCTAATGTCCATTTCTTGTGTTCTTTAGCCCAAACAAGTCTCTTCTGCTTGTTTCCTGTCCTTAGCAGTGGTTTCCTAGCAGCTATTTTACCATGAAGGCCTGCTGCACACAGTCTCCTCTTAACAGTTGTTGTAGAGATGTGTCTGCTGCTAGAACTCTGTGTGGCATTGACCTGGTCTCTAATCTGAGCTGCTGTTAACCTGCGATTTCTGAGGCTGGTGACTCGGATGAACTTATCCTCCGCAGCAGAGGTGACTCTTGGTCTTCCTTTCCTGGAGTGGTCCTCATGTGAGCCAGTTTCTTTGTAGCTCTTCATGGTTTTTGGCCACTGCACTTGGGGACACTTTCAAAGTTTTCCCAATTTTTGGACTGACTGACCTTCATTTCTTAAAATAATGATGGCCACTCATTTTTCTTTACGTTTTTATGGCTGCTTTTTTTCTTGCCATAATACAAATTCTAACACACCTTTCAGTAGGACTATCAGCTGTGTATCCACCTGACTTCTGAACAACACAACTGATGGTCCCAACCCCATTTATAAGGCAAGAAATCCCACTTATTAAACCTGACAGGGCACACCTGTGAAGTGAAAACCATTTCAGGTGACTACCTCTTAAGCTCATCAAGAGAATGCCAAGAGTGTGCAAAGCAGTAATCAAAGCAAAAGGTGTCTACTTTGAAGAACCTAGAATATAAGACATATTTTCAGTTGTTTCACACTTTTTTGTTAAGTATATAATTCCACATGTGTTAATTCATAGTTTTGATGCCTTCAGTGTGAATCTACAATTTTTATAGTCATGAAAATACAGAAAACTCTTGGAATAAGAAGGTGTGTCCAAACTTTTGGTCTGTACTGTAAGTCAGCATTATTTTTTCAATAAAACTTCCATTTGCACATTAACATTGAAGTGAATGAGGATTGATACAAATGGAAAGTCTTCCGTTAGTATCTGTCAGTCAAAGAAACTTTAATGTACATTGTGCTGAACCTCTAACAGATCAGAACAACTGACACTTCTGGCAGTGTGAACGTACTGTTCAGTCTACATACTGAAATAACAATGTTTATACATTTTCTCATTGCAGTGTGTCGAGAAGACTCGTACCAGTCCATAGTGTCATGTTCAGCAGTGGTGCTTTCTCATATGGAACAGGCAAGTGAAACAAATAAATCGAAAGAAGAAGAACCAAAAATATCTGAAACTACAAAAAGGTAAGGGTTTTCTTCTTTACAGGACTACTTAGTCAACATTTACTGTATAAAATTTAAAAGAAGCACTATATTTTATTATTAAACATGGTTATGTAGGACATATTTATATAGAGAATCACTTGATCCAGAAATAAAGTTCACAAAGTCATGACTAACCAGACTTGTCATACATCACGGTGGCCATTGGGATGAATATGGATAGCTTGAAATGAATGTGAATCTTATGTAAATAGTTCAAATGAAGACTCCATGACACTCTCCATCATATTAACAAAATACAGATGTAGCAAAGTGACACTGAGAACTTGCTGCAACATAATATTTTATCACAGGACACAACAAAATCCTAAAATCCTTGAAAGTGAGGTTAAAGTTATGTGTTACAGTGTAGTTAACATGTTACATGTCAAGGTAAACTTCACAGTACATCTGTATTCACTGTGAAACCTATCTGAAAATAGCGATGAACAGGCTGTTCAATATGAAACCATTATGTGGTCTGGAATCATATTTCATATGGATTGATTTTTATTAGAGTGAAAACACATTGTTATACCAGAGAAATGATGAGGTACAAGTCAGCAGATATCATTATTCTGTAGGAAATAGCATTACGGATGTCGTTTTGCATTGTCTAGGGAACAAAACTGGACAATGATATTGGTAAATAGGATGTATATATGTGTAAGCTATCAGATATTGCAGGCACAAAATTCTTTATTTCTATTTTTCAAAAGAGCTACTTTTCTTTATAAGTTGATTGTAATGTCTCAAAGATTACAAAGATTACACTTTTTTTGTCTCTGACATAAGCAACTTTCAGTCAGTCCAGTCTAAAACTGTAAATGTGGTTATCTTGTGACTTATCTTGTATTCACATTCGCACGCTGTGGGAGATATCTGTTGTTGTTCTGCCATACTTTATTTTTTCAGTCTTTGCTGCTTCTTTAGCTGGACAACAGATCTGCTTTCTATAAGTGGAAGCCGAGGCTAGGCCACAGATTATGAGATTGAGGAGTCATCTTATCCAGACTGTTGCTTTAATTCATAATATTTTTAGGGACAACAACCTTTATCGTCCAACCATGAATGACAAGTCATTCAGAAAATGGCCATCTGAAATCCGCAATGAATGGCAGGCTTAAAACTAGGAAGAGCAAGAACTTAAATACATGGTGATACATCTCCTCTGTAACTAAAACAAAATACCCACTAACATTAGCTGACGCTTATTTGGTATCCTTAAACCTTATATTAGAGTTTGCTTTCTTGAGTTTAATTTGGTGAATAATAAGGACGAATTACATACGAAATATATACAAATCATATCTTAGGTAAGACCCATTGCTATTTAAATGTAAATAATTCAAAAGATAGAAGAAAGCATAAATGTTAACAAAATTCTTTTCCTCTAATGATGAAAATGAAAAATGAATTTTAAAAGGATTCTGACTTCCTCCGATTGGAGCATTGAATATTCTGATCAATCCAAACTGTGAGCACAACACAGGCAAACAGTCTGAGAATGTCAACAGATAAAAAAGCAGCAATGACTGTCCATGGCTAAAGATCACATCATATATTCTAGTTATATGCAAGAATAATGTGAAAGTTATTAGGACAAAAAAGATGAGATGTGAAATAATTGATGACTTTCTCTTTTTATCTGGCCTGTATGATCATAAATGCATGTGGAACTTTTCTACATCTCAGTTGGGAAGGGACTCTTGCTGAAGTATTCATTTAAGTTTTATTACTGGACTTAATTACTTATGTGACTATTATTTAGGAAATGGGAACTTCAGGATATACTTAACATGTATCATAAATGTCATAGAAAATGTGTGTTTTGTATTGGAACGCCAGTAACTACAAAGTCTTGTTTCATGTTATTTGCATTTTGGGAGGTCTAGGTCATGACCTAACCACTGAAAGAAGTGTCTCAAATGTGGTACATACAAAACATGAAATCTTTATTTGGTGTGGATGTGGTTGCTGTATTACTCAGATATTATGTTATAGGCCATGGGAGTAGATAGGTTAGTCTAAGCAGGGGCATAGCTATATGAGGAGAAGTGATACTGGTAAATCCTGGTGTCTAGTGCCCGGGGGGGGGCGCAGAGGGTGAAAGGCCCAGTGCCATATATGAATACACCAGCATTATAAATGAATGTCAAGTGGGCAGATTATATTGGGGTGCAGGAACGTTAAGGTATGCCTCGAAGTCTAGGCAGGCTGGAGTCCATCTTCCACCCATAGCAACCAGCAGAAGTCATTTTAACTGTTTACTTACCTTGATGTCATTATTACAGAGTTTACATGGCCCAGGTACAAATAGGTGTGCAAGCAGCTGTCAATGTATTAGCTTTTGGCAATGTTATATTGATACATGGACAAAAAGGCCAGTTATTGAATAGCATTTACTATCCTTACTGCAGCATCTTTAAGTAATTCCAGACAGACTTGATGATATTGAGATCAAAGATCTCTCATCACTTCCAGGACTCCTCCTCCAAAGGATGGTTACTCCAAATATTGATAAGATTTAGACTCTTTTGTTTATACACTTTGCACATTTTAATTCACAAAAAAAAAACTATTAACACTTCTATTTTTTGAAACATTCTGTCTTGGTAGCAGTAATTTTTCCACACCTGCCTAAAACATTTGCACAACATTGTAGCATAAACCAGTATGAGGAAGGTCACATTCTGACCTTTACTATAGCGGTTGAACAACAGTATTTGCCGTGAAAGGCCAAAAAGTATAAGAGACAGATTTTATCTGAAACATTTTTGCTTCATGGAGAAGTATCACTAAAAACTCAAGACCAGAGATATGACTTGACACATGCTGTTCTTTCTTACCTTATCTTTCTTCTTTCTTCTATAATTGTAGTCTTGATATTGTACTGTAATTTATGAAGCACAGAGTGTTCCCTCTGAAGTCTAGTATTGAAAAAATATACAGTCATTCATTCCATCAACATCTGTTCTGGAGATTCTGGATAATGGAAGAAAATGAAACAAGGAAGATTTATTGAAAAAGAACCAAATTTTTTCTTTTTATTATTATCTTGTTATTTTTATTAAAGTAAAATGAATGTGTTATGTTGACCATGTTGTCCTATCTACAGGCAGCATGAAATATAGAAGGAGGAGCTAAACTGATTGATATATAGCTTAGTGGAAAAGATGTAACTTGTAATCTTTTTGTCTAAATCCCTCTCATTCTAAGCTTAGGGTTTCCATGGGTGGTCTTATTCTGAGTAATTGCCCTCCCTTTATTGGTGTGAATATAAAAAGACAGATAAAAGAAAAAGTACACAAAAATCATCATGAAACTTCAGAAATCTCTAGCAGTCATTACATATTTATTTCCTGCTCAGAACAGGAATCCTAACATACAAAATGGTGCTCATCCTCACCAATCCCGGAGGTGGTCAGGTTTAATGCTGCTTGGTCTCTAATTACTGATGGCCTACATAAAATGTCCACCCAGCCAACCATTAGGCAGAATGGTGACACAGCTAAATGGCTGTAAGGGATTTCCAAGTAGTCCCAGTATGTCACCAGGAACTAAAGACCAGCAAGGACTCAGGTAGCATTAGAACCTAACCAGCACTTGGATCAGTGAGGATCTATGTTAGGACTCCCATTCTGAGCATATTTAAATATAATTCCCTGGAAAATCCCTGTAATATAATGCATAATTTCATAACCTTTTGTTAAATAGTATTGGATTTCTGAGGTCACTTAGAAAACATCTATAACAAATGTGGTCTTATGGTTATGAGCACACCATTTTTCTCATTTAGCACTTCATGTAAATATGTCCTGTTGAGGCAAAATAATGTGTATTGGCCATCTTGTCAGACATGATATACTTGTACTTTATAATGAGGTAGCATAGTTACATAGTTGATGAGGTTAGATGAAGGCACAGGTCCATTGAGTCCAACCCATAACTGTACAATATTGATCCAGAGGAAAGAAAAAAAAAAATAAACATGAGGCTGATGACAATTGCCCCATGTCAGGGGGAAAAAAAATCCTTCCCGACTCCAACTCTGGCAATGAGTATAAAACCCTGGATCAACTTGTCTTTACCAAAAATCTAAAACCTGTAACCTGTTATGTTTTTCCATTCAAGAAAGGCATCCAGGCGCTTTTTGAACTTGTGTAGTGAATTCACCATCACAACATCCTGTGGTAGTGAGTTCCATAGCCTCACTGCTCTTAAAGTAAAGAATCCCCGTCTATGTTCTTTGCGCTGTCCCTTCATGTATTTGTTCATTGTGATTAGATCTCCCCGTAGCCATCTTATTTCTAAACTGAATTATACCAAATTTGTTAATCCGTCTCTGTACTTCAGTCCTTCCTTCCAGTCTCTCTCTAGTTTTGTTATGTCATTTTGGTATACTGGGGTCCAAAATTGCGCACAATAGTCTACATGTGATCATACCAGTGATTTGTATAGAGGCACACCTATGTTCTTGTTATGAGCATCTATCCCTCTTTTGATGCATCCCATAATTGTACATGACTTGGCAGCTGCTGCCAGGCACTTTTTCAGTGGCAGGCTTACCCAGTAATTTACTGTTAAGTATATAATCATACATTTTATTTCTTTGTCCAAAATGCATAACCTTACATTTGTCTGCATTAAACTTCATTTAACAAGTCACCGCCCATGCTTCCAGCTTCCCTAGATCCCCCTGTAATATTCTACTATCCTCCTCAGTTTTGATTACTTTACTTTAGTATCATCTGAAAATATCATCATCATGGCAGCTCCCATAGCTGTGTATACAGAGCTCCTTCTCTAGAGGAGCTCTGCCTGTAATAATAGCTGGCTTCCCACTTCTGCAGCTGCACAATTTTGTGCAGCTGCGTAAAACTGCAAGGACATACCGGTACATCTTTGCAGAACAAGAGAGGGACCTCCCAGGCGTATATAGTCTATGGGCAGTTTGGAAATGGTTAAAAAGGAAAGGAACCAATACTGACCCCTGTGGTACCCCGCTGGTGACTGTGACCCAGTCTGAGTATTTCCCATTAACAAGCACAAGTTTCCGATCACTGAGCCAGTTGTGAACCTAAATGCATATGTTTGTTCCAATCCCAACATTCTCATTTTGTATACCACCTTTTATGTGGTACAGTATCGAAAGCCTTTGAAAAGTCCTGATACACCACATCCAACACATTACCCATGTCAAGTTTAGAACTGACCTCTTCATAGAAACTGATCAGATTAGTCTGACAGGACCGATTCCTCATAAACCCATCCTGATTGGGTGTTATAAGATTATTTACATTGAGATACTCCAGGATAGCATCTCTTAGAAAACCTTCAAATATTTTACCCACCACTGAGTTTAGACTGCCCAGCCTATAGTTTTCAGGATTACTTTTTGACTCTTTTTTTGTATATTGACACTTGCTATGCGGCAGTCTTGTGAGACATACCCTATTTCTAGAGAGTCCTGAAATATTAAATACAGTGGTCTGTATATTACCATATTTAATTCCTTCAGAACCTGGGGTAAGTGCTATCAGGACCCAGGGATTTGTTTATGTTAGTGTTTTTAAGAAGCCTCTGCATTTCTTTCCATTGCAGCCTCCATAAGGAAGATTACCTTGCTACAATTTACAGGACAAATAATAACATTTTTTGTGGGAGTTCTACTTTAAACACTCCTCCAACTTTCTCGCCATCACTAGAACACTCACTATATTGCATACTCATCAAAAGCCCTCAAATATTAGGGTTTGTAGCAGGGTTGTAGCTATAGGGGGTGCAGAGGTAGCAGTCGCTACAGGGCCCTGGACCCTGAGGGGGCCCCAAAGGTTTCTTTAATACATAAAATAGATCAGTATTTTAAAAGGCACAGTAGGGGACCCATTACAGATTCTGTATTGGGGCCCAGGAGCTTCAAGTTATGCCTCTGGCTTGTAATTGGCAGATACGAGGGATGTAATATCAAAGAAGAAAGCCTCTGGCTCTTGAAAAAAAGGTAAAAACAGACTTTCACTATATGCAGTCATGTGGCTGTGGATTTGGTGAAACTCCATAGTTGGCAGGATCCTGTGAATACCTATGAAGACAGGAGACAAAATGATGTGTATGTTATGCGTACAGCAGGCTGATGTCCTTTTTTGTCTGTCTGAAGCTTAGGAGGTACAGCATGCACCTGTACGTGCCAATGAAAAAGCATAGCATAGCATACAGCACTTTATTTCAGTAAGGTGCTTCACAACCATTTGAGATTTACATGGACATCACAACACCTGCATTAAATTCATCAACACGTTCGTCATTGCAAAATTATGGTAAAGATCAGCACCATATAAAGAATAACATAAAACGGCTACTTACTGTAAACGTACTAGGCTATAAGGTCAAAATATAGAGCGCAAAATGTACTGGTTAAGATGTAATATAGAAAAAAAGATATACTGTCTTTGAGATGA
Source organism: Leptodactylus fallax (assembly GCA_947044405.1). Taxonomy (NCBI): domain Eukaryota; kingdom Metazoa; phylum Chordata; class Amphibia; order Anura; family Leptodactylidae; genus Leptodactylus; species Leptodactylus fallax. The sequence goes on from CAMRHE010000045.1 coordinate 861,063, forward strand.
TAAAATGCTTGCATTTCTGACCTGTTGAATTCTCCGGCAACACCACTATGCTGCACACAAATGTTCAAGGCCCATAGTAGAGTTGCTATGGTGATATATCTGCAGACCTTCTCACAGGGACAACACAGATAACCATATTGTCAGATTGACATCTCTTGATGGAAAATGAAAATGTGAAGGTAAGTTGTTTACATGCCTAATAAAATGGAGAATGGAGTATAAATTGAGGAAAATGAAGGCATGTCAGTGCTACAATACAAAGGAATCATTGCCTGATATTTTGGACCAGATAATTGTTTTTACCCTTTAGTCACCATTCTGCCTATATAATAGTGTGTATAAATTATCACATAACAAGCACTGTGGATTAGACATGAGTGTCTGTGTGTATTAGACTGTGGTATTGTGCATGTTGATTAGAAAACAATAAGAATGCTATGTATGTGAAAGGATAGAAACTAAGCGTACTCAATAGTTGATACCCATTAACCCCTTCCCATTGACACACTCCTGCAGTGCCTGTGATAACTCCATAAATAACGCCATTCATGACCATGGTCCATTTAGAGGGAGTTTGTCACCAGAGCGTAACATGATAAATTAGAGCCAAATGAATCAAAACTAAATCATTATTTATCCTGCTTGGGAAACATTGTAAAAGATAAATCTAAAAAAATAGTACTAGAAATGCTATTTTTGGTCAATTTAGCAGTTAGCACCAGAAAATGGAATAAAAGTGTTCACAAGGTTGGCAGTACTGAAAAACGGTTTAAATATAAAGTATAGTTCATCATTCAAAAAATAAGCCTTCAGTTCAGGGGCACAATTACTGCCATAGCAGCTGTAGCGACCACTATGGGGCCCGTGAACTTAGGGGGCCCCCCATGCTTTTTTTTTTTTTTTTTTTTAAATAATCTGTAATGGGGGTATTTACTGTGTGGAAGCCTGTAATAGGGACACTATGCTTTATGGGTCCAATAAAAGAGGCAATATACAGTGTAAAAGGATCGGTAAAGGGGGCATTATACCATATGAGGGCCAGTAAAGGGGCCATTATACTGTGTGGGGGCCAGTAAAGGGGGCATTATACTGGTAAGCTTGTCTTACCTAGTTATGCACCTTCCTCAATTAGTTCTGTTATGGGAGGGAGGAATTATGGCATTTTGAAGATGGTGATGAAAATTTTTTTTTAAAAAAGTGTTTTAGTATATAAAATTAGCAAAACTTAAAAAAAACTATTTAACTGATGTATCGCCATAATTGTACTGACCAACAGAATCAAAGTAACATGTTATTAATGTCATACAGTAATTTAAACTTAAACAGTGCATGAATTGGTGTTTTTCTCATCTCACCCCAGAAATAGTTAATATGAGTTAGTCAGTAACTTATAGGTCCCCTAAAGTGGAGCAATTTAAAATATACACCTGCAGAAATCGAGCCCTCATAAAGCGACATAGAAGAGGAACCAATAAAGGTATGTATAGGAAAATGCTACAATGGAAAAGCTAAAACAAAATTGCTGCACCCTTAAGGTCATAACTGCTCATGCCAGGAAAGGGTTAATGGCTAACTGAAAAGATTACAAATAATAAGGCAATGAGACTACTAGGGTCCTTTCATGACTAATTCTAAATAGATGGAGTTCATCCTTCTTTTTTGTCATACATTTTTTTTGTCATCTTTTTTATTGATTGTGTCAGTTAAACAAAGACATATAATCCACATAAACTGTAGTGATGTACAATGTCAAGACAAAACAGAAAGAGGGAAAAGGGGGTGGGGTATTGGGAGAGGGAAAATGGGCAAAAAGGGACGGAGGGAGGGAGCAGGAAGTGCCAAACTACAACAAACAGATAACAAAGCCATGCGTAAAGTGTGTATCGATAGCGAATAAAATCCTCTCAGGTGGGAGTTCTTCCTTCTTTATATAACACTTACGGTACATACCGTAAGTTCCTTCATTGATAGCGGTGCACAAAACGCAAACCCACACAAACATGGGAAGAACATACAAACTCCTTACAGTTGGCTGAATTTGAATTTAGGATTCCAGCTCTGCACAGCAATAGTGTAAACCACTGAGTCACTGTGTACCTTCTGTTTTAACCCTTTACAGATATGTTGTAGATGGTGCTTAAGATTAGGTATATCTACACAGAGCAGGCAAGGCAAACACTGAGCACACATGTCTATTAAAGCATTGCATGGAGTGTTTACTTTATCGACAGGACTTCTGTATTGAGCCAAACACAATAGCTGTCACTCAAGGTCATTCCTAAACAATTACCCCAAAACATACACACTTGGTGTTGTGAGTGTAGATGTGCTTTTGAAACGGGAAAGGGGAATAAGCCAGATACCTCTTCCTTACGAACAAAGAATTGGGCAAGTAGAAATTCAACATGCCCAATCCTTTCCCATACACGTTAGATGATCATCTGGTCCTGGTGAAATTGGTTGGTTTGGCTGTCCCAAATCTAATGTGTGTGGGCCACCTTTACTCTGAGTGTGATACATTTGGTATCAGTTAACAGGTCCCACTCTTCCTCTTAACCAATTTTCATTAACTTCTATTCTTTACTTTAGTTCTGTAAGTATATTTTGTCACTTGTGAAACATGTACAATTTAGTTGCATTCCTTTGTGCTTATTTTGCAGCATATTAATAGACTGTGATTACCGAGTGACAGCTATATTCATCATATAATAAATGCTCCTAAAATGTCATTCTATAATAACATCACCTCAGGAACAAAGTAGAAGTATGTCATAGAGAACAACAATAATCTTTGAAAGGTGTTTATTTTAATGTCTGCTGACCTTCAATATGACAAACTACTAATCTATTGAAGATCTAATCTTTCCAAGTTCTAAGCATTTGTATGGGTGCTGTGCTTGAAAGCAATAGATTCTACAATCTGTCCTCGTCTAACACTGAAGTTTTATATAAAGAACTGTAAACAAACTATATTTTCTCAGAACTATGTGACCAGGTAGAATATATTCTTAAAGGGGAAATCCAGACATAATAAGTCATGTAATAACCTTATAAGTCATACATAAAGTGAGAAGGGGACATAAGTGATCTTTTGACCTATAAGAAAGAAGAGGTTATATAAAGAGTTCAAACCCCTTTGGCACTGCTCAGAGATTTTTGTTACTGGAAATTTGACACTAAAGTCTAATCAAAGGACAATTCAGATCAATGGTAGTTGACTTAGAATGTTGTGTCCCTCAATCTTTAGTGCTCTCCCTAATACTACCTGGATCTATAACTGATTTTTCCACCAGGTGTTGGGATCTACTATATACAACTTTACACTTTACATAGGCAAAGTGGCTTTCCTGTATGAATGGCTGTGCCTGGTATGGTGGCTCAGTCACATTCAAGTTAATATCAGACACAGGCAGAAAATATATGATATCATACTGGGCTTATGGCCAGACATTGAGGATCTGTTTGCTGTGTGCACTAACTCGTGAAATGTCTCTTCCTGGACTCCATATCTGAAGTTTGAGTTTGCATTCTCTAACTTATGCATCCTTAAGCCTATCTATAGCCTGTGCACCCTGAGACCTGCCTTTATCCTGGACCTGTTTTTATAGCATGGGATCTGGGAGTCTATCCTGTACAGATGTAGTCCCTGTAACTTGACAGTTAATGAATTAAGTAAACAGATGCAGCCATCTTTAACTTGACTGTTTTCCATTGTTTTCAATGGCTTTTGTTGTAAGTTATCTTGCTGCAATGTTCTATCAGATTCAAGTTACAAAGGTCTACAGTATATCGGTATCTCATAACCTGTGGCATTACCCAGAGTCTTGAATACGCGTCAGTGGCAAATACCTATTAATCTTCCTAGTGCTTGTTATGTGTCACAGACTCATATTGACTGTATATCAAAGACCTCTGCGCCAAAACCCGGACCTCTAGCTGTATTTTATACCTGAGCTCTATGCCAGTACCCCAAAACCTAAATGTGGAATCCCTGGCTCTGTGTGTACAGTATTTCGTTTCATCCAGAGCAGTGATTCCCAAAGTGGTCCAGGTGGACCCCCAGGGGTCCACGGGAGACTCGACGGGGGTCTATGTTAGATCTAATTTTCACATTTTTTGACGAGTTTTGGGAATATGGTAGAAATGTAGCAGCAGGAGGTCCACCGAAACCAGTAAAATTTTGAAAGTGGTCTACGAGAAAAAAAAAGTTTGGGAACCTCTGATCCAGAGGATTAGCCTGCATAAACACGGCTGCTTGCTGTGGAGTTTTCTGCCTACCCCATTTCCTGTACCCCTAGACTTGGCCAGCATCCTGAACCCTGTTACTAGTATATATTTACCCTCTACTTATAGTTACACCTTCCACCTGCACCTGTTTTTGCCAGTCCCTGAATTCTGTCTAATTGCTAACTCTGCTCTATTGTGCCTGGATAACATGTTCAGCCATTCTGAAAGTTCTGACCTCTGACTCTATGTGTAAAGTTGTTTATTTAATATTAAACTTTTTTTTAAGTTAACATTTTATATATTTTTGTCAAGCTTTTAGCAACAACAGTTGTCAGTTCTCAACTCCCTGATGGGCTAAGTATGTACTGTATCTGGGCCAGATATGTGACACTATGTGCCCATACCTTGGCCATGACTGATTTTTCCCACTAGAATAAACTTGTTGAAGCTGTAACACTCCTTTATAAGGAATTGTCTTGCCATTTTTAAAAAATGTATTTATTAAAACTAGATAGTGAAATAAATCACTTTTTTCTAGTCTCTTTTCATTTTAAGAGTGTAGATATTTTTATTCTATTTTCTGTACATGATTATGGCACAGCCATCTTTGCTATGCTTCTCCTGGGCATGTTTTGTGGAAGGGGAATAGATACTGTAAGCTGTAACATCATGTAATGTCTGTACTGAATGCAGTGATGGGTGTTATATGATGCTTTCTATAAGGGTGTTAACTTCTGTTGCAATCCTGTGATGTAAATGAGGTAACTGCTGCAAAGAAAACCCTTAACAAATGTCAGTTTTTTATTAGGCTTAGCTACCAATAATTTCAGGATATAGTACTTTTTAATATATAGTAGATAGTGACATGGAAAATTTAAAAACAAATTATAAAAATTCTTAAAAAATATGTTTAACATAAAAAAAATTGGTTTAAAAAGTAGGTCTTTTTTGGTGACATGTTCCCTATAAGCTTTACTATTTCTCCTTTGAGAAATAACAGATTGTGGATGGCCAGTACATGCTCAGTGTGTGTCAGACATCTGTTTCTAATAAGCACCAATAACTTTCTTGGCAACAGTGTTTATGGGTCTATCATTGTCCATCCTCTGCCAAAAAGGAAAGAAAAGACATACAGTAGCACACATTTCTCTGCTGGACACCATATTAAGTATGAAAGAATCATATATCTGTCATAATGCCCTTTTGCTCCAAAGGATCAGTTACCACCACTTAGAATTTAATCTGTAGAATTAAGTATTGCAATAGATAAGAGATATTGGAATGAATGTGCGTTTTATCATATTCATTACCTCATGCTAATCTCCATACCTTAAGCTGGAAGGTGACCTGGTCAGCAATAGAAAATGAAGTAGTGCAGTTTAAGTTTAGATCTGCTTGTAACTGCTCAATCCATTTAAATAATCCCCGAGTGTCACTGCTACAACTTGGCAGAGACACAAGCAATTTGTATTTGTTAGAAGATCAGGGTGATACGGCTGTGGGCATTTCAGGCCTTTGAATGTAGTTTCGTATCCTACATGGAATATAGATGAAAACTAAAAAGGGATATCTAGGGGATTCATTAGAAGCTACAAACTCTATCTTTATGGCTGCTTCTTGTCTTGTTTTTCTGCTTAAGATGAACTGTGTCATAATTCAGAATTCTATTTATTAAGTGTTGTACTGTAATAGATCTGCCTAGTGGGCATCCAGGCTGATGCATGATGTGATAATTAAATTTTAGTATAACTGTATGCTTTTGCAGGATGACAAATTAAAATAGTCACTAATGATGGAAACGCTCATTGGGTACTAGTGGGGCCTGGTACCCAATGAGCCGCTGCTCTCTCATGATCATCATCATTTAGGAGAACGTTGGCTAGCCAGGGTCAGCATGGGGGTGATTTTAACTGTGAAACCAAATGTATATGCCTCTGCCATATACATTAGATTAGCATTGGTTAAACCTGCCAAATTGTCATGTTCAACCGATGTTAATTTAATTCATATGGTAGAGGAATACATGTTTGGTTTTTACCAATTTGGCAGGACTGGCTGTCAGGGGGTGGCTGGACATGTATACTGGTGGCCCAATTCCTCACTGACAGATAATATTGGGGAAATAAGGTATCACCCTCCAGTCTAAATAAAATGCTTGTCTGAAATTTGTTCAGCTTATGTTGTGGAAAAAAGGATCCAGAATGTTGAATATCAATGTGCCCAATCTTTTTGTTCTCAGGGGATATAAACTACCACAAGAGGTGTCTGTCAGCAGCTTACTCCCCTCCCCACATTCAGAACACACATATGCCTATGTATGGTGCACAGGAAGAATAACTGTCATCTGAATGATCTTTGTTGAAGATGTATACTTGCTAGCAAAACCCTTGTAAGACTGCAGTTCATGACCACTGGGTGATCACACATATAGCATATCGCTTTGTTATACAGTGCCACTAAACAATATTGTTTTGAACAGAATCATCTAGTGACATACATCTTTATAGCTGGTTTCTTGTCTTGTTTTTCTACTTAAGATCAACTGTCCAGCCAAGAGAAAAGGTAGGGGAGGATCCATTTGTAAGTGGGTGATCTGTTGTGAGCTAAAGTATTGTCACCTATATGCTGTTATATGGGGTCCCTCTACTGTCTGAATTTGTCCCTTTTTTAATATACTGTAGATTCTAATCTTGTATGGGCTGGATTCCTACCTAAAGTATCTTGTCAATGTTGTTTCACTTGTATGAATCATACTGTCTTTTGTATTTGTTACACTGTGCTACACAAGAATGCTCTTTAGGTAGTAGGTAAGAATTTTGTGTCATTACATTTGCTTATATTGCATTATACACTAAAAAGATTGCTCAGTGGCATAAATATATTGAATATAAAATACGGTGAAACCTCTCAAGAAGACAAAATATTTCAGAAAACCACCCGCTTAGGGTGGGTTTACACTTGCACCGGCACTCCGTCCGCCGCGAATCCGACCTAAATGTCGGAAAACTGGATAGGCACTGAATAGGGGAAGGTTTGCGACGCATTGCTTAAAACCCCATTCACTTGAATGGGTTTTTAAAGCAATGCACGGGTGTGCGCTTACACCCTCTGCGTCGCGAAGCCGTTTTTTTTTCGCTGGAAACAAAGTCGGACATGCAGGAATGTGAATGGGGTTTTAAGCAATGCGTCGCAAACCTTCCCCTATCCAGTGCCTATCCAGTTTTCCGACATTTAGGTCGGATTCGCAGCGGACGGAGTGTCGGCGCAAGTGTGAACCCACTCTTACCCAGACTACATTTTCAGTGACAGTGCTCTAGAAGAGCACTTTTTAATGCAATTTTGGGTGGTTGTCTCAAAGAGGTTTAACTGTATAACATTAATGTGGAAATCTCATAAATTTCTCTTATGACAGTTTAAAGGTGTATTAATAATATCACAGTGGCTAATGCTGGATGATGAATTTGGTGTACCCTGAGACACGTCTGTAGAAAAAAAAATGGGCGTATTGAGTCTGCAACCTCTTAGTAATTCTGGGGAATCTTGCAAGGTTCCTGGTGCTAAAATTGCAATGAAAGTGACCAAGACTGAGACTACACATTGCATAAAAGCTGTATTTTTTGTTGTAGATTTTGCTACATTTTTTGAGCCAAAGCCAGGAGAGCCTTCAAAAGGAATGTGAAATATAAAGGAAGCAATTGTACTTCTCCCTTCTGCTAAATCTACTCCTGGCTTTGGCTCAAAAAAACGCAGCAAAATACTTTTCTGCAACATGTGGTTTCAGCCTAAAATACAATATTCTTTTTGCTCAGCATGTACTGTATCGCAAATTAAATGAAGACACATTTGGCTTAGTGAATCCGTAAGTGCTGCAACCAACAATGGGCAATTTCTGTTTTTTGTCATCAGAGGAGGTGATGTCATGCATGTTGTCTCTCATAGAATTTTAAAGCTATCATTCATTGAACTATGTATTAGGCAACAAGTAGTAGATACCAGTAATTCATGTTACTTGACAATTGGTGTGTGCTCCTGATGCCACTAGGTCACCAGGGTCCTGACACAGATGCTTTTTTCAATCACAAAGATCTCTATGGGAAGTATGCGGAAATGCTTAACTGTTGGTATTTTAGCATTTTATTATTGCAACTCTTGAAATCAGTATTATTATACTATGGAAATAGTATAATAAAAAACTAAGCCGTATAGCACAGTCAAAGTCATAGACTTAATTGATAACGATCACATTATTTCAGGCAAAATTGTTAGGAAAATGGCAGTGTGCATATACTTTATTATAAAGGGAACCTCTGTTCCTAATGTATACCAAGTCATGATGAATGCATCAGGAAACATGGCCATGGTACCTTGACTTCCATTAAACATGATGACTGAAAAAGGGCAAGTTTATGATTTATGTCCTGTTCACCACTCATGTTCCATATAGTGCAGGATGGTTTGTAGGGAAAAGATTGAAAACATTGTAGATTATCCGAGACATGTAACAGTAAACCTATGCATGTCCCCTGAAACCAACTTATCAAACAGACAACAGGGTACAGGTTGAATAATCTCAAACTGGTGTCTATTTATCACTAAGACAAAATGGAGGCACATGAGGGATTATGCAATGCCGCAGACATGTTTTTCTTTAAAAAAGCATAAAATAGCACATGTGTATTTATATTCAACTGGCATCTTCTAGGATTGGGGATAAGATATTTACAGTAGATCTCTCACCTTTAGAGGACCTCAATGAATTCTGAGCAGTAATATGCCCATAGCCATTAAACCAATTATTATGATTTTTATTATTAATGAATGATGGTTTTTATTTTCATATAAATTTGTTAATATTTTCTGACTTATGCTTGGCACTTCCATGTCCTCATGTTAAGAGTTCATTTGCATACCCTTATTCCCAGGGAGCTTTGCCTGGGCTATAAGATTCCCTATGCCGACTGGTCGTCTCCACAAAATGAAACAATACCCTCTAAATATAGTTTATTCATGGCTCTTCTGGACTGAATTGAGATCACCAGTATAGAGAGAAAATTGGGATGGCACTCCACGTACATTTCTTCATGCAATTTAATCTTTATTTCAGGTAATAACATCACATATGACACTTGAGTATGTTCAACAGTATTAATGCAACATTTCGGGTAACCCCTCCATTAGGCATTGAAATTTGGATAACACTGGAATCATAGACTGTTGTGATTTTTCACAATTATAGTGTCCCACTGGCAGAAAATTGGGAGTCCAAGGCAGTGTTGTACACCAAGCATATATTTTACACCAAGCATATTATTCCATGATTCCACTGTTCTACGAATTTCAGTGCCTGATGAAGGGGTTACAAGAAACAATGCAATAATACTGTTGGACATACTCACGTGTCATATTTGATGTGATTACCTGAAATAAAGATTATTTCACATGCTGAAAAGTACGTGGAGTGCTGTCCCAATTATCTCTTTGTGCTGAAGCTATTTGGGGAACTGGTCATCCCTCATGGTGATCGTGCACCCACCTATGAAGTACCAGCATAAAGTACACAAAGTGAATTGAGATCTTTTGACCGTGCAGTTCAGTAAATTTTAGTAAAGTCAGTTTCAGGTATGTGAAAGTAGTTTAAGATGATGTGTACTGTAGTGTGGCACGAGACATTCAGTCAGTACTAGCAATATTCCACAAAACTTTGCCAAATTCTGCAGCCACTGTAGTAGTTTATGTGGCTGCTGAGTGTCAATCACAGAGAAACGTTTGCAGCAAAGTTTACCTCAAAGATAACAAGTACCACCTGGCAAGTCTTTGTTCAGATCAAATCCACATCAGAACACTAACACACAACAGGGAGTAGTAACTGATATAACAAGCACTACTCATCTGTTAAACCTACCACCACTTAGGTTCTGTCCATTGCTAATATATTTTGTTGGTTTTTCTTTTTGTACTCCTTTGTGTATTCTGACCCATTTATTGAGCATGACTTTTTCCTGACCTCGTTCCTTCTTGCTGTCCCTGTTCCATTGGATTTCCATTGCCAACTTTTCCCCAACTACTGCACCTTGCTACATGCCCTGACCCTTTGGCCTGTCCCTCACTATGATTCTGCCTGACCTTTCAATGCTGCACACCAGTGTCTTTAAGGCCCTCGATTGCCACCAATTACTCTGGGACCACTGGACCAAGAGGTAGTTACCTCACAATCCTCCCATAGTAATGTCCTGATCCCTGTACATGGGTTAACACCAGGACGGTTGCTTAAACAATGCTTGTGGGAGGTGCCCAAAGTCAAACTGGTTATATTTGGCACCATGGGTCCACATCACCCTGCATGGAACTCACTCAGATCAAAATATTCCTCATTATTGTGTCTGGTCTGAAGAAGCGATCCCCTTCACCATGTCTGCAGTATTTGTGCACAGAGTTACTTCCATGGTTGGATGAGATTAGATTCTTGCATTAATGATCAAAATACCTAATAAACTGGCCACTGAGTGAATTTTAAAGCATTACTTTTCTTTCATTGATGTCTAAATTTTGATCAAACTAGCAACACATCCGGCATTTTAATAAGGTGAACTGGATAGACTTTTGAACTATTCCATCCTCATTAAACTCAGAATTCCGCTTACATAGAGCTGCTATTAATTTTGTTTTCCACTTGAAAAATCATTACAGGGGTTGTCAGAGAGTTTAAGAAATGACATGAGCTGCAGGGCATGTTATTACAAAAAAATCAAAAAACTTTACTCACCTGTTAAATCTACAGCCACACCAGTGGCAATGCTCTGGCTTGTCTCTGCTTTTCCTGAAGCAACGTGGTACCATACATCCATGTCACCACAGCAGTAAGTCACAGCAATGATGTATGGCGCGAGATCACTGAGACCAATGATTGGCTGCAGTAGTCATGTGGATAATAAATAGGCTGACAAATACATTACTAACTTGTGCAATCCTCCTCTGCTCCGGCATAGACACTTCAAATAGATACTTACTATAGATAGAGAGAGACAAACACTGTATTCATTTCTCGCTTTCACAAATTGCGTACTATTAACACCATTCACTTTGAATAGAAAATAGCTATGCTAGTTTGGCAACTGCTACATCTGTAGAGTTTCTTGCTGTAACTACAAGCTAGCTTTACACTGCAGTTTTACAGTCCATTGTTTTGATCCCTCAGAAACCTGTCTGAGTAAAAACTTTCCATTTGTATCAGTCATAAGTGACTGCAGTGTTAAAACAAATGAAACGTTGCTCCACTCAGCTTTCAGTTTTTTGTTTTTAGTAAAAATTAACATGCTATATTTTTCCTTCTGACTAATAAAACTAAAATACGACTGAAGTAACCTTCCGTCTGTTTTTTAAGGGTAAGTTCATAAGTAGGAATTTAGCACTGAATTTGACACAGAATGTGCCTCAAGTTCCGCCTGAAATCTGTTTCCCATTCATAGCAGATTTTTTCTGCTAGATTATTTTTTTAGCTAGTAGAAAAATAAGCATCCTGCTCATTCTTCAGGCGGATTCCACCTGAGAAATCCCATTGAAATGAATGGGCGTGGAATTTAATGCGGAATTTGCACCTGCCCAATAAAGGCAAAATACAGTTGCACTTTTCTCCAAATTTTGCTTCAAATTCCACGTCAAAATCCTCATTGGTTTGTGCCAAGCAGAATCCTCTTCAAATTCCTTAAGCAGAAATTTTCTGCTTGGCAAATTCAGGGTCAAATTCAGTGCCAAATTCCTACATGTGAACTTACCATAGCACTGCAGTCAGTCATTACTGATATTTGTATCAGTCATCCTGCCAGTTTAGTAGTCTGTTGTTCTGATTCTCTGTCAAGTCAAAACAACGTATTGTAAAACTAGTGTGAATCCAGGCTTGTTTTTAAGACTAAGGCCCCATGTTGTGGAACGTAGTTAAAAAAAACGCAGCAATGCAAGCATTTCCGCAGGTATAATTGACATGCTGCATTTTTTAAAACACAGCTTTTCTGCAGCGTGTTTTTATTTTTTCTTCAATGTGTGGATGACATTAGTCAGAATCTCATTTACTTTGCTGGTACTGTAAAGCACTTTTTTTTCCCCCCGCTGTGTTTCCATAACAAAAAAACGTTGCATTTCCGGGCATTTTTCGTGGGGCTTCAGCCTGAGGCCCCATGTAGCATGCTGCTGCCAAAATGTGCTGGGGGGAAAAACAGAGGTAGAAATGCATCACGTTTTGTTGCAGAGTTTTCCTCTGCGGACTTTCTGCTTCAATTATACCGATACAGAAAACTCCAGTGTTTCCGTAGGTATAATTGACATGCTGAGATTTACAAAAACTCAACGGTTTTTGAAATCGCAGCATGTCCGCTGCGGATATTTTTCTGCAATGTGTGTATGGGATTAAACAGAATTCCATCCACTTTGCAGGTATTGTAAAACGCCACGTTTTTTGCTGCAGCATTTACAGTCCCTGACAAAAGTTCTGTCGCTTATCCATGTTGTGGAATCAAAAGCTTATAACCTGACCTTAAACTCATCCATTGGTTTTAGAAATGACTCATATGAAAGCTGAAACCCTCCCAAATGATTTTTTGGTTAAGAAAATAAATTGGCTTCACTGCTGAAATATTCATCATTTAATGAACACAGAAAGGTCAGATTTTGGCAAGACAAAAGTTTTGTCGCCTTGTCATATAATGCACCCAATCCTAGTTTAAAGCCTCACTTGTGCTCACTAATTGATCGGTTAATTAGTGGGTGTGTATAAAAAGAACTCCAGCACCCCAGACCTTCACTTTGAACTGCAACTTCACCTCTGACAACATGCCAAAAATCAACCCTGCGACCAAAGCCTTGATTATCAAGAGGCTGAAGACCAGATCCACTGCAGAGGTGGCTGGCACCTTTACTGTGTCTCTGCGTCAAGTACAAAGAATTAAAAAAAAGATTTGAACAGACTGGAGATGTTTTTGACAAGCCCAGGTCTGGCAGACCCCGCAAGACAACTGCTCAGGAGGAACATTTGTTGGTTAGAAAATGAAAAGCCAGCCCCTCTTCCACTGCAGCAGAGCTCCATCAGGCCTGGACACCTCAAGTCCCTGTATCAACTAGAACAGTTTGTAGGATTCTGACTCGAAATGGCCTCCATGGTCGAATCAGTGCCCAGAAGCCAGCACTAAACAAAAGGCAATTAAAAAAAACGTGTGGCATTTGCCAAGGCCCACAGCCTGCTAAACGGATGGACGCTGGAAAAGTGGCAGAAGGTGGATTTCTCAGATGAATCTTCAGTTGAATTACACCACAGCCGCCGCAAATACTGCAGGAGACCTACTGGAGACCGTATGGATCCAAGATACACCCACAAAACAGTTAAGTTTGGTAGTGGAAAGATCATGGTCTGGGGTTACATTCAGTATGGGGGTGTGAGAAACATTTGCAAGGTGGAAGGCAATATCAATAGCCTAAAATATCAAGAAGTATTAGCTTCCTCTTACATTCCCAATCATAAAAGGGGTCAAATTTTGCAGCAGGATGGTGCTCCATCTCATACATCCATCTCTACATTAAACTTCCTCAAGGCAAAGAAGAACAAGGTGCTCCAGGACTGGCCAGCCCAGTCACCAGACATGAACATCATTGAGCATGTTTGGGGTAGGATGAAAGAGGAAGCTTGGCAGACAAAACCAAAGAATCTTGAGGAACTCTGGGAGGCATGTAAGACTGCATTCTTTGCTATTCCTAATGACTTCATCAATAAATTGTATGAATCATTGTTGAAACGCATGTATGCAGTCCTTCAAGCTCATGGAAGTCACACAAAATATTAAATATGGCTCTAATAGCACCACAACTTCATTCGCCAATGTTATGAAACATATCTTTGTTTTTGAACAGAATTATTGGTTTGATTTTCACATTACTTTATGCGTGCGACAAAACTTTTGTCTTGCCAAAATCTGACCTTTCTGTGTTCATTAAATGATGAATATTTCAGCAGTGAAGCCAATTTATTTTCTTAACCAAAAAATCATTTGGGAGGGTTTCAGCTTTCATATGAGTCATTTCTAAAACCAATGGATGAATTTAAAGTCAGGTTATAAGCTTTTGATTCCACAACATGGATAAGCGACAGAACTTTTGTCAGGGACTGTATGCTACATGGGGTTCCGGCCTACAGTTGTTTCTTAATAGCTGCAGTTATTATGTAAAAACTGTCATTTTTAGAAACCAATCAGGAACCAATGAGACAAATATAGAATAACAGGGCACACCAAAAAGGGGTAGTGGATATATAGTGTATATACTGTACATGTACATACAGTAGTATATATATATTATCTTAAATAATGTGTGCATATGGAGTGTGGCTGCTCTTTACATGCTGCTGGTGTTCTGTCCGCACACGTGTTGATTTTGCCTGATTGCCTGCTAAACATATGTTCATTCTTGCACTGATTGCTATGTGATTTGATTATATTTAGATGACGGATTAGGCGCCACTCCGTAGGTCTGTTCATCAGCAAGCTATATTTGTAGTCAATAAACAGCTGAAAGAAACGATTTGTTCTCTATTTAACTATAGTAGTTATACCATAAGCGATAAATTTCCCAGGGAGAAACATTTCTCAGCTTTGTTTCTGTAATTGTTGTAAATCCTACTGTATTTACATGAAACTTTTAAAGGTGTCAATCACGGGCTTTGTATGCACAAGCTTCATGAAATTACACTGTACAAAGCTCTCATATAACACTTCTCCCTAAAATGTAAAAATAAATCAGTCCTTGAGTTGACTTACACAGTAGTTTTGTGTTTCTTGGCATTTTCCTCTTCATACTAAGGGTTAGCTCAGTGGAACTTAAAGACATCATTATAAGTCAATAGGTTTGAGCCTGTGCTCATTTTGGCACTGCAATACGGTTTTCGGTTATAAATGGAACCAAAATGCAGACATAAACAGAGCCTAAGAAAGCTGTAAAGCAACCATTAAAGCTATGTTTTTTATGCTAGTTTTAGTCCTGTGCCTTATTAAAAGGCACAGGAATCTTAAAGGGTTTTCCGTGACTTTTCAATTGATCTATCCTTAGGCCTGATCGCAGTTCAGTCCCATTCAAGTGAATGGTTGAGCTGCAGTACCAAGCACAGTTGCTGTGTAAATATACGGCTTGGTTAGTACTGAAGAAGCTGCAACAAAAAACGCTAGCACAGCAGCCTCTTGAAACAGCTGATAAGCCAGGGGCCCGGAGGCCTGCCAATATTTAATTGATGACCTATATTAAGGATAGATCAATTAATAAGTCCTTGAAAAATCATGTAATAATTGTGGCATAGAAAGTATGTGTGCCAGAAACTGGAGTCTACTCCAGCTAGGTGCTGCCTACATCCTTGATCTCAGCATGGGCAGATTTGCTATTCAAGGCTTTAACAAAACTTTATATTTATCCCAGATATAGAAATGACTAGGTACATGTTGTAACAGTACAAAAGGACAATTGTTGTATTTACTTTACAGGGGAATTAACCTTCAAACTTTGGTGCAGCCAAACCCAAAAATCACACTGACCATAAAGAACAATAGCTTAATTTCTGAATGTGACTCGTTGCTGTGCTATAAACTCTAGTTTGTTGAAAGCGTACATTGCTAAGCATTTTATATTAAAACACGGTAGCCAATGGAAAGAAAATGTGCATCGGAATGTCTGTGGTAGCCAATTTGCATGTATG
Source organism: Leptodactylus fallax (assembly GCA_947044405.1). Taxonomy (NCBI): domain Eukaryota; kingdom Metazoa; phylum Chordata; class Amphibia; order Anura; family Leptodactylidae; genus Leptodactylus; species Leptodactylus fallax. The sequence goes on from CAMRHE010000045.1 coordinate 877,012, forward strand.
TTGCATGTGGAAATATTCTTAAGGCTAAGGCCCCACGTTGTGGAAACGCAGCTTTTTTTTGTTGCAAATTTTGTGGTTTTTTGAGCCAAAGCCATAAGTGAATTGAGCAGACGGTAGAAGTATAAGAACTTCCTATATACTTCCCATTTCTTTTGTAGCCACTCCTGGCTTTGGCTCAAAAAACCGCAACAAAATCTGCAACAAAAAAAGCTGCATTTCCGCAACGTGGGGCCTTAGCCTAAAGAGGTTTTCTGGGCAAAATATGTTTTTTTAAAAAAGGTCTGTTAGTGTTATTAACGGTTTAATAAGTGCTCCTAAATGCATCTTCTGCATTTGTTTACATGGTGTAGTGTCCTGCTGTCTTAGCTAATGCATCATGATATTTGTAGGCTGACCTGTAGGCTGACTCACACTATCTCCCTCTCACTACCTCCCTCTCACACCCTCTCCCTGTCTCTCTAGCTATCCCGCCCACTGCTAGCCCTTCCCAACTAACTCAGTCCACCCCCACCCCATCATACTTACCTATCTTCCTTCCAGAAGACAGTTCCTCCCTCTTTTCTGCAATCCACCTCTACTGTGCAGGCATGGGAGCCTAATGCTGTGAGGGGAGGGTGTTTAGATTAGTGTAGGAATTACATTTTATCCTGGACAACCCCTTTAAGGTACTGATAAAAAAAAAAATTCCTTCTTGGTGACAGATTTTCTACTACAAGAGAATGGAGTTAATTATTTACACTTGGCGACATTAGCGCGGTCATGCTGGCGGTCAGACTAACATTACCGTTTTGTTACTATTTAACAGCAGTTTTAACTGGTCTGATGAATTTGGAACTCAGCCCCTGATGAATCATTTGAATTCATTCAAATGAATGGGTTTTTAACCAATGCGCCGCTGACCGGTCTGTATCCGATGCCAATCCAGTTCGCCGAGATTTTCACTGGATTGGCGACGGACGGACACCAAGCGCAGGTGTGAACCCACCCTCAATTGGCTTCTATCAGAGTTTTAGTGAACAGGATGTTTTCCCTTCCAAGCCCTGTTGGTGTGGCATTAGGCCAGTAGCCTCTGGGGTAAAAGGGGATACACCTGCTGGAATTTGTGACTAGCTCAATTATTTTATGTAGCCATTTCAGGTTATGTTCTGACATGCATATTTGGATGAGGGAGTTCAGTTAGTGGAGAGATATAGGGTGAGATTATAGCTCTATCCACTGATACGCTGTCTATCCATATTCTATTGCAAGTTTTTCTTGTTAAGAACATAATTAGGCTTAGGATATACTGCCACTTTAAGGCGGTTTACAGCGGACTGCTGTGTTTGGTGGTTTTGTATGATTCTATATTGTGCCCTGAATTAATATATACATTTTATTGGATTATATTAAAAGTGAAGTTTTATATTTTATTGGCAATCAGAGTCTCCCATTAGATTTTCTTTTCTGTGAATGTAATCATTTACACTTGGTTTTGTTGCTTTAAATCTCGTGGCACAAAACATGTATAAAGACAATATGCAACAAGTATAAGAACTTCCTATATATTTTCCATACCTTTTGTAGCCATTCTTGGCTTTGGCTCAAAAAAACTGCAGCAAAATCTGCAACTAAAAAAGTTGCTTTTTCCAGCTTAAAATATCAATGACCTATTCAAAGGTCATCAATATCAGATTGTTGGGGGACTGATACCCAGAACCTCCACCGATCAGCTGTACTTAGCAGTTGATACACAGAAAATGAAGCAGACAACTCTGTTTTTTGTGTAGTGGCTCAACCAAGTCAAATATTTATTGCATTTTTATTTCCCAAAGAAGATGTTTTACATTAAAAAGTCTGTTCTAGTGAAGAATGCCTCTAAAGCAATTAAAAAAAAAACTGAAGAAAACTGGCAAACAGCAGACAGCAGTCGAAAAATCTATCTAAATCTCAAACTGCCTTGGCAGTTAGAGCTAAGGCTACCCAGATGTCTTCACCAGAGCCCACTGCGTGGTGCAACTGCAATCTAAAATCAAACCAGTAAGCTACAGAAAAACTCACAAGCCATGTCAAACAAGGAGAGCAGCTCACTATCCAAATCAGAACCAAAGGAATAAACATGTCCAAGACGTGATCAAGTTCAAGAGCTAATAGTCAAAGCCAAAACAGTAAGCAAGTGGCTATCCAGTAAAACAAGTAAAAGTCAGGAGTACAACAAACCAACAGATATGTTCTGAGCACGGGGACCTAACTAGTAACAATTAATAGCAGGTACATAGGAAGTGCTGAATAGACTTTAAATATCCATCCTCAGCTTATGATTGGTTCAGCATCTCAGAGCTGTGATTAGAGTCCGTGAAAGCTTCACATGTTGGCATGGCAAACTTAAAGCAACAGCAGCAAGCAGTGCTGCAGTGAGCATAAAACATACTGAGAATCCTAGCTATTCAAAAATGCCATATTGATTTAATAAACAATTATTCAGAAAATATTGCTGTTAGTTGCATATGTCTGCTGACATTGATGCTAAAACTGTTGCTAAATATTTGTTCACTTGCTGAGAGTTTATCACATTACTCCACTGCTCCATAGCATGAAGTGACAGCACCACTATGAAATCACTATGCCATATGCTGAGTATGACAGGAATTAGATGGTACTAGCCCTTTAATGTATGGTAGTCCTTCATTTATTCAGTATTTCATTTAATTGTCACTTTATTCTCATTTGGTGCCCCTAAACAAAATCACTTTATCTTTTCCTTGTTTTTTTGTTCTCATGAAAAGAGCCATACATTTTTATGACCGAAAGGCAGTATTAAATTAGTATTGAAGATCAAGTTCTACCATAAATGTTCAGGCAGTATTCTAAGGGGTCTTTTTATTATCACTTAAATGGTAGAACTTATATATCTGCTAAATATACATGAGATTACAATCTAAAGTAACATGGATTAATTACATAGAAAATAAGTTTGTATTGCGTTGGTTGCCATAAAGTCCTATTCTTCCATTATCATATTTTACTTTTATTTTTTTAATTACGCAGAGTATATTATTTATGGTAAAAGTTTCTTTGATATGTAAAAATGATTGTTTTGGGCACATGTGATTTACTCAGTTAATTTGCTAAAGTAAATGTTCCTTTGGTGCCGTCATCGCTGCAGTCAGTTTTTCTAACACATTTTGCATCCGCTGGTTCTGGCTCTCCTCCATGTCTCCTCACATCTCCACATACTCATTCATTTTGTTACTTGCTTTGTGGAGCTTGCTACTATTGTCTTCCAGCCAGCTACTTAAATATCATTCTTTGCAACAAATTATCATGTTTTAATATATTTTGTCGTGCTCAGATCCTCTTGATGTATTGTTTATAATGTCAGCTATTCAAAATGAGCAAAATATGAAATGTAAATAACAGATGATACATTATAAAAAGTAACATGGAAACTACATTACAAGCATGTACTTAAAGGAACGCTACAGCGATGCCTCTGGTCTCTGTCAGTCACTACATTGGCTGCCTATTCAATACAGAATACAATATAAACTTATCATCCTCATCCACAAGGCTCTCCATAATGCTGCACCTCCCTACATTTCCTCCCTCATCTCTGTCTATCGCCCAACCTGTGCTCTCTGTTCACTCAATGACCTAAGACTAAGAACCTCTATTATCAGAACCTCACACTCCCGTATCCAAGACTTCTCCCGAGTTGCACCAATTCTCTGGAATGCTCTACCCTGGTCAATCAGATTAACTGCCAATTTCTACAGCTTCAAGCGCAAACTAAAGAAATATATTTTCAGACACACCTATAACAATTCCTAATGTAAACCCTTCCGCAGTTAGAACCCCTAAAACGAACCCTCCTCTGATCTCGCTCCCGCCTTACCCCACAGGATATGATGCTATTTCATACTAACTTTATATGTCCAGGCGCCATCTACACGTTAAAGGACACAGCTCATACAAGCTTTCTACATGTGTAATGAAAGTCACCTCTATCAAAGAAACGGTCGGACCACTGTATAAGCCATGCTACCTCTGATGCCGCCCCTGCTATCTCTTGTGTCACCCCCTCTACCTCATAGATTGTAAGCTCTTGCGAGCAGGTTCCTCAGTCCCATTGTGTAAATTGACTATTTCTTTGTAATGTAACTTTTTTTGTCTGTACTTGAACCCTACAAATTGTACAGTGCTGCGGAATATGTTGGTGCTATATAAATAAAATGTATTATTATTATTATTATTATTAACCTATCACATGGAAAATGTAGTCCGATTTGCAAGCAGCATGTTATAGAGCAGGAGGAACTGAGTAGATTGATGCATAGGTTTGTGGGGAAATATTCGGTAAAATCATTTATCCATTGAAATCTCTGCTGTTTCTATGGTATAAAGTCAAGGAAGTGGTCCTGTGAGTGATTGATAGACTTCCAACCATGACTACGCATACAAAAATACCTGTCAATCACTGATAAGTCTGCCTTCTTGACCTCAACACAGAAAGATCAGAGATTTCAATGGATAAATGACAGGTTATATCTTCTCCCACAAAACTATATATCATTCTCCTCAGCTTCTTCTTCACTTTAGTATGTTGCCTGCAGATTGAACAGCATTTTCCATATAACAGGGGTTTCCCACCACAAGCATTTATGGCATAGTAAGGGTACTATGACTTGTTTAACAAAAAATACAGCCCACTCACATGGTCAGCATAGTCCTTAGGAAATCGGTTCCCATATATTTCCTCGGAGGCGGAATTTGTCATATAGGAGAATAATGAAAAAAATTCAGCACCAGAAAAATGGACTGAAAACATAACCTTTACTTCATCTTGAGGATGCCATAAAAATTTACATGGATAAGATGCCGCTTAACACTAGAAGTCCCAGAAATTTCGAACTCCCCCTTCAAGTCCTGAAAGAGGGTCAAATGACCCTTAGTCCAAACTGACAACTCTGATGGCTCCAATTAGCATTTCCTTTCATTTGTAAATGTGGCCATTGTCTGAGGAATCTGCAGGGGGGAATTGTGTTGATCCACCTCAGGTCTTGTAAGAGAGTGTAAAGAAAAGAATGTAAGCTGCTCCTGAGTGTCTGCCCACCCCCCAGCTGCATTGTTGTGCTGGGAATATTTGCTAACACCTTAGCAAATTTGCATGCAGCCTTTTGTGCTGTGGGGGATGTGACTGCTTCTCAAAGTAGTCTGCTACTTGAAATCAAAGTACATCTGTAATGTCCTCCCATATCTTGGCAAGGACCCCAGTCGTCCCAGCGGGGAGAGACTGTCCGAAACTGTAGTGATGAGGCTGATGGAATCATTCATGGACAAGGGCAGAACTGTAACCACGAACAATTTCTTTACATCATTGTCACTTGCACAATGACTGCTTAGCCGGAAAACCACTATCCTCGGCACAGTCAACAAGAGTCGCCGGGAAATTCCTCAATCCGCTAGACAGATGGACCGCACTGAATTCACCACTCAGGTGTTTTCAACCACTGATGCCACACTGACAGTGTATGCACCCAAACGAAAGAAGGCCGTCTACATTCTCAGCAGCATGCACAGCGTGGTTGAGACTAAGGATACCAACAAAAGGAAGCCAAACACGGTCACACAATACAACCACACAAAGTGTGCGGGAGTACAGCCTGCATGCAGGAACACGGAGATGGCCATTCGCCGTGTTCTACAACATGATTGACATGGCAGCACTGAATGCTCATGTTCTTTATCAGGCATGCACTGGGGTGCAGGAGAGACGGGTGGACTTCCTGGTTGAGCTTGCAAAAGAGTTAGGTGGCTCTCATGTGACTGAAAAGAAGGCACGCAAGGAGAAACTCCTTCGGCAACAACCTTCCACACCCAGCCCTGGCAAAAGGGCGAAGTGTCAGGTCAACCATCGATGCACGAACAATTGTGCAACTGAGAGATGTGTTTACTGCTACAAATACACGTGTGGCAAATGTACCAGGGACATACCCAGGCAGTGCCAGGTATGTTCCGACAGTGCAGACAGACTGCTGAGTGAGTGCTGAAATGCTAGTCACACAAGAAGGACATGCCACTCACACACACACACACACACACACACACACGCAGCCCCCCACAGCAGCCTATTGTAAATATGTGTGGAATTGTTTTATTCCTTGTATTTTTTTTATTATTTTCATAACAAAAATAAAAAGCATAGAAACAAATAACAGTTGTTCTTTTGTATATTTACATTTTTGTATATTTAGATTCAAGTCAATGGGTGCAGAAAAAAAAAAAAAAAAATCGCAAAAAAAATCACAGCTACTTGCGATATTTTTGTGATCTGTCCCATTGGTCATATAGATCACTCCTCTGGGATTTTTTCGCACGAAAAAAATCGCACAAAAAAAAAAAAAAATCGCAGGAAAATCGCACCTATGAAAAAAATCGCACGAAAAAAAAATCGCAGGTGTGCTTGGTGCCATTGAAATACATTGGCAAATCGCAGAAAAAAATTGCATCGCATTGCGATGCGATTTTCGCGCAATTTTTTTTCGCTAGTGTGCTTGAGGCCTTAGACCAGGGGTCGGCAACCTATGGCACGCGTGCCACTCTTGGCACGCGAGGCTTATTCCCCTGGCACGGCAGCGGACTCCTCACCCAGCAGTTTCGATCGGACCAAACACGGCCGAAACGAAACTGCTATTATTATACTGTGGGGTCTCTTCAGAACCCCGAGTATAATAAGCGGAGCCCCCGGGGAGATGATCAAACATAAAAAACAATGTACTCACTATTCCACGCTCCGCAGCCGCTCTGTACTCTTCGGGCGCTTCTGCCTGCAGGGGCCACTATAGAGCATAATACCGTGTGCAGGGACCACTATGGGACATATACCGTGTGCAGGGTCCACTATGGGACATATACCGTGTGCAGGGGCCACTATGGGACATATACCGTGTGCAGGGGCCACTATGGAGCATAATACCGTGTGCAGGGGCCACTATAGAGCATAATACCGTGTGCAGGGACCACTATGGGACATATACCGTGTGCAGGGGCCACTATGAAGCATAATACCGTGTGCAGGTGTAAGAGACAGCCAATGTTGTCTTAAGCTTCATTTGTCTGTATAAACTGTTAATGTTGAATGTATTTCTGTGATTCTGTTCCTTTAAGACAGCAGCCATTGTAATTGTGACATGATGCTGGAGTGAGACCCCCCCCTTTTATGTCAGCTTGCCTGTTCTGCAGACAGAGTGTGAGCAGAGAAGCAGGAAGTGACGAGACAGAGAGCAGCAGCCATCTTGGCAAGTGTTGTATTGAACTGGTGTGGAGATTTTTCTGTACAGCTAAGCTGTATCTTGGTCCAGAGACAAACAGAGTGTAAAGAGACAACAGGACTAGTGAGTCCACGTGAAAGGAACTGTGCTCAGTGGCTGATCAGTGAGACTGACATTGTGACTGTGTATATGGATACCACAGATAGAGACTCGCAGTGCTGTTGATGTACTGGACGGCACCTGCTAAATCCCGCTTTACATCCCATCTCAGTGTATGGATTCGGCAGGACTGTCAGTGTGCTGAGTGGAATCTGCTGTTAGATTACATTGCATTCAGTTGGTTTCCCTGTCTGTTAAAGAGGACTTCATTTCTCCCAAGATCCTGATAACCGTGAGGAGAGGACGCTTCACTATAAAAGAAAGGACCGACTTTGGGCCCCACCGCGCGCTTCTACGGACTGTAAGCGGTCCACCTGGACCACTGGGGAAAAGGGGGTGCACCCAAATGTGAAGTCAGGGTCAGTTAGGGATAGTTTTGAGTATATTGTTCATTCAGTGTCCATACTGCAGAAGTGGACAGAGTAAAAGTAGAAACCATTGCAGAATTTGCCTTGAAATTGTTCATGCTATATTGTATATTTTGCTTGTCTTTAGCCCTGTCATTTTACCTTTAACTAGCCTTTATTAACTTATAGTAAATATATATTTTTTTTCTTGAACTACCGCGTGTGCGTTCATTTCTGGTTGCGGAGTCCAAACCACCTGCCTTGCTCTCGGTTCACACAGGGGCCACTATAGAGCATAATACCGTGTGCAGGGACCACTATGGGACATATACCGTGTGCAGGGGCCACTATGGAGCATAATACCGTGTGCAGGGGCCACTATGGAGCATAATACCGTGTGCAGGGGCCACTATGGAGCATAATACCGTGTGCAGGGGCCACTATGGAGCATAATACCGTGTGCAGGGACCGCTATGGGACATATACCGTGTGCAGGGGCCACTATGGAGCATAATACCATGTGCAGGGGCCGCTATGGGACATATACCGTGTGCAGGGGCAGCTATGGGACAAATACCGTGTGTAGGGGCCGCTATGGGACATAATACCGTGTGCAGGGGCCGCTATGGGACAAATACCGTGTGCAGAGGACGCTATGGGACATAATACCGTGTGCAGGGGCCACTATGGAGCATAATACCGTGTGCAGGGGCCGCTATGGGACAAATACTGTGTGCAGGGGCAGCTATGGGACAAATACTGTGTGTAGGGGCCGCTATGGGACATAATACCGTGTGCAGGGGCCGCTATGGGACAAATACCGTGTGCAGAGGCTGCTATGGGACATAATACCGTGTGCAGGGGCCACTATAGAGCATAATACCGTGTGCAGGGGCCGCTGTGGGACATATACCGTGTGCAGGGTCTGCTATGGGACATATACGGTGTGTAGGTGCCGTTATGGGACATATTGCTGTGTGCAGGGGCCGCTATGGGACAAATACTGTGTGCAGGGACTGCTATGGGACAAATACTGTGTGCAGAGGCAGCTATGGGACAAATGCCGTGTGCAGAGGCAGCTATGGGACATATACCATGTTGAAGGGGCCGCTATGGGACATAATACCGTGTGCAGGGACCACTATGGGACATTATTCTGTATAACGGTGTGTTTTCTATATTAAGGATGTGTTTTTGCACAGAAAACTCCGGCTTTGTTTTTTTTTGTGCAAAAATGCACCAGTTTTACATTGAATGAAAAAGTTCCAAATATAGCTGCATCCAGATACATAGTGTGTATTCATCATAAGGATGCCGCCATACGGGGCTCCTGGACACAATAAATTTACCACTAATTGGGGGCTGCACATGGACTTTCATTGCTTCTAATCAGAAAGTACAGGAGTGTCCCAGGAAATAGCAGTAAACGCATGTGTCCTAAAGCATCTGGTGGCAGCACTTCTGTGTTATGGTTTGTGGTATATGACTTTAGTTTAGGGGTCGTCAGACTTACAATTATTGACCGGCACTCCGAGTACCTCATCTTTGATTTTTTTTATTAAAATCGGCACGCCGAACAAAAAAGGTTGCCTACCCCTGCCTTAGACAAATGCTTCTGGTCATTACTCACAGCTGTACCTTGCTCTAAAATTTCTAATTCTATTTAAAATATATAAAAAATGATTAATTGTTTCAGTGCTTTTTTGCTCAAATAAAACTAAACTTAATACAATATGTATAGTCTTTATATTATCAAATACAATAAACTGAATAGAACTAACTAGACACTAAATGGCTAAACTCAATGGAAAACAACAACCTCCTGTGGTGTGACAGTAATGGCCTTAATTACAGAACAAAAGACGGTGATTATAGGATGTTAGATAAAATCCTTCAGGTCATTCGACCCGTCTCTGGGTTCCAAAGGTAGAAATGTTAAATGACCCCTTTCTGGGACTTCTAGTGTTAAGCGTTTCGAGGCACTGAGCCTCTTAGTCATAGCATAAAAATCAGCAGCACAAAACACACCATATAAAGGCCGCATGATGTCAAAACACCTGATCATTAATTGATCCTGGACAACAACACCCACTTCAAACAACACCCCATTTAACCCCATAAGTGGTAACACTTCCCAACAAATACAACATCTTAGATGCAATGTGGAAAAACCATAAATATACATATAAACAAATACATATAAAACATATAACTATATAAAATGTTTATTAAAAAAAACATGTATGGAATTCCTATCCATTATATGTATAACCAATGTATAAATAGATATTCAAAATAACAAAACGGCAGAGGTTACTTGCCTGTTATAGAAGAGTACCATGGGACATGGGATGAGGCCGCAAATCTTTATGGCATCCTCAAAATGAAGTAAAGGTTACGTTTTAATTACATTTTTCTGGTGCTGGAGTTTTACATTATTCTCCACTATTGCTTGTTTGTCTTAGCTTCTCCTATTTGGTAAAATGTCTTAGTTTCTCCTGCTTGGAACAATGTCAAGTCCAGGTGAAGCCCACTAATGCTTGCATAATAGCAACCTAATAATTGGTTGATTCAAGCCAATTATCAACTGGTGGGCTGGCGCTGCCACTAATGTTAAGAATGGAATACCAAGAAGAAGTGCATGGGCAGACATTCTCTATTATACTATAAAGTAGATAAGAAAATGCACGGTATAATATTGATATTGGTATATTTTTGTCACTATTGTATGAAAAAAAAAGGCGATAAGCAATCGCAGATTTCAAAAAATTTTGAGAAACATGGGCTTTAACCTATGCCATGCATGTACTGTATATTGATTTTCCTCTCTATGAGCAAGGGGGAAGGCTTTTTATAGCATGTCATGAAATTCCCAGGAAACACTGGGCACGTGTATTTTGGAAAAACTGTTTTATTTATTTAGGCTCACTAAAAGCTAGTCACATAAAGACCCCTTTTGTCTTTATCAGTATGTGTTGTTGGTAGTTGAATTTTTATAACTTAATTTTGCTTTTTTCCTGATTCATTAATTTTGAAACCCTTGTAATTGTCCATTAATAATATAAAAAAGAATAGAATTTCCTCATAAATAGCCCAGAACAGTAGCTTAATAGACAAAAGTCAATCAAAAGTCAATGTACCTCCACATGTCTGATCTCTAACAATTAATAATCAGAATCATTTTTAACTGTACGTCCCCAGTGAGTTGACTCCAATTGGTTGGCTGCAAAAATTCCATTTTGTTTTAGGTTGCTGCCAGATTGCATAAAGTCTGGGAAAAATGAGTTTTAACCTTTGTGAAGGTGACCTGATTATGCCATGCATGCCAATCTGTTAAGTGTTATATATCAAAACATGCTTTACATGGCCAGATGGCGGTGAGAAAGGTAATTTCAATATATCAAAGTAGAAGAAAAAATCTGAAATGTGAGAATCGTATTTAAGCCAACAACAAAAGATCTTTGATCATTTGAGTTGTAACTGCATTGATTTATGCAATGGATTTTATGGAAGAAAATCGGAGAAACCCATTTGTATCTTTGAACTTTATCTTTGGTGTTGTAGAATATTCTTTGCAGCTTACAAATCTGCATAAGTATGCATTATGATGAAATCAATAACTTAGGCCAAAAATCTAATTCTGACAACTATTAATTTAAATACATTGACTCTGTACATAGGGAAGCAACTCTAGAATACAGGCAAAATGCTGAATATATTAGCACCGTCTATAAGTAACAATACAACCACAACCATGAAAAACTCATCAGACAAAATATCATATAATTCATATTTATTAGTTAAAAATAAAGACAAAGAAAATAGAAAACGAGGATGTGTAGAACAGAGACCACAATGATGTGCATATTAATAAAATGGTATAGGGACCAATATCCACATACTGTGATACATGGATTGAGAATAATGCAAATAGGACCACACAGGTTGTACTGCCAGCAATATTACAACTATAGATACTTGGCCGAATGTAAGCCTGAAAAAAACAACCAAACGGCTAAAAGCCTATGGGGTATAATAACCAGGCGGCCAAGAAAGTCTATTATACATAGATACTGCAGCACAAACAACATGGCGCTACAAAAAAACAGCTATGAACAATGCATCACAAAATGAACCATATAAAAGAAAACCATACCGACCAGTAATGATGCACATGCCCAAACACGCGTTTCACTGCAATGGCTTCATCAGGGGGAGTAACCAGAAGAGGTCATTGCTGTGAAACGCAAGGGGTATAATGTAACTAGTGATGTCACAATATAATAATAATGCACCCATGGATGTCACAGTGCAAGGAAAATATATACAGTGACGTAACAGGAAATGAACAATTAATATAGTGATGTCACAGTACAAGGATAGTCTACAAACAGTGATGTCACAGTACAAGGATAATTCACAACATGATTTCATATCACAGAAAAAAATTATTACTGATATACTTATAAGCATAGCAAATATAAAGTAGTGATGTCACATGCATGTAAAATGTATACATTATGTCATACAGTGATAATACTGAAAGTGATAATACAGTGATGTTATAGTACATGAATAATATAAAAAGTAATGCTGTGTAGTACAAAAATATATATAATGAGGCCTGTTCAATTTCCTAGGTCCCCTTTCATAGCCGTCATTAAGGCCTCATGCACAAGACTGCAGTTTTTATCCGCAATTGCAAATCAGTATTTGCAGACAGTAAAAACGACCACTGTCGTGTGCAGGAGGGCTAAATGATCTCATGTCTGAGTACAAATGGAACCCCTTAGTTGTTGGGCCCCATAGCAGGTGCTATGCCTGCTGCAGTACCCTGGTAGTTATGCCTATGCTTCCAGGAATTTAATGTCATAATAGTAAAATCTTTGTATAAATTCACTTCAATATAGACCACCATACACCATATTAAATACAAATCAAAAGCACATCGAATATTAGGGAAAAATCAGTGTGTGGTAAACGTTAAAAGTGTGCTCAAGTCTGCAGTTAGCTGCGCTTTGTTTTATGTTGGGTGATGATTTAATTTATCATGCAGAACATATGTTAACTACTTGACAGTATGTACTGCAGTGAATGTGCCACAGTTTCAGCTTCCCTTTGAAATGTCAAGTCTAATGTCCAGAAATGGCTTGCTCAAGAAAATGTACAATGGCTTTCTTATTTTAAGGCTTCATTTATCCAACCCTCATAAATCAGTAATGACTAAATTCTTTTTATTGCCACGGGCTGATTAAATTAGCTGCGTGAATAAAGTACTTGGAATGATCTATTTTGCTGTAGATATTATGAGATTTAAAAACATCAATCCTTAAACTCTATACGTTTTGACACACAAAAATTTGTTATAAACTGAATGGGCTCCCTAAGTGTAAAACTGGAATAATTAAAAAAAAAAAAATGAGTGAGTATCTTTGAAAAACTGGGGATACCACAATGTCATGCAATTGTATAAAAATAACTATCCCTGTCTGGAGCATTAGGGGTTACCTTTAAACAGATCTGTATTATTTTTTTAATTTCCCACTGCTCACATAGCACCAACATATTCCACAGTTTTTCCTCATATTCCTCTATATAGAGACTGTCAGCACTCACATCAGACCCTGTGTAGGGCCTTGCACACACACACGGGTCAATTAGCACTGTATGAGTAGTAGGAATGTATGATGAAAACTACGCCCATATGTGGTGGGCAGGCAAGAACCATACAGACATTTCCCATGATTGAACTTGAATCTATGCCTATGACAAATCTACGTGTCTCTAAGAATGCATTCATCTTCATCCCCATTTCACCACCAGCTCTAATAGTTCTTGCTGATACAGCTATCCAAAGTCACAATTTTTCATACAGGACCCTATTTAGGTAAAAAAAAAAAAAAAAAGACTTTTCTCTTTTTTCAACATTTTTCTTTTTGACATTTTTATAGGCTCAATAATAATAATAATAATAATAATAATATTATATATATATATATATATATATATATATATATATAATTTTTTTTAACACAGCTTCTCTATAGGGCAAAACCCAGATCTACGTAGTACAACGTAAAAATGTAATCTAATAATACAATGTAAACATGTAATATAATAATGTCATGTAATATAATAATGTCAATATGCATGTTTCAAGTAGCCAGGGCTTATGACTCTAGTTCCCCACCACCTGTAAAAGTAGTGAACTCACTGTATTACATAGATATTTAGCATACAGCATCTCAACCAGCCTATGCCCCCATACAATTATCTGGGTAAATTATTTAACTACCCAAGGTACTATTATACAAAATTTAGTATTGGGTGACTGAGATGACTTCTAGGTGCAGAGTCAAACTAGTCAGTATCCTTTTTTCATGGGCTTGCCTTCACAATGCCACTGCAGGGGCTTTAATCACCAATCATTCTTCTGTGTCTTGCTACTGCCTGCTGCTGAGGCTTCCTTCTGTGTGAGCTCATATCCTTGGCCTTTAGAGCTAAGATGGCCCTAGTAGCAAAATATATAATAACTTTATATATATTTGTTATGTTTGTTATATATGTTTTATAATGTATCTTATTAAAGAAAAATGTTCCCTTCTCCACTTAATAGGTTGCTATCCTCCTCCTTATCCTCACTCAGTCTGTTTATTTATATCGTTTATTTGTATTCAACTCACACAGAAGGATTCTATGAGTTTATGAGAGAGGATGGTGAGGAGAAAGCTGTTAATGGATTTATTGCCTCATTTTGGGCAGTGGTAGACTCATTTATTAAAGATTCAGCAGTGTTAAAAGAGATTTCTGTCTCACTCACTGTGTAGCAGATTGAAACAGCAGTGGTTATTTATGTGTGTTTTCTAGCGGCCCCCTTCTTCCTGCCCCCTTTCCATAGACTTGGAGAAGTAACAGTGAAAATAACTCAGCCTGATAAATGGACAAGGAAACATATTTCTTTAATAAGTTATATTAAATATTTTCTTATATTCACTATTTATGTTTTTTTTATTATCATTGGAAGTACACTTTAACTATCCTGAGGAGTATGTACCTTGATCAGTCCAGCTGATACTTCCTATCCAGTAAAAGCAGATACAAGGATTCACTTAACAGGACCTGTAAATGAAAAAAAAAGTTGTACCCAAGAAGTTCATGTTTATAGTTATCAGCATAAGTCGATGGTCAAGGATTTCCCTGTTCCTATTCAATAAGGAAGTAAAATGAATTACACAGCTCAAATGCCTGTTTAGGACAAGGCCAGATGCAGCCTTTGTTTTATGTTAGGCTCACCAGGATTCTCATTTCGACAGATTATCTGCATCAGTAGGACATCACTGTTACTTTATAATGTAAAAAGAACATAAAAACCTTAGAGGATGGAAATATTGTATATAGATAGTAATGTTAGATAGCAGTGTGTTCCATGGACAAGGCCGTTTACATGCACAAAGGGTGCATATTGATTAATCATGCAGATCTAAAACAAGCAAGCTCATATATACTAAGTTAAGGTTGGTGCCACATAATGTACTTGGATGCCAATCTAGCCACATCCCGTCTGCAGGACACTGATGCTTTCACTTCTCTGTAAGTGAAACACTGATTCATTTCAGCAGGATATAATTACTGGCCGCTCAGTTTTGTTGTTACCGCTTGGCCAATAATTAAATAATTTAATTTAATAATTAAATTAAATTAATTTAATTTCCATTGACATATATAGAAGTAAAAGCATTGGGGATGGGATGCTGCTGTACCAGCATCAAGGTACATCATGTGGCACCACCCCACCCTTATCATACGGTACATCAGTCTTACTAATTTGCCCCATTGTATTTGAGGGTAATTAAGTAAAAAATGTTCTATGGACTAGTTAGTTTCACTTCTTAACCACTTCATGCTCAGACATGTGCGGAAGATCTCAGCTGTGACTTGCTGCTGAAATCTGGCAGCAATTGAAGATAACTCAGATTTCAGGTGTTTAACCACTTTGATGTCATGCTAAGGGGCATATAAGGAGCTTTTTACTGTTGTAGTGCCCTCATTGAGCCCCCCATGCTGCAATTGAGGGAGTCAATGTGATGCTATGGTGACCTGTGGCCAGTGTCGGACTGGGATGTCTAGGGCCCACCAGTGGAATTGTTTCTAGGGGCCCACCATCAGAACCCCTGCAGATCAGCGGTACCGAGACAGGGCGGCTAAAGGTAATAACATGTCGGGAGCCATGCTGCTCACCCACTATACCATGTGCACCACTGCACTACCTAAACCTACTGCTACACCTTGTATGGCAAGTGAACAGTGTGGCTCCTAGAATTGTTACCATTACCTGTAGCCGCACTGTCCTGGAAAAGCTGATCTGCAAAGGTCCTGGCTGTTGTATCATCGTAGATGTAATATTGATGGCCTATCCTAAGGACAGGCCATCAATATTAGGAAGATGGATAAATCCTTTAAAGAGGTTGTCGAAGGAATTGGAGCAACCCATGTAGCTGGCGGGAGGTGTAAAGTAAAAAATAGGTAAATTAAAAAGCATACTCACCTGTCCCCGACGCTCTGTTGTCCGCTGCCAGTGTCCATTCAGTCTCATGCCGGCGACTCCTTGCTGGAAGTCCTGCACCTCATGTGATCGCTAAGACCAATTAGGTACAGGATTTCCAGAAATGAGGCGCCGCCATGAGACCGAACAGACACAGGCAGGGGAACACGGGGTGCTGGGGACAGGTGAGTATGCTTTTTTAAAAATTTTCTTATTTTTACACCTCCCTGGCGGCCAACACAGTGGTCGCTACAGTTTCTGGACAACCTCTTTTAAGGGGTTGTCTGGGCCAAATTTTTCTATGGTCACTTCACTGGTCCCCCCACATAGTGGCCTCTTCACTGGTCCCCCATACTGTATGGGGAATAGTGATGGAGTCATTATATTGAGTGGGAGCAGTGATGGGGGCTAACATCCTGTGGAGGGGACATTAAACTGTGTGGGGCATATTAAAGGGGTTGTCCAGGGTTAATCTTTTTTATGGCCTATGCTCAGGATAGGCCATAAATACCTGATCGCTAGGGGGCTGACACACGGCCCCATCAGCTGTTCGGAGCCAGTTTTGGTGCCTGTTCTGTACACAACACAGGGCCGGAAGCAGACAGCTCCATCCGCTGTATAGCAGCCCGGCGCCTTCACTGCAGCTCAGCTCCTACTGACTTCAATAAGTGCTGAGATACAGTGAAGGTGCCCGGCTAATATACAGTGGACAGAGCTTTCTGCTTCTGGCCCCGTATTGTGTACAGGACGGGCATCAGAAGTAGCTCCGTACAGCTAATCAGTCCGGGGTCAGCCCCCTACAGATCAGGTATCTATGGCCTATCCTGAGGATAAACCATAACAAATTATGCCTGGACAACCCCTTTAATATACCCCCCAGGGCCCCCTAATGCACCACACTTTAAAGAGATTGTCCAGTGTAATTTTTTTCTTTTTTATAATTAGTCTGGGGGAGGTGAATCCCCCCCTACCCCCCCCCCCCCCCAAAAAAAAAAAAACATGCTAAACATACTCACCTGTCTCCGGTGCTCTGGTGTCCTCCCAGCACGGTCCGGTCCTGCAGCTCCGCTGTCTTCTTTTTGTCGGAATTCCTCACTGGCTATGACGTCCCAGGTCCCTTCCCTTAGGCCGCTGATTGGCCTCAGGGGTCACGTGACGTCACAGGTAGTCATGTGCAGAGGGAACTTCAGCTGGAAGAAAACAACAGAGCTGCAGGACCGATCTGCGCTGGGAGACACTGGGGACAGGAGAGAAAGTTTGTGGGGGGGGTTTTATTGTTTTGTTTTTTTCACCTGCCCTGGCGTAATTAAAAAAAAATGAAGGAGCCACTGTATGGAGTATAAGCTCCACAGTGGCCCCCACACAGTATTATAAGCTCCACAGTGGCCCCCACCCAGTATTATAAGCTCCACAGTGGCCCCCACCCAGTATTATAAGCTCCACAGTGGCCCCTACCCAGTATTATAAGCTCCACAGTGGCCCCCACCCAGTATTATAAGCTCCACAGTGGCCCCCACCCAGTATTATAAGCTCCACAGTGGCCCCCACCCAGTATTATAAGCTCCACAGTGGCCCCCACCCAGTATTATATGCCCACAGTGGCCCCCACCCAGTATTATAAGCTCCATAGTGGCCTCACCCAGTATTATAAGCCCCACAGTGGCCCCCACCCAGTATTATAAGCTCCACAGTGGCCCCCACCCAGTATTATATGCTCCAAAGTGGCCCCCACCCAGTATTATAAGCTCCATAGTGGCCCCCACCCAGTATTATATGCTCTACAGAGGCCCCTGCACAGTATTATAAGCTCCATAGTGGCGCCCACCCAGTATTATAAGCTCCACAGTGGCCCCCACCCAGTATTATATGCTCCAAAGTGGCCCCCACCCAGTATTATAAGCTCCACAGTGGCCCCCACCCAGTATTATAAGCTCCATAGTGGCCCCCACCCAGTATTATAAGCTCCACAGTAGCCCCCACCCAGTATTATAAGCTCCATAGTGGCCCCCACCCAGTATTATATGCTCTACAGAGGCCCCTGCACAGTATTATAAGCTCCACAGTGGCCCCCACCCAGTATTATAAGTTCCATAGTGGCCCCCACCCAGTATTATAAGCTCCACAGTGGCCCCCACCCAGTATTATAAGTTCCATAATGGCCCCCAACCAGTATTATAAGTTCCACAGTGGCCCCCACCCAGTATTATAAGTTCCATAGTGGCCCCCACCCAGTATTATAAGTTCCATAGTGGCCCCCACCCAGTATTATAAGTTCCACAGTGGCCCCCACCCAGTATTATATGCGCCCAATAGCCCCCTCCGCTCCACTTCGGTGCTATTATTATACTTTGGGGTCTCCTCAGACCCCAGAGTATAATAATCGGGGGTCCAGGGGAAGTGATTAAAAATAACAAACATTCATACTCACCTTGACTTACCTTTCCTTGGCAGCCTCGCTCCATCCTGTCGTCTTCAGAGTCTTCAGGCCCTTTTCCGACGACACTGCTGAGGCCTGTGATTGGGCCTCAGCGGTCACGTGGGGGCGCACCGACGTCATTACGTGGTCGCGCCCCATGTGACCGCTGGGGCCTAATCATAGACCTCAGTCACATGACAGAAGAGCGCCGAGAGGACGCTGTGCCCAGGAGAGGTGAGAATATGTATTTATTATTTTCAGTCACCTCCCCTGGGCTGCCATCTATTAGAAAGGGGCCTGCAATATGACAGGGCCCCTTTCCAATAACAGTATGTATAGTGGTCCGGGGCACCGGCCATCTCCAGCTGGCCCCGGGCCCCGTACCCTGCCGGGTCCGGTCGCGGTCGCACCCCCTGCGACCGCGATCGTAACGCCACTGGTCAGGGGCCCGATCGGGATGGTCAGGATCCCGATCGGGCTCCCATGAGATGAGGACTAATAGTCGGGGCTCGGGGCCCACCGGTGGATTCACAAGAGTTAACAGGTCAGGTGTCAGATAGTGGAAGAGAGCTGTTGGGTCTAAACAAAACCAACAGAATTTTGAGTATTAAAAGCTGTTCTGTATATTTGTACATGAATGTGAAACCTGAAATAATGTGAAATCAATGCAGAAAAGTGAAGTAATACAATTCAATTTATTATTTTCATTTTAACTGCTGAATTTTGTAAAAGGTAAAATTAAAAGAGCATAATGTATACCATGCAGTATACCTTTTTGTGGTGGTCTATTAAATGTAAACGTACACTAACACTTTACTATACAGTAAATAGTATTATAGAGGCAGCCCATGCTATGGTTCCCTTGGAGGAAGTTGTCCTGCCCTGTTTAGATTCAACTGCTTAGCTACAGAGTTGCGAGAACCTGTGAAAAGAAGAGGGGGAAAGGATAGTCCCAAGGGTTATGAAGGCAAAAAACAAGTCGTTCAGTCCTTGTGGTGGACGTTTCTCCATAGTGGAAGGCCCTAATCTTTGTCACCAAGATGTCTACTTCTCTTATGTATTCTACTGCTGATTATTTTGCCTCTGCTATTCGAATTTGAAGTCAAAGCTACTTCCTGACAGTTTGAGACATCTTAGGTGTGTAGCCTGCTTTAGCCTTGGCACTCCATGTTCAAAATGTATTTAAATGGGAAACTGTAAGACATTTCTGAAATGGTAGTCAGCATCTTGTTATGTCTTGGAATACTGGCATTAGACCGTAAGTTTCTGTGGTCCAGTGTTTTATATGGTGCAATACTTGTATTTGTGTTATATAATTTATTTAGTATTACATATTTAAGATCAATACAATTCAAAACGATAATTGATAGAAACATAGAAACATATTATTTGTATTATACTGTGCAATTTTACACTATTAAGAATTTGATATGGTATTGTCCATTACATATTATTGCATTATGACACTACTCAGTGTGAATGTGTCACCGTTCAGTGTGGACCTGTCATTAGATACTAATTTTCTGCAATTTTAACCTTTTGCTGTAGAGTCTAGTTAACACATAATATGCTTTGCACACCCTGCACAACACTTCACAATGTCACCGCACAAAGAAGCAACATTATAATTTTAGCCTTTGGTATGAAATAATATCCACGGTAAATTGATAGCCATAATGACATTTTACAGCAATAAAGACCTGTTCTGCATTTAGCAACATTTGGAAAAGGGGAAAAACATAGAGCATAGCCTATTGTTTAGAAAATGGTTCTTTGCATGAACACTTAGTAGACAATGAGGCTAAGACAAGATCTAAAACTGATGTGCTGGAAATCTGTTAGGTACCAGATAAATATAGTAGTAATGTACATGTAGCTCATGGTCTTGGTATTATATAATGACTTCATGCAGCTCCGATAGAGGGATTTTTTTTTTGTTTTTTTCCTCTAGAGGTCTTTGATATTTAAACATCATTTGATATCCTCTGTCTCTCTATATGCCTTGTATGTCAGCCCTGGGCTTTTCTGTCAACCTTTAAGGCATGTGAATGCTTCCTAAGTATTATATTTATTAACATAGACATCAAGGACTGACAATATCACAAAGAACAGTAATTAATTATACTCTGCAATGACTCTGTACAATCACTCCATTAGATTGCTAGCCAGTCTCATACAAGTGAGCTTTTTTTCTTGGCTTGAGATATGCAAAGATTAGTGGCATAAGATGACCAGTTTTGAAAAAATGGACACACACCAATATGTAGTTATGATCAATGAACATAGAGATGGCAATGTAGTTGGAAGAGGGATTAAACAGGTAGTATTTTCAATAAAAAAAAATTGTAGATCACGGGTAAAACAGGATATAAGATTAGGTACATAGTATATGTCACTGTAACTATTGAGTAGTGAATCAGAGACACTGACCTAACTATAGGGGTTGCAGTGGGAAGCTTGTGTGCACAGGCATCTTGTGAACAAGTCTTCATGGTGGTCTGGGTCCAGATAGAGAAAGAAAGAAAATGTAAATGCTGCTAAAATGCATGAATAGAACACAACTGACAGTTCCGAGGAGAAGTTGCACAGGGTGCCCAAGCTGATCTTCTATACCAGGGTTCATAAGCATCTTAATACAGTGCAATTGTTCCTCACTGGCAAAGTGGCCATGTGTGTGCTGCTTGACATTCCAAGCGGCTCTGCCATGCATAGCATAGTGGTATTGGTTGGGAGATAAGAATGTTACAGTTCTCTGGCAGGGTTATATTATTACACAGAATTGTCCTTGTACATGAATTTATCTGCCCAAAATCTTAACTATTAAGTAGCTTTCCAGAAGTCATAATTTTTGTAGCAAATTTTATGGGTAGTTTTCTGTTAACATATTGTGAAGATAAGGATTCTCAATTCCACAATCTAATGCATAATCTTTTAGCCTTGCTGATAGATAGTCTAAATGAACAGAATAACATAAAACTGATAAACTTATCTTAAAGGTTTCATGAACTTAATACACTGATTTATACTGACCAAGACAAATGAAACTATTCTGTTTTCATATATTTCTATCAAATGGCTCTTTCCAGTACATGATCCATCATAGTTTTTTTTTAAGCTATAAAGCATCATATTATATGCAGCTTGGACTTAGGGTCAATGTCTGTAACAATGTCTGTTTTTAATGTCTGTAAGTATAAATGATTGGGGCTGACACATTCACCCTAAGTTCAATATACAGTATATTAAATACAAAGACACTAATTTGCTTATCTTCAGGCATAAACAAATTAGAAAATGATAAAATTAGTACCAACTATTGAAAGTTAGCTCCCTAAAGATTAATGCTTGGTTTTCAAAGAAGACTAAGGGCAGAATCTGGGAATAATAACCAAGTCAGTGCAACTCCTCCAAAAGGAAGAGGTTCACATATGCTGACAGCTATTTAGAAGTTTTTGACTGTCATCAGTGCAGAGTACGGTACTGGTGGCTGTCTGAGAGGTCTTGATGTGGGTCAGAAGGGGTAATGTATCTCATTAGGGAGAGACTTATTAGATACAGGGACATGTTAGACTCATGTTGAGTCATATTTTAAAGCTGGCCATAGGTTGACTATCAATGATATAACAGTTTTCAGCCATGACTCTTTCAATAAAAACATATGCTAATATATGAAACATTAAGCTTTTGTGGGGGTGCTAATGTAAAGGATATTGCTAGTAGCAGAGTATTGTATTAAATTGTTGTATTGATGTCCAAAAAGTTTTATAATGTTCTATATTGGTTTTTATTGTTTTTTAGACTTGTCCAGCTGTACGCTAAAAAGTGGATGTGTAACTGGGAGTAATGCCTTCTCTTAGTTTTCTAGAAAATGGGTGAAGTTATCCATAGTTTGGCAGCCCTAGCCTTTAGCCAGTGTTTAGGCCTGCTTAATGAGTTGGTATTTAGGTGCAGTTGAGTACAGTACATGCCATCAGACCCTATAGCTTGCAGAAAAAACCTTGTGTAACCAAACATCTCCTCTGCTGTACCAGTGAAGAAACCTTGGTATCCATGGCCAAAATGTGCCCTGCAATTTTGCAGTAGTGGTAGAGAGAGAGGGTCAAGTCCCGGGGGTCACCCAAGATTTGTAATGGTGGAAAGGGAAAAGGGACTAGAGCAGATGTCACTCCATTGTGGATGCTGCTTGCTACAAGCAAATTGTGCCTCCATGTTTCTCTGTGACTGGAAGAACTTTCTAAGTAAGCTGTTCTGTGAGCATCTTATATTGTACTACCTTGTCTCATTCATAGCCACAATCAAGGGCACACAAAAACACCATCGCACAGGAAACCCACAGCAGGAAGTGACCTGGGTAACTCTCTAATATCCCTCAAATGCTAATTTCCCCCAACACTGTGCCGCCTTAGATCTTGTAAGAGGCTTTGACATAAAGCCACCATGGCATGAGAAGAAGTGAGTAGTCATCATTTTGGGTCTCCTCCACCTTCACCGGAGAATTGCACTATTTAACTATACCTATTTCAGCCATGGTGTAAACTGAAAAGGCATGTTGAGAGATATTCCAACAGCAGAATCCAACAACCTATTTATACTGGGCATTATATTATTGGTAGATTCCATTATGGTTTGAGAAAGCCATGTTCGACATGTGGACTGTATGTACAGTAGTCAGGTACCATTTAATAAATAATGAAAATCTAGCTATGCCAGTATGATGCTTGATACAACCTACAGTAAACTGGCCATACAACCTACAGTAAATATATAATTGCAAAAAAAGTAATGGATTCAAAAAGGGAAACCAATATACTTGTTTTATTTTTTGCCCACAACCAACATCCAAGTACCTGATGGCCTAGACATCTATCAAGTATTGTGCGATCTATATGAGGTGAAGTTTTTTTGCTGTAGTATTATATATAATGACAGCCCCATACATGTATATATAACCCTAATAAAAATGTTTATTCTTGTACTTCTCATATCATATTTAGATATGTTCCTAAGTCACAACAAACTATTACTACAATTTCTTGTTAGGTGTCAGATACTTTGTATACCATGTAATAGCTAAAGCACAATCATTTTTTGTGGCTTAACTGTACAAAGTGAAAATAACTTGGAAGATACAGTAAATAAGATCTACCAACACCCTATTTGCAACGTGGCATTTTATGTACCTATTAGTACATTGCAGTTGTCTTAATGGTTTTGGATTTACAGAATACACTTTAAAAGCCCATTAAAACCTTAGCAGTCTCCTCCTAAAACTGTTTTAGTAGCTCCTTTAATGTCAGAATGAAGCATCACAAGATAATGCTCTTATAAGCTAATTGTTGCAATATCTCATTTTTCAGTGTTCTTTTACATACTGACGTTTATCGTTTCAATGGCACAAGATCTAATGCATTCCAGATAAATGGTATGGAGACTATATAAGCTGGAAAAAGTGCCAATGCTTATGTATAGTGCATTGTTAAAAATGATGCTAATCCACAGAGCATTGGAAATCCTCCTAAAATTTTATTATTTCCATTTCATATAATCTTGATGACAGGATATGGCAGTCATCAGCCTCTTCAGTTAGAAACTACCTCCATTTATGGAATGTAAAGATAGCCATTGCTACAACAGAAAAAATGTGGAATTGCAGATTGTAATATTTTATCATGAATTGGATTGGTTGATGTAGGATCAATCAACTGAAAGCACAAAAGGACCAGTCATGTAGAAAAGTGTTCAGTAAAACATAATAAACTTACATTTTTTCTTTTTTTCTTTCAAGTTGTACAAGTCATATTAGTTTTAGCATTAGAGACTGAAAAGGGGTTTATAAATCTGACTATCAAGTACAGTACCCTGTTAAGTACTCTCATCTATTAAAGGGAGTCTAGTGCCTCCCCGAACCCTTTAAATTGCCCCCATAGTGATATAGATGCCATAACACTGCTAAAAATCATACCTTTTTAATGTTTGCTGCACACAGAGCACAGGGGACATTCCCTCAGGTTCCCAAGCACCACTCTATCTTATGAATCCACACCTCTGTTCATGTTTGTGTTGTCCCTATAAATTGGAAGCTGCTCTGACGTCACCATCCCCTCGCTATTACAGTCTTCCCTTTGAAACGTCTCTTCCACATGTGCAAGATTTTGTTTAGCGGATAGGGACCTGAGGGAATGCCACCTGCGCTCCATGTGCCTAATTTGCATTAACATGTAGTGAGTGTAAAAAGATACTGCTGCAGCACAGCACAGCACTGCACACTCACTCATCAGCAACATCAGCAGCACTGCTCCTGCTCCATTAGGGATGCCCCGCCTCCTGGATGATGACTCATCCTTGCTCCCCTGGCTCCGACCACTCATCTGCATCACTCTGTTGCCGCCGTCAGCCAGGGCATCTCAGCAGTGGAGTGACCTGACACAAGTTACAGTGGGCAAAACTCCTCCTGTCTACCCAGCACCAGTTTGCAGTAAGGCTCACGTGGTCTCCCTCCTCTCACCCCAGCTAGATTCTGCTGCCTGCCTGGAACCCTTCCTGTGCCCCCTGGTTCACCTGCTTACACAAGAAGTAAGCATTAATTCTATGTTAATATGAATGTAGGTAATGCTATGAAATGTATTTATCCTCTATGCTTCAGATAGAGGATAAATACCGGATTGGTGGGGGTCTGACTGCTGAGACCCTCGCTGATCCTGAGGACAGGGGTCCTTTTTCCCTCTGCTGCGAATTCAGCCTGACCGCAGCCAGCCTGAATATAGGTGTGTCACTTGGTAGATATACAAACCCATGCTCCTATTCTCTTCAATGGGAGCACCATAGATAGCTGAGTATTGTAGTTCAGCTATCTTTGGCACTGCCATCAAAGTGAATGTGAGCATGGGTTTGTATATCTACCAAGTGATGCGCCTATATTCATGTTGGCTGCAGTCAGGCTGAATTCATAATGAAGATAATAATTACCATAAGCCGGTGGTTAGAATCAGTGGTTGTCTCAGTAGACACCTATCAATCAGATATTTATCCTCCATTGTAAGGATAGAGGATATATATTTCTCATGGCATAAACTCCTTTAGGCTAAGGCCGCAGCGAAAAAGCACATCATGGTTTTTCCCACAGCGCTTTTCACGGAAAGTCTGCAGAGTTTTCCTCTGCAGACTTTCTGTTTCAATTATACCTATAGGGAAACTGCCGGTGTTTCCATAGGTATAATTGACAAGCTGCAATTTCCAAAAAGGCTATGCTTTTTGGAGCTTTTAAACTGTAAGTATTTTTCTGCACTGTGTGGATGGAATTCACTAGAATCCCATCCACTTTGCAGGGACTGTAAAACACTGTGGTTTTTGCTGCGGCGTTTCCGCTGCAGTAAACTGCAGTGTTTACACTACGTGGGGCGCTGGCCTTAGACTGAGGCTGCACATTGTGGAAACACAGCTTTTTTTGTTGCAGATTTTGCTGCGGTTTTTTGAGCCAAAGTCAGGAGTGGATTTAAGAGAAAGAAAATGTCTAAGAACTTCCATTCGTTTTCAAGCCACTCTTTGGCTCGAAAAAAAACGCAGCAAAATCTGCAACAAAAAATGCTGCATTTCCGCAACATGGGGCCTCAGCCATAAAGGGGTTCTCAAAATTATGTAAAAAGATGTCCCTTTGCTGCAAATAGTAGTAGGGAATAAAAAAAAAAGTGGCTGCTTGTTCCTTTCTATTACCCATCTAGCAGTTACTGGCCTTAGCAATATTGTGGCAGTAACCTCTATGGTCAGTAATTTGCTACAGCTATCTCCTGGCACAAACAGAATGATCATGCGCTAACTTCTAGAGGGATGGGTAATTGAAAAGGAACAAGCAGCCGTCATTGACCCCAGAGGACCAAGGGAACGTGACCCCCCCCCCCCCCCCCACACACACACACACACACACACACTATTTAGAGAAAAACCCCTGGTTATTTGCATATCAGGAGCTGCCCAGCAATTCTTATGAATGGGTAACAGCTCCTGCTCCCCCCCAACTAACATTTCATTGATTAAGGTTACTCCTGGTCACAATGACAGTTAGGCTAGGTTCACACCTGCACAAAAAAGTTTTCCTCAATAATAATAAACCTACAAACCATACAAAAAGATCAAAATTACCGATAAATTTGGCTCGCAGAGACTCAATTCTTAGAAAAATATTCAAATTCATTGACAAAATATATAAATACATATAATAACAAAATCTGTCTAAAAAATGTGCAAACAAGTACGCAGATGGAAAATAGCGTAATGGTTCAAAGAACCTAACCCTCACAGAGCAGCAAACAAGCCTAAATAATAAATCAATCAAAAAAATAATAATAACAGGCCACTATCTAGAAAAAAAAACATATAATAATATGAAGATAATAATCAAACCAGCAAAATACCCAATATTTAATCAAGGTAAAATACTCAAGGTATATAATATAATGAAAGAACCCATGGGAAAAAGCTGTATATAGTGCTCATATAGGTAAACAAGCCGAAAAATAGGCCAGAATATTCCAACAGTGACACAATCCAGATAATCTGAACCTGAATAAACTGAACCTAAATAAGCTCACATGTACATACCGGTCGCCATGTTATAAACAATAATGGGATGGTGCCGCAGGGAGGGAAAAGACGCTGTTGCCCGACGCGCGTTTCGCCACTGAATGGCTTCGTCAGGAGGCAATGTAATAAAATAAATGAGGGATATAAATAGCTAATCTAAATAGGTTCACCTGTGGCTACTAATGTAAAACACTGTGTGTATTGTATACCCGATGAAAAGAGATCCGGACCTAGAAAGTGTGATGACGTCAGTCTCTGCGAGCCAAATTTAATTTAGGTTCACACCTGCGCCTGTATTCCACTCAGGAATTCTGTTCCCCATTCCGCTTTAAAAATGCGGAGACAAAAGTCATGGGTCCATGTGAGGTCTGATTTTTTTTAATTTTTTTCATCTGAAAAAGACTTCCTTTAACCAAAGCTACAAAGAAAATCTCTTTCTTTGGAGGACCCAACATATCCATCATACCGAACAGCTCATAGATGTCAGTGGCAACTGTGTACAGGTATATTTCTCATGTAATAGTGCTTTAGGATAATAGTTTACATGCTACCCCATTCCATCATGATTTACAGCTGAAATGTTGTTTATCCTTAAAACAAGGGTTGTTAAAAGTTAGCAAACCCTTTCAGAATAGTATGATACTTTCATAACATTGCATGTTTCCGGGAAAATGTGTTCTATACTGTATCTTAAAGGAGACATCCAACATGAAAACAATACTTCATCGCTGCAACAATACCTGCTTGTCTATGATACCCTAGATTTCTTTTATATGTAATGTACTTCCTGCATTTAAGTCTGTTCTCTGCTTCTGATCAGACACCATCTTGAATTATAGATTTCGCCTGGCTTTTTTTCCTCTGTTCTTTGCTATGAATTGCAAATATGACTCCGCACAGCATCATATGAGCAGGTAAGTCTCATCTCTGCAAGCTGAGATGACAGTGTGATTATCCTCCTTTACTTCCCCTATATGTTCTACTAAGTCATCTAAGAGATCATAAGGGATGAGCAATCTGATTCTGATAGAACCAAAGTCGAACGCGAACCCTGCTATACTGCCGCTGAAACTGACACTTCAACATGTGCCAAAGTGCCACTCAATGTGTGCTTCACCTTACAGCCATGAAATGAGGGAGAGGGAGTGTAATAGATGACTTGCTCTGGTTAAGTTGAGGCTGGAAAATGGTCCAGTGCGGAAGAACTGGAGGGGGTGAATGGGTCCCTCCTGGTGTTTATCTGAGCCTGTAGCCATGAGGTAATGTCAGTACTAAAAAGCACTTCACTTTGCTGTGTTTCTAGACTGTGGCCACTGACACCCAAAACATTGACCCAGTGGGCCATGAAACTTATGTATTTTTCCCACCCATAATTGCTGTTCCATGTGTTGATGGTGGCGTGCACCTTTCCCCACATTTACAAGGAGAGGCCCACATGGTTATAACAAGCAGGGACAGCTTTCCTAGAAAAAAAATGGTGGCTAGATATTGTCCATTGAGACTGTGTTCAAGCCATCAGTTGACAAAACACAGTGGATTCCACTAAGTGGCATAGCATCGACTGCACCACCAGTAACTTGGCCAGTGAAAGTTGAGAGCAGATTGCTGTTTCCTGGACACATATTCCTTTATAGATGATGATTAATGTTAGCATGAAGGAGGAGAAGGAGAAGCAGACAGAGTTGATAATGATATCAACAATGACCATGTGATAAATGTGGATGTGGCCTGTCTACAAAGAAGATCATGGGAAGAAGAAATACAACAGTCTTGCTCACTTGGTGCCACTGCCACTTCTATTTTTCCAAATGAACTGGTAACTTCATTTCATGTGAGTACAGAGGGAACTAGTTCCTACATATGTTCCTGTATACTTCAAAACAAAAATAAAAACAACAACGCCGAGCGGCACATAGCGTAATATTGCTTGAAAAATAGGTTGTACATAGATAATTGTGTTGAGAACAAGAGGTAGTCAAATGATTGGAGAAACAACAAGGATCATCCACTGAAAGTATGGTAGAAAGCCACTAAGTAACACAAAAGCACTGGTCTGTATTATAGTGAGTGTTCAACTGGCTGGGTCTGATGGTAAACAGTACCCCTTCAATTGGTGATCTCACAACCAGGATAGTTAGATATTATGGATGTTTGTATAGGTGGGTTCTCACCTTTTCAAGTTGTGCTGGCGCACAACTAATACAGTGGATGGATCCAGAGTATGTTTTGGTACATGTGAGCTGCGGAACCTCTAGGCGCCAGAATCTCCTGGATCCAGACGATATACAGGTAATGGATTGGTAGGAGAATCTCCCAAAAAAAGAGGTGTGGGGACCGCGCTTCACCAAAGATGCTTTATTATACTCAAATAACACAACGCGTTTCGGGGAAATCAGATCCCCTTTATCAAGTGTACTAGAGACAGCCTGAGGAGGTAGGCTGTGAGATCTGAAGTGAATTCTCAGGCTGTCTCTTGTACACTTGATAAAGGGGATCTGATTTCCCCGAAACGCGTTGTGTTATTTGAGTATAATAAAGCATCTTTGGTGAAGCGCGGTCCCCACACCTCTTTTTTTGGGAGATTCTCCTACCAATCCATTACATATGTTCCTGCACGGCCATGGTTGATTTGCTGCTTGCAGATCTCACACTTTGCTATGGATTTATCATTTAGCATTTTATAAAAAACATTCCCATACGGGAGATGACCGCACATAACTGCTGCTGCCAATACCAGCAGCAGTGGAAATGTGTCTGCCAGTGCCATCACCACCCAAGCTTGCCTCAGACCTACCCCAGGCAGGTCTTTTGGATGTTGGGTGGAATTGTTACTATTGCAACTGACACCACCCTCTTCCTCTGATGTCACCCTGACTCAGTTGCCAGGTCTTACCAGATTCAGTAATGTCATCATCTTCCCCACTTTTTTGTGACTCATCATGGCAATGGGATTCCTCTATGCCATCAAAATTCTTAATAGATTCCGCCTAGTGCTACTAGCCCCACCAACCTGACTACCAGTAGCACACCCCCTGCCACTACTACCTCCACTCATGTCTTCCACCTGTACCTCTATATTCAAAAAAACACTGTCAGTTCTCATTCAACTCACCAAGAAGAGGAAGCATTGGGCTATGAGAAATATCTCGCTCAGCAGCTGTCATATGGATTCTAGAGAATGGGATCTGTGTCAGTGATGAAGACAAGGTTGACCGTACAGAAAGACAGTATGGTAAATTATGAGTTACAGCATAAGAGGAGGGGAACACACAGAAACCTGAAGCATTTGTAGTTCACTGCTTTCAAAAGTGTATTTATTCTCAGGAAGTACCACAACACTACAGCTACTGGTGGGGGTGTCAAGGTCAAAAGTAGTGTTGCTGTTGCTATCCACATTCTTATTGTTAGTACTTGCACTAGTATTTTTTCTACAAAAATGTTTTAAGAAAAATAGCAAAGTACTAAAAGATTGACAAGTCAGTGGCTATTAGGCTAGAATAGTTTTTTTTTTTCTTTGAAATGGAGGCAGTTTTTATGTATATTGAGTAATCCTTAACAAGCAGAGATTTCAGATTAGCAGGCTAGGTCACACTGTTTATTGGGAAAGCGCAAAAAAAACCCCTTGAGGCTAAGGCCCCATGTAGCGGGCCGCAGCCAAAAGGCGCTTCGGGAAAAAACGTGGTGGGAATGCATTGCGGTTTTTCCCACAGTGCTTTTCACAGAAAGTCCATAGAATTTTCCTCTGCAGACCTTCTGCTTCAATTATACCTAAAACGCCAGAGTTTCCATAGGTGTAATTGACATGCTGCGATTTACAAAAAGCAGCGTTTTTTGAAATCGCAGCTTGTCCTCTGCGGATATTTTTCTGCAATGTGTGGATGGGATTATCCAAAATCCCATACACTTTGCAGGTACTGTACAAAATCGCAGCACAGGTGGAATCAATGGTTTGCTGTTAAAACAGCAGGCTTCCAGATAGCATATAAATGTAGAATGCAATGTAATATATAGCATCCAAAATGTAGTACGGTAAAGAATAATCACTGAGTATGCAAAAACACAGTATATACAGTAAATACTTTTCTGATGAGATGCATAGTAAAACATATGAGTAAATAGTATTCATGAGGCATATGAACAGCACATAAGCATACCTATCCTAGTTTATTGTGGGTGAAGACCTAGCTGGAGTCTGCTTCCTAAGACTATCTTTGTGGAAGGTAGTGGCTTCTACCACCTTGCAAGAAAAAACTGTGTCTATTATTATCAGGAGGTGAACCATGATCACTACTGCACCACCTAACCTGTTTTTACCTTACTGCCTGCCCCTTTCCATATTCTCTCATATTTAGCTATCTACCAAGAGCAGAGGGAGACTCCAAACAGCTGATCTTGCTACTAGTAGGCTCTGAAATGGTCTTTTCACACACAAACACACACAAATACACATAAGCCCTCAAAAATAAACATCAGTTGTGGAAAGTACACAAGCCTTGTAGTGCACTAGATTTTTTGTATGCAGTGAATAGCTTATCACACATGTCTGATCTATATAGTCCATTCACAATGTAACACTGCACATGTTTCAATTAACACAAAATTTACAGTTCTGTAACTCAGTCCCAAGTATCACATATGTGCTAAATTTAGTTGTATGCATTATTGCAAGAGTTAATGTAGTCTATTAAGCTGATTAGTGGTAGAATGTAATATACATCTGCAAACAATTAGCTGGGTTATTCCAAGATAATCTGTTTGCTAAATGTGTCACACCTGTGCTGACGGTACTGGAGGGTTTTATATTTCTGTACATAGCTGGTCTCATAGTGAAAGCAGAAATGACAAAAGCCTTCCATTTACCTTCCATTTTCTCTTTTCTGTAGCAATGAATCTTCACCTCACTATAGAAATAAAGATAAGGCAAAGGTTGGCATCACATTTAAGAGAAAAAAGCATTTTAAGACGTTTTAAAGTCTAGCGAATCTCTTCCACACATTGCAGATACACGCAGTGGACATGCCGCAATTTCCAAAACCGTTGCGGTTTTGGAAATTGCAGCATGTCAATTATACCTACAGAAAAGCCGGCAGTTTCCCTATAAGTGTAACTGAAGCAGAAAGTCCCTATTGTACCTATACGGAAAATGCCAGTGTTTCTGTAGGTATAATTGATATGCTGCAACTTTCAAAAACACAAGCGTTTTTAAAATCACAGCATTTCCGCTGCAGATTTTTTTCTGCAATGTGTGGATGGGATTAGCCAGAATCCCATCCACCTTGAAGGTAATGTAAAATGCAGAGTTTTCTGCCGCGATGTTTCCGCCACAGCCAAAACGCTGTGTTTTTGCAATGAGGGTCCCCAGCCTAAAACGAATCAGTAGGGAAAAGAAAAAGACAAATTAAATTCATCCTTTTTTAATGGTCCATTAAAAGCATGCAAAACAGATGACACTCAGTTATTTTCACAGCCAAGAATGCACATGGTCATTTGGAAAAAAAAAGCTATGGAAGGCCGCAGCGTTTTATAGTCACTGCAAAGTGGATGAGATTCTAGTGAATCCCATCCACACATTGCAGAAAAATACGTGCAGCCAAACGCTGCAGTTTTGGAAATTATGTCAATTATACCTACGGAAATGCTGGCAGTTTCCCTATAGGTATAATGGAAGCAGAAACTTTCTATGAAAATCGCTGAGGGAAAAACCGCGATGCGTTGCTGCCATGGTTTTTCCCCCAGCTGTGGCCCGCTACGTGGAGCCTTAGTCGAAAAGCTGCATTTTCAAAAACACCATGAAAAAAGCTGCGGGGAAAAAAATGCAATGCAATTTTACCTGTGTTTTTTTTTTCTCACAGCATGGGTCCTTATCCTAAATGTGCTGCAATATGTAAAACTTTTAGAGAGAATGTAATTCAGCCACACACATCAATACAATAATAATGAATTTTTTTTTTGGTTATCCTAAATTTACATTCAATCTTTATCATAGTCTATGGAAGTGTCGGGGGTTAAGTTCCCCCGGGATGGATGTCACCGTAATCCAAATTAAATATAGAACAGGTACGAGCTCGGGAAAACAAACTACAGACACACCCAAGGTATCTAGTAAGAATGAGTTCGTTTATTGTATAGTTCATACAAGTTTTAAAGGCAAGTTGGTTACACAACAGTCATGTGACCAATGTACATATTTGGTCTTTCCGGTTCCGCTGCTAGGCAGATTCACAGTTTCTCATAACAACATCTCTCCTTGAATTTTGTGGATGTTTCCCCTTATCTTTTCCTGAGAACCAGGGCTGTGGAGTCGGAGTCGGAGTCGTGGAGTCGGAGTCGGTGCCTATTTTGGTGGAGTCGGAGTCGGAGTCGGTATAAAATGGACCGACTCCGACTTCCAAAATATATAATAAATTGGTACAGTTAGTAGTACAATGCAGTATGTGCTGAATATATTTTCATAAGAATTTGGGAAAATGATGAAATGTTGAAAATGATGAAATGTCCTGTAAAGGTCTGTTCTATTCCTCATATAATGATGGGACTGAGTTCTGAGTGAACCTATAAGGTTTAGCAGTGCCAGGGCTGTGGAGTCGGAGTCGTGGAGTCGGAGTCGGTGCCTATTTTGGTGGAGTCGGAGTTGGAGTCGGAGTCAGGGGAAATTGAGGAGTCGGAGTCGGGGCTTTGGCGTACCGACTCCACAGCCCTGCTGAGAACAACAATACTGTTGAATGCCGTCCCAGTGTCTGCTTCCTATCTTCTAAACTGTGCAGGCTATCTGCAGACTATTTCATTCTCTGTGTATAGAGTGTATAGAATATAATACAAATTATATTTTAACCCTCACAGAAGACACCGAAAGAGCATCACTCAGCTATGTACATTTAATTTTCTGTTTTTCCCTAAACATTCCAATTAAAAGGCAACATGTTATAAACCATCACAATATTACTTCATATGTGTTTTAAAAATGACAAAAATTACAGCTGTATGGTAATAAGCTTCATCGTGTTGTTACATAATAATTAATTTGCTCGTTCATTCGGAATACTAATGAATTTGTCCACTTTCTTCAGCGTGTAATATGAATTTGATTAATTTGACCCTTAATATGCCAGCGCCAGATACTATTCTTGTATGAAAAGAAAAAAGTGCAATACATGTCTTCAATAGTTTCACAGAATTAATTATATAGCGGGAAATCACACCAACATTCTGACCCCATTGCAGCAGCAGAGAAATGTACAAATACTGTTATCTACATCAAACATGATGTAGAACATTGTAATGTGTAGACTAATGAGTGCACAATCCATAGTCCGACTCAATAGCTCGTAATAAATTGCAACTCTCTTTTTCAAGATAGTATTTATGTGAACAGATACATGGCTTGTTTTCTAGATATTATCTCTTTATAGTGTTTCACCCAGAAAATAGTCAGCAAACAAATACAGAATTTATTACAATTCCTGAAAAAGCACATGCAATTATGTTTTTTTTGTTTTGTTTTGTTTTGTTTTTTTAAATAAGACATGTCTAGAGATGGGCAAACCATTTCGCACAAGCCGGATGTGACCTGAATATCCCAAATTGTTGGTTTTTTTAGCGAAACTGGACAATTTGGGATACATTTCTTCAGACCCCAGCGTATAATAGGTGTAGACCCAGGAGAACTGACAAAAATAAAAAAACATTCCATTTCCTCTTTTGGGCCTCTCCTGTGACAACATGATGCTTGGTGTGGCCATGTCACCTGTGATTGGGCTTCAGCGGTGACCCCATGTGCATTACGTCACAGGAGAGCGTCAAGCATCACCGAGGAGGCAGAAAGAGAGTGCCAGACGCTGCAAGGAGGCCCTAAAGAGATAAGGGAAGGTGAGTATAAGTGTTTATTTTTTACACCTCCCCTGGACCTATTATATACTAGTAGTAGACAACTATAATGGTAGGAATCCGTCTCCTGACATAGTGTTCGGGCCACTAAATTCTCATGTCCGAGACTTAGGGCAAAAACAGCCTAAAAGAGGGAGATAAATCAGGGGCAAACTGAGTAATATGTATTAAATTAAAACAATACACACATGTATAAGCAGTGCATAACATCTGTATTTAATAACCTGGAAAACATTTCCTACATACAAAATGAAATATTATTTACAGAGAAATCATGCAATTTACAGATATAGCAACATTTAGCATTACATTTACCATTAGCTATACTGTGGCACAGTGTAAACTTTTTCAATGGATTTCAATAATTTTGTTGTGCTCTGTGACAAGATAACACATTGTGTTATTGAGTCATGTTAAGCTTTGCTTCATCTGTTGCACTTTGTCATACTTTTTTTTTTATTCCAGGAATAACTATCATATAATAATGGAACATAATATAGCAGGAGTATTGCTTATTCAGTATTTTCTTTATATATATGTTTTATTATACATTTTGGACAGCTTCCAACAACGACATCTTACAAGACACTTTGACATTTGTTCTAGCGCTATAGAAAGCAGCCCATGATATGTATTTCCTAGAAGTGTGGTGATGACTTTGCTCGCTATACCAGAACCAGATTAAAGCCATTGCTGGAGGTGCTGACAGTTGTAGTTTTGTCACAAGTGCAGCATCTGCTATGCACTTACTGCTCTTTAGCTAATGCACTGAGACCAGCATATTATTTAGATTTCATTAACTTTTAATTAGCCCACAGCACCTATGTCTAACTAATGCCAGATGGATGCCAGGAACAGCAGGGATAAATCTTCAATGATTATTATTTAGAAACTGTGTTTAGTACTATCCTTGAGTCCATTGTGCTACAAGAGTGCTGACAACCCAGGAGAAATTATATTATATAATAAATGCAAATGTAGGAGAAAAATTAGTTTTAAATAAACCAGACTTGGAAGTATAAAATACAGTAATATAATGTTATCATGCTACAAAATCATGCAGGCAGTATATAAAGTAGCAGGGCTGAACTTGTCATTTAAATTATGATTGAATGAGTTACAGTAAGAAGCTCACTAGGTTACCTGCAATGGTAAACCACATATAACACTTTAGGATACCTTGATGAGATATGCAGAATGTTAAACTCAGCTCTGCTACATTTGAGGCTGCAGTGCACAGCTTTTGGTAGACTCAAAGAGGAATCCCTCAAATGTTGTTTATAGGTGGCTATGTAATAATTTCTTGGCAGATCTAGCTGGAAAATAAATCTCAAGTTCCTCAAAAAAAAAGTTAAAATGACAAAACTTACTGTATATGTAGTTAGATTTAAATATTGGATAATGCCTGTTTCCTTCATAGAGAGAACATGATCTATAGTAAGGATAGATCTGCCTTGTTATGTATTGATACTGTACAGATGTGTCCACACTTGGCTCATATCCAGTTTGTCCTGCAACCAATATCACAGCATGCTAACAAAAGCCTTGAAAGGCTGCAACCTATCCTCCCCCACTTGGTGGCTGCACATAGACACAAACAGGATGGTTAGCGCATCCCTATGTGATAATCTACTATGACACGATTTTGTGTTTAGAAAAACAGCCTAACTTGTGATACACATATCTGGACATGTCTAGCCAAAAGGATAAGAAATGGAGGACATATCCTTACTTTGCATTACCATATATTGTGTGAAAACAGAGGTGTTTGTTACTGTCACTCCCTTCCTGATCTCTGATACAGATCAGGAAGTGCCAATGCCACTTACTTCTGCAATTCTGATGATTATGCAATTGCTGGGCATCTGTACTGTAATAGCCGCTGTATCTTGGCAGGCCCAGGTCAGCTCTATGGTACATGTCAGGAGCCTGAATTACTACTAAACCTTGGGCTTTATCAATTTCTAATTACTCTGCAAAACTAGGTGTAAAATAATTAATGGAAGTAGAAATCTGTCCTGACCTAATAGGGGGTACCAACTATGGGGGTAGGGGTATAAACTAAATACATAAGGACAGAGTAAAAAAGAAAAAGAAAACAAAGAATGTCAGTGCTAGCCTAAACCATACCTGTACCCCCACCCTGATGATGATAAAGAATATATCCTATATATATACAAATAAGTATTTGCTTTAGTAGCACTTTATGCATTTGAAAAAAAATGAAAAATGTGAAAAACAAATGCCTAATAGCACAAAAATAGTCACGTGTATCACAACAAAAAAAACCCACTTTTTTTTTAATAACTGAACAAGAAAAAAGGCAATAGCTATCCACCATGCTGTGCTAAAAAAGTGGAATTATGCCTGGTATAAAAAGGGTTTTCTAGGATCAGAATATTGGTGGCCTAACCTATCCTACAACACTGTAATTAATATGTGATCTTCCCACTATTGGACACTGAAGTCACTAAAAAAGTGTTAGAAGCAAAACAGTATAGTAAAAAAAAAAAAGGCCACATGCCCATATAATGGCATATCAACGTAAAAACAACAATCATGGATTAGGTAGGAGCCATGAACTCATTGCCCATATATCTTGCTCAACAACAACTATGCAATAAAGATAGGCGGTGTAGCAAAGTGCTGTAATAAAAGGGTGAATATGAATCTCCAAAATATATCTACATGGTCTGATACCACCCCAAGCAAATAGTCCTCTAAACACAGCTGTAGTCTTCTCCCCAACCACTGCATAACATGGGTTGTACTAGGGAGAACAAAGGGCGCACTACCTAGCCATATGTGGGAACAGGACTGCCAATGCATACAGGGTAATGAAAACCTAGTGAGGTAAAGAAAACAGAGGAATAAATCCTAAGGTTACTGGCCTAATGCCTCGCCAAGGGATCAAACCTCTGAAATAACCCAACTGAGAGGACACAATAAAACAGTGCTGTACTCCACATTTAGAAGACCCTATACTTTTCCTTAAGTGAATTAAATCATCAGGGGTCGATATAACGCAGTAGTAAAGCTATTAAGTAACAGTAATGTGCAGCAGCATGGCGAGCCCGTAATAACACTCTATGTTTTTTTTACGTTGATGTGCCTATATACTATACTTTTCAATAAGAGTTAAGTTTTAGCATTAATTGGTTCTCACACTTTTTCAGTGAATTGTATCTAGCCTATCCTACCCCATTAATATCTGATTGACCGGTGTCCAACTCTTGGCATCCCTTCCGATTAGCTGTTTGAAAGGGGCGCAATGCCTTCCCCTTGAATGGGACAAAGTTAAAATATACTGCACTGTCATTACTAAATAGATGGACCCATGTAAAGAACAAAGAGGCCAAGCCAGATCTGATGATTTGATGTCTTATTGTAAGCATATACTTGCAGCTTTCTTATCTCAGAAACCCACATTAACTGGGTAAAATAACCAATTCTTGAAATGGTTAAAGTTAATGTTATTTGCATTAGTATAAATGAGGCCTGACAGTTCTGCAAAAAAGCTACATTGTAGAAATATTATTTAGAATATAACATATAGAAGTCCCAGTGCTCGGACCTTCAGAACTTAAAATAGAAAATACATTTTTTCATCTGTTCTTTATCATCATATTAAATCTTTCTTATGACAGCAAAGAGGAAATTACAGTGATTTTAGGACTGAATCTTTATCAGTGGTTGACAGGCAGAAAATAAATGATGGAAACATACAAACAGTTATTTATAATAGCATTTAGCTGTAAAGTGGCAGTTGTTTGCTATTTGATTTATGTAATTTTTTTTTCCTCGGCAGAGAGAGAGAGAGAGAGAGAGGAAAAAAAAAAACCTTCTGCAGCCCATCAGACTTTTTATGTGCTTATTATTGAAATATGAAAGTGTGTGAACTCAGTGGAAAGGAAAAAGATAAATGTAAACTGGTGGTGTTGCAGATAATGCCATTTGTGTTCTTCTGTTTAGAGGAAATTCATTTTTAATGCTTAAGGATGCTTAAATGTTGATTCTAATAAGGTGATGAAATTGGCTCTGTAAACTAGAGAATTATTCCCTTTGTCTCTTTGTTTTTGATATGAAAATGTTATACTATAAGAAAGAGCCGCCATGTTTTATATGGACCTCTACCACTGTTAGCAGCAGATCAAAGGACCAATTTCAAGATGAAAGCCTACATAATGGTAGCAAAGATTCAAAAGTCAGTCAAGGTGACACTAATACATCTGACTGCATAGAATGAAATAGGACTTCTTTTCTTTAACACAAACTTTTATGTGGGGAGGTAGTTTATAGTATGTTTTACGTGTATATTGGATATACACTGTAGGAAGCCATGGAATCATTCCTGAGCATTCCTATGGAGTTCTGATATTCACAATAATTAGCACTTGGACTGAAACTCTCATTGTTTTGTGGGGAAATAAATGTGTCTATCCTTATGCATGTAAAGATGCTTACCCTATGGAATTGCACTTGGAATGAAATGTTGCAGTTGAGAATTCACCTTTCAGTTTTAGTAGTTTAGGCTATATATACACTTGTGCTGGAGACTTTGCTCTGTGTCATATTTGACAGGAAGAATAGCACTACATTCAATGGTATTCTTGTAGACAAATTGACGCAACCTTGAAGAACCCCATACTAAATGAATGTGGTTCATTGGGTACTGTTGGTATCTGCTGTATCTTTTATTATCAGTTTTGTTATAACAGAAGACATGATTGTTAAAGAAGGTTTTCTGTTCAGAAAATATTAGAAGGCATTAAAATATTAATCCCCTAAAGATGTGTCCAACATTGACAGGCAGCAATTCCCCCTCCTCATGGAACCATATTGTATTTAGTGAAGTTACTTGACTTGTGATACATATAACCTTTCCACATGCAGAGCTTTTCCTTACAGAAATAATATTCTTCTTTGTCAGGTAAACCAGACACCTGTCTAGATCTAGTATGAGATATGCTGGCTTACACAGACTACAGACTTCTCTATATTGCAGTCTGCAATCTGTGCATAAATTGCATGGAGTATATAAACTCATTGGAGCACTCAATGTTACTGCTGCCTTACTTCAGCAGCAAGAAGAAAACAATATAATTTCATGTTCTTGTCAGTCATGTAATATGTTAACTCTTACATCAGCCTGTAACACTGATCCACTCTATATCTTTCATTCTAATCGATATGTTATTTACCACAATCTCCATTTTAATTCTTTCATTACTCAGGCTGGTCTGGAATTCAACCTCTGTAGCCTTTATTGGATTTCTAGTGAATGCAAAAAATAATATTCTTGCTGGTGGAACCATACAGTCAGCCTTCTAGAAAAAAATAATGAAGAATACAAACTTGAAATGCTATGACATTATCCTCTTCATCCAAAAACGGGATTATGTTTAGTGTATGGAAGGGCTAGCATGAGTAAATATGTAAGACATTCACATACAATCCCTCAGAAGTTTTACAAAGTGTGCTTCACAGAGTTTAAATAGCAACAAATAGCAAAACAAGAATTTTTAGTACTAGATTGGGATAAACAGACTTTTATATGATAAGAGCAGTTTTGTTTCATTACATAATGTAAGAGCTATATAGCTGGCGATCCACAAGCAAATGTCTATTAGAAATCATGGTGAAATGCAAAAAATAACTGTGCTCTTGCTGTATGCGAGAGAAAGAACCTGGCTCGTGGTCAGCAGCTCACAGTTGTTGCTGTTAAAAATTGGTGTGGAAGCAGAATGATTTACAAAGATGAGAGAAAAAAATGCCATGTCTGCTGCCTGCCATGTATGTGGAAAATAGGTTGCTTTCTGAACAGCAAAAGTGCTTAATAAGAGTTCTCTGAAGAAGATGATAAATCATGTATGTCTCTTCCACCCTGTTGTAAGCAGAAGATAAAAATATAGATTTTACTAGCATGTAAAATAAATATATTGTGATCAAAATGTACAGTTACGCATAAGATTATATATACAAAGTAGCTTTGAGTGTTTTGCCCACTTTGGAGAATCCCTTTTTGTTAAGAGGTTTGCCTTACAATAAGCAGACCACAACACACTGCAGTGGGTATGGAAAGTATTCAGACCCCTTCAAATTTTTCACTCTTTGTTTCATTGCAGCCATTTGCTAAAAGCAAAAAAGTTCATTTTATTTCTCATTGATGTACACTCAGCACCTCATCTTGACAGAAAAAAAAACAGAAATGTAGATATTTTTGCAAGTTTATTAAAAAAGAAAACCTGAAATATCACATGATCATAAGTATTCAGACCCTTTGCTATGACACTCATATTTAACTCACATGCTGTCCATTTCCTTCTGATCCTCCTTGAGATGGTTCTACTCCTTCATTGGAGTCCAGCTGTGTTTTATTAAACTCTTTGGACTTGATTAGGAAAGGCACATACCTGTCTATATAAGACCTCACAGCTCACAGTGCATGTCAGAGCAAATGAGAATCATGGGGTCAAAGGAACTGCCCAAGGAGCTCAGAGACAGAATTGTGGCAAGGCACAGATCTGGCCAAGGTTACAAAAGAATTTCTGCAGCACTCAAGGTTCTTAAGAGCACAGTGGCCTCCGTAATCCTTAAATGGAAGAAGTTTGGGACGACCAGAACTCTTCCTAGACCTGGCCATCCAGCCAAACTGAGCAATCATGGGAAAAGAGCCTTAGTGAGAGAGGTAAAGAAGAACCCAAAGATCACTGTGGCTGAGCTCCAGAGATGCAGTAGGGAGATGGGAGAAAGTTCCACAAAGTCAACTATCACTGCAGCCCTCCACCAGTCGGGGCTTTATGGCAGACACGGTCCAAAGGAAGCCTCTCCTCAGTGCAAGACATATGAAAGCCCGCATAGAGTTTGCCAAAACACACATGAAGGACTCCCAGACTATGAGAAATAAGATTCTCTGGTCTGATGAGACGAAGATTGAGCTTTTTGACGTTAATTCTAAGCGGTATGTGTGGAGAAAACCAGGCACTGCTCATTACCTGCCCAATACAATCCCAACAGTGAAACATGGTGGTGGCAGCATCATGCTATGGGGGTGTTTTTCAGCTGCAAGGACAGGACGACTGGTTG
The DNA here is from genome assembly GCA_947044405.1 of Leptodactylus fallax. Classification (NCBI taxonomy): domain Eukaryota; kingdom Metazoa; phylum Chordata; class Amphibia; order Anura; family Leptodactylidae; genus Leptodactylus; species Leptodactylus fallax. Next base: position 919,270 of record CAMRHE010000045.1, read on the forward strand.
CAACTGAAGGAAAGATGAATGCGGCCAAGTACAGAGATATCCTGGAAGAAAACCTCTTCCAGAGTGCTCTGGATCTCAGACTGGGCCGAAGGTTCACCTTCCAACAAGATAATGACCCTAAGCACACAGCTAAAATAACAAAGGAGTGGCTTCGGAACAACTCTGTGACCATTCTTGACTGGCCCAGCCAGAGCCCTGCCCTCAACCCAATTGAGCATCTCTGGAGAGACCCGAAAATGGCTGTCCACCAACGTTCACCATCCAACCTGACGGAACTGGAGAGGATCTGCAAGGAAGAATGGCAGAGGATCCCCAAATCCAGATGTGAAAAATTTGTTGCATCATTCCCAAGAAGACTCATGGCTGTACTAGCTCAAAAGGGTGCTTCTACTCAATACTGAGCAAAGGGTCTGAATACTTATGACCATGTAATATTTCAGGTTTTCTTTTTTAATAAATTTGCAAAAATATCTACATTTCTGGGTTTTTTTTGTCAAGATGGGGTGCTGAGTGTACATTAATGAGAAATAGAATGAGCTGTTTTGCTTTTAGCAAATGGCTGCAATGAAACAAATAGTGAAAAATTTAAAGGGGTCTGAATACTTTCCGTACTCACTGTATTTCTACATTTATATAACGTTGCATATTCACCAGAAATAAATATACTGTAAAGTAAAAAGAGTCGAAAAAACAGCAGTGTGGTCATGTGACACAGATCAGGAAGTGACTTCAAGAGCATCTTTACTGGTTTGATGAGGAATTAAATAAGTGAATACAGTTTTGTTACAGTCAGAATTGTTTATTTTTATACCTGTTTATTTTTATAATATATGTATATAAATCTATCTATCTTTCTATCTATCTATCCATCTATCTATATTATATGGTATGTTTTTATTGGAATTCATATCAGTAATCCTATTGAAGAAGACTGCTTCCAGCCTGTGAAGGATCTCGCCCGCCTTGCCAAGTCGCTTGGCACACCTGCGATCGACCTTCTTTCTTAACCTCCCACTCACACACCGTGAGTGGACCGGGTCATAGGATAATATGAAAGATGAGCTTTTTAAATTTTATATATTTATATAAAAATATAAATAAACTGGGAAATAATAGATAGAAAAAAATACCGGCACAGGCTCGTAGTCCGTTTCTCTAGGCCGAACAGGTTTTTGGGCCTAGGGCACATCCTTAGAGAGTTACAGGAACATGTGTTTTCTTCATGCCAGCCAGGCTACTCAAGAACAAAAGACTTTACCTCCCTTGTAGTATATAGGAGTGTCCAAATACACCTCCCACAGGCACTGCCTAGCTAGGAGAAGATGTGTGTCTGGGGTTGAGTTGGGGGGGTCGCTCACCCTCCCTCCCCCATGGCATTCCTGAAAGTAGGTAGGAGGGACCCTCCCCCATGTTATGCACAACTTAAACATGGCATTCCCTAAAGTAGGTACAACTATTATGAATCAGGAGTGATACATTTCAAAGGCAGATATGTAACTGGGGGATCTGTTCATCACACAGCCTCTTGCCAGTTTTAAAAAATGGATAGCTAGTGTATATATTGTATTCACTTCCATAACTAATAGAGATAAAATAAGACTTTGACGGCCGGTTCACATCTGCGTTCGGGCCATTCCGTTCCCCTCTCTGCATGAAAAATGCGGAGAGAAAAGTCCTGCAAGCAGCACTTTTCTCTCTGCTTTTTTCATGTGGAAACCGAGCGGAAACCACATGGACCCCATTATAGTCTATGGGGTCCGCCGGTTTCCTAAGATAACCGCTTTTTTATGCAGATTAGGTTTTCATTCGGGGGGTCCCCAAGTGGACTTCCCGAACGGAAACCCATGCGCAGATGTGAACCGGGCCTAAGATTGGTGTTTCTTTGTCTGAATTAAACATTAGGCCTGGGCCCCACACGCATTTTATAGTCTCTGCAAAGTGGATGGTATTCTAGGATATCCAATCCACATATTTCAAAAAATTACGCAGCGTGAAAATTCTGCATTTTCCAAAACCATTGCATTTTTGGAAATCTCAGCATGTCAATTATTCCTATGGAAATGCTGGTGGTTTTCCTATAGATATAATGGAAGCAGAAATGCTGTGGGAAAAAGCTCAATGCGTTTCCGCCAAAGGTTTTCCTGCAGCGCTTTTTCACTGCTGCTTACTATGTGGGGCCTTAGCCTTAAAGACATTTATATGCAAGCTTGAGGTTGTTTCTGCAGCTTCAGATCAATGATTTGTTTCATGTGTTGCAGCATTAAACAATCTTAGTGGCACTTTTCCCATCTCAGCAGGGATCTCCCAGGAAACTGCTCAAAGAGTCTGAACAATAGGATATAATACTTTGATCCAGAAAATGAACTTAAAGTGCTTTTCACCCGTTCCCTAAGCTCTTTGAGCTTTTAAACTGATGTCATCAAATTGATCATTCATAGAAATCATCTGCCCATCTGTGCTAACAAAGTAACCCTGCCCTGATGTTTGACATACTGCATCTATTTTCAGGATAAGCAGATGGAGACTGTAGCCTTAGTTTGTCATATCTTATACATTGTATCATCCTTTAGAATCATATAAAGCACAGTTAATGAAACAAGCATTAATATGTAATTGTTGAGATTTCTGTTGGAATGCATCATATTGTATGTGAATTGTATAGCCACTATATACTGTACATACAACCCTGTTCTTTACATCTCAATATTTTACAAAATAATGATATTTGCTTGTTGGATGATATAATGATGAGGAAATAAATCTGATCTTTCTGAGGTTTTTTGTCATGTTATTTTTATATAAATGTTCTGGGAAACATATGGGAACAAGTCATTTTGAATGGAAAACCTTATGTCTGGTTGTATCTGCATTTACAAAATATGAGTGGGTGGTGCCAAATCACAGATATGATGAGCTAACGTAAATGATCCTTCCTAGACACAGAGAAAACAGTGACATAAGCTGGAGTTATTAGCCAAGAATTACATTTATTAGGGCATATTCTCACGACTCTGTCCGATTCTCGGCCATGCAACGCAGGTGCCTTGGTCTGTTTTTCACAGTCAGTTTACATTTTTTTAATAATGCTATAGACTTTAATCTATGCTCTAAGTTGTCTCACAGCTAAGACCACATGATAAAAGAAAAAAAAAGCTCTGTGAATAAATCCATTCACTTCTCTATAGATATGCGCTGTCATTGGAAAAAATAAAAGCACAAATCAAACCATTTGAAGGTCAATGGGTGAGATTTTTATTAAACTGTCTAAGGCTACATGCGTATAAAAGTGTACATGTGCAGGTCTTTAAGAAAGTGGCATGGACAGCACATATATAATATCTATGTGCCTTCCATGACCTCCATAGACCCATAGATTTCATTAAGAAGCCTGGGCTGCATAAGAACTGTCCTGAGTTATACTCCCAGGTTCACAGCCCCCTACATGGACCTGTGATAATACATGGTCTTGTGTATGGGGCCATAAGAAAATAATGGGTTTGTGTTCTAGTTGTTATAAACATGGCTATCACATTTACAAAGTACATGGTCAAAAAAGAGAAACAGTCCTAGATGCTCATAGCAACCAATCACAGCATAGCTTTTGGTTTTTGAAGAGCACTATAAGAAATGAAAGCTGTGCTGTGATTGGTTGCTATAGATAATAGACTGCTTCTCTGTTAGACATTTGTTTTATCTCTAGTTGACTTCCTACTGTAGGTGTTTAGCTTTCACTAAATAATTGGGTTTTTGATATCAGAGATCTTCAGAAATTCTCATTTTATAACATGTGTAAAGCGTGTCCTACCTTAAGCATATTTATTTGTCACCACCATGTTACAGAGCACACTACAGTGATAAACAACATACCACTTTTATATATGTCACTTTTGTAGATTTGTTGAAAAACAACCTTGAAGTCGTATGCTAATGAGGCAATTGGTGCACTGGGCTTTGCAGGATTTTATCTCAGTAGAGCGCTGCCTTTGCCACTCAGACCCCTACTGTAGCCTGTCTGCAACACTATGTGCAGTAAGAGTTGATCCTCCCACTTCTATGATGTCACCCAACCTTGATATTACTTGTGCAGCAAGAGCAGTGCTCCCATGACTAAAGGCCCTCCCCCACTGCACCAAACTGTCTCATTTGCATAAGACTTCAAATTTTCTTCAAATCTACAAAAACGACATACATAACATAGGTATGTTGTTTATCACTGTAATGTGCTTTGTAATGTGGTGGAAGGAATTAAATACTCTTGTGGGAGGTGATAGACTTCCTTTAATGTCACACCAATGGTGTCCGGTAGCCAAGACCAAATAAAAAAATTTGGACCTTTTTGTCAACATTTTTGGCCTTCTCTTCATTGAAATTACTTGCAGCTGTAGAATCTCAGGATTCCCATCCCTAGCTCATTTGCATAGATAATGTAAATAGATGGATACATACATACATACATACATAAATAGACAGAAAGACATTAGATATATAGATAGACCTGTATATAAACAGACAGCTAGACATGATTGATATATATATATATATATATATATATATATATATATATATTGTGACAATTTGGGGAATTAGACTCAAAATGGCGGCTTTTCCGGGTCGGGACAGCGGTGGTTCATGGTACTGGGCGCCGGAAAGATAGCTTTCAGACGGTCCAAGTGTAAAATAAAAGTGGCTTTATTCAGCTTAACTGCAACATAGCAAAACAACAAAAAACCTAGACCACAGTTAGGGTCCTAACTCACTCCTTGAGCCCCTAACTGTCCTGACTGTTGCTCAGCTCCAGCAACAGTCCTCTGTGGACCCCAGCCCTTCTGGGACAGAGCCTCTCTCTCTGTCCTAGCTGGTCCACCATTTCCTGCTCCCTGCAGGATACTCCAGCCCCTCTGGAGTTACGCGCCACCCAAAGGCGTGGCTGAGAGCCTTTTCTGGCCTGGCCTGGGTCGCTCAACAGCGCCCTCTGGTTCACATACTTACAATATATATATATATATATATATATATATATATATATATATATATATATAGCTGTGTATAAAGTGCCAGTATTTGGTAATACTGTGCTTCAGTGTGGCGGTGACAAAATAGTTCTCTGTGGTTACATGGCAAAATATTACTGGTTTCCATCAACATGCAGGAATAGTACATATTTTATGTAATGTCTTTGCCCTAAGGAATCACTGTTGTTGTCTCCGTTTTATATGTCAGAACTCCTCTGTGCTGAGTGCAGTAAGTAAGGAGCCCTAATGACTATTTCCTGGGAAACAAGCAAAGATGACATATAATTTCAGTCAGCACAAGTGCTATTTTCTGCAAATGTGACTGGAAATATGCATGGACCAACATCTAACATAATTTACTCAGTGTGCACATGGTTATGGTAGTTGCAAGAAATAGTTACATAGGAGATTTCCATATACAACCTAATCCATTTCTGAGTCAAGCTGCCAGATATTTGCTTGAAATAAAAACCCCACACTAAGGCTGAAGCCACCGGGGTTCTACATAAAAAATAATCAGGTCGCTTGCAGCAATTTTTCCAGGAGGTGACAAACAGTGCGCTGTGTTTTCAGTTCATGTGGCTTTACCCTCATAAAACATATGCAGATACCACACACGGGTCTTTCGACTCTCACAGTTTCTGTCTCATCAAAATTAAGAAGATTTCTTGCCATCTGTTTAATTGAAGACATTGCCCACAAAGCTGTTCACTATATGCTAACATCAGAAGCTCAAGAATAAAATATACAAGTATAAAAATACAGCTAGGACAGCATTTCATACTATACATAGATTCTATTAGTTACATAACAGAGCTATGATGTCCTTGCCAGTGCTGCAGAACTAGTTCAAATGCAAGCTATATTCACACAATAGTGAATATCGGCTGTCACATACAGTCAATGAAAAAGTTTGGGCACCCCTATTAATCTTAACATTTTAGTCTAAATATTTGGGTGTTTGCAACAGCCATTTCAATTTGATATATCTAATAACTGATGGACACAGTAATATTCAGGATTGAAATGAGGTTTATTGTACTAACAGAAAATGTGCAAATGCATTAAACCAAAATTTGACCGGTGCAAAAGTATGGGCACCCAACAGAAAAGTGACATTAATATTTAGTAGATCCCCTTTGCAAAAATAACAGCCCTAGTCGCTCCTGTAGCTTTTAACAGTCCTGGATCCTGGATGAAGGTATTTGACCATTCCCTACAAAACAATCCAGCAGTAAGGATGGCGCCGAGCATGGACAGCCCGCTCAAATTATCCCACAGATGTTCAATGATATCAGGCTGGGGACTGGGATGGCCATTCCAGAACATTGTAATGTCCCTGCATGAATGCCTGAGTAGATTTGGAGCTGTGTTTTGGATCATTGTCTGCTGAAATACCACCCCGGCGTAACTCAAACGCACTGATTCTTGTACATATTCCAAGAATCTGCTGATACTGAGTTGAACCACGACCCCAACTAACAAGATCCCGGTGCCGGCATTGGCCACACAGCCCCAAAGCATGATGGAACCCCACCAAAACAGTGGATAGCAAGTGTTCTTGGAATGCTGTGTTTTTGACGCCATGCATAACGCCTTGTATGACCAAACAACCAACGCATCAGTCCACAGGACCCCCAAAATGAAGCTGGCTGCCAAATGTGCGCAACCCAGGGACCTGTTGTGGCGTGCTCAGAAACGGCCCGCACACCCCCAACAGCTCCCGTGCAAAGTGGCGTATGTTGACCAAGCACAGGACACCACCAGCAAGATGATGCGCAGCCGGAGGGGCTGTGGATTGTCCGACTGTCCACCACCCGTCTTTCTGATATTCGGCCGCCACCTGGGCAACAAGAACGCCCGTGGCCCACCACATGTCCCACAGTGCTAACGAAGGTAAACCTGAGACAACTGTACCCCCCTGAACAACTATGTTGAACAACTTGTTCAGATCATTGAGAGTGTTTGAGGAGCCCAGATGCCACTCTCAGAGGAGATTCAAATAGGAGAACAACTGCAATTGGCCACCTTAAATACCCCATGATTGGATACACCGGCTAGAAGTTCAAAGCTCAGGAGGTTACAAAACCAATTGGCCAGTAAGTCAGTAAAAGTAGTTAGGAGTATTGAAATCAATAAAATAAGGGTACCAAATGCACCGGTCAAATTTGGTTTAAGCATATGCACATTTCTGTTAGTACATAAACCTCATTCAACCTGAAATATTACTGTGTCCATCAGTTATTAGATATATCAAATTGAAATGGCTGTTGCAAACACCCAAATATTTAGAACTAAAAATGATTAAGATTAATAGGGGTGCCCAAACTTTTTCTATGACTGTAGCTGCATTAGAAATCATTCATATGGTTGGGGGCTATTCACATGACCAATATTTTGTTGATCGCTTTTCACAGATCACTCCATACACTGAAATATATGAGGTATCCGTGAAAACAGGTGCCCCTGGGTGCAAGACGGACTTGAAAAATTTTTCACAGCCATTATGCACCTCGGTCATATGTATGTAACCTTAAAGCCCTTCTTCTGAGGTAGGTATTATTCATTAGCCCTGTAATGCAGGCCAGTTTATTAGAGTCTGGATGTTACGCTGTCATAGACTTACATAGAAACCAGGCACTTTCAGCATGTGTAGGAATCGGCAGGTTAGTCTGTCGATCATATGACCAGCTGGGGATCCTGTTCAGTAGCTGCATAAAGTGAATGGTGCATCTGTTGAGTGACTGAACCATTCACTACACATTAGTATGCCATGTACTACAGGGCCAAAGAATAATACCGGTCCCTAGCATGGGGCTTTAAGACCCCATACACATTAGAGCAAAGTCAGCAGAACCTGCTGATTTCATATGCGAGCTGCCTTACTCTCTGATGACGGGTGATGTTGGGGACAAGAAGGCTCTGGTATGTTCAATGTCAGTGCCCAATCCTTTTGTTTTTAGAGGAGATGTTCTACCACAAGAGGTGTCTCCCACCAGCTTAGTCTCCTCTTTCCATTAAAAACATACATATACTTGGTTGATCTGAACATGTATGTGTATGTAGGGCCAGTAAGTCAGTCAGTGTGATTTTATTATACTCTAATAGTATTTGTCTTCTTTTCCAAATTTTCCAAATACAGTAGTTGAAAAGGTACAAAATTAGCAAGCAATGAAAATATAATAATGTGGTACGAATGTGTTCTGCAGAATCTCAATAAAGAGAGGTCAATTCGGGTCCATAAACGTTACAAATTCAGCTCTACTACATCTTGCACAACACTTTTTGTACCATCTACATTTTGGGTCTGATTTGCTCCATTTGCACGATAGTTGTGTTCTGCTATACTGCATGTGTTGTATTATTTAATGTGGACACCATTAGTATGGTACTGACTTTCTAAGTTTTTGTTTTTATACATTTTCTTTGTTTAACTGTTAAAGGGATATTACCATCTCAGCAATCCTATTTCATATATGAGTAATGGAAGTATATTCAGTTTATATTCAGCTAGTTGAAGTTACCATCAAAGAACAGCAGTGGTGGCCATGCTTCTGCTGTTCATATAATTTTACAATAAGGATAACTAGGTTTTCAGAGCAGGCATATGGTAGAATGAGGAGGAGCTTTGTGCCTCCCCACCTCCCTGCAGATCTGTACATATTTATAGGAGACTCCATTCTATAGTGCTGAACCACTAGTTGTCATGAGTCGGCAGCATCTCCTAACTACAATATTTGACCACAGACTTGGCCAAAAAAGGCACCCAGATAGGAAAGGGATCTGCCTATAGTAAGCCTCTCCGCCTCATGAGCCTGATGTTCTCCAGTGTTAATGATGCACACATATTTCTCCGATGAAGTCAGGGTAGTACACCTCAGCCTTACTGCACTTGCACTGTATATCAAGTACATGTAAAGTGAAGCCAAGGTGTACTGCCTCAAGTTATAGTGAGGAAAGTGCATATATTTGGGGACACCTCTCAGTAAGTATTATTGGATTCAGTGTCCGATTGGGGTGCCCAGGGCCCACCAGTAGAATTCATTCTGTGGCAGACTACACAGCTACTTAATAATATTACCTGACACTTCTAAAATTCCTAAAATATTGACATAATTTTTTTTTTCTCAGCAGTAGCTTGCTACCTAGCCCTTGCTTCTGATTATTTCTGTTCTGGGGTCCTGACAAAGTGTACTGCTTTGATTGGTTAGGAAGGGAGGATAGTGGTTGGCCTGACTCTGCACCTAGATGTCAACTCAGTCACATAGCCTGGTTGAGATACTGTACAATGAGTATCTGTATGAAGTACAGTGACTGCACTGTGCCATGCCAGGGTGAACTGGGGGCCCACCTGTCTCAGGAGCCAACTGGGGGATTCACCACTTCTTTTGCAGAGGGCCAGTTTGATCATTGGATTTACCAAGGAACCGCTACCTTCGGCATTCCTGCTGTTGAGAAACTACACTTACCAGCATGCACACTTGCTCGGCTGTTCTCAGATTCCCACAGAGACTGGAGCATGCTGGGAGTAGTTTAGTTTCACAACAGCTGGAGTTTTAAATGTTGGTGAATCCTGCAGAAAGCAAATTGGGACCCTAGACCACAGGTCCATAAGGATATGCTGGTGGCTAAAGGTTTTCTTTGAGCTCTCTCTGGCATGCTTTTTATTTCTAAGTTCCCAAGTATATATTTTTTGCCCTTCGTCTTCAAACTTAGTTGAAGTGCTTTTTGTACTGTACAAGGCCAATTCTGCAATCAATACTGTGCACTATGACAAAATAACATGCATTTTTGATAGATTCATTCATGTAAAGACTCCACAATTTTGCACAGTTGGATGAAAATTTGCATGGACATAAGTTATTCTGCAGCAATTTTCACAGTACCGAATTGAGTTGCTAGCTGTGCCTGGGTGAAATGTAAGCTGGCAAGACCATCTTGCTTTTAAAAACACACTGATAGTTGCAAAGACTGTAAAACTAAAGTCAACAAGTATAATAATTAACATTTTCTAGAGTTTGGTCATGAAAAGTTGTTACACCTTAAAGGAAATAATCCCCATTTTCTCCATAGTACCCCTCTTTTTATTCTGCTGTTTGGTCTTTCATGACCATGATTGTAATAAAATATAGCATGTACTAATAAGACAGGTAGGACGTAATTGAACATACACAGTGCTGTGTCAGCTCCAATTATTTCTTTACTATATATTACGGAAATAAAATTACAACAGAGAAGAATTTCTTTTTGCCAGTGGTTTGTGTGCAGAAGCATCCATTAGCTATTTATTTGACTTTGCTCTGATCTCTAGTTCAAGCATCAGCGCTATTAAGAGAAGAAAAATCTTCCATAATTATACCTTATTATAAGAAGGAATAACACACAAAAAACAATGTGTCAGATTAGATAGACTAATTCATAGATAAATCTTCGCTATAACCATAGTGTGAGTTTCCTCATGAATAAAAGCTCCTTAGTAAGGTCTGAAAGACCTAGACTCTGAAAAGTATTTTTTGTATAAAAGATATTAAATGGCATTTACTCATTTTAGGCCCTGTTTATGATTTGATTTGTGAATACATTTGGTGTAAGTGCTAGAAAAACTCCCTGGATGATAGGTGGAAGCTGAGATCTGGAATCTGATTAACTATGGATGTATCAACACTTACTGATCTCCAGTTTGCTTGGAAAACAATTCAACACAATATCACAACATGCTAATAAAAGCCTTGCAAGGCTACAAATCACCCTCCTCCACTGGGTGATCACACTTGGACACCCATAGGATAGTTAGAATATCAATTTGTGATAACTTTTCACAAAACCATGTTGTGTTTAGAAAAACTGCTTAACCTGTGAAACACATATCTGGTCCAGCCAAGAGGACAGGTAAGTTAAGACAGATCTTTAAGTTATTATGTTCAGTAACTACACATTGTAAAGTGACAAAATGTGATAAAATGTTCTAGTAATTTTTCTGTCTTTCTTACTGTACCTAATGTTATACATAAAAATGTATCAGACAAAGGATGACATTGAGACATCCATCCACATTATTAAAATCATTATGGTTATCTATTTTGCTGAAATGTATCTTACAATTTTCTTCAAAGTTACTTAGATGTAAATTTCCCAATTTTCTGCTATTATACCTATTTTAATTCCTCTTGACATATATTAAAGCAATCCTGTTGAGTGAGTTATGCCTTCCTATCTGAGAGTAGGATATGACAGAGGCAGCAAAGCTGAGCTCTATGACATATACCGTAGGTTTCTATTATTTGATGCAGGATTTCTCAATAAAAGCCCTGCTAAGACCTCATGCACATGAACAAGTGTGCAGCTGAGGCTCATCCAATGCTCCATTCCAAAATTTTATATGACCTGGTCTATAAATATCGGAAAGGAGCATCAGAACAGAGCTCAGGCTGTACTTACCCTGCACACTTGGTCATGTGCAGGAGACCTAACTCCACCCACACAAGTGGTTGTCAGCTCTCGTCATATCAATGTATATGCAAAGAAGGTTGTCACTGTGTGGAAGTGGGAAAAGCAGGACTCTCACTGTTTTTGTACGAGTTCTGTTAAGATTTACTATACTTTTTCACTCATAAATCCTGCTTCAAATCATAAAATCCTATATATGCAGTGGCGTAACCATCGTAGTCACAGGGGGTGCGACCGAGACCAGGCCCAGAGGTGTACGGGGCCCGCGGCCAGCTGGAAATGGTCGGGGCCCCGTACCGCCATGATAGTGGTCGAGGAAAGCTTTGTTCCCCAACCGCTATACATATTGTTATACCTCCCATGCCAGCCCAGGGGAGGTGTATAAAAATAAGAAAAAAAAACTTATACTCACCTGTCCTGGGCTCCGGAGTTCTTCTTGCCGGTAACTGATGTTATGCCTGCGGTCACATGGGGCGCGCCGGCGTAATGACGTCATCGGGCCCCACGTGACCACTGGAGCAAGAGATGTCAGTCGCCAGACAGAAGAGGATGCCACAGACAGCAGGACGGAGCTAGGATGCCCCGGAGATATGAGATAAGATGAGTATAAGTGTTTGTTATTTTTAATCACTTCTCCTGGGCCTTTACTTATTATACTATGGGGTCTAAGGTGACCCCAGAGTATAATAATAGCACCGGCTCTAGGAGGGGGAGCTCTTAGGAGCATATAATACTGTATGGGGTCCATTGTGAGCATATAATACTGTGTGGAGGCCACTGTGAGCATATAATACTGTGTGGGGGCCATTGTGAGCATATACTACTGTGTGGGGGCCACTGTGGTCATGCAATACTGTGTGGGGGCCACTGTGAGCATGTAATACTGTGTGGGGGACACTGTGAGCACGTAATACTGTGTGGGGACCACTGTGAGCACGTAATACTGTGTGGGGACCACTGCGGAGCACATAATACTGTGTGGGGGCCACTGCGGAGCACATAATACTGTGGGGGGGGGCACCGTGGAGCATATTATACTGTCCCACTATTGTTTACATGCCGGGCGCTGCGCTGCTCACTCACCGTATTCTTGATAACTGCAGTTGTGGGTACTACAGCTGTATCCCTTTCAAGTATCTCAGATATCGCTGGAGCACCCGTAACCGGCACTATCAAGAATTCACTCTAGGGAAGGGGTAGGGGGCCCCGGGCAAAAGATTGCAGCGGGGCCCACGAGACCTTAGTTACGCCACTGTATATACAGTATGGATATAAATCCTTGGTCCCGCACTCTCAATGGTGAAGCTGATGGTGGTGCTTGTAGAAGGGTTCTCCAACCCGCAATTCAGTTTATAGAAGTCACAGCACACACCTTCTATACACAAAATCCTATATATGATGGAGCTCAGTATATTTCCCTCATATCCTACTTAGATAGGACAGCATAAACCACCAGACAGGTGTGCTTTCAGATATGCTTTATCAATGCATAACTCTGAGCATTGTTAAATTCACCTTACATCTTCTATACTTACCCTTTGATGTTTTTCGTTGATTTTTGGTCTGTTTTATATGCTTTTCAGACCCAGATCCTGCAGCTTCCAGTTAAAGTTCCAATATTTCAATAATGACTTTCTTTCAAAGTCATTTCATGCAGATTTCCTTTTAGATCTATTCTCATTCCCCTGGGCAGCTAAAGGATAGGAAAGCTGATCAAATTGTGAATAACTCTTAGTGGCTTGGTTACTTTCAGACTCAATTTGAAAACATTATGCTGTGCTCATTGGTCCATTTGCCATACAGTCAGATTTGCCTCTTTGCATTTCATGTTATATTCACTGGTCACAATTACAGTACGTTTTACAGAAAAAATAAATAACAGGTAAACAGTTCAGTATTCATTTACAAATGTGCTGAATACATGAATTGTTTAAAGATTCATTCAAATTGGCTAAAATCAGTTTGTTTTACATCATTTTAGGCATTATCTCAGTGAGCAATCATTTTACTCTATGCCTGTTATCCAAGGTTTAACAAGGTGATACCTTATGTATGATATGTACCCATCCCTGATGTGATTTTTGCTATGTATCTTATTATTTAGTTGCACATATATTAACATTAAATTCCTGTGATCACTATCATTGTACATACTGACAATAAATTCCCGTGATCACTAGCATTGTGCAGCTAAATAACAAACGTAGCTCGGCTTCCGAGATATATCACAGTCATATACCAATATTTGGTGGTTTAATTTTAAAAATGAAGCCTTCTGCTGAGTCAAAGCAAGCACAAAAGCATGCACCATTGAAAATATTTGCAAAATGACAAGACAAACAGACTGTATATTTGTCACTGTAATCTAAGACAGTGATGCTCAACACTCGATTCAACTGAGACAACAACTGTTAGCATTCAGATATCCTAAAATACTCACAGTCAGTGGTGAACTTGCAGATGCTGGCCTACTGTGCGTGCATGTAAGTAAAAATGAACCAGTATTGTAGTTACAATATGGAATGTAGACCTATACAGAGCCAGAACTGACTCTGTAAATCCAGCAAAGACTAGTTTGTAATTTTGCCCATGTCATGATATTAGGATCCACCAAATTGTGGATCAGTTGAGAAAACAGTCAGGTGGTTCAAGACTAATCATTTACATCTGGTTATTATATGACTTATATTTTGTAATTTTCATCAGTTTCCTTCTCTCCGTGCGCTCTCTCATTTTTATACTTTCTTGAGAATGAAACACTAGTTCTTCCACTTCTCTACATATTTCCCTATACTTCTACTTCGCTATATTTATATACATATCCTATTGATGGGAACTGGTTGAAATAATTTACATAGAAAAGTGTCTGGATATGAATTTTTTTGGAAAATGAGCGCTTCAGATTTGATGGGGGAGTTAGAAATGAGTGCTCTGTTATGAAGTATATTGGCAAAACATTGGGTTTCTGTGTCAATAACAGGAGGGCATCCTCTACATCTACTTCTTTACTATAACAGCAGTGAGACTATGGAACTCACTGCTATATAAAGTTGTCACGGTGAACTCACTAAAAGAGACATTGATGCGTTTCTTGGCTTCCTGTGATGCAAGATTGCCTTTCTGTGGATCAGCATTGTAAAGTAGTAGCCTGATCTAGATGGAAGTATTTATTTTTTGAGCCTTACAAGCTATGTTAATGTGATTTTTATAAAAAAGCTTATGTCTTTTTGTCTGAGAAAAAGCAGTGGCTCTTGGGTTCTGTCTCAAGTTGCAGCTTAATCACATTGGCACTCTAATGGCACACACTAATGGCAAATAGCTCCTTTAACTCACTTATTTTCCAATAAACTCTACTTATTTCTGTATGAAATGTTCATAGTGGGAGGTATAGATAAAATATGATTTGTCCAAACAAATGTAAACTCTTGTTTATACTTGAATAACTTTTAAGTCGTTATTTTACCAAATTTAGTATATCTTACGCGAAGGTAGATTTTAAGTTATTTTCAAGAAGTGACAAACAAGTCTGTTAAAGCTAAATATATTCTTACACACAGGAACATCAGATCAATAAAACATTTAGAAGTAGATAAATCAGGTTGTTAAATGTAACATAACACCACCTAAACTACTATGAATGTAAAGAATTGGTCTACAAATTCCATTGTAGGACCTGGAGACTTCAGGTAATTTTAAGTAACTTGTTTTGTTGTATCTTTTGATATAGTATGAACATTCTTCAGTGCATTGTATAAATAGCTGATGACATTGATGTTACATTGCATACAATTGCAAAACATTATGTCAATATATATATTATCCACCTTTTCCATACAATTTTATCTCATAATTTGCTTGATTTCCTTAATTGTTGATGTTGGAAGACAGTGTTTCCATGTAGGGCTCGACTAAAGCTAATAAGGAAGAAGAAGTCATATACTGTACTTTCAAAATATTATTTGACTGAAACCTATTTCTAATGCTCTCACAATACATATATATGCTTGCTCGGTTTGGACAAGCGTACATGTGTTCTGAATGGGGAGAGGGGAATAAGCTGCGGCCAGACAACTATATCAGTGGTTTATATCCCTTGGAAATAAAGGATTGGTCATGTTGAAATTGAGCATTCTCAATCCATTTTTCCGGTCATAGGCCAACTGAACAATGGCTGAATATTTCATACAGATTAGATGATCCATCTGTGCATCTGAAATGGCAGGTTTGGCCAATACGTTTACCCTTGGTAAATTATATGTTCAAAATCTTAGGGTTCATGACGATTTAGTTACATATGGTAATGCTATTTGTAATATCAGAAGAAGGCTTTTACCTTCAAAGGGTTTTCCCACAAAAGCTATGAATAGGCGATAACTTGCAGAACAGTGGGAGTCTGACCCCTATTACCCCCATTGTAAATGGAGCAGTGGTTAGACAGCTTATGTACTGCTCCATTAATTTCAGTAAGAGTGCCAGAGATATCTGAAGTACAGTGCTAGGGTATCTCCGGCTTTCCCATTGAAATGAATAGAGCAGTGCACGCAGGCTTGAGCCCTGCCCATAAAGAGCAAGAGACTAAAAGTACTGTGTTCTACTGATCAGACGGGGTATGAGCAGTTAGATAGAGGATAATTTGCTTTCATGGAGATACCCTTTTAAGTTCAATACTAGTATATGACTTCCATTATGTGGTCAAAGCCAGAGTTCCATCAGCCATCTTGCAATGCCATTTCTATGCTAACACTGAGTCAATACAGGTAAAAGGAAATGTACCAACAACCATTATGAATTGCTAGCATGACTATTTATAATATTGAAATCCATTGTGTCAATGATAGTGTAAATAAAAGCAAAAAAAAAAAAAAAAATAAGAAGAATATTTTGTTCTTCTCTTTAATGCAATTTCTCTAAAGGAGTGTCTGCTTTTTTTTTTTTTTTATATTTTTTACCTTCGGCCTGCTTCATTCAAGAGTGTGTGATGTCTTACTTGGTAAAATAATCACATCAGACTTGGCAAGATAGATGTGAAGTTGAAATAATGAAATGTAAATCACAATCTAACTCCATAATATGAGAGAATTGTCAGCTTATGTTATAAATCTTGGGCTGACGGAGTAATCAAATAAGAATGCTTGTGTAAATTGTATTATCCCAGAGACTGGATTGTTTTTGTTGTTTTTAGCTTTCCTTAAAAACACTCCATAGACTGTATGTCCTTCAGTGATAATGCAGCTATGTAGGAAAATTACATTTACTGTCTGATATACACAGTTTAGGCATTTTAAATAAGAATTAAACCCAAACTTATTAACTAGCACAGAAAAACACATTATTACTCATTCAAATGCATTAGCTTCTATTTTACCGAGTCAAAAGTAAAACAGGCAACACGTCTTACATTTAAATGGCCAATAACTAGCACTCTATTTCTGACAAAGAAAATAAGGGTAGGCTCATTGGAGTACATATAATTCATTATAATGACATTTTTCTTTGTTTTTGTTGGCTAATATATTATAATACAGGCTATGAATGTTGATAAACTCATAATTTGTTGCCATATAAAATCGGAGGTACCTGCCTCATAGACTACATCCATCATGGCTTCTAAAGGAGTCTAAACAAGTCTAAACTGTTATTCAGTGCTGGTACTCCAAGAGTCAAAAAGATGTCCATATTTCAGTTCTCCTGAGATTGCATGTGTTTATAGAAAGGGTACTATGTCTACTTAAGGAGTCATTTCTTCTATGAGGCCACCTTGTGGTGTATACTTATTAGATTATGTATGCCCTGCAAATAATTCTGGGAAAGGAATATGTGACATTTCTAGTCACCACTTATTTCACAGGGGAACTATGGAACAGGCATGATAAAATTCAGCATGCTCAATCCTTCTGTCCCGGACATCAGAGTTTAATGGCCATCATGCACAGAAGATAACTGACCAAAATTGGTATGTTCGGATAAGAGAAAAGTTATGTGTATGGGGGCCTTAACAGGTTATGCTCACCATTGCCATCAGTACTTTATAATAATAGTGGATGTTTGTCCAAATGTTTGTGATTTTTAGAAATTTGGAATTCTTTTCCATATTCACACTCACTGTGCTGTTTTTGGAGAGAACTAAATATGTTTTGTGGTACCTGCTTAAATATTGTATTATGCTAGTGAAATGGATAAGTGGATCTATTGTTTACATTTTTCACTAAACTATAATTTCTTGGTAACCATGGTTGGTACTGTGTCTGGTACTTCATACTGAAGGAAAATAAAAATGCAGATAAGAGTCGACATGATCCTGTTATTAAGTATGTAATTGTCATTTTACAATTTCTATTAAATATTGGTAATGTTATTGGCGTGTGTTACTTTTTGAATTACAACTTTTTTGGAAAAGTTGTGCAGGCAAAATTATAAAGACTAAAATGGCCTCAGCTGGTCTTTTATGATACCCTTAGTATTCCTCCATCAGTAACTGTCACATGTATTCTCTCTTTAACAAGCCTTCAAAAAATGACCTGTTGGAGTTCCTTTAGAGCTTGATTTGAGAAATTTTGGTCTACACACTGCTTAAAGGGGAAATCCAGCTAAAAGTAATTCAACGAATCATAATTGCTAGTTGCAATATCACAGCATTGATTTCTCTAAACTCAGATTTCCATTGAATCCTGGAACTATAAAGCATCCATCCATACCCTTTTAGCCTCACTCAGATTATGGTCACTAATTATTTGAGTAAAACGTTTTCCAAGCACAGGATATACAATTTTATTATATTATCAAAACCAATATAAGAACATATACACAAAGATTTAATACCACTCAAAAACAATGCCTCTAATCATAGCTACGGTCAGAGAACCCACATGATTATATACCAGTATATGGTTTATAGAGCCCCTCTCAAAGGGCTAAACAAAAAGCCCCAAAAGTAATGAATCTCAAATGGTTGCTCAGTCAATAATACAATCAATAATATAGTATCAAATAGTGAGCAAAATTCACATACATAATTGAATGGGATCCCCACAATTATTGGCATCACTGTGGTTTATTTTTATTTTTTCTATCTACCTATATACAGTAGGCATCTCTTTATTATAGGCCGCAGTATGAATAATCCTTATTTCATACTAGTTGTATCAGAGGCTGATATTTCGAATATAGCTACCAGATGACACCTACACTAGAAGAATGAGAAATGCAACCCTTAGGAAATAACATATGCAATAGTTTTGCTTGGTATATGGCTCTTTGAGAATAAACAGCAGCAATGAAGTCTTTGTAATGATGCAGATAAGCAGAATAAATATGTCATTCTTTATTCATTTGTAAGGTGGGCTATTTCTCTTGAGCTTTGCCAGCTTTATTGCATAGCTTATTGCTTGCTTGTAGCGGAGTATACATTTACTTGTCATTTCCGTAGCCAGCATAACTGCTCCTTGTCTGATTTCTGACTATTGCCATATTTTCAATGCAGAATTCATTAATTTCAGAACTTTAGTGTCACAAACTCACAACCTCTGTCTTTTTGACTCTTATTCAACATTATGGAACAGTGTGTGTCACCCAGAGAGCCACTTTTGTGCAGGGCTTAGAAATGTTTCCTTGACTTGGGTACGCATTGTTTTTTTAATGTAATAGCTAAAGAAACTCGAGCAGAGCACATTAATTGGAAGTGAATGAGGTGAACTCTATCTGTAAGGTTAGCCTCATTAATTGCATTTGTTTAATTACAGTACTGATATGTTATGTGCCATATATATTAATGAGCCAACCAGAACAAGAAAAGCAATTTGACCGGGTTTTATCAACACAGTTTCGGCCAGCGATTGTAAACTAATTAGGCGAAAACATAAGGTATGGGCACTTTACCTCATTGTCCTGCTGTTAAAGAGTTAACAAGTAACAAAGACAGTACCATATTCAGACATTTGTTGAAATCTCACAGTAGTTACCTAATCTTTTCCTTTTGTTATATAAGAAAAATGAATTGGACGTCATATATTCCATAAAAGAGTGGGGAACAGAGGCGTAAATTTAATTCACACCAAGTAAAAAACACTGCACCAATAGAGAATGCACCCCATTTATGGTGAAAGGGAGGTCAATTTAATAATGAATTTCTCAGACTGATAATAGCGTGTCAGCATCCAGTTAATCCCACCCACTTTTTTTGCTGCTTTTTAAAAATGGCAAAGTGTCACAGTTTTGCACAAATATGCTGTGTTTTCCAAAATGTGGGATTTTATTACACCATAACGGTAAAGATGTAGATAATGTTCTTTAGATGGAAATTTGGCTTACTCATTTTTATATAAATTGGCAAAATGATAAAAGATCCCTTTGTATAAGTACTTTTAGCCCAACCCTTCTACATCACTTTTTCTGACACTGACACTTCTGACACATGGGTGGCACATGTGATTTACCATGGTTTTCCAATACTGTTCTAAATAGTGGTAAATTGTTATAGGCTACAACTCTGCTTTGTTCTGATCTTAATAAATCCCCCTGAAGGAATCAACACAGTTTATATTGATAAGTAATGGCCATATGGAACAATATAACATTTCAATTTATAATTTATAAAGCATCCAATAGAAAGTTCAACATGATACAAAAAATAAATCTTCATGTATTACCTTGCTGAATCAGTAATTCCTTTATTACCTTTTTCAAGTCATAGGCTTAACCTGTAAGTGAAAAACATACAGCTTCAAACTTTTACAAGATCTTTCCATTAGTAGTTTCTGACCAGCAACATATCATTCCAAGTTCTCTCTTCTAAGATAAACTAAAGTGATTCTTCATGCCTGTTTTATTTCCCATGCTTCATGTGCGTAAAAAGTTAAATGAAGACGGCTTGAAATCCTTCACCGGTATCAGCAGCGCTGCCTCTTTTCAACCAGAATATAAATCAAGGGTGTACCTGGCGGTCTAAAGTGATGCTCGTAGAATTTGTCAAGCTGAACGAGTTGTCACTAAATAAGATCAGAAAAAGCTAGTTTATATATGACAGAAGGAAAACATAGTTTCCACAACTAATGCTACCACAGAGATTGACTTTACCATCTGGTCATTTCTCCTGAACATGAGTTTTTTGGTAATTACAAGTACACAGTACCCTGTACACAGTAAATGGGGTAACTGATTGGTGGGGTCTGATTGGTAACTATCTGATTGGTAAACATGAGAACAGGGGTCTAGTTTGCACCATATGAATGAGTGATAGGTCTCAGATACTGTATGTGCTGCCTCTCCTCAGATATTTATGGATTTTCAGAGATAGCTGAGTACTTTACACAGATTCTGTCCAGTTGTCTAATGGGGCAAAATGGAGCAGCAGTGTTCATGTGCAATCTGCTCCATCCATACAGAGCACATTAGATCCCTGTTCTCATGGGGGTCCCAGTGGTCAGACACCTATGAATCAGACAGTTATCTCCTATCCTGTGGATAAGGGATCATTAGTATTTACCAGAATACCCCTTAAATATAATTTTATATCTAGAATGTTTGTATACATTTTAATCAATTAAAGAAGGATCAAAGTAGAGATCTAGATGCAGTTTTTGGTACAGTTTTTATATTTTGTATTAAGGAATGACTTGTGCTTCTCTTTTTGAATTCAGTTACATGTTTAGCTCAAAGAAGTAACACTGTATACATTGAGGCTAAACCATGTTTAAAAATTATATTCATAGAGATCTATAATAGCCCAACAAATGTATGTCCCAGATGCATACAGCTGTAGACCTCAATAGTTTCATACACCTTCCATTGACTACCACTACCATTCCCATCTAAGACAGTATAATAGTTAAGTACACCGATTCATCCCACACTCCCAAACAAGTGGATATTTGGATTGGGTTTTATGAAATCAGTCCATGGTATGTCTGATATAGGAAAATAATATTGAGAGACTGTACAATGATGTGGTAATATTGGCATTATATAAGCTAGGACATATAAATAATCAGTAAATAAACTGTGAAATTAAGGTCAAGGTCCTGCATAGTCCACATACAGCGGTGCACAATAAATTTCCATGCTGATTGGCTTTTATGCCAGTGTCCGTGGCATTGTAAGATGAACGTGATTTCAAGTTATATTTGCCCAGGAAAGGCCATTGCATGTATACATCATGTGGAAATGCCTTTTCTGAGTAAACAGCACTTAAAACATGTTTCCCACTAATAACCCTTATCTCCTATCCTATTGGACCCTCTGCAATCACAAGAACATTGCTCATCAGGTCCCCTATGTGAACAACGTACAGGTGTACATGCAAGATCACTACTTTCACTTCTATGGGAATGGCCGAGTATAGCATCCAATAAGTTCCACAAAAGTGAACAAAGTGGTAGTCTCACATGTGTACCACTGCTTTATTCACATAGGAACATTCAGAGAACCTCAATCTTGTGATCACTGGGTTCACAGTGGCAAGACACCTAGTGATCAGACACTTACCTCCTATCCTGTAGTTACCCAATTATTACTGGGTAAAACCGTTTTTTAATACCTGCTATTTGCACACACTATTTGTATATTTTGAAGTTTATTTTGTGAATAGCTTATAAGAATTCCATAAAAAATATTAGCAACAACAAGCTGAGGTATTCCAGAGGATCATTGTGGTACATATTAAATATTTAGTATAGGTCTTGTATTGCAATCCCTGCACAACCTATTAACTATTGATATAAGCCTACAGTACTTTGATGAAAAGTTAAAGTATGCAGAAAGTATTGGCACACAAAAAAATGGTTACTAATGTGGTGCCCTTTCATAGGATTTCCGTTATGTTGAAAAATTATTCCTACATTATTTTCTATGTTATCCAACAGTTTTAGTTATGATGAACTGTGATATTTCATTAGAAAGATTGGAAACCATTAAATAGTAGAAGGATGATCATCTTACATAATGAAGCATGTGTGATATGTATTGATATATAAAACATACTAATAACCTCAAATATCATTATCTATTTACTTATATCTTAATTATTTCATCTATCTATCTATCTATCTATCTATCTATCTATCTATCTATCTATCATTGTTATCCTCGGCACTTTCAGATTCATTGACATTAGTAGTATTGTTAACATGTTAACCTATATATATTTGAATTACCATTAAGCAACTAGCAAATAGAATTTATTCATTAAACATTACAGATGTGTCCCTCTTTGCCTTTTCTCTGGGCACAATGGTTGTGGAGAAAGATGACCTGCTTTTGGAAACAATATGATTTTTTTTTTTTTTTTTACGAAACTGTGTCATCAGATGTCTATCATCGTTGTGTCTATATTCTGTCACCAAGTAGTGATGTTGTGAAATGCAACCTGTTTTTAAAGCAGACCTCCAGTTATACAACCACTTATCATAAATAAATAGTACACAAGAATATAAGAAACTTTGTGATATATCTTATTAAGAAAATCTGTTTCCATCTCTTCTTATTAAGCTGTTCTTCTCCTCCTTATCTTTACTCAGTCTGTTTACATGGAGTCTATATCAATATCCAGAACTCTATGGAAAGCGAAGGGGGAGAAGGAGGTTGTTGACTGATTTATTGTTTCATTCTGTGCACTGGTAAAGTCTTATCTTGAAGGTATAGCAGTGTCAGAAGGGTTCCTTCACTCACAAAGTAGAAGAGTGTAGCACCTGCAGCTATTAATATATTTTTTACCAGCCTCCTCCTCCATCCTTTCCTCTCTTCTCCATAGACTAATATTTAAAAAGTAACTGAGCTTGATAGATGGAAAAGATGCAATTAAATAAAATATATTGCAAAGATTTTTATATTCACCTACACTATTCTTTAAGCAAATTCCACCTAAGGTAAGGGTTGGCACATCTGTAATTCCTTATCTGATCTTTTTATCAAAGAGGAATTCTTGACAAATATTTTCTCTTCTTGTGGAAACCCTTTAGCTACCCCATCACTAGTATGAAAGTGATACCTGTTGTACTCATTTGGGTAGCCCTTAACAAGGTACCAAAGAAACCCAGGGATCTATGGATTCCTGGTTGGAAAACAATGGCTTAGGGTGAAAAACACCCTTTTATACTGTACCCAGACTTAACTGATCTTCAAATTGGTTAAGGACTCCTATTTGTCTTGAAACTGATTCAACACAATATCATGACATGCTAAAAAAAAGACTTGAAAGGCTGTAATTCTCCCTCCCCCCACTCGTTGATCACACATAGACACAATGTGATAATTTGTCATAAAATGATATGTTTATAAAAGCTGCTGAACATGTGATACACATACCTGGGGATGTCCAGCTACCTCTAAGTGTCTGATTGTTGACGCGCCAATACCCAGAGATCACAAGAGTGAGGGTCCCTGAGTATCTCATGTCAATGGAGCAGTGGTGTGCATGCTTGGCCACCACTCCACTTATTACTATGGAACTTTCATCAGAAGGGGATCTCTGGCAGTCCCCTGGAACTGAATAGAGCACTGGCCAGGCAGGCACATAACTGATGCATTCACATGGGATACTTAAACACCCCTTTTTTGTGATTGTTGTAGGTTCCACTGGTCAGACCGGCAATAAGACACTTATCTTTTAGATATGGGATAAATGTTGTTAGTGGGAAAACCCACCTCTGATATTAAATATACTTGCAAAACTTTCTCTCATATACATATATTACAAGATATATTGAAAAATTTAAACTCATGTCAAATATTTTCCTATGCTTTGCTATTCTAATGTGAATAGATCTGCATTAAACAAAAGCAAAATCAACAGATAACCGCACATAGGCCTTTGATACACTTTCTCATTCCTAATTAAGAAAATCTGTAAAGAAACCCAATGTCTCTGTGCTGTCGCTTTAAATCATTGCTCGCACCATGATAGGAGTGGTGCCAATGCCTTTCTGGGCCTTCACACTACTAAATGAGTTTGCTTATCAAGCATGGAATGGAATGCTTGTTTTCTTCACTAACAGTGTTTACAATTTGCCTCTTCTCATCTGCAAGAATCCGCAGTGCAGCTGGACGATGTTCACAGGAGATAGTGTCGGAATGAAGAGATATTGTAGCCGGCCACTCACTACTCAAATAGGCTTTATGTGAAGTGAAGGCTTTGCAAGATTAGCTTGGAAATCTGTTATATGCTTTAGCTGAATGCTAAGGAGAAGTCAGCAGATTATTTCCTATCTGACAGATGTGCCATTAATCGGCCGCATTGAATGTTTCTGTAGAAGATTTTAGAAAATCAAACAATTTAGAGAGTCATGTTGAGCTGAGGTGGCTGACCTTGTCATCCTTGGCATACTGGTTCGCTATTCTTTTGTCTATATGTTAGCAGTTACTAGTTTATCATCCTGTTCTAGTTGACTGGTTCATCTAGTTATTACATTATGTCTAAGGCACATAAAGTATTATGCAGGGCTATACCATGAATTTGTCAGACTGGACAGCCATGGATCACAGCTACAAAATGACACATGTATATTAATATCTCCTGTCATTTGCTTAATGTTGGCATTTTTATAGTAAACAGCAAGGAGCTTGCTGCCAAGAGTACTTCTTCCTCAATGACATATGGGTGGTGTATAATGAGGGGTTATCTCTTTTTGTTCTATAAATTGCTAATTATTTACGAAGGAATTTCAAGTAGTAAAGAAAGCATTGCAATTTATGGGACAAACATATTAAAATAAGCATCTTTGGTTATCCCGTGATAACAGTATGTCTGCAGATGAGAAACTGTTCATAGATATCTATGTCCTCACCCATGGTTGTGCTGCTTTTGTAGTCTCTACATCAAATAAATAAATGTTGGTTTTCAGCATTAGATATTTATTGGTAAATCACCAGAGTTTCATTGTAACCACAATAATAAATCTGTGCTAAAGTCTGTAGTAGGTTATAGGTACTAAGAGATCTGTTTAAGGCCAGGGCTCCACGTGGTGTAAACGCACTGGTTAGCCCGCAGTGGAAACGTGGCGTTTCTAGTGAATCCCATCCACACATTGCGGAAAAATACGCGCAGCAGATACGCTGCGATTTCCAAAACCGTTGGAAAATTGCAGCATGTCAATTATACCTACGGAAACATCGGCAGTTTCCCTATAAGTATAATTGAAGCAGAAAGTTTCTGTGATAAGCACTGTCGGAATAACTGCGATGCGTTGCCGCCATGGTTTTTCCCGCAGTGCATTTTTGCTGCGGCCCGCTACATGGGGCCTTAGCCTAAAGTTGGTTTTAAGTAAGACTTCAGTGCAGCCCTAATTGTCCTCATGATCTTAAGTAAAGTTCTATGTCAACCAAAGGAGACCATTTTAGCAGAACCAGACAATTATTAAAAAGAGTCTGTCAGCTCTAAACTGTCTCTCAAACCAATAATGGTCCCCTGTAAGTGCCTGTAGTGCCTTTAATTGTAGCAGAAAGAAACCTTATGGTCGCAAGCCGGTGAAGCACTGCAGAAATAATAGTTTTTTTTTGTAAATAGGCAAATAATCCTGAAAGGGCTAGGGCCTGATATGGGAGAATTGCCTACAGAAAGATGCGATTCAGGCAGGGACTGAAATGTCATTCACAGCTACAGGTTGTGATTTCAGAGAAGCGCTTAGTCAGCTCTCTGTAGGTAAATCTGGCAAGGTAGGTCCACCCCTGGTTCATTTTCAGGCTAATTTGAAAATGATTATGATCATGAAATGATGAAAGATTATTATCTCTGAATTGCTTCATTGGTTTGTGGCCACAAAGATATATTTATATTCCTATTAGATGTCCCCACATGGCACACTTGGTTTGGGAGGCATTGTGGACCTGAAAAACTCCATTTAATGAAAAAGGGGGTGTCCAGTCTATCTTCCTACAACAGATGTTGGAAAAAAGAAGGATAATACATGTTGGATTTCAACATGCCTGATTTTTTCTTTCTCATGGGAGATGAGCAGCTTACTCCCCTCACCCTCCTTTCAACCCCTACTGAGAACACATGCGTGTTTATCTGAGCAGAGCATGGATGTGTATAGGTAGGGAAATGCTGCAGACTCATTCATCTCCAAACAAGCCCTCTTTGAAGTCTGATCCTACAACATTCTCTTCCATCTGACCCTTTGTTTCTTACTAACTGATGGGGATAAGATAAATAGTAACATCTGACTGCAAGATATGGCTACATAAAGGGCCTAAACTGCACTCTAACCAGAGGGTGTAATGATCGCCTGTGACCGAGCCCGCAGGGGAAGGGGGCCCACAGCCAGCATCATAACAGCGGTTGTGAAAAGCCTGATAGTCTGTTTCCCTTGTATACAGAGGCGTAGCTAGCGGGGGGCAGAGGGGGCGGCTGCCCCGGGCCCACTGAATTTTTGGGGCCCACCACGGGGTCGTCATTAATACATCCTTTATTTCTAACTAGATCGGTGTCTGCAGACACCGATCTAGTTACAATGCTTCCTGGTGCTTAACTGTCTTGTAAACCGCAAGCCACTTCAGGCCTGCGGTTTTCAAGACGCCGAGACTACAGACCGATGTCTGCTTCTCAGCAATGACGTCATGCGCGTGGACTGGGAGGAAGCGGCGGCGGCTCCGTTCATCAGGATCGCAGGTGAGTATGACTTTTTTTTTGTGGGTATATTAATAGAATAAGGGGTGGTTAGGAGGGGGATTATAACTATAAAGGGAGGATTAATTAGGGGGCATTATGATGATGGGGGGTCATTTATATAAGGGTTATTAGGGGGTATTATGAATACAAGGGGGGAGGTTATTTATATAAGGGGCCATTAGGGGGCATCATTTATATTAGGAGGCATTATGAACATAAGGGGTGGTCATTAATATAAGGGGTCATTAGAGGTGCAGTATGTATGTCAGGGGGGAATCAGGGGCATAATATGAGGGTCAATTAATTTAATTAAAGTTGCACTTGCACCTTATTAAGACTAAGGCCCCACGTAGCGGGCTGCAGCAAAAAAAGCGCTGCAGGAAAAACCGCGGAGGTAACGTGTTTTTTCCCGCAGTGCTTTTCACAGAAGGTCCGCAGAGGTTTCCCCTGTGGACTTTGTTTTCAATACACCTATATGGAAACCGCCAGTGTTTCTGTAGGTATAACTGACATGCTGCAATTTCCAAAACCGCAACGGTTTTGGAAATCGCAATGTGTCTGCTGCACGTATTTTTCCGCTGTGTGTGGATGGGATTTGCTAGAATGTTGCGGTTTTTTTCAGTGGGTTTTCGCCACATGGAGCCCCCAACCCTACTTTGCAGTATAATATGCACAGCGGATAATCTGCGATTTACAAAACAGTCGGTATTTTGGAAATCGCAGCATGTCAATTATACCTACAGAAATGCGGGCGGTTTCCCTATAGATATAATTGAAACAGAAAGTCTGCAGAGGAAACCTCTGCGAACTTTCTGTGCAAAGTGCTGCTGGAAGAACCGCGATGCATCGCCGCCGCGTTTTTTCCCGCAGCTCTTTTTTGCTGCGGTGCGCCACGTGGGGCCTTAGCCTTAAGGCGTTTTCCAGCTCATTTTTATTGATGATCTATCCTCAGAATAAAACATCAATAAGAGATAAGTGATTCCCCACTGATCAGCTGTATGAAGGGGCTATGGCGCCTGTTTATATCATACACTGTCTGTTTATAGTGACCGTGTGATGTCATTCCAGTCTTGTCACATAGATGTGTATAGGACGAGGCTGTAGTTACATGACATGGCTGCTATGAGATGAATGACACTATGTAAACAGAGAAGGGGTCACGGCACTTACACAGGTACCATGGTTCATTCAAACAGCTGATCCTGGAGGTCCTGGCTATTGGACCCCCCAAAAAATTTTTTTCCCTTTTTTTTTTTCTTTTTAATTATGAAACACCTGGAGCATTATTAATAAGGGGCAAATTATTTAAAGGGGACCTTTCACGTCCTCATGTATATGCTGTTTTACATACCGCTAGAAAGTCGACAGAGCGCTGAATTCAGCACACTGCTGGCTTTCCCATTATATGCCCCGGGGGTCTAAATTTCACCGTTCACTGTCAGAAGGGCATTCCTGACAGTCTAGTTGCGCTGTGAGGAACGCCCTCCCTGACTGTGCTCGTCCATAGACTTGTACTGGGGGGGCGTTCCTCACAGCTCAGCGTCATCACTGGGCTGAGTACACCACAGTACAATTCTATGGATGGGTACTGTAAGGGAGGGCGTTCCTCACAGCGCAACTAGACAGTCAGGAATGCCCTTCTGACAGTGAACGGTGAAATTTAGACCCCCGATATCTCCAGCCCCGGGGCATATAATGGGAAACCCGACAGTGTGTTGAATTCAGCGCACTGTCGGCTTTCTAGCGGTATGTAAAACCGCATATACATGAGGACATGAAAGGTCCTCTTAAAGGGGTGCAAAGGGAAGTTATTAGTTTAAAGATGCACTTGGGGTATTATTCATTATGGGGGGTTATATTATATATTTTATAATTGGGGTAGCAGCAGGATGGGGGCTTTGTGTAGGTGAGGACAATGTGGGTCAGGTGCGGAGCCAAAGATGTCTGTGTTGCAAACTTTACAGAGACTGGAAGAAGTGGTCATGGCCGTCCAGATGAAAGAGATGCGGAATGTGAACGATTAGTCAGAGACGTCACCGGTAAGTCACTAAATGCTACTGCCCTGTATTCACCTAAATCGTCTGCAGAGCCCGCTATATACCACTACACGCTCACCGTATACTGATAGTATCGGTATACAAACATGTCCAAGTAGGGGGCCCACTTGGACATGTTCTCCCCCCCTGTGCTAAACCCATAGCTACGCCTCTGCTTGTATAGATAATGTGAGCGCCACAACCCCTTCACTATTTACATTGCACACCATCTGTTTCATAGCGGCCATGCAATGTAATTACAGCCTCATCCTATAAAGGTGAACAGGATATAATTACATCACACAGCTGCTATAAAACAGACGGCATTAGATGTAAATAGTGAAGGAGTCACAATGTTTGCACAAGTGCAGTGTTTCCTTCCAACAGCTGATCAACAGGAATCTATTATTGAGGATAGGCCATCAATAGCAAGGAGCTGAAATAATCCTTTATAAAGGTAATCCACATTTTAAAAATTGATGGCCTATCATTAAGATGGGCCACTGATTTTAGATCAATGGGAATCCAACTTTTAGGACCTCCACAGATCGCTGTTTCCTAGAGCACACAGCTGGGCATTGTTTAAATGTTGGGTGCAACACTACTTACTCACCATATTCTTGATAACGGTGGTTGTGGGTACTATGGCTGTGTTCCTTTCAAAGTTATGGGACATCACTGCAGCACCTATAACTGCCACTATGAAGAATATGTTGTAGGAATGGGGAAGGGGGTTCTGGTCAAAATTGGTACAAGGGTCCGCAAGACTTTAGTTACGCCAATGACCTCTAACCTTGGAAACATACAGTCCTACATAGAAGTTGCATACAGAAAATGACACTTTTTTTTCTTTACTAGGTTCTTTTTTAAAAAGCAAATTTATTTTAGATGCATGGTTTCAAGGATAGTCATGCCCTTTAAAGGGATTTTTTTCAGTGAAGTCAGTGATGACTTACAAATTTGAGTGGGACGAGGAAGTAGCAGCATTGATTAAAGGGGTATTCCCATGTCCATAACCATTTTTAAATTTGTAGATAATTAAAAGTTAAACATTTTTGCAAATATAAGTAAGTAAACATTTTGCAGAGTTTTAAAAATTTTCTCTAAATATCTTGTGGTCACAAGTTGTTCTCTTAATCAGTTGCCAGTGGATACGACCATGAATGCAGGACCTTTATAAGGTCAGAAAATCAGCTATGATTTCCTTATAGTGGCTGGGATATCTTCTGATACATGTAGTGTCCTTGCCTGATAACCCAGCTACAATAAGAAAATCATGGCTGGGTCCCTGACAAGTCCCAGACCATAGAAAGTTTCTGCATTAGTGTCTGCATTAGTGGTCGTATCCATTGGCAACCGATCAAGACAACAGACTGTCACCACTAAGATAGTTACTGAAAATCTTGAAAACTCTGCAGAATTTTTACCTACTTATATCTGCAAAAATGTTTAACTTTTAATTATCTACAAATATAGATATGATTATGTTCATTGGAATACCCCTTTATATAACTGTAATTTTATAGAAAAATTTTTCATTAACAAGGAATAAAGAAAAAACAAAAAAACAATAATAATCAAACAAACAGGAAGCATTGAGGTAAATAGAGGCTATCTGCCTCCTCCCCCTTAAGCAATATGCATTTAAATTAAGCAGTGAACAAGGGAGGGGGGAATGGAGGGGTTAAGAAGACAAGGGTAGGACCAAAGGGAAGGGGGGGAGGGAAGGAGAGGACTAGAGATCAGAGACCCTGTGATGTACAATACATGTCCCAGGGTACCCAAATAGCCCCAAAGGCTTCCCCTGAATTATGTAGGCCAGCAGTCAGGTATTCAAGACTCCTCACATCCTTCATTCTAGCCACAAGCTCAAGACTAGATGGGGGACTCACCTTCTTCCAGTTTCTAGCTATGAGAGTTTTAGCTGCAGTACAAAGATGCAAGAAAAGCCTGGATGACTTATTGCTCAGGTGTCTGGGGGGAAGGTTCAGGAGATAAAGAAGAGGGTCAAGAGGAACCTCTTGCAAAAAGAGAGCAGTCGTCAGAGTCCTGACCTCCCTCCAAAAACCGAGGATGAGAGGGCACGTCCAAAAGATATGGTGCAGGGTACCCACCGCAGCTCCACAGAGCCAGCACCATGGGGGAACTAATGGGTTTAAAGTATGAAGGAGAGCCGGAGTATGATACCAATGCATCAACAGCTTATACTGCGTTTCCCTAAACGTAATGCACTGAGATGATTTCTGGGCCCGAGACCATACAATCCGCCACTGTTCCTGGGAGATGGGTTTACCCACCGCCTCCTCCCATTTAAGCATATAGCGATGATTAACAGGAGAGCCTGTAGTTTGTGAGTTAAGAAGTTGGTAAATAGAGGATATAAAGCCCCTAGTGGACGTGCCTGCACGGCAAATCTTTTCAAAAGCGGTGGGGAGTGACACCTTAAGAGACCCATGGAGGGAGCAGACAAAGTGAACCACCTGCAAGTAATGGAACCATTCAGTACCTGGCAGGTTTTGATTAGCTGTAAGATGAGCAAAGGACCTGAGTTCCAAGGTTCCAGGGTCAACCATATCAGCAATCCGGTAAAGGCCAGCTTCAGACCACACTTTAGTCATGGCAGAAGTCAGGCTCTCCGGGAGAAGGGGGTTGTATAGTATGGAGACCATAGATGAGCGCGGGGACATCAGGGAGAATCTAGCACAACAGGTAGACCAGATAGATCTAGTAAACCGAATGGGGCCCAACAGGTACGAGGCAGGGGGGTGGGGGGGGAGCTGACCCACAGAAGCGCGTTAGGATGCATGGGTGCCAGCCATAGCTTCTCTATCTGCACCCATCTGGTGTATGCTGGCATAGCCGCCCAGAATGGGATATGGCGTAAGTGGGCCGCCCAGTAATAATGTAACAGATGTGGGACAGCCATACCCCCAGACCCCCTATCCGCCAGCATAACAGATCTAGGTATTCGGTGTCGTTTTGCTTTCCAGATAAACTGGAAGATAGCTTTCTGTAGGTTCCATAATTCTCCCCGAGGTATCGCGACTGGGAGCGTCTCGAAAAAATA
This sequence comes from Leptodactylus fallax, assembly GCA_947044405.1. Classification (NCBI taxonomy): domain Eukaryota; kingdom Metazoa; phylum Chordata; class Amphibia; order Anura; family Leptodactylidae; genus Leptodactylus; species Leptodactylus fallax. Next base: position 951,430 of record CAMRHE010000045.1, read on the forward strand.
CAGTAGCTTCGGGAGGAGAGTCATCTTGACCGCAGCAATTCTCCCCAAAAGGGAGATAGGCAAGGCTTGCCATTTGTCCAATAGGGCTCTTAGCTCACAAAACAACCGCGGGTAGTTTGCCGAGTAGAGGGTCGCATAGGAGGTGGATATATGGACTCCCAGGTAGCGGATAGAGGACTCCCGCCACTGGAAATCGTAATTACTGCGGAGGAGAAGGAGAAGGTCCCGTGGGATGTTAAGTGGGAGTGCCTCAGTCTTCGCGGGGTTCACCTTATACCCTGAGAGATCACCATAGGTCTCTAGCGAGCGCAGCAAGTTTGGAAGGGTAGTATGAGGGGAGGTGAGAGTGAGGAGTACATCGTCCGCGAAGAGAGATATCTTAAATTCCTTATCTTGGATCATGATCCCCTTGATATTAGGGTCTCGCCTAATCTTGGCCGCTAGCGGTTCAATGCAGAGGGCAAATATGATGGGTGACAGGGGGCAACCCTGCCTAGTGCCATTTCGAATAGGGAAGGAGGGCGAAGATGCATGGGGAAGCTTAATTGCTGCTGAGGGTAAGGAGTAAAGGGCCTGGATAGCTGTGAGAAACGGTCCCGTAAGCCCGAACGCCTTAAGCGTAGTATGCATAAACGACCAATTTATGCGGTCAAAAGCCTTTTCAGCGTCCAGGCTCAAGAGAAGGGCCGGGGTAGAATAATGATTGGCCACCTCCACCAAATCCACAGTCCTCCTGGTGTTGTCACCACCCTGACGACAGGGGATGAATCCCACCTGGTCCTTATGGACAAGCAGAGGGAGCCAAGCATTCAGTCTATTGGCTAAGAGTTTGGTGAAAAGTTTCAGGTCCGTGTTCAGCAAAGCAATCGGTCGGTAGTTAGCACAATCCTGCAAGTCCTTACCTGGTTTATGAACCAATGTGAGTAGTGAAGAGAGCATAGTTGGGGGTATAGGGGAACCTGAAAGGAAGGAATTGAAGAGGGACAATAGATGAGCAGAGAGTTCACCCTGGAAAACCTTATAATAATTGTAAGTGAACCCATCTGGGCCTGGGGCTTTCCCATTTGGGAGGTCCCTCAGGACCCCTTCTAGTTCCTCCCTGGTGATGGGGGTGTTCAGGGAGGTTAAGGCCTCAGGAGGAAGGCGTGGGAGACAACAATCCTTTAAATAGTCTTCCAGTAGTGTTGAGTCATCCCCAGGGAGTAGTGCTCGTGGGGGGGGTAAGTCATACAGCTTAGAGTAGTAAGAGTGGAACGCCAGCGCCACAGCATCAGGGTGATGTTGAAGAGTACCCGCGGGGTCACGGACAGAGTGTGGTGTGGAAGAGGCCCGATGATCCCTGAGGGTTCCTGCCAGGAGGGTATGAGATTTATTACCTCGTTCAAAAAACCTCTGACGGGTATAAAGGAGAAGTCGTTCCACATGGCGGGTCTCCAAATCACGGAGGTCCGCCCGGGCCAGGACCAAACGGCGAAGAACCCCCAGGGATGGATGCGCTGCCAAAGTCGTCGTAAGGGACCGAATAGGGCTTGGAGGAGCTGTTCCTGGGCCTGTCTGTCCCTTTTAAGCCTAGAAGCCAATGCGATACAGCATCCTCTCATGACCGCCTTATGGGCTTCCCAGAGAATGGCAAGAGAGTCTACCGAGCCTAAGTTGTCCCTAAAATAATCTATCAAGTGTGTGCGCAGGGTCTCGAGGGAGGTCGGCGATTTGAGCAGTGTTTCGTTAAGACGCCAATGACATTGGCGAGTAGGCACTGGAGTCGTAGATAAGGTAACCACGACTGGGGCATGATCAGACCAGGTGAGAGGGCCAATGTTCGTGTCCCTAAGCAAACGAAGAGCGGGAGCATTTCCAAAGAAGTAGTCAATGCGGGTGTGAGTGTTATGAGGGTGAGAAAAGAAGGTGTAGGAGCGCGCCGTAGGATTGTCCACTCGCCAAAGGTCATACAAAGAGTGGGCGCGGATCAGCCTGCGGAACTCCCTTGCAAGTTGGGCCAACCTATGGGGGGTTGGGCCCTGGGGTAACGCCAGACGACCCGCCCGTTCAGAGAAGACCATGTTAAAGTCTCCCCCCACCAGCCAAGCTGATGGTGGGAGAGCGCGCAGACGGGGAGAATACCCGGCGCAAGAACGGGATCTGCGCTGAATTGGGGGCATAGACATTGCATAAAACAATCGGGGCACCATAAAGGAGCCCTTCCAAGATAACAAACCGGCCACCTGGGTCTATGTGGGAAGTCGTCACTGTAATTGGGCAGGATCGAGAAAGAAGGATAGCCACCCCAGCTCTGCGTCGATTGTGGAAGGCCGAAAAAGCTACGGGAAAATAATGCTTAGCGAAGGCAAAAGTACCAGCGCGGTCAAAATGAGTCTCCTGAAGAAACGCCACATCCGCTCGTAAGGAGCGGAGTTCTCTAAGGACATGGCGCCTTTTAATGTTGGAACCCAGGCCCTTGACATTAATTGTCACGCACCTAACCATTGGGACCCAGGATTGGAGGACAGTGGCGGATTGCAATAAGCTCACCCATCTCACATGACGCTGGCAATTTTCCCTCGGAGAGGCAAAAGGTCAATCCACAAACAGGAACCCAAAGTCGAGGCAGGGTCTCTAGATCAGGGGAGGGGGGGGGGAAGAGAGGGAGGGAGGGAGGCAAAAGACATCATAAATGACAAAGTAAAAATAAAAACAGTTAAACAATACTTTGTGGGCGAGGCTAAGTCACTCGCCTGGGGACCAATGAGGGCAGCCAGAGGTCCAATCAGGATCAATGGCCGCACAGTCCAAGTATCCCCTTAGGGGGGAGAGCGTGGACAGGAGGTCGGAGGGGAGGCGGTGGATCCCCAACCACCAGTAAAAAGAAGGAAGGAAGGGGAGTCACCGGAACCCCACCCCGCCCCACTCCGCTAAAACAATCCAATAATAAGCATAATAGATGAGACCCGTAGACCTAAAAAAGAAAAAAGAGAAGCAAACATAACATTAAGGCATGCAGATTCCAAAGCACCACCGAGAAAAGGGAGAACGTCTCAAGGGGGGGGCAGCCTCCTCAGGGATCAGTCTCCAGCCGGGGCCTCCGAGTGGTCACCACCGCGGAGGATGCATGACGTCGTCTGGGCTCCAATCGTTGTCAAACCGGTGGTGGGGGAGGGGGTGGAGAGAATAGCTCCCAGTCTGTTAAATCCGGCAGGGGAACATCCAATAGGTCACAGAAGAGAGGCAAATCCGCAAAGGAGCGAAGCGTAGCGGAGCGACCATCCCTACGAGCAATGAGAGCAAACGGAAATCCCCACCGGTAAGGAATTTGGTGCTCCTGAAGAATCTGGAGGAGGGGTCGGAGATGGCGGCGTTTCTGGAGGGTGATTAGCGACAGATCCTGATAGAATTGTAGTGGAGCTCCCTGAAACTCGAAGTCTTTGAGTTTGCGCACTTTGCTCATTATAGCCTCTTTAAGGGTGAAGTCGTGGAGGCAGCAGATGACATCACGGGGTGTGGCGGAAGATCCTCTGGGTCGAAGGGCCCGATGTGCCCTATCAAACTTAATTTTGTGGGACGGGGGCTCCTGCAGTATAGTGTTGAAAACAGCCTCCAGCAGAACAGGCAGATCCTCAGATTGGTCAGCCTCTGGGAGTCCCTTGACGCGTATATTGTTGCGCCGGCCCCTGTTGTCAAGATCCTCCAAGTGGCGTTGCATGTCCCGTATAGCTGAACCCTGTTCAGTGGTAGTATCATGCAGTGAGGCAACATAGTCCCTGGTAGTGTCATGGTCATTCTCCAGCGTGTCCATTCGGTTAGCAATGGAGTGTAAATCAGTGCGGAGGGTAGCAATTTCAGATCGGAAGGATGCTGTGATTTCCGCAACCATACTTTTAAGGTCTTGTTTAGTAGTAAGTTGAGGAAGAAGGTCCGCCATGGATGATGGTGCTGAAGATGGGCCTGGGATACAGCTCTGGGGGTACAGGACTGGAGGGGGGGGAGCCATAATCCTTGGGAGTGCGGGGCAGAGGAGCCCCTACGCCAGCGTCCCTCACCATGCCATCCCCCTCTGAGCCATGGAGGGGGGGTGATGGGGGAAGATAGTAGCCGGGGGGCCACAGAGACCAGCTCTGTGGCCACAGGCTGCAACTCATCAGCGGTGCAGGAGGGAGCAGAGCCACTGACCTCAGAACTCCTTGAGAAGCTGGAAACATCCGGGGTCCTCTCATGCCGCTCTGCCAGGAGTGCTGGTGAAGCAGAATGTAGTTGCTGGGACATCCCAGGGTGAGGAGACTGTGGGAGTACTCGTGCTGGGGAAACTCTGGGTTGCCCAGGCGCCGACAGGGATCTCTGTTGAAGCGGCGCTCCGCTGGCTGACAGGGGGAGCGCGGGAGGAGAGAAGCTGCGCTGCGACCCCTGTGCCTGGAGAGCGGAGGAAATCCAAGATGGCCGCCCCGCAGCAGCCTGGCCCGGTAGAGAAGGCCGCTGGGCCAGAAAGGCGTCCAGGGTGGCCCCCCTAGACCTCTCCACGGGCGCTGGGGTGCCCGGGGCCACCTTCCTCGGTAAGCGCTTGCCCATACTGCGCTTGCTGAGGGGTCCACGGGTCTCAGTAGCGAGCGGAGGAGCGGAGAAGGACCTGTGCGCGTGCTACTCCATGCGCGTCCAGGCCACGCCCCCCTGGAATACCCCTTTAAAGGAACACTAAACCTAAAAATGTAAACATGAGGTAGTGCTGCCCCCGCTATTTGACAGTGTACAGTTTTTTTTTCTGCATATTCCTGAAAAAAACAATATCAATTTTTTTTTTTTTCCATTTTAGGCCTGGTTCACATCTGCGTTCGGGCTTCCATTCGGGGGAGTCCGCAAGGCACTGTATTTGTCTAGAGAGGTAATTCTCCCAGCATAGGAGGCAGGAAGGTTTGGACCTGATCCGTTGGGATAGTCAGGGTTTTATAGAAAACTGAGGATCCCCCCCTAGGAAGAACCAGGTAGTTGCAATAGTTTGAGGGCCACCCTGGGAAATATGGGGCATGAGGCGTTTTGAGACTGAAGGAAGTGGTGTATTGCAAAAACTTATAAAAGTCTTTAGGTGGTATTTGGAATTCTTCCGACAACATCACAAACTTCTTAATGTGGTCACCTGTGAACAGTTGGTGAATGTGCGTAACACTGTTAATTGACCACTGTGTCAGATTTAGATGTGGTAAGAACATAGTTATGTAGGAAAGAGGCATGTCCATCATAGGTACAAGGCCATCTGCAGGGAGGTGGAGGGAAATGAGTTTCCATGCCCAGACAGACTCCCGCACGCTCAATAATGGGGTCGGGATAAGTGACTTGAAGTGTGTACATCAGGATGTAACAGACTCCGAAGAGGAACGCCTACCATAGTCCCCCTCCACATCAACCCAACGGCAACACGTTCCGCCGTGCCACCAGGCCTTAGCAATGTAATATTTCTTAACGTCCCACCCCTGCACCAAGGCCTGGTCATAGCATGGAATCAAATTCTTGCCCTTTTCTTTCCCAGATAAAATCAGAAAGCAATTTTTGGAGTTTAGCAAAGTATGTACTGGGGATGGGTATAACTACCGTCCGGAAAAGGTATAAATTAATGGGCAGAACCATCATTTTTACTGTTGCTATTCTACTCACCCAAGAAATCATGGGTTTAATTATATCAATTTATTAAGACTCAAGTCTCTTAATAATTTTGTCACATCTCAGATGGTCTGTTCACAAGTGGCTGGCTTAGATTTTATCCACTGTTTGTACCTACTTTTTTTATTGAAGTGGTGAGCACAGCACAAACAGGTGAAAAGTTGTAAATACTGGTGAAAATATGGCTGTAATTTCCCCTAATCTTTTAGAAATTCTTAAGAGAACACAAGGGGAAAACCTCATGCTGACTTAATTTTTCAGGTGGGCAAGGCCTGATATGTGATCCATCAATTGTAGTGTTATGGCATATTCTAGTTATACAGTATGTGAGTGATAAGTAAATGAGTACCCCTTTACATTTTGTGCTCTCTTGAGGATTTATTAAAGAAATATATTGCGAATTGCTATGGAGAGGATTTCTTTTTTGTTGTATACTGTAGCATACACAATGAACATTCTACTAATGTACCACATTATTTAGCTATTTACCAGAAAGAAGAAACTTTTAAACTTTTCCATTTTTGCCCAGGGGTGAAGATAACAAAACCTTTTTGTGTCATCACTGATTCACTTGTAATGTATTACATTTAGATAGTTACCTATGTTCATAACTATATTTCCCATTGGAGAATCCATCAATGCTTTTCTAAAATTATATTTTCATTACTTTTGTTAATTCTATTCAGTGGGGTTATTACATTTCCCTCCACGTTGTTTTCATAAATTGATGAACTGCTGAACCAATTTCCCTGTCAGATTATATTCAAGGTTGCATTGATAAAGAAGTGTAGACACTTTGCATTGTGGCCTAGCTCTGTCTCAGCACACAGAGGCATATACAAGCAATATGTGCAACAGCATCGCCTCCAACTAATATTACAAATAATAGTATTAAATTATCATATAGAAAAGAGACCATTGGCCCTTCTTGCACCCAGTCTGGGATGTGTTGACTATCTCTGTATGCTACACCGTCGCACTACATGTACATAGAGAGTATGAAAAATTGTTGTATAAGTAAATCTATGATCCATGCAGCTGACTTTTTCCATATACTGTATGCCCTGTGTTAAAACAAATGTAATACTGTCAAAAACCCCAGTGTGTGAATCATCCTGAGCATGTCAATAGTGAGTAATCTTCAGAAAGTGATTGCTTCCTAAGACAAGCACTCAGGGTAATCAGGTTACCCTCTGCATGACATTGCTTGATGACAGCCTAATCTACAAGACACTGTTGTGTCGTGAGTGATGTTGGTGACCCTTAATATCCAGAAGATTCTGCACGCACACTTACACTTATGTTAACAATCTTTACCAAAATAGTACAACATGAATATAAGATGGCAGCTATTGCATGCTTACTAGGAGATTGAATTAAGGACTGGAAACAGCTGAAAGCATTGTAGTACAATTATTGCTCTACTGGATGGAGATGCAGATAGAGAATAGCTCCTTTAGTATGAGCTATAAGGGAGGTGAGCAGCAGAAGGGAACCATCTAAAGGATGAAAGCATACCTCTGACATCATGACACAAATCTCATTTAAAGTGTAATTTAACTTGAAAAAAAATGTTTACATGTCCTAGTGACTTATCTGAAATTTTGTCTGAGTGCTCAGACCCTCTCGATTACTAACATGAAAGGGCAGAAGCATAGACTGATCGGTCCCAAACAGTCAGAGATAAAATATTAAAATATAAAAAAAACAAATAAAATACATCCTTAACTTCAAGCAAAAATACAACACAAATCTGCTCGGCTGAGATCTAACTAAGCAGAAGTTCCCTCTATATGAGTGGCTTACTACCAGCCACACGGGTAAAGAAAACATAAACAATAACAAGTTTTTCTCACCAGACCGCACAGACCCAGACACGACCTGTCTCTTACTGGGTCTGCCCAGAAGTGCAGGCTCTGCACCCTTTTATGGCCCAGTAACAAGCTAAGACCTCACACTTGGGTTGAGGTATACTGAATACCTGGACTGGACTGATGATCACCATACATAGGTGAGGGGGGAGATATAGCGGCTTTCCACCACACTGCCTGTCACCTTCTCAATATAAATATATATATATATGTATATTAAAGGAATTAACATTTTATTATGGATATGTCACTTACTTTAAGAAGAATTATGGAATCTATCAAAAATATTTTTAAATAAAATTCACTTGCATTCATTATCGAAGGAAAAACAATCCCCCCCTCACAAAAAAGGTCCAATATAAAGTAGAGAAAATGTTATAAGTGCTGAAATTATGCCCTGAAAATGTTAAATCTTCTATCTTTTTTTGCCTTTTCTGAAATACTGTAGGTTGAATAAATGTATGTACATTTGATGAAAGAAATGAAAGAAAAAGGAATTATATATCTCACAATGCTGTGGCTGCATAGCAACAAACTTTACCAAACTTTAGTGACGCATTTTTTACAGTGCATGAGATTATGGGAAACTATGTGCCACTTGTACTTACTGTATGTTGACACTGGCTAGACTGTTCCACACAAGTTCCCTCTGGGAAAGGAAAGGACAGAAACTTCTATCATAGTTATTGCTCATCATTAGACCAATGTCACTCATTTATAATGGAAAGCATCACAGCTCAACCTCCATGACTGTATACTTATGATCAGGGTGGCAGAGATGGTCCTGGCTTTAGCTGCCCATGTGATGCTGTGTGGAGGTATCATGGTATTAGAAGTTTAGCAAAGAGGAAGTGAAAGCAGGGTGAAATCTATAATTTTAGTTTGTGTCTGTTCAGAAGCAGACAGGAGGCTGGATTGCAGGGAAGTGAGTACAGCTTTTCACTTTCAGAAACTAGAAAATTACCCTTTTATTGCCAAAAGTAAGAGTTGTTCATCATATATTCAAGGAGGGATTCTGTGGGAGAAGGCTACGGCACAAAGGGGACACTGACAAGGGATGCTAATGATAGAAAGTTTGTATGCACAGACATGTTGTGAAAAAGTCTTCAAAGAGAAGAGAAGGAAAGGGGAATGTAAATTCTGCTAAACTATATGGACAGGATGCATCTGGTGGTCATAAAGAGAAGTTACACAGGGGGACCCAAACTGAGCTTTTGCACTAGGGCTTGTGAGACTTTAGTTATCCCCAGGGGTGTAGCTATAGGGGGTGAAGTGTGAGCTATTGCTATCAGGTTCCTGATCTGGTTACGCTGTGGATAGTTGTGTTTCCACTGGAGATCTTCTACATAATGCATGCATATAAGTTTAAATAAAGTTTTTTAGGAAAACTTTTTTTTCCATTTTTTTTAAGTCTTTAAAAAATCCTCTAGTCTATAAAATGTAACAGTTTGTTTAAGTGAAAAAAACTAAAATATTCATAGGGACACTCTGGTGATTTTCTTGTTGCCTCATGATATTGTCTGAAAGACCATCACCTCCATCAGGGCTGGGTCCAGGTTTTGGCGGGCCGTTGGGCGACAGAGTCTCAGCGGGCCTCCTGTCTGTCATGGTAAGAGTCCAAATCTGTTACATCCAGTAAGCGCTGCAATTCATATGTGCTGTTTGTGAGTGGACAAGAAAAGTTTTGATCTATTTAACATTGCATTGAATTTTGGTGGATGCAAACTGAGGGTGTCCAAACAACAAACTGAAAAGTGTAAAAATAGCCTTACTCATATAGTACAGTAATGACTGGATGTATACAGCAATACTATTATCATATACATACCACATTAATTGTAGTCTCGATTCACTTTTTAACAAAATTTGTACCCAAAAACCCCACAAATTAAGGCTCCATATGCATCATGGGTTCTGTTATAAATGCAAACCACAACATAGTGTTGGCTTCGTCTAATGGTAGATACCACCTTTACCCAACAGATCCCAACGCCTTACAATGTGGTCGGATGAGTGTTATCATTTCATGCTTTTACACTGGAAATTTGTTGTAATTTGTTGTAACAAGGATGAGGTACTACAAGTCCCAGCACAGAACAAATGTACACTGAACGGATTAATAAACATTAGCAAATTAACAGGATTAAAACTTTCACTGCTTATCTGTCACTCACATAGCAGCTGTTAAAGAAGCACTATACATCACTTGGAGAAGACAACAGCTACAGAGGGGTCAGAGGTCAGAAAGGGATAACTTTAGGACACAGGGGGTTGCAGACAGATGACAGCAAGTTTAGCAGTGGACCCCCTTGAGCTTAACTGGCCCCAGAATTTGCCAAGTGCTGATGCTGGCCCTGGCCTCCATAGTACTAGTTGTTAACTCACACTGTCTTTCTTTATAGTGCCTTATACTGCCTCTTTAATAAGTCATATGATCACAGTGTGATCTCTTTGTTGCTTGCAAATACTATTGACAACTACCATGTGACCTCAGATTCAAAAAAGTCTTCTGTTATAATGCACCTCTGCCTCTCATGAAATCTGCTCCTCTCTCTCTTATCACAAGGCATTATGGGAAAGGAGCTGGGGAGCTCATGCACCCTCTGTTGGATGTAACAGATGCTCAATTTGCTTTTGACTCACCGAGCCTTGAGACAGCAAAAGGGATTTTAGCCAAGCCAATTTCACTTATCTGCATACAGCGCTGTTTCCGGATTGTTGTCCTTCATCAGTACAGAGCAAAGTGAATTGGCTGGCTTAGTGGGAGGCAATGAGTGGTTTGGCCACTGCCTCCTCTCAAAGTCTGGTCAGCATGTCCTCATTACCTTTTCCAGTGTTATTATCAGAAGTTTGTTCAGCTTTCAGGATTTGTGGTGACATCATTCTCACATCATAGAATCCTGGCAGTGTTTTGCAGAAACAAGAAATAGAAATGGGTACTGGTGCTAGACATGAATACAGGTACTAAACATGGGTGACAGCATCAGCAATAGTAATATGAACACAAAAAAATTGAAACACCACTCTGATAGCCCCAAGAGTATTATTGATATACCTGTTGTATGTTTAAATACATGGAAATAAGGTTCTTGTTAACATTTTGATCAAATTGTCACTGGCAGGTGGGCTTATAAAATTTGACTGAAATGTTAATTGTTATGGAATTGCCAAGGGAGCAATTTCCAAAATGCAGAAACTGGCTGGTACTAGAGAGTAGTAGAACATGCTACCTAATTCCCACACAGAGCTGGGAGATAGGACTAAGGCTACCCAAACGTCTTCACTAGAGCCCATCATGAAGCTGGTTCGACTTGAGCTGAATTTGGATCCAGGTCATCGTCCCAGAAGCTATAGGTATGAAAAATAGATGCACTACCAAACTGACAAACTAAAACCCACAGCAATACTCACAAGACAGGTCAAATCAGAAGAGCAGTATCAAAGGGATAAAGGTGTTCAAGCCAAGGTCAAATCTGAGAGTTAACAGCCAAAGCCAAAATCAGAAATCAAGCAAATATCCAGTGAACAAGCCGAGGTCATAAATACAGCAAACCAACAGAAACAATCAGAGCACAGGAGCCTAACTAGTAGATAACAACTAATAACAGGCACATGAGGAGTTGTGATCAGTCTATAAATATCCTTCCTCAGCTGCTGGTAGGTTCAGTATCTTAGTGCTCTGAAGTTTCTCATGTCAGCATGACAACCTTAAAGGGGTTGACCAGGCAAATAAATTATTTTTTAAATCGTCCGGGGGCGTTGAAAATATTAATGAAGAAAAATCATACTCACCTTTCTGCGGTTTTCCGGTGCCTCTCAGCGCGGTCAGGTCCTCCTGGTCCATTGTTGTCTTCCGGCGTTACATGTGACTGTTGAACGGAGGAGGCCCTTAGGATAATTCAACAGATAACAGCCTAATTTGGGAGCTATAAAAGGGGGCAATGTACCATGTGGGGCCATAAAGCAACGTGCACCTGCACAGATAGTGTATTGTAGATAATAGATATATTGTTTTAAAGTGCTATTTTTGTGTGTTTGTTGCATTGTGCATTTAGGGGTGTGGCTGACTATTTTGGTCATGCGCGCTACCCATCTGCGCAAGGCTGATTATAATTAGAGCATAATATGGCTGAACTACATCCCCCCTCAATTCATTTGGATAGAGGAGACTATTTGTAGTGTATGTTAATCATAATCTTTCTGAAATACTCTTGACCTAGGTTTATTGGAGGCCAAGGCCCAAGATAGGTTGCCTTGTCACTGACGTATAGGCTTATAGAATCTAATAAAATTTTTTACTAAGAACCTCATTTTCATACATATATATATATATATATATATATATATATATATATATTTATATATATATATACAGTGGGTACGGAAAGTATTTAGACCCCTTTCAATTTTTCACTCTTTGTTTCATTGCAGCCATTTGCTAAAAGCAAAAAAGTTCATTTTATTTCTCATTAATGTACACTCAGCACCCCATCTTGACAGAAAAAAAAAACAGAAATGTAGATATTTTTGCAAATTTATTTAAAAAGAAAAACTGAAATATCACATGGTTATAAGTATTCAGACCCTTTGCTGTGACACTCATATTTAACTCACATGCTGTCCATTTCCTTCTGATCCTCCTTGAGATGGTTCTACTCCTTCATTGGAGTCCAGCTGTGTTTAATTAAACTGATTGGACTTGATTAGGAAAGGCACACACCTGTCTATATAAGACCTCACAACTCACAGTGCATGTCAGAGCAAATGAGCATCATGAGGTCAAAGGAACTGCCCAAGGAGCTCAGAGACAGAATTGTGAAAAGGCACAGATATGGACAAGTTTCCAAAAGAATTTCTGCAGCAGTCAAGGTTCCTAAGAGCACAATGGCCTCCGTAATCCTTAAATGGAAGAAGTTTGGGACGACCAGAATTCTTCCTAGACCTGGCCATCCAGCCAAACTGAGCTATCGTGGAGAAGAGCCTTGGTGAGAGAGGTAAAGAAGAACCCAAAGATCACTGTGGCTGAGCTCCAGAGATGCAGTAGGGAGATGGAAGAAAGTTCCACAAAGTCAACTATCACTGCAACCCTCCACCAGTCGGGGCTTTATGGCAGAGTGTCCCGAAGGAAGCCTCTCCTCAGTGCCAGACATATGAAAGCCTGCATAGAGTTTGCCAAAAAAACACATGAAGGACTCCCAGACTATGAGAAATAAGATTCTCTGGTCTGATGAGACGAAGATTGAGCTTTTTGGCGTTAATTCTAAGCGGTATGTGTGGAGAAAACCAGGCACTGCTCATCACCTGCCCTTTACAATCCCAACAGTGAAACATGGTGGTGGCAGCATCATGTTATGGGGGTGTTTTTCAGCTTCAGGGACAGGACGACTGGTTGCAATTGAAGGAAAGATGAATGCGGCCAAGTACAGAGATATCCTGGAAGAAAACCTCTTCCAGAGTGCTCTGGACCTCAGACTGGGCCGAAGGTTCACCTTCCAACAAGACAATGACCCTAGGCACACAGCTAAAATAACAAAGGAGTGGCTTCGGAACAACTCTGTGACCATTCTTGACTGGTCCAGCCAGAGCCCTGACCTCAACCCAATTGAGCATCTCTGGAGAGACCTGATAATGGCTGTTCAACATCCAATCTGATGGAACTGGATGGTTGGATGGTTCCCAAGAAGACTCATGGCTGTACTAGCTCAAAAGGGTGCTTCTACTCAATACTGAGCAAAGGGTCTGAATACTTATGACCATGTGATATTTCAGTTTTTCTTTTCTAATAAATTTGCAAAAATATCTACATTTCTGTTTTTTTTCTGTCAAGATGGGATGCTGAGTGTACATTAATGAGAAATAAAATGAACTTTTTTGCTTTTAGCAAATGGTTGCAATGAAACAAAGAGTGAAAAATTTAAAGGGGTCTGAATAATTTCCATACCCACTGTATATATATATATATATATATATATATTATATATTTATATTATATTATATTTTATTTATTTATATATATGTATTTATATTTATATATATATATATATATATATATATATATATATATATATACAGTACAGACCAAAAGTTTGAACACACCTTCTCATTCCAAGAGTTTTCTGTATTTTCATGACTATAAAAATTGTAGATTCACACTGAAGGCATCAAAACTATGAATTAACACGTGGAATTATATACTTAACAAAAAAGTGTGAAACAACTGAAAATATGTCTTATATTCTAGGTTCTTCAAAGAAGCCACCTTTTGCTTTGATTACTGCTTTGCACACTCTTGGCATTCTCTTGATGAGCTTCAAGAGCTAGTCACCTGAAATGGTTTTCACTTCACAGGTGTGCCTTGTCAGGTTTAATAAGTGGGATTTCTTGCCTTATAAATTGGGTTGGGACCATCAGTTGTGTTGTTCAGAAGTCAGGTGGATACCCAGCTGATAGTCCTACTGAATGCAGTGTTAGAATTTGTATTATGGCAAGAACAAAGCAGCTAAGTAAAGAAAAACGAGTGGCCATCGTTACTTTAAGAAATGAAGGTCAGTCAGTCCGAAAAATTGGGAAAACTTTGAAAGTGTCCCCAAGTGCAGTGGCCAAAACCATCAAGCGCTACAAAGAAACTGGCTCACATGAGGACCTCCCCAGAAAAGGAAGACCAAGAGTCACCTCTGCTGCAGAGGATAAGTTCATCTGAGTCACCAGCCTCAGAAATCGCAGGTTAACAGCAGCTCAGATTAGAGACCAGGTCAATGCCACACAGAGTTCTAGCAGCAGACACATCTCTACAACAACTGTTAAGAGGAGACTGTGTGCAGCAGGCCTTCATGGTAAAATAGCTGCTAGGAAACCACTGCTAAGGACAGGCAACAAGCAGAAGAGACTTGTTTGGGCTAAAGAACACAAGGAATGGACATTAGACCTGTGGAAATCTGTGCTTTGGTCTGAAGATTCCAAATTTGAGATTTTTGGTTCCAACCACCGTGTCTTTGTGCGAGGCAGAAAAGGTGAACGAATGGACTCTACATGCCTGGTTCCCACCGTGAAGCATGGAGGTGTGATGGTGTGGGGGTGCTTTGCTGGTGACACTGTTGAGGATTTATTCAAAATTGAAGGAATACTGAACCAGCATGGTTACCACAGCATCTTGCAGCGGCATGCTATTCCATCCGGTTTGCGTTTAGTTGGACCATCATTTATTTTTCAACAGGACAATGACCCCAAACACACCTCCAGACTGTGTAAGGGCTATTTGACCAAGAAGGAGAGTGATGGGGTGCTACGCCAGATGACCTGGCCTCCACAGTCACCAGACCTGAACCCAATCGAGATGGTTTGGGGTGAGCTGGACCGCAGAGTGAAGGCAAAAGGGCCAACAAGTGTTAAGCATCTCTGGGAACTACTTCAAGACTGTAGGAAGACCATTTCAGGTGACTACCTCTTGAAGCTCATCAAGAGAATGCCAAGAGTGTGCAAAGCAGTAATCAAAGCAAAAGGTGGCTACTTTGAAGAACCTAGAATATAAGACATATTTTCAGTTGTTTCACACTTTTTTGTTAAGTATATAATTGCACATGTGTTAATTCATAGTTTTGATGTCTTCAGTGTGAATCTACAATATTTATAGTCATGAAAATACAGAAAACTCTTGGAATGAGAAGGTGTGTCCAAACTTTTGGTCTGTACTGTATATATATATTATACAGTCATATGAAAAAGTTTGGGCACCCCTATTAATCTTAACCATTTTTAGTTCTAAGTATTTGGGTGTTTGCAACAGCCATTTCAATTTGATATATCTAATAACTGATGGACACAGTAATATTTCAGGATTGAAATGAGGTTTATTGTACTAACAGAAAATGTGCAATATGCATTAAACCAAAATTTGACCGGTGCAAAAATTTGGGTACCCTTATCATTTTATTGATTTGAATACTCCTAACTACTTTTTACTGACTTACTGAAGCACAAAATTGGTTTTGTAACCTCACTGAGCTTTGAACTTCATAGCCAGGTGTATCCAATCATGAGAAAAGGTATTTAAGGTGGCCAATTGCAAGGTGTTCTCCTATTTGAATCTCCTCTGAAGAGTGGCATCATGGGCTCCTCAAAACAACTCTCAAATGATCTGAAAACAAAGATTGTTCAACATAGTTGTTCAGGGGAAGGATACAAAAAGTTGTCTCAGAGATTTAACCTGTCAGTTTCCACTGTGAGGAACATAGTAAGGAAATGGAAGACCACAGGGACAGTTCTTGTTAAGCCCAGAAGTGGCAGACCAAGAAAAATATCAGAAAGGCAGAGAAGAAGAATGGTGAGAACAGTCAAGGACAATCCACAGACCACCTCCAAAGAGCTGCAGCATCATCTTGCTGCAGATGGTGTCACTGTGCATCGGTCAACAATACAGCACACTTTGCACAAGGAGAAGCTGTATGGGAGAGTGATGCGAAAGAAGCCGTTTCTGAAAGCACGTCACAAACAGAGTCACCTGAGGTATGCAAAAGCACATTTGGACAAGCCAGCTTCATTTTGGAAGAAGGTCCTGTGGACTGATGAAACAAAGATTGAGTTGTTTGGTCATACAAAAAGGCGTTATGCATGGTGTCCAAAAAACACAGCATTCCAAGAAAAACACTTGCTACCCACTGTAAAATTTGGTGGAGGTTCCATCATGCTTTGGGGCTGTGTGGCCAATGCCAAAGTTGAGGGTCGCATGGATTCAACTCAGTATCAGCAGATTCTTGAGAATAATGTACAAGAATCAGGATATTGGATATTTCAGCAAGACAATGATCCAAAACACAGCTCCAAATCTACTCAGGCATTCATGCAGAGGAACAATTACAATGTTCTGGAATGGCCATCCCAGTCCCCAGACCTGAATATCATTGAACATCTGTGGGATCATTTGAAGCGGGCTGTCCATGCTCGGCGACCATCAAACTTAACTGAACTGGAATTGTTTTGTAAAGAGGAATGGTCAAAAATACCTTCATCCAGGATCCAGGAACTGATTAAAAGCTACAGGAAGCAACTAGAGGCTGTTATTTTTGCAAAAGGAGGATCTACTAAATATTAATGTCACTTTTCTGTTGAGGTGCCCATACTTTTGCACCGGTCAAATTTTGGTTTAATGCATATTGCACATTTTCTGTTAGTACAATAAACCTCATTTCAATCCTGAAATATTACTGTGTCCATCAGTTATTAGATATATCAAATTGAAATGGCTGTTGCAAACACCCAAATATTTAGAACTAAAAATGATTAAGATTAATAGGGGTGCCCAAACTTTTTCATATGACTGTATTATATTATATTATATTATATATATAATATATATATTCTCCTTGCGATAGTATTCGGCCCCCTTGAACTTTTCAACCTTTTGCCACATTTCAGGCTTCAAACATAAGGATATAAAATTTAAATTTTTTGGTGAAAAATCAACAACAAGTGGGACACAGTCGTGAAGTGGAACGAAATTTATTGGATATTTTAAACTTTTGTAAAAAAAAAGACTGAAAAGTGGGGCGTGCCAAATTATTCGGCCCCCTTAAGTTAATACTTTGTAGCGCCACCTTTTGCTGCGATTACAGCTGCAAGTCGCTTGGAGTATGTCTCTATCAGTTTTGCACATCGAGAGACTGAAATTCTTGCCCATTATTCCTTGGAAAACAGTTCAAGCTCAGTGAGGTTGGATGGAGAGCGTTTGTGAACAGCAGTTTTCCATTGTAGAATTTGCTTTATGTTTGGGATCATTGTCTTGTTAGAAGATAAATCTCTGTCCCAGTCTCAGGTCTTTTGCAGACTCCAACAGGTTTTCTTCCAGAATGGTCCTGTATTTGGCTCCATCCATCTTCCCATCAATTTTAACCATCTTCCCTGTCCCTGCTGAAGAAAAGCAAGCCCAAACCATGATGCTGCCACCACCATGTTTGACAGTGGGGATGGTGTGTTCAGGGTGATGAGCTGTGTTGCTTTTATGCCAAACATATTGTTTTGCATTGTAGCCAAAAAGTTCGATTTTGGTTTCATCTGACCAGAGCACCTTCTTCCACATGTTTGGTGTGTCTCCCAGGTGGCTTGTGGCAAACTTTAAACGAGACTTTTTATGGATATCTTTGAGAAATGGCTTTCTTCTTGCCACTCTTCCATAAAGGCCAGATTTGTGCAGTGTACGACTGATTGTTGTCCTATGGACAAACTCTCCCACCTCAGCTGTAGATCTCTGCAGTTCATCCAGAGTGATCATGGGCCTCTTGGCTGTATCTCTGATCAGTCTTCTCCTTGTTTGAGATGAAAGTTTAGAGGGATAGCCGGGTCTTGGTAGATTTGCAGTGGTCTGATACTCCTTCCATTTCAATATGATCGCTTGCACAGTGCTCCTTGGGATGTTTAAAGTTTGGGAAATCTCTTTGTATCCAAATCTGACTTTAAACTTCTCCACAACAGTATCGTGGACCTGCCTGGTGTGTTCCTTGGTCTTCATGATGCTCTCTGCACTTTAAACAGAACCCTGAGACTATCACAGAGCAAGTGCATTTATACGGAGACTTGATTACACACAGGTGGATTATATTTATCATCATCAGTCATTTAGGACAACATTGGATCATTCAGAGATCCTCACTGAACTTCTGGAGTCAGTTTGCTGCAGTGAAAGTAAAGGGGCCGAATAATATTGCATGCCCCACTTTTCAGTTTTTTATTTTTTACAAAAGTTTAAAATAACCAATAAATTTTGTTCCACTTCACAATTGTGTCCCACTTGTTGTTGATTCTTCACCAAAAAATTTAAATTTTATATCCTTATGTTTGAAGCCTGAAATGTAGCAAAAGGTTGAAAACCCAACCCAAAGGTGCAGATCCAACCAGTCAGAGACAAGGACACAAAACTGCAGCGAAACAGGTTTATTTAAAAAAAAACAGCAAAATAAATAAACCTTCACGTCAGGCACAAAAGGAACAAAATAAAATACAGCCTTAACTTCAGGCAAAAAGAAAACAAACAAAACTCCTGCTCATACGAGCTCTAAATTAAACAATACAAAACTAGCTATACGTGTGGCTTACTACCAGCCACATGAACAAACAGAATAGTACTAAATAGTCTCACCAGACTTAGTGTAGCAGGACAGACCTAAACACCTCCTCTCACTCCCAGGCTGTGCCCTGAAGTGCAGGCTCTGAGGCCTTTTATGGCCTAGTAACGAGCCTGGGACCTACACCTGGGACTGAGGCCTACTCAAGACCCGCCCTGGACCATACATAGCTCAGAAACCTGGGGCTGACATACCGGGACTCCAGCACTCTGCCTGTCACCTTCTCACAATATATATACATATAATAGAAATTTGCAGTATTGTTCTTTGTGCTAACTGAGTGCTGATTCAATGCTTTGTGTTTGCTTTTTCATTACAGCCATGTGCACATGCACATATAGTTCATATAATTTGACAGTAGTGACTTTTTTGTGGGTTTGCAGCATCAAAAATAGCAGATGTTGAATCTAATTCCATGACTACCTTGAATTGCTAAATTCTGTAGTGCCACACTAAGAAGTATTCAAAAGTATACAGATATAGCAAAAATTAATATAACACTTCATGTATTTAATACACAGTTACAGAAAACTTTTTCAGTGTTAAGTGTCAAGTTAAAGTTTGCAACAGCTGTAAGTATAAACTTTCTTTTTTTACTGCAACTGCAACTTGCTCTGCTCAAAAAAGGACAAGACCATATCATTATTTTAAAATATCCCTCTCTCTCTCTCTCTCTCTCTCTCTCTCTCTCTATATATATATATATATATACGTTATAGCAGTATCTTTATATTCCCCTTTTACTTCTGCTTAATTAAATCAGATATTTTAAGAAAATCTATTTACTTCCAGAAATTCTCCATATTCCTTGCCTCATTTTTATAAGTTCTTTTTTTGCTTCTGTCACTTCAGGTGACATGTCAGAGTCTGAGTTTTAGCTGTCAGAGCTATAGAAATCATTCACAACCTCTGCTCGAGTTGAGGCCCTACGCGGGATTGTTAAATTTTCATGGCTCCGATCATGTTCTTTGACATCCAGAATGGCAGATTCCAATCAACGGGCATGCCTTAAGCGTCATAATAACACAGTGTTCTCAGGCCAATGCATTGCTTCCTGCAAAGTGACTTTAATATTTCTTAATTATAACAATAAAATACAATATCATGGAAGGTTTTCGTATATTCTTTCTGACAGTTGCTATAGGGAACCAAACACCTCATTTAGGAAATTGGAAAAATATATTAAGAAAAAAAAAGTTTTTGCCCATATATTATTGTGAAGCAGTGTTGCACATCATGTATGCATATTAATCTGTCTCAGGCTATTTTAAAGCCAGATGCACATAAAATGATCCTTGCAGCGGAGCTTACAAGCACATTGTGCTCTATTGTACAACAGATGTGTGCTTCAGCAGATGGTAGAGAAGCGTCAGCAAATGCAGCTGCAGTTATCCATGGGAGATGCCTGAGGAGCATGCCTATTATTTGCATTAAGGATTGTTTCTGACCTGTGGTGCAGGAAATATGTGCTTGTTGTGTACCTTACTTTTTTCCATTATGTATCTATATTTTTGTAATGGGAACATTTACTATATCAAGTATTTCATCCTTTGCTTTTGTAAACATTCTGTGGCCACATACTTGTTCTTCCTTATAGTTCCAAGAAGCAATAGGTTATCAAAAGATCTTGTTTTGCTGTTTAACCACTGTAGATTTCTTAAAGCAGCAAAGACTCAACAAAATGTAACCTCTTCTAGAAAGAATCTTTTTGTTATTTTAACACTGGTCTTATTTCATTGTGACTTTTATTTCATGATTCATTTACAAAGCACAGTACAAAATTATTAACCACTATTTATATATAACCCCCAACACCTCAAAGTAGGAGTTTTTTCAACTTAGCAGAATGCAGTGTTTTTTTCCCCAAAGTAAGAAAAAAATTACAAATTAGTCTAGGAATTTATACACAAATTTTCATATATCACAATCCTATACACTTGTGTTTCTAACCCAAAGATGGCAGGACTCTCTTTGAAATCCATTTTTCACTAAGTCAAAAAGGTAATTCTAGTAAGCTATGTAGTAAGTGCAAAAACAGATCTTGGGCATTGAAAAAAAAAAAAATAAAAAATTCATACTCACCTGTCCCCCGATACTCTGATGTCCTCCCACGCTTCTTGGTTCTTCTTTTACGGCGGCTTCTCCTGGGTCTCTTCTGGAGTTCTGCTGAAGCCAGTGAAGTGCCTGCAATGTCACTACCTGTGACATCACAGGTCCTCTTCCTGAGGCCTGCTGAGGCCGCTGATTGGCCTCAGCGGGTGACCGCTGAGGCCAATCTGTGGCTTCAGCAGAACTTCGGAACACACCCGGGAGAAGGCGCCGGAGCAGAAGAAAGAAGAACCTGGGACGCACCGAAGCATCGGGGACAGGTGAGTATGCATTTTTTTATTTTTTTCACTGCCCCCAGCTGATTTGAACGTTAAAAGGAATGTCCATTTTAGCCTGGCGAACCCCTTTAAGATAATTCACTATTTAAGTCCTGTAAAAATGCAATTTTGGACATCTCCATTGAAACACCACATTTGCGGAAATGAGAAGAAGCTCTCCAACCCATCTTAGCTAACGTTTTAGGTGTATAATGTATCCTGTGATTCATCATGAACTTTGAGAAATGGTGAGGAAAAATACAGTAAAATTAAATCAGCACTCTTATATTGTATATAGCTGGCCATTGGTGCTGTGTAATAGGACCCAAATCCCTCACCCATTTATCTTTATTTGTGAGCCCCAGAGAGCTTTTAGACATTGCACAAATGTGCTTATGAGGCATAGATATAACTCCTTATTTAGCAAAATATCACAAATAAAATAAGGCCAAACCATAAATTTAATTTTACCTTTAGAAGATTTTCAAGCTTGCATTAACGGACTGTAACAAAACCAGCTATTTAGTAAAACCTTCACTGCATATTTTTAAAGTATTAAAAATCTCCTGCCTGATAATTGTGATACATTAGATTTCAGTAAAGTACAAAAGAGCAGATTAACTTAGACTAGTTTCAGACACTAGGGTGGGATAAAAGCTCCATAAAGCCTAGGGAGTCTTTGATAGGCTTCTGTTTTTTATGAAAACTGATCGCCGTCCAATCTTTCCATTCAAATATGGCAACCCATGTACTGCAGCATCTTAGATTGTGTGGCCACAATTGACCATGGCATCTACATGGTTGATTTATCATACCTTCTACATATGGAGAGGGTGCAGCTCCTGAACCCTCCCATCTCCATATCCCATTTGACAATATAATGTACAGTACAGACCAAAAGTTTGGACACACCTTCTCATTCCAAGAGTTTTCTGTATTTTCATGACTATAAAAATTGTAGATTCACACTGAAGGCATCAAAACTATGAATTAACACATGTGGAATTATATACTTAACAAAAAAGTGTGAGGCAACTGAAAATATGTCTTATATTCTAGGTTCTTTTGCTTTGATTACTGCTTTGCACACTCTTGGCATTCTCTTGGTGAGCTTCAAGAGGTAGTCACCTGAAATTGTTTTCACTTCACAGGTGTGCCCTGTCAGGTTTAATAAGTGGGATTTCTTGCCTTATAAATGGGGTTGGGACCATCAGTTGTGTTGTTCAGAAGTCAGGTGGTATGGGATAGTTAAGATGCCTGTTACACATTTTGCTCTGAGAACCAGAAGCTTAAAGGGAATCTGTCAGGTAATCTGGGACACTAAACCACCCACAGGTCCTTATAGACCTTGTGTTTAGTGTCCCAAATTGCCCTGTTGTAATGCAATCCGCAGGCGTATTAAAAATAAAAAACCTTTATACTTACCTAGAGAAGGGTCTGATCAACGCTGTTCGGCGAGAACAGTCCACTTATTCATGAGCTTCTTTGTTGGCACGCCTCCTGGCACCTGCGCTGTTCTTCATGCGCACTGAAGCCGAGTTGTACTCCTCTGGCTTCACTGAAGAACTGCGCAGGCGCGGGGAGTACAGCGGCAGGGTGAGTGTAAAGCTTTTTTATTTTTAATGCGGACATGGATTGCGTTATAACAGGGTGATTTGGGACACTAAACTCCAAGTCCATATGGACGTGTGAGTGGTTTAGTGTCCCAAATTGCCCTGTCAGATTCCCTTTAAAGTTTTAAAGTTATACTTCCGTTCAGAAGAAATAAGTGTAAATACACAACTATTGCCCAATGCTTATAGAACTGGCAGCATCAGGGGTGTTTGACAGTTATTCTTCTCCCCCATTTTAAAGAAGCATGCACACTTGGCAAAGTCAGAGAACATGACATGTTTATAATTACAGACTTGATCAAGTGAAAGACAGATACAAAGAGTTTTGCACACTTTGGAAATAAAGGAGGTTGTTTCATCACAGACGTAGGTGGTATATTGTTAAGAAAATATGATGACACTTAGTCTCCTGTCCTTTCAGCTATGCTTTTTTCCAGGAAGCTGCGTGGTCAACCAATATAGTCAATAGGAGACCATAAAGCTGCTCAGAAAAGCTGAGCAAAGCCAACACAAGATGAATTGGCATGGAGTTACTGTTGTAATATCTTATTGGCAGGGGTTCCAGGACCCTCACCATTCAGATATTAGAAGTGTATCCTCAGGACAGGTCACCAGTGTCAGTATGAGATACCCTTTTTATTATACTAAAAATATGTTACACAATGACAGGTTATATGCTTGTATATAATAACATTGTTATTTGTCTGTTTCATAGATGTAATGGCTCCTCACAAATAATCATTAAAGGGGACCCGTCACCTCTCCTGACCTGTCTGTTTTAGTAAATGCTTGTATTCTTATAATATTTCTTATGAAAGAACAATTCTGGATCATCTTTTCTCATAACTCTATGTTGTGCCATAAATTGATAGCTGATCATTCCCTTTACGAAAGGCTGCTTCCCTACAGTCTAATACTGGCAGCACTGATTGAATGTTTTTAGAGTCTGTTGTGAGTTTGCCCATAATACAACCCATATGTGGCCCTATAGATCAGTGGGTCTCTGCAGCAGTGGATTGCCTTATGGCCTTTTTAAAAAAAAAAATAAAAAAATTGGCCATTACCTATTGGATAATTTTGACAAGTAGCAACCACTATATTACTCCTATACAGGCTCTCACCGCTTTGGTGACACCATGCACTACATCCAGACATTGAACAACATCCGAACATCATGTCCTGATGTTATTAATCATCCAGACCTATTGTGAGTTGCCCTCGGGGGCCAAAATGAAGGAGGCACTTAATAGGAGTGGGAATGGGTGACTGAATATTGGTGTTACCTGTTGGGATAATTTGGGGGTCATAAAAGGGGGCAGTGTACCATGTTGGGCCATGTTGGTATTGTGTGGGGGTCAGTTAAGGGGTAGTGAACTGTGTGGGGGCCAGTTAATGGGCAATGTACCGTGTGGGGCAGTTAAGTGGGCAATATACTGTGTCAGGGGCCAGTAAAGGGAGAAATAAACAGCTTGTGCCAGTAAAGGGGGTGTTATACTCTGTGGGAAGTAATAAAGAGGGATTTTTGGACCTTCAAATGGGTGGGAAGTTCTGGTAAATAGGGAGCATGGCATAAAAATTTCGATTAGGGGGGACCCAGACATTTCTCCTGGGGCTATTGTATCAGGAGGAATACAGTGTCCTAATCCAAACTGCATAGGTGATCTAGGTCCTCTAGACCACCAGGTGGGGGGGGGGGAGTCGCATCATGGCGGCTTCCATTGCTGTATACACAAGAAACCATCCCTGTCTTTTCTCTGGAATGTCCGATTGTTAATAACAGCCAGTTCCCTCTTCCTGCAGCTGCACAATCTCATGCAGCTTCTTAACTTTGCAGGACACACAGGTATGTCCTTGCAGAGTTAATTGCCAACCCATCGGATGTATATAGTCAACAGGCAGTCAGCAATTGGTTAAAGACAAACTACTTGGTACCTGATTAATGCTATTTAATTGAATTCTCCAAAGAGTTTCTATTATACAATAACATTGATTGCAACCTATAAGACAGTGACGGATCTATACATAAATCGTTTTACTTTTTTCCCTCTCTACACATTTCTAACATTTCAATTTTAGTGCAGCACTTGAAGGGATTTCCGCTAATCAAAACATAACATGCGGTACATGAATGCCGAGGGCAATGTTATTTTTAAAATGTCATTTTAATAATACATATATGTATGCATATGTAGATATGAAATGCAATAAACCTGTTAGATTATTCATGATGCGCAATCTTAGAGTAAAATTACAAGTGGTATAACAAATAGTATTTGACACATCTATGCAAGCATAAATATGCACCGATTTGTCAAATATAATATAGAAAGTAATAAACATTGATAATGGGAGGATAAAACCATTCATTTCTGTCAGGGATGGTAATTACCACAATAATTTCATTGAATACTGCTCAGAAAGTTTATTTACAGCCACTTTGACATGTATTATAACACTATTCACTTTTCAGCATTACTGCACTTTAATGGATGGATATATCAGCTTGTTTGTAAGTGTCATTAGAAATCATTTATTTATAGTAATAGTCACAATACATGCCTTTTATAAAACCTACCAGTAATTTACATTCACAGTTGAGCACAGGAATATTAGATACTGCTGCCTACTGTTTGTTTTGAAGAGGAATTCACACTTAGGCACTTGAGTACCACTACCACACCCATTATAAAGGCAGAGCACTGTGAAGCCCATGGTGGAAAGGGACCCACCACTAAATTTCTTCCCACCACAGTGAGAAAAAAACATGCAAACAGGTGCACCTCGATGGAAAAAGAGAAAACTGCTCTAGCAATACCTTTTGGAAGGTAGCTCCATATAGATCAATGCCTGCTTTTACTGAAAGTCTGAAAATCTGGGAATATAGTCAAGCCAGAATACCTCCATCCAAAAGGAAGAGGGACTCATCCACAGACAGTTATTTTGAGGTTATTGCCTCTCATCAGTGTTGGTTGGTTGAGAGGTCCTAGTCGTGGATCAGAAGGGGTAATATGTCTCATTAAGGAGACATTGCCTCTATTAGGCCAATGTGAGGTGTGCAGGGACTAATTAAACCATGCATGCCCTGCTAAGAATTTTAATAAAGAAATATGCAAATAAGTCCTCATTGGTGGATAAGGAGAACTTACTCTTTTGCCCCCTTTTGAAAGGTAACTCCCTATAGATCAATTCCTGCTTTTCCTGAAAGCTAGAAGCATAATTTGGGAATAGCTCAGCAGGGCAAGCAAAGTCTAATAAATCCCTGTACACCTCATGGTGGCCTCATAGAGGCAACATCTTCTTAATAAGACAAAGTTCCCCTTCATAGCATTATGTCATAACAGCTACCTGCAGCCATATAGATTTATACAGGTCCCATGAACATAACCATATTTAAATTTGCAGATTTATAAGCATTAAATATTTTTTCAAATGTAAGTAATTAAAATATTTGCTGAGTTTTAAGGATTTTCTCTAACCATCTTAGTAATGACAGTCTTTTGTCTTGATCAGTTGCTATTGGATATGACCATGAATTCAGGGGCTTTCTATGCTCCCAAACCCAGACATGACTTTCTTATTGCAGCCATGTTCTCTTATTGTACATGCAGTGTCCCTGACTTTTTCTTTGTAAGGTATATGGAAATAATGGCTGAGTTTCTGACAAGTCTCAGACCTTAGAAAGTTTCTGCATACATGGTCATATCCATTGGCAACCTATCAAGACAAAAGACTATCACCACTAAGATGGTTAGATAAAATTTCTAAAACTCTGCAAACATTTTAATTACTTATGTTTGCAAAAAAATTTACCTTTTAATTGTCTATAAATTTAAATATAGTTATGTTCACGGGAAGATTCCTTTAACTTTTGTGATAACTGAATAATGTATGTGCAGATAGTTCCTCTATTGGTGGCTGAATTTTGTGCATAGTTACAGGGGTTGTCCAGAATAAGCGTTTTTGCAAGGGTGTCGGGGAAGTTGAAAAAAAAAAACAACTCCTACTCAATTGTCCTGGTGCTCCAGTGTCTCCCACAACAGTCCGTTCCTGCTGCGGAAGTCCACACGTGACTGCTGAGGCCAATCAGCTGCTTCAGCAGCCTAATGAAAGGGCACGGGGTGTCACTACTTCTGATGTCCCGTGTCCTTTCCTTAGGTCATTGATTGGCCTCAGTGGTCACGTGAGGCGGGGACCCCCGCCAAAGGAAAACCCCGAAGCAGCAGCACTGGACCGTGGTGGGACAAACCGAAGCATCTTGGACAGTTGAGTATGGATTTGCTTTTTTCACCTTACCTGGCCCACTTACAAAAAAACAGCTTATCCTGGACAACCCCTTTAAGGTTGAAAAAGACACAGGTCCATGAACTCCAAACTATAATCTATATAAGTGGTTCTACTGCTTTTTAAATGGTGCATACTGTAACTGAAAGTTTTCTTTTACATTGAAGGTGTACTTTCAAGCATCTTCTGTCATGCCATTGAGATGTCAAATGTCATAGTTAGGGGTCTGTGAGATGAGAGTTTCACCAATTACTAGAATAAATTGGTTGCCCCTTCCTCCTAACTCTGTGGGGTTTTTCACTACAGGACAACCACTAACATGTCTCAATGGTATATTGATTTTGATGGATCATTTTTCAAGCCATCCTAAAACTGTACAGTTACTTCTATGACAGACTTTTCTTTTGATCATACATTGCCTGTTAAATTTGGGTTATAAATTGATAAACCTCAATAACTGAGGGCATGGTAAATGCTTTTCATAAAATCCGAATACTAGTAAACTATTAGATGTTTGAACCTCAGAAATGTCTCATTAAAAGTTGAAAAGTTTTCTCAGGTAAAACAAATATAACAAGGTAAAGGAGGTGTAGCACATAGAAAATGATCTCTTTTCTTCTGGCAGTGAATTCAATCATTAACTCACACCACAGCTACTGTAAATTATTGGGAGGGTAAAGGCGACAATTGCCCAGAGACCTCCACTCAAATCCCTTAAGAAATTCTCATCTTTTGCTGTAACTAGTCAAAGATATCCATACATTAAATGGCCTTTACTATTGCATTGCTTAAGATCCCTAAAAATGCTTGATCTTACTCTGATCGCTTAACAAAAAGAAAAAAACAAAACAAAGGAAAGGCTCCACAAATAAATTATAAATTATGCCCAATAGTCATCGGAATAAAAAAAGAGAAATTTTATTAGTATTACACAAAAATGCAATAGAAACCTAAAAATAATTTAAACCACCAGAAGACAAAGCCCACCCAGAAATACTGGATCCCCCTTTAGACAGATCCAATAAATCCCTAGGTGAGATAAATACATAACAATACATAATCATAATTCACATGAACAATTAATCCCATATATCCTGCATAATGCCAAATCCAAATACCCCCACTGGTTATAGGGGTTATGCCATGAAAAGTATTTATCCTCTATGCATAGGATAGAGGGTAAATACCTGGCCTTGGGGGTCTGACCGCTAAGACTCCCACCAATCCCGAGAATGGGGTGTCCTTATATTATCATATACGTGATAGATAATCCAGCTATGATGTCTCAGAATGGATGGATCCACCAGCCTCTATCAGCAGTAAGATCCAATCCTCAAAAATATAGGTAGTGACAGGAGTGAATCTATTATCCATATAAGCACATTTCATGCTGAAATATCAGTTTGACACATCAGCATTAGGGTGACCAGAGGGGTCTGGCAGACTCCAGATGTAGGCTGAAGAGAGTGTTGTAGTTCCTGATGCTCAGTGATGATATGTGAGCGCATATGCACATATTTTGTACCAGATTACATTGCTTATAATCCTTCAAATAGTGAACCTCTTCTCTCACTTTTTGTCCTCTTTCACTTGTTCCGGCTCTATAGTAACTGGCCTCTTGTCACATCCTGTTATGGATGAGATTCAAGGGCAAATTACAGCAAAAGCACAAACTGTCTGATAACAGCGAGTAGAACAACAAGCTATGTAAAACCAGAACAGCACTGTGAGATAGAGACAGAACCACAAAAGCCTTCACCAGCGCTAGTCGCAAGGCCAGTTGGGCTTTGTTGAATTTGGGTGTCCAAATTATCACCACAAGGAATTGTAAAAGAAATAAATGCTCCACTAACTGAAACCAAACCAGAATCCACAATTAACTTACAAGACAGATCAGAAACAGGAGAAGAATTGTCCAGGCAAAGGGTCAAAACCAGGCAGAATCAGAAGACAAAACCGATATCCAATAGAAAGCCAAGGGTCAAATCCAAATGGGTACATCAATGGCAGAATCAGAAGGCAAACGAATTATCAGAAAACAAACCAAGGGTCAGAATGAAGCAATCCAATACACACATGATCAGGTTCCCAGCCAAACTAGAGAAATAAATTAGCAGGCAAACTGGGTCAGGAGTCTTATATATGGCTCCTCAGCTGCTAATTGGACAAGCCCATGGAATGTTTGAAACTGCAGAAGCTTACTAGGTTGACATGGTAACCTTAAAGGTATTGCAGTTGAATTGAGAATCCTGACACATCCTTTATGCATTTCCTCTCTGTGTATTTCTATGGGCATACCTTTGGACGCATAATTATAGCATTATGTTCCTCTAAGAGAAGGGTTGAAGAATTGTTAGCAAAGCCATGAGCTATGATGGCCAGTAGATTAATACCTGACACCTGCTGTCAGGGGAAACAGATCGATGGTTGGAGATAAGTGGCTGGTGCATTTCATTCCATAGAAATGTTGTATTTTTACGTTTTAATGTTTTTGCTATTTGCTGCATATATTATATATTATTTTGTAATTGTGATATTTACTTTAAGCTTATTTATTTATTTTGCATTACTCAATAATACTGCTATTCCAGAGTCAGTATAATTTTGTGGCTTTCAGTGTTTCTGTCATTGTGTCATAGCTTATCTGATTGAAGTATAAGCAAGAACAAATGCAATAAGTGATGACATACTTTTGTTGAGCTAGGGCCAAGCATAGCATATTGATAAATTAACTTGGCTTTGTTGGACTTTTTAATATGGAATTAATACTTTTACATATGTAACAATGTTCACTTGACATCTTTATTAGCTGTATACTGGGGGGGTGATGAAATCCTGCACTTCAAAATTCTAGTGTGAAAGAGGTAGCAAAGTAGAGATTTGAGACTTTATGAGATCATTTGTGCCAAAATTTGCAATATTGTGCATTTTTACTTGAGTCACTCCACTATTTAAAAGTGGGTGTGGTTTGCAGGTCTTGTTGTCTGTAGAACAAATTTTTTCAATAGTGGCATTTCAAAGGGGTGCAAAAGTGTTATAGTCTCACTCCAATAACTGGGTGACGTACAAAGCGCAGTAACATCTCACGACAGAAGGGTTAGACTTATAGATGATTTAGGAATTTGTCAAACATTGTGCGACAGTTGGTAAATTTTGCACAACGTAGACCCCAGCAAAACAAACGTTAAGCCCTTATTCATAGAAAAGTGAAAAATGGCCATTTTTAAAACCATGACCTTTAACTGATGCCTGTGGGTCTGTTCTTTTGATAAACTGTTTTTCATGGCTGTCAAAAAAACTGACATGCTCCATCATTGGCCATTTTGACGGGCATAGATATAGCCATGTGAATAGACCCATAGGCATTCATGGATTTTAAACAGTTAGAAAAATGGCCTTCATGCAACCATTATTCATTGGGCTTCAGCAGCTTTGGTGTGTATAAGGTGTAAAAGTCCTCCTTATGATATATCTTCCAATTTTTAATGCCTAGTGTGCAAAACAGTAGGACTGTATCTGTGTACAATATCTGTGTTCAAGAGGCTCTGGAAGTAGGACCGATCTGCTGGGAATTTGTACCCTCCTGCACTGGACAATATACAATTACTATAACTTAACTAATTCAATATACTTCATTAGTACTATATATCCTAGGTTAAACCAGTAAAGGGGCATAGTTATAGGGTGTACAGAGGTTGTGGATGTAAATAATATTGCACATAAAATTGCAGTCAACTCTGCTTTCTTATACAGTTAAAAAATAATCTTTGACAACATATACTTACCAATAAAGGATAAAAGGAATGTTTATTAATACGTTTGACATATTTTCAGGTTTTTTTCTGGTACACATGCCAAGCATTCACTACAAAGGCAGTGTCAACATATATTAATGATCTTCCAGATAAATAAAAGGATCCTTTCCATTCTTGTACCTGCAAAATAATCTATCGAGAAAAAAAACATGTCTTGAAATATGTGATGAGGTATCTTAAGAAAAAATGTGTTTCGAGAGGAAATGTGTTAATGTCTGTGCTGCTGGCACCAAGCGAAACGTTGTTAAACCTTCGCAAACTACCAACTAGAAATGGTCATTGAATTTAAACACTTTCATGGAGATAATTATCTAGGACATAACATTTTCTACATATACTTTAATGTTATCACCTTTCAAAACAGAAATACATTTATAGCTTTTGCTTGAGATGAAGTGAAACTTAGAGGCGTAACTAAATTGCAATGTTACTTTATGTGAGCTTTACTGGTGCACTCAATGTATGCGTAAAAATGTCAGAATTGAAGATATTTGGGTTTATTAGCCTACATGAGGTTTCCTGGCTTGATAATTCATGACCTATTCTTAGGACTGAGCACTGGTGAAAGATCAATGCCTGGGATCCCCATCGAACAGCTGTTAGAAGAGGTTGCATTGTTCCTGTCAGTGCTGCTGCCTTTTAGCTACTTACCTAACACAGCACTGTACATTGGTGTAACAGCTGTACTTGGTATCACATCTCAGCTCACAAGAATTGGACAGAGCTGCGAACAGGCCATGTGACCAATGACATCACATGGCCTGTGAAAGGAAGTAGGGTGGCTATTTGTTTGGTTAGGGTTTACCTATCATTTGTGTCATATATCACCCAATCATCTGCTTATAGGTTATTATCAACTATTCAGTATAAAATGGTAGTATGATCTACAGTATATCTTTTGGGAAGTCTATTCCAATCTGTGTGCTTCGGGTGTGGTGGTAATAGAAACATATATGCTATACCTTTTTAAACTCACATTTTATTAGGCTGGCACCAACTTGGGTCTTGCTATAAACGTCTTCACTCAGGGAGCACTGCTGCCACTTTAAACATCTGATCCATGGGGGGATCCTTTAGCGATCTAACACATTTTAGCCTTAAACCATTAACATTTTATCCCTTCCCACATTCATGATTTTTTGCATTTTATTTCAATGTAGCTTTACAAGACCTTGTATTTTGTAGGTACATAAGACCTTTTGATCAGTTTTTCTTACTTTTTGTTTTTGAGAAGCAAGATGATCAGAAAACAGCAATTCTGGCATCTGAATTTTAAGGTTTATCATGTAGAATTAATAACGTACTCATTTTATTTTAGGGGTTGTTACGGATGTGGTGATACCAATTGCATGTTTATTTTTTAATTAACAAGGGGGAAAAAGTCTATTTATACTTTTTTCTTTAAAACAACTAAGGTGCTGCGGTCAGCATTGACTGCAGCATGTAAGGGGTTAAATGGCAAGTATGCTTCTGACTGATAATGGAAGGTGGTAGCATGAACAAACATCCATGGTATCCCCTCTTCTGGGGTTCTCAAGTGACAGGAATAGGAGAATAATGAAATAATTTTCTCCTCTCACTACACTGTTAGCTGTTTGTGTTCTCCTGCACACTGGTTAAAATGAAAATGCGAGTTTATGCACCTCCACTTTAACTAGTGAAATCTCAAAATCTATGGTGTGTACAAACATTTTTGGCTTTAGTATTTACTGAATATATAATAACAATATAAATAATGTGCAATTACTATGAATGGATGCAATTTATCATGTTCTAAAATAAAATAATAAGAACCTGCAAATAAAAACCAAACCTATTGACTAAAATATTATGAGGAACAAAAAGATACATTGTTAGGTCATATACTCATGGACATGGAGAGGGATAAAATAGATGTAATTGCACTGAAATGTGAAAAAAAAAAACAATGAATCAAATTGTATGTACAGAAGGTGAAGGCCAAGTCATTATTGCCGATGCTTCAGTGCTGCTGGATTTATTATGAAGATGTTAAGGCACGTGAGTTAGCAAGATTTCTTTCTCTGACAACGAAACCAGATTATTACAGTTTTTGGTGTAAATAACTGCAGACTTCGGATTTGCAACTTTTTAAACTTCACCTGTAACAAAAATTGTTGCAAGTGCTATTTTTATGCTGCCCTCACCACTTTCTGTAAAGGGGGCATGGTAAGAGTCATCAGCCCTGCTAGATTCATAGTAATTTATGCCAATTTTCTAGTGTAAATGATGATTTAAATCTACGCCAGCTACAAATTTTCATTCGATGCACAGTCTGATAGTGGATGAATCTGATTCCTGATGAGGTGTGTGTCTCATCATAAATCAGGCAAATCCTCTGCTGGAGCAAGGATTATCAAGACCAGCTTTTACAATATATTGGTCCTCACGAATCCGCCTCCCCCCCCCCCCCCCGTTAGGTTTTGACTTTTCTTATATCATTTGGCTTTTTCACATCCATATATTCAAAATAATCTGCAACTCTTAAATGTCAATGAAATGACAGTTTCGTAGTTGCCAATATCATAAAATTACTTTAAACTACACACACAAAAACAAGATGTTGATGCGAAAAATCTGATTCAAAACCTGAAAGGTTGTTTTCAGTATAACAGCTCCTTCATTAAAGGGGTTGTCCAGGATCTGAAGATAATAGATACTGATGAGTGGATAGGATACCCCTACCTTGCACCGATCAGCTGAGCCGAAAGTCATATATATGGTATACGGCCTGTCGCAGCCCTGCTCCTATTCAAGTGAATGGGAGCAGAGCAGCAGTTCCACACACCTCTGCTACAGTGTATGCACCGGAAACTGTATATAGTGTATGGAGCTCTGTACAATGTAGTGGTGGCTCTGTACACTGTAGTGGAGGGCATACACTTGAACAGGAGCAGGGCTGCTTCCGGCTATATACCTTATATACATCTTTCATGGCCTCATTAGCTGATTGTTGCGGGGTCCGGTTGTCAGACCTCAACCAATCTAATACTGATGTGGATAGGTCATCAGTATCAATTATCTTCAGATCCTGTACAATGCCTTTAAGAATAGGTGTATACATGTTCATAATTCTAAATTCTAGGCAACATTTATGACCTGTATCAAAAACTTAGATACAATGACTGTCTTTCAAAGTAAATCCTTTGTCCTTGTGTATCTCTGTTAGTTGCTGCAGTAAAGCCCAAGTTTAAAAAGTCTTTGCCTGTGAAGCAAAATTTCATTAAATGTTTTCAGGCTTTTTTTTCAGCAATTTCTTTTCTGCCAATTTTCATAAAAGAGACTTATCTCCTCAAGGTTACTGTAAATTCTGCAGTATTCACACACTAATTCCCTCGACTTTTTTGCGACTAAACTACACTTTCTATTTTTCAAGTGATTCATTTTCCAAGTGTCATCACACAAAGGTTAATCTGGAATCAGTTTAACTGATCCCCGAAGAGTAAGGGAGAACTGCTTGTTTTAGTAGGAAATGTTATGCTTCATTGCATTGCACCACTTGATTTAAAGGTTTCTGAACATGTACCATTTCCTATATTATCTTCTAATATACAATGTACAATATCATGTCAATCTACACCAACAGGGCTTGGACGATGCTTACTATTTACAATGTGTTCCAGATCATATTTCTTGGTCTATGGCAACTGACCATGCTGACTATAGGTAGGATACACTGTGGTAATACTGTACATGCTGGGAATAGAAGCTAAAGGGCTTAGTATAGAAATGACATAGCATTGGTTGTTCCATATCCCATAAATAGAATTGAAAGAAATTAGATATGATACAAGAGAAACCATGAAGAAGGTCTGAGACCCATTGTTTAATTTTATATACAATGGTGACTTGGCAAATTACACTATTTTCGGACTTCATAGGAAGACCATAGGATAATACATATATCATTTTTGAAGACAGAGCTTTGTCGGGAAGTTTCATAAGCCAATATACTGAGACAGGAAAAACATTTTTTGGGGATATTGTCAGTAACTTTGCTGTGGATTGTAGGCCAATGTAGGAATGTACCCAGTGAGGGCTTATTCTGATGCTTGAGTCTAGAATGGAGTGATTTAAATCAGGTTTGTCATGGATCCAGTAGGTGGTGCTGCGTTGGCTCTGGGAGTGTTACCTGTGTGATCTGACGGAATCTGCCTGCCAGCCCATCATAGCTAACACACCCGGAGCCTCTGCATTTTCGGATGTTGCATTGATGAAGTAAAGGCTAACTATGCCTTTCCTATATGCAACCCTAACTCGCCTGGATTGATGTGGATACAGCAGGTGATGCCTGATACTAACAGTCACAGGAGGTAACCTACTGGATTCACAGAATATCAGAAATCACCTGATTTTACCGACTTCATTCTATCATCTACCTAATACTGACTGTCGTAACATATCCATGTTTTCTACATAGTATTATAACTGCAAAGGAGTCTATAATGCAGTTAGATCAGGTCAATAGACCAGCGACAAGATTCTTTGTTTCAGAAGAAGTATACTGATACCCTGCCAAATGCAACAGAGTGCCAGCTCAAATACACATCCAAAGATCCTGGTGAAAGAATAATGTCCCATTGCAGCCATCCATGTAGTATAATTAATATGTCCCATATTGACCCCTATATAGTATAATGTCTCATAGTAGCTCCCACATAGTATAATGTCACATAGTAGCCCCCCCACACAGTATAATGTCATATAGTGGCTCCTCCACACAGTATAATGTCCCATAGGGGCCCCTCTACACAATATAATGTCCAATAGTGTCCCCTCCAAACAGTATAATGTCCTACAGTGGCCTCCACACAGTATAATGTCCCATAGTGGCCCCTCCACTTAGTGTAATGTGCCATAGTGGCCCCCATAAAGAATGATGTCCCACAGTAGCACCTCCACAAAGTATAATGTCACATAGTGGCTCCTTCCCACAGTATAATGTCACATAGTGGCCCCTCCATACAGTATAATGTCCCTCAGTGGCCCTTCCACACTGTATAATGTCCGACAGTGGCCCCTTCATACAGTATGACACTTACATAGTTGACGAATGGGTTCTTAATATGAATTTTACAAAAATTTCAGGTTCAACCGAACACACCATTTTTGGGGTTCGCCACCCACTAACTACTATTATACTCTGGGGTCTCTTGACCTCAGAGTATAATGAGCAGAGGCCCAGGGGGGGTAAGCAAACAAATAGTGCTACTCACCTGCCCTGGGCTCCAACACATCCTCTTCAGGCTACTTCTGGCCTCCCGAATGACTTTTGGGTTACACCACTGTAGTGGCCCTGAGAAGCTGGGGCCCAAGGGAGGTGAGTAACACTGATTGTTAGGTTTGCTAACATCCCCTGAACCTCAGCTTATTATACTCTGGGGTCTGATTAATGGCTGTTCCGGTTTGGACATGTTCGGTCCGAACAAAACTATTGGACGAACCTCGCCCAACACATACTCATCTCCAGTAGACTCCTGTGCCCTGCCATACAAGGTCAGATTATAATGGAGGAAATGTGCAGTTGCCTCTGGGCCCCCTTACAGCCTTGGTCCCCGGGCAATCACACATTTCGCACATATTATAACCTACCCCTGCTCATGAGTATTGTACCTTAGTGAACAATTACAAAGAAAAACTGTTTTCATGACTGTTTCCCTATAAAGTTGTTGTTCAAAAATAGGAAAACATGGTTGCTTGTTCCCAAAACAGTGCCAACCTGTATACATGTTGCATCTGGTATTGTAGCACTGTGTATGGAAGCAAGCCATGTTTATCTAATCCTAGACTACCCATTTAATGTCTGTGGGAAAAAAAGGCTGAAATTTCTGTGTGAAAGGACAGATGTGTTATTCCTCAGTTTATGTGTTTTGTGAATACATATTTCAAAGCTAAAATCAAAATGGACATTAAACAACCCAAAAAGCAATAATGTTTTCAGTAATTGCATTGTTCCTTTCAGGTTATGATGCTTGACCTGCCCTTAGAAGTAAATCATTTAATTAATCTCCTCTGTGTTCATACCTGAGAATCATAATGACATCTCCATGCCTGACGTACAATTAACTCTCAAAAGCTCTCATTGACCTTCCCTCTACAAAGGATGCCAAGAGCTGCATTTCTTTAAAGCCATTATCTCCACATAAAGAAAAGAACATGAAGTTTGTTTGCAAAGAGCAACAGTCAGAAAGGAACTTAGATATCCATCTGCTATTTATATTGCTTTCTTATAAAAGCCTTGAAAGGCTACAAATCACCCTCCTCCACTGGATGGTCACATATAGACACACATAGGATAGTTAGCATATCACTTTTTGAAAACTTGTCAGGAAGCCAGGTTGTGTTGAGAAAAAGCTGCTTAACTTGTGACACACATATCTGGACATGTCTGATCAGACAGGTAAGGGCGGATACATCTTTATGTATATCACAAGTTAAGCAGCTGTTCTAAAAAGAATAAGAAAAAGAAACTCTGGCACTCGTTCAGTAGATGCTTGAATACTCCAAAATTTAATATATTCACAAAATTGATATAAATGAGACGTTTAGGTCTAAACATCAGACCTTCATCAGTCATCTTAAAATAAAAAGGAGCATAAAAATAGAAATAAAAATCAAACAACAGTCCATATAAACATATCTCATAGGCAAAAATTATAAATATAAACACAAAAAAAGAATGTCATTTTGCAACATTATCAAAAAGTGATAACCTGATAAACTATGTGTCTATATGGGACCCTCCAAATAGGGAAAGATTAAATTTCAGCCTTTGAAAACTTAGCATGTTGTGACTGGGCTTGATTCCATGTTTCTACAGCACAACAGTTAAGCGTGGAAACATATGGGGATATTATTTAATTTCTTTTCTACATATTATGAGATATTATCTTACTTTGTCCTGAAAAGTGTTATTCCTTTGGTTTACAGATAAGTGTCATCTCAGCTCCATGCAGTGGGAGAAGAGTTGCTCCCTCTCACTTCATGGAGGTCCTCTCCCTCTGGGCCATGTCAGCAGTCACCAGAGCTCAGATCCCGAGAGTGATGACCCAGAGGGGAGGGGAGCTCAGTGAAATGTTTTAAGCATGGAACCTGAAATAAAATACACAACTTCCTTTCAGGAGAGAGTGACAAACTCTTACATCAGAGGTTGGAGCTGCCTGGAGTGGGAGGGGCTTAAAAGTTTAATATATACAGTGGGGAAAAAAAGTATTTAGTCAGCCACCAATTGTGCAAGTTCTCCCACTTAAAAAGATGAGAGAGGCCTGTAATTGTCAACTTAGGTAGACCTCAACTATGAGAGACAAAATGAGAAAACAAATCCAGAAAATCACAATGTCTGATTTTTAAAGAATTTATTTGCAAATTCTGGTGGAAAATAAGTATTTGGTCAATAACAAAAGTTCAGCTCAATACTTTGTTATATGTCGTTTGTTGGCAATGACAGAGGTCAAACGTTTTCTGTAAGTTTTCACAAGGTTGGCACACACTGTTGCTGGTATGTTGGCCCATTCCTCCGTGCAGATCTCCTCTAGAGCAGTGATGTTTCGGGGCTGTCGCTGGGCAACACGGACTTTCAACTCCCTCCAAAGGTTTTCTATGGGGTTGAGATCTGGAGACTAGCTAGGTCACTCCAGGACCTTGAAATGCTTCTTACGAAGCCACTCCTTCGTTGCCCTGGCGGTGTGCTTGGGATCATTGTCATGCTGAAAGAACCAGCCACGTTTCATCTTCATTGCCCTTGCTGATGGAAGGAGGTTTGCACTCAAAATCTCATGATACATGGCCCCACTCATTCTTTCATGTACACGGATCAGTCGTCCTGGTCCCTTTGCAGAGAAACAGCCCCAAAGCATGATGTTGCCACCCCCATGCTTCACAGTAGGTATGGTGTTCTTTGGATGCAACTCAGCATTCACTCTCCTCCAAACACGATGAGTTGTGTTTCTACCAAACAGTTCTACTTTGGTTTCATCTGACCATATGACATTCTCCCAATACTCTTCTGGAACATCCAAATGCTCTCTATCAAACTTCAGATGGGCCCAGATATGTATTGGCTTAAGCAGGGGGACACGTCTGGCACTGCAGAATCTGAGTCCCTGGCGGCGTAGTGTGTTACTGACTTTGCTACGTTAGTCCCAACTTTCTACAGGTCATTCACTAGGTCCCCCTGTCTGGTTCTGGGATTTTTGCTCACCGTTCTTGTGATCATTTGGACCCCACGGGATGAGATCTTGCGTGGAGCCCCTGATCGAGGGAGATTATCAGTGGTCTTGTATGTCTTCCATTCAACTGCTTGCCTATTGCAGATTCAGTCTTCCCAGCCTGGTGTAGGTCTACAATTTTGTTTCTGGTCTCCTTCCACAGCTGTTTGGTCTTCACCATAGTGGAGTTTGGAGTGTGACTGTTCGAGGTTGTGGCAGGTGTCTTTTATACTGATAACAATGTCAAACAGGAGCCATTACTACAGGTAATGAGTGAAGGACAGAGAAGCCTCTTAAAGAAGTTACAGGTCTGTGAGAGCCAGAAATCTTGCTTGTTTGTAGGTGACCAAATACTTATTTTCCACGATAATTTGCAAATAAATTCTTAAAAAATCAGACAATGTGATTTTCTAGATATGTTTTCTCATTTTGTCTCTCATAGTTGAGGTCTACCTATATTGACAATTACAGGCCTCTCTCATCTTTTTAAGTGGGAGAACTTGCACAATTGGTGGCTGACTAAATACTTTTTTTTCCCCACTGTGTGTGTTATATATATATATATATATATATATATATATATATATATATACAATGCCTTGCGAAAGTATTCGGCCCCCTTGAACTTTTCAACCTTTTGCCACATTTCAGGCTTCAAAAATAAGAATATAAAATTTTTATTTTTTTTGGTGAAGAATCAACAAGTGGGACACAATCGTGAAGTGGAACAAAGTTTATTGGTTATTTTAAACTTCTGTAAAAAATAAAAAACTGAAAAGTGGGACGTGCCAAATTATTCGGCCCCCTTAAGTTAATACTTTGTAGCGCCACCTTTTGCTGCGATTACAGCTGCAAGGTGCTTGGGGTATGTCTCTATCAGTTTTGCACATCGAGAGACTGAAATTCTTGCCCATTCTTCCTTGGAACACAGCTCGAGCTCAGTGAGGTTGGATGGAGAGCGTTTGTGAACAGCAGTTTTCAGCTCTTTCCACAGATTCTCGATTGGATTCAGGTCTGGACTTTGACTTGGCCATTCTAACACCTGGATACGTTTATTTGTGAACCATTCCATTGTAGATTTTGCTTTATGTTTGGGATCATTGTCTTGTTGGAAGATAAATCTCCGTCCCAGTCTCAGGTCTTTTGCAGACTCCAACAGGTTTTCTTCCAGAATGGTCCTGTATTTGGCTCCATCCATCTTCCCATCAATTTTAACTATCTTCCCTGTCCCTGCTGAAGAAAAGCAGGCCCAAACCATGATGCTGCCACCACCATGTTTGACAGTGAGGATGG
Organism: Leptodactylus fallax; assembly: GCA_947044405.1. Classification (NCBI taxonomy): domain Eukaryota; kingdom Metazoa; phylum Chordata; class Amphibia; order Anura; family Leptodactylidae; genus Leptodactylus; species Leptodactylus fallax. The sequence goes on from CAMRHE010000045.1 coordinate 991,648, forward strand.
TGTGTTCAGGGTGATGAGCTGTGTTGCTTTTACGCCAAACATATCGTTTTGCATTGTGGCCAAAAAGTTCGATTTTGGTTTCATCTGACCAGAGCACCTTCTTCCACATGTTTGGTGTGTCTCCCAGGTGGCTTGTGGCAAACTTTAAATGAGACCTTTTATGGATATCTTTGAGAAATGGCTTTCTTCTTGCCACTCTTCCATAAAGGCCAGATTTGTGCAGTGTACGACTGATTGTTGTCCTATGGACAGACTCTCCCACCTCAGCTGTAGATCTCTGCAGTTCATCCAGAGTGATCATTTTTTGCTGTGTTCTAAATTTGTTCCAGCTTCCCAGTACATTGCACAGAATATTAAATGGTGTCTATTTGAAGTATAATTTGTCCCGCCAAAAATAAGATCTAATGTGGGCCTGTGAATGTAACTAAAAAAGTTATGGCTTTTGTTGGGGAGTAAAAAATAAAAATGCAAAAAGGAAAAATGGGTTTAAGGAAAGGTGGTTACTGTGTTAAGTGAAGAATGTTCATATGGCAGCAGGCTATCAGTAATAAGGTATGCTACATCTGTACAGATCTATAATCTTTATAGAATATTTTTGAGACTTTGAGTCAAAAGTAGATGAAGGCAGAGGCGTAACTGCCTCTGCAATGTATAATCTGTAATGGTGCCCCTTACTACCTTCTGTTCTTTAGAATAGTGTTATATTTTATGTGGCAGAGGAACCTTTGGCCCCCCCTTCATGGTCAGTGACTAGGTAGCAACTGCTAATCTTGCACCTCTTTTAGCTACATCCCTGAGCCTTGCTACCTGTAGTATACGTAAGTATCATTCAACTTTAAACTAGGTAACACATTGAGTTGTGCAAAATATAAATATATTATACATTGTATGGGATTTCTCATTCATCACTGTAAAATCCAACTGTTTTTTGATACACAGTAGCCAGCATGACACTAGTTTTGGTTTTAGAATTTTATGAGTGAAGCAATAGCATCAAAGCATGAAGTCTTTCTTAGGGTCTTGTTTGAATCAATATATATATGTTTGGCCTTCGGGGGTTTCTAGTGATTTTTAGCAGATACCGCTGCTTGCTTATTATTGCTGGTGCTAATATGTTAAACTTTAGCTATTTCAAGCCTTGCTTCTGCTTCACACTGCATAGAGGAAATGGAGTTTTCCTATGCACTGATGCCTTTCTCTAAAATTGAAGTAAGCTTGTTTCTGTGCCAAGGTCAGCTTTTTGTGTGGGAGTACATGAAATTGTATAGCAAAGCATTTAAAAAATCACTGACAACAGGGATATGGTGATAAAGCTGTGTAAACAATACGTGTTCCACCTATTTAGTAGAGAAAAGAGGTTAAAACCTTGGCCTATTGGAGGTGGGTAGACTTTATATCTTTTGTTCAATACATTTGAAAATTGCTTTTATTACATCCAGTATTTGACTCCTGAAATGTATACTGTATATATTTTGTCTAAATACCACCACAGCCAAATTTGGACAATACAATACAACCCCTTTTCCTATACCCTGTAGGGAATTAATGTTAAAGTGGGGGTCCTGTCTGGAAAGCCTTCATTATAAGTTGGGTGAAAAGCCGATGGAAAGCCAAACAAAAGAACCAGCTGATGAAAGTGGCTGTTGTCTTATTTAAGGCATTGTTCTTCAGTGTGTTCTGGAGGATGTGAGTGTTCAGGGAGCCTAGAAGGCACTTCATTCTGAACCTAGGTTATCATCATTTCATCACATGTAGCTATGGAATTTCTCTCTGCTACAATACAGTGCAGCTGTCTGGTACACAAGTTTGTATTTGGCCCCTCGTACTCAAGTGAGAATTATTATATGATTAGATGACTCCACAAAAAATAGGACAGATAAAGAGCTGAAACATATATAACAAATGTAAGAAAAAAGTAGTCATAAGTTACAGTATAGTATGTCTTTGCACAGTATATTGAAAAGATGGTTTAGATCAGACATAATGTGGTCAATAAAATTAAGCTTTAAAGGGGATTCTGATATTAAATACTCCTTAGATGATGTCCTAATTGGGCATATGGGTGTAATAAAGGGTGTTTCTTCAATCAGAAGCCCTCATCCCCTATTAGCCACATTTAGATAATTGTCAGCAGGACCTGTCATGCAGGTGGAGTTTGTAAGGAGGGGTAAAAAGAGGTAACTCTGCCTTCATTTATCTAGATTTTTTTTATACTGTAATTTTTATTAAAATTTTTTAAGAGAATAGGAACATTGAAAACCCAAGGTGTAAAACAATAATGGAATAAGTAGACACGGGCATACCACCACCACAACATGTGGCTACCCCACCAGATCATTAAAACAAAAATCAGAAGAAAGGACATACATAAAAGAAAAAAAAACAACAACGGGCAATGAATAACACCAATAAAGCAAGGGGGACATGACGAAGGAGAAGGGGAAAGAGGGAGGAGAGAAGGGGAACAGAGTCAAATACTTTGCAGAATACAATATGCATCCCAGGAGGACCACACAGCATGAAAAGCCTCCATCGTATGATTAAGAGAGGCAGTCAGGGACTCCATGCTACAAATGTCTTTCATACGAGCTATAAGTTCAGGACCAGTAGGAAGGGAAGATTTCCTCCAATGGAGAGCAATTAATGTTTTAGCGACAGTGCAGAGGAACAGAAATAATTTGGAGGTCAGTTTGATTAGAGTAATCCAGGATAGGTCTTGATAAAGTTGTATCTTGGCTCCGTCAAAATCAATGTCCCTGAGGGTCCTGGCCTTGGACAAGATCGCTTCCTTCAAGGCAAAGTCATGGACCCAGCAGATAATGTTCTGCGGATTAGGCCCAGTGCCCTTAGGGCGCAATGCTCTGTGTGCACGGTCCAGCTTTATCTTATGGGTAGGGGGCTCCTGCAGGATGGAATTAAAGATCGTCTCTAGAGTAGCATGTAAGTCCATTTCACGAGTAGCCTCAGGCAGTCCCTTAACTTTAATATTATTTCGCCTGCCCCTGTTATCCAAATCCTCAACATGACGCTGTAGATCATTGGACAAATGACATTGAGACAAGAGAGAGTCCTGAAGTTGAGAAATGTAGGCATGGGTCTGGTCATGATCATCCTCCAGGGAGTCTACTCGCAGCGTAGAAATTTCAGCGCGGATTTCCTTTCGACATGCCTCAGTGACTTCAGCAACTAGGGATCGAGTGAGGAACTGGAGCCATTGCGGCAGGAGGGAGGATGGATGCAGAGCACTCTAGATCGTTGGAGAGCTGAATCAGCGCAGGAGCCCCGCAGGGCTTGTGAAGCTTCAGGGAGAAGCGCTGCCGATGGCGCCATGTTGCTCACCAGGGGAGCGGAGACAGGGACCCCGCAAGCCATATCAGCACGAGCAAGACCCAGGGGATCCATCTGGGCAGCCATGGTAGGAGCATGAAGCAGCGGAGAGGCGGTGGAGCTGCTTGGAGGAAGCGGAGTGGTCATCGATAGCTCCGGGGGAGGCAGGAGAGAAGCTGGTGCCTGGGAAGATGGCCGCCTCCGCGTGCAGGCCCGAGTAGGAGCTGACGGTGGGAGCAGGTAGGAGGCTATCCTGGGCTGTCCAGAGCGGTTGGTGGAGGCAGGGGTCCCTGGGGTGGAGGACTTCGCTGTTTTTTTTCCCCATGGGGGGGAAGCAATTGCTTATTTTGGCCCCTTTTCAAGCGGGCAGGGCAGGAACTGAAGCAACGCGCGTCCTACTACATGAAGTCGTAGTCCACGCCCCCATTTATCTAGATTTTTAAGTCATATAAATAATAAGCTAACTTAATTTTTTGGCCCACAGTATAGTTACCCAAATATCTTTGGGTTCTCACTTTTTTTCTCCATATCCCTATATCGTGCTTCTGAGAAATTATTCTCCACACACTGTGCCCCCTGAATGTAATACCACATTGTTAGGACTCCAATGCAGAATCACAATAACTAGGTAGTAATGCAGAAGTCTACAGGAGAGTAGCAGCAGAAATGGGCTGACAACTGCGAACAGTAGAAATTGCTACTTAAAAGCAATACACCTCTGTGAGCCAAGACAGGCCCCAGATGCCTTCACCAGAGAAGAGTTGGATTTTCGCTGAATCTAAAGATCAGAATTGTCTCCAGAACAGAAAGTGTATCACAAATAAACGCACTGCAGCAGAAATCAAACGCCAAGTCCACACACTACTGACAGCAGCAAAGATCAATCAATGGTCGACAATCACAGGTCAGTTGATGAAGAGGACAAAGAGAAACCAAATCACGAGTCGAAGACAGGTTCGGAAAAGAAAGCCAATAGTCGAATCCAATCGGGAATGCCAGAACAAAATCGTAGCCAGAGGTCAGAACAAGTGTAATCAAAGCAAGGTCAGGGATCAAACTGGAGTATAACAAATATTTACCAGCAACCTGAGTAAGGAGATAGTGGTTTATAAAGGCCTGCTCAGGCCCTGATTGATTAAGGCCTGAATGTTAGGACAGGAAGCTTCCCTATGTTGTGGTGGCAACCTTAAAGAAGCAACAACAAATCCTAACAGGAAGCTTCCCTATGTTGACACGGCAACCTTAAAGCAGCAACGACAGATGTAACACTTCTGACGAACATATTGTTCCCCTAAATTAAAACATACTGTGCCAAGAGATATGCACAGTATGCATAGACAAACCTCACAAGATTTGTTTCGACAGATTTTGTGAGGTTCGAATCTTCAATTCGTTTCGGAGCCTAACTTGTTGAACACAAACAGTATAATAAGTGGAGGCAAAGGGGAGGTGAGTAAACAAAAATTTTATAATTATACTTACATTGCCTCACCTCTCAGAGATGTAATTTTATTCTCCAGGGCCCCAAAATCAGTAATTGGACCTCTATCTACCTTGTTTTATTTAGAAAAGTAGTATATTTTATACAGTCTCCTCAAGGTACAGGGCTATGCCCCTGTCACCTCTCCTAAGCATCCTCAGACCCTACAACCTATCCCAGATCAATCAAGTAATGTTTAAGTGGGAGCAGTGTTGTACTCTAAAACTTTTCAGAAAATGTATTATTATTATCTTAATGAATGAGCATTATGTGGAGTGTACAGTATAAAAGGGAGCATAACAGCATGATCAAAGTACAGTACACAGGCTTTATATACCATGATGACAGACACAGGGCTCCAGAACTGATAATGGTCACCAATGTTATCAAAAAATTCATTTAGAGCTATTTAACTATTTAAAAAAATAGTGCCAAACATGCTCAAAGATTGTGTCTGATACTTGCATTAATCAAATGTTCCAACAAATATAAGAAATTTTGTAAAATATTGTACAAGATAATCTTTCTTTATCCACTTATAAGGCTCTTTTCCTCCTCCTTCCCTCTTTCTAAGCTGATTTTAACTCTTAAATCTCTACTGAATCCATATTGCTAGAGCATGAAGGGCCCCATCTCTTCAAGATATCAAATAGCACAGAAGTTTATGGAGAAGGGATGTGAAGAACTGAGAAAAACTTAGTAAGAGAGAAGCAGGGACAAAAGCACATACAGAAGCAGTTGGAACAATAGGTTTCTATCATACCCCAACTGTTTTATTTACATGAATATGTGTCAGTACTTCTCTATAGTGTCCTGTATGATTCTGCTTCTGTTTCTAAATGAGAGAGAAACAGTGTGAAACAGATTCTCCTGTACTTTTTATGTGCAGTGTATGGGAGACATAGCAGCTAGTCTCCACTCACCAGCTTTGAAACAACTGGATATAGGGGATGTACTGCTAAGAGTGGAAAATTATAGCCATATAAAGGCCAGACATAAAGTTACCCATCGTGTATAAACATTGTACTATTGATACATGCAAAGTTTGTTGAAAGGTTACAGTAGGTATGCTTTAAGGTCAATAATGATTGAAAAAAGTTATTGATATTTGTTATTTTCTTGTAAATACTTGTAGTGTGAACCTAGCCCTATTTTCAAGTTTTGTCTCCTTTTAAACAGCTGATTTCTCTATGCACATAGTAGTAGATTTTGCTATAATCATGTTGCAGACATACTTTTGTCTGACTAGTCATAGCAATGAGCTGACAAGGAGACAGACAAGCTGACAAGGCTTCAAATGCAATTTAGCAACATGTATTTTATAGAAATGTGGCTTCTCAATTTATTCTTAAAAATACATATAAGTGTATGCTACAACTAAATATAAGACCTAATGTACATGCTGTATTTCCTCTAGTGCCACATGTTTTCACAATTTGGAATGTTAACTGTAAGAAGCGAAGGGTTAGAGAGGCGCCAGGTGCTATTTGAATTATTTCCTTTCCCTAACCAATGGCTGTTGTCAGTATGAAAAAGTTGCTTCAAGCGAGCAATAGAACCACTAGCAGCAGTGCCTTTCTGTACTGTTTCTATAGAAACAAGTAACATTTCTTCACTCCAATATCCTAGAATAATAAATAAATAAATTAGCAATGCGTCATTTATCAGTGTTTCATAAATAACTGCTAGAAGCACAACTTTTATTTTATTAAACCTTTAAAATGGAACTCTCACCTTTTGACTCAAACTTAGGTAATTTATTACAGTACGGTAGCAGTGGTACATGGCATCACATCAGGGTATATAACACATTAAACAAGAGATCAGACTGCACTTCTTTCCATATGCTCTGTGGATGGGTACACATTCCACATCAGGGCACATCATGGAGCTACCTAGCTGTATTGGGACTAATCATTGTCTATAGCATAAGGTCAATGACATGTCTTTGACCTTATGCTATATACAAGACAAGTGACAATGACAAGAGCAACAAGTAGTACCCAATGGCAAAACCATTCTATCATGAGCCACCCTCAGCTGCATTAATTTCTTCAGGCATGTCTGCTCTCTAGATTCCATCATCCAATGTCTCTTCTTCCGTCTTCAACATTCTGTAGGTAAGATTTACTAATCCTGTCTAATACTTAGCCAGCATAATCTTAGTCCAGGCAGTCTAACATTATACAGTATATAAAGTATATCTCAGTTGCTAATGCTGAATTATAAATTTGGTATATCTTTAGACACTTTTGTCCAACTTTATCCCATTTCTTGGTTGGCTTAATTTCCATGAAAATTTCACACATTTTGGCAATATTTTCTTGGCCACTTCAAACCATACTGGTCACTTTTTGGTTAGTAAATTTATCCCAATGTCTATCTTCTCCTCAATCCATCCCTCACCTCTCAGGATTCCTTCTAGAAAGGTGTCCTAAGTTACCTGAAGCACTTCTCTATGAGTAAAAATGGAGTGTTGCTCTGTAAGACAAGCGTCTGCTCTATTAGACTTTAGCAGTCCATGAATTATACAGAGAGACATTCATTTTAAGGGTCCCATGTAACACTACGGCAAAGGAAATAACTGTCTTTCTCTGGCAAAATTACCTATTTGCCAAGGGTGTTGGGATAAAGACCTGTTGACTGTGCAGGGGGTTGTCTGTGTTAAGACAACCCTTTTAAAATAAATTTACAGTGAATACTGTAGTCAATTCCATGTACTACAGACTTTTTCTATGTACCTATATTTTGTAGCAAAGTTAAACTTGACAATGACACTGCAGCAGGATGTCATAGAACCCAAGAAAAGCCATTGAAAAAGTTGAGTTGAATTTTTATGCCACAGTGTAGTAAAGTAGGCACTTTATACTGTATATCTTATTAGAGATAATGATAGGAAATGTGAGCTCTACTTGTGGACAGTGAATGATGACAAAATCCTGTAAAGCTGTAAAGCACTGCGAAATATGTTGGTGCTATATGAGTAAGTAAAATAAATAAATGCCTCTTTTTGTCCTTAACAGGCTGTTTCTTCTTCACTTCCCCTCACTCTGCTAAAATGACTTTCCTGTTGAAAATATTTGCTATTTCTTGAGAGTGATTTCAAGTTACATGACTCAAATTACTCCAATTACTCTATACAAGTCCTATAGAGAGGGGAGTGAGCAGGGAGTGCAATAGATAAGAGAAGAAAAGAAAGGCTAAGGCTGATGTTGGAGCTGAATAGAAACATTCACAACCAAAGCACTTTATTCACATTAGTACTTCCCTATACATGATCCTGAGACTGTTTCTGTGTGAGAGAGATAGTTATAGAACAGATTCTCCTCTACTCACTGTATGCAGTGTATGACAGCTAGTCTCTACCCTCCATCTCAGAAGAACAAAACATAAAGATTTATTTATAAACAAGTTTGTATTTTTCAGTATTCCCCTAGCAAACTTATTACATATAATTATATCAGATTATTAGATATTTTCAACTTTTTATGTATACAACGTACACTAGTATTAGTGACAGGGTGGGACGTGACAGCTTCTAATTTCTAGAAAAGATGGGGGAGATTAATGAAAACTAATACAACTTGGAGCAGTTGACCAGAGCAATCAATCAGATTCTAACTCAATTCAAAGGCCCTTTGAGAAATGAAAGCAGTTATTTGGTTATTATAGGCAACTGTTCCAATTTTCGCTTGGCACTTATTTGCATAAATAGTGTTATATTTGGTCGGTAATGTTAGCATAAGTTTACAGAACAATGGTAATATTTTATAAGTGGAGCTTATAAAGTCTGATTGCTACCAAGATAATAGTTATTGCTATTTTATGACTAGTGTGATATATAGTATGCAATACAAATAGTATAGAATATTAAAAGAAACTTGATTGTAAAGATACCAGCAAGCAAATTGTGACACAAAACTATCCATGACTATATATACATTTTTTTTTATTTAGGAGCATCGGGAAGAGTCATCTAATTAAATCCTCGCATTCGTTTTACGTTCAGGTAGTACAATTCAAATGCACATCTGTCTTGAGAAGTTGACAGATTTTTTGCATTACCTTTATATTGTTCCATTTATATGTTTCCTAAGTTCTAAACTTAGAATGCTTTAAGGCATACTTGCTTTAACTGCCTCCTAAATTGCTTATCCTGAACTATAAAATACACATTGTATAGGATAATTGTTCAGCTTAAGCTTAGTAAATAATATTCTACAATCTTTCTACTTAGCAATGTAGGCACAGTTAACAATTTTTACTGCTACAGAGCTTTTAATGTAGTCATATAGGAAGTGAAACCGTTTTTTGGAACATAATGGAAATGAGCAAGTAGACCGTTGTAGAACTTGCTAATGGCACAATTATTTTTTCTTCCTGTAAAATGTTACCAAAGGAAAAAACACGGTTGTAGTCACATACAATTTCTGATTAATAATAACATTTTACTCAGAATATAGAAAGCTGTAATCTATGGAAAAGGTGAAAGGACTACTCTGCTTAAAGCTTGTATTGTTTGTAAAATGATAGTTTTTGTATGTATCTAATGCAAATGAAATGAGTCGCTCAAACATGTCTAAAGCCGAGACTTTAAAAAGAGCTTTATAGAGTGGATTGTTTCTATAATCAATCTCTGCATTTAGTTTGTAGAGATCCAAAAACAAACACCCAGAAAAAACAGGTGGAAAAAAAGGGGGGAAGAATACTGCGCTCACCAAGAAGATCCATTTTAAGGTCTTTTAATGAAGTCCATAAAAACACCACGCGTTACGGGGAATAACCCCTTTCTCAAGGGTATAACATGGAATAATAGCATACAAGTGGCATATACCACTCTTATATAGGTAAAAGGCATCACACATTATAGAAAACATCAAATAAAAATGACAAAAACAATACATCTCAATAAATGTATAGTAAACATATATTTATATACCTGAGTCCATAAGTAAAATTTGATAGGGCTAAATATGCTTGGAATCCTTCCATCTAAAAGATGATAGATCACAGAATACATAAGGACGGCGATCCCAGATATGTAATGCGCCTGCACAGGGCAGAAAGCCCGCGCATATGCTGTGATAATTCTACAAAGCCGATGCCCATAGACATGTGGAGAGTGCCAGCGAGTGACCTGATGTGACCTCTAGGAATTGACCCTTGGCTTGGTACTGGTAAACCGTTTGTCTCCTGATTTTGGAACTGACTTTTATCTTAGCTTAGCTTAGACATTCACACTCATGATTTATCCTCCTGATTCTGATCTGCCTTGTAAGCTTATCATGGGTTCTGGTTTGGTTTCTGATTGTGGAGCATTTATTTCTTGTACTGTTTCTGCGGTGATAATTTAGACCTCAAATTCAACACACGTTTATCTGGCTTTGCGGTTGGTGCTGATGAAGGCAATTGAGTGTCTGGAACCCATCTCTCAGCACTGTATAGGATTTAAACAGCTAGTTTGACTACTCTCTGTTATAAGCCAGATCCTGATATTTTCTGATATTTGCTCCAGAGATTCTACTATAATACTTAAATTCCTGGGAGAGCCATATCTCCAGCATCTATTAGATATTGTAAAATTGTAGAATTACATGTATGATTTTACTTATATCCTGCAACATGCAAAGGATAGGCTCAGACTACCATTAATTAATGTCCATTGTTCTGATCCTTCACAGGATGAGAACAACACACTTTAAAAGACAGATGCAGACAAAGACCCTTCCGTCAGGTGTCCATCTGCATTCAACTCCATGTAAAAACAGAAGCATGCAGGACTTTTTCTTCCATTACAAAAGTAGACACAGATTATAAAGGAAAGTGTCAGTCATGTTTTTCACATTATAGTAAGTGGGAATGGATGTAGATACAGGGTGCTCCATCGGTGTCAGTTACTCTACTATTATTAAAGCCCACTGCTGTGGATAACAGCAATGGACTGTAATAACTGTAGTATGAACAAGACACAATTCTTTATCTAACCTAATTGCTCCTATTTTAGCATGTAGATATGTTTGTGAAGAACAGAGCCTGCAAAGTTGTTTCGTGTGTTAAATATATTACACATGAGGCTGTGAGTTGAGGCTCCCTGGTAACAAATGCTATACATTCAAAGGTTGTGAATCACAGGGTCACCCCATTATTTTTAACCGCTTCCGTACCGCCCATAGACTATATACGTCCAGAAAAATTCAGCAACTGCACAAAATCGTGAAGCTGCTGAAATGAGGAGCTGGCTGTAACTTCAGCCGGAGTTCCCATAGAGAAGGCAGGGAAGGTTTATTACCATCCCCTGTCATCCCGATCGCTGTGTATACAGCACTCAATGTGCGCTGTATGCAGCGCTATGGGCGCTGCCAACTTGCGGCTCCCCTCCGACCTGGCGGTCATGAGATCCGCCGGGATCAGAGTCTGTTAGAGCTGCTGGGTCCTACAGGACCCAGATGAGCTCTATAGTTATGTGAAAGCAATGTGCAGGAGGCTGCTTTCCTCCTGCAACTGGGGCTAAATGTACCAGCCCCAGTTACAGGGGAAATCAGCCTCCCCGAAAAAAACAAAAAGGTCTATTATGACCTTATGGGGACACAATGTAAAAAAAAAAAATAAAAAAAAAATGAATAGAAAAGTTAAAAAAAAATGTAAATAAAATAATTTAAAAAATAAATAAAATAATACGCTTATAAAACACCCTTATTACAGGTTATAGCCCCACCCCTGACGACACCATAAAAAATAAAAATTACCGTAACGGAGAGGAAAAACTTTTTTAGAAAGTTTTTTAGTAGCACTTTGTGTTATTAAATAAAAAAAAATGAAAAGTGAAAAACAGACCCGTTTTCCCTTATCTTTTGGTTATATTTTCCTGGATATAAAAAAAAAATTAACACACATGCAAAAATTAAAACCACATAAAAATAAAGTCCTATGTCTCACCGAAAAAAGACGCAGAAATTAGTTGAATAACGCAAATGTTAAAAATGTTATAGCCCTCCAAATCTGCACATACAAAAAACTTGAAAATGTGCCTGGTATGGAAGTGGTTAAATGGATCTTTCTGAGACTTACCATAGTACTGTCCTATACTATTTACAGAATAGCCCTCTGGGTTACAACAAACAGCATGTTGCTCTGTATTTGCCCTTTACTACATGGAAAGGATACTGACTATAACTGGTCAACTAAGCACAGAAATTCAAACAGCATTAGGCAAAGATACATTAGACATTTTGACTACCATGGAAAAGGATATGTGTATGTCAGCCGTGACTGGGAAATTAAATAAAACATTGGGTACTGATGGATGGATTTAAAAAGGGAAAAAAACAAATAATTGTCCAATATGAAATAAAAGAAACTATGCTATAACACAGGTAATATTTTTTTTTTATAGAAAACCTCCATTGTTATATGATTGCACATGTACTTGACTCCAAATTATTTACTTATTTACATAGCACCTGGTTGTACAGACTTTGTCATCACTTGCATCAGTCTCTGTTGGGAATGGGGATCACTTTTTAGTTTCTGAATCTCATATATTCCCATTATACCTATAGGGAAACCGCTGGTGTTTCTGTAGGTATAATTGACATGCTGCAATTTCCAAAACCACAGCGGCTTTGGAAATCTCAGCGTGTCCGCTGCACGTATTTTTTCACAATGTGTGGATGGGATTCGCTGTAAAACACTGCGTATATTATCGCCACATGGGGCCCCGGCTGTAATATGTATTTTGTATATGCTATTTTGTAATCATTGTTTCTCTGGACAGAATTTACTTATTTATTTGAGAAGATACTGGAAATAGTCTCTGCCAAAATTGAGTGTTGACTTGGTGCTAACAACCACCTGCCCCTACCAGCCATGGAAAGGTGCCCTGAGCTTACATGTTATTACTGATCTGCCCATACAGGGAAAGCATAGTGTGACATTCTCTACAAAACCTTCATTATACTTATTACATCTTTGAGCACCACAATCAGGAAATATATTTTCCTAAGAAGGATTTGTATATTTAAGTGTTTTTAATCCTTCAAAAGTATAGTGTGTGGCATATTCTGAAATCTCTTCTGATTCTTTTTGTGCTAATCGTTGCACCTGCAGCCATCTATACATTCTAAATATGTTCTAGAACAAATTGCTGGTTTGCATTAGAATTCTGCTTAATTTTATTCTTTAGAATTTAATTAACCCCCTATTGTGTTTTATCATTATTGGTTTTGGTCATGATTTTCATTGCATTACTCTGCATCAGATCGAATATACTGGTAAGAGTGTGCAAATCAATAGTCTTCAAGGTGCCCTGAAGTGATTTTTTTTTATCTCCGCAAATTGTAGTCTGCAGAAATTCTACTGAATAGAGTTATATATTGCTGTAAATATTTTTTTGGACTTTGGCTCCCAGCCTGTCATAGTAATAAGGTCCAAGTAATAGCTTTCTAAAATGAATTCACTGTTTGCAGGTTTTGGGGATGTATCAATAGATTTATTAAACACAATGTATCATAAAATATGTCTTAAATTTGCAAGTGCCCTTCATTCCCACAATACAAATACGTATATTAAGCATACATTTTATTTCTTGTGGGTACGATGATTATGCAAATCTTTGAAATGTTCTCTAAAACCATTTAACCAGCTATCAAAGGAGAGTAAAATAATTACACTTAGAACTTTCATGACACCTACAAATATAACTCCTTTATGAAGGTTCTTCCAAGATTTGACCCATAATGAATTTTATCACATGATATTCATAATCTTTTTTCCATAAGCATATTCTCTTCCCAGATAATGTGCGACAATTTTTCATAGCATCCAATCATTTTAAAATCCATTTAATGATACATTATGGTGAGAAACAATATCAGACTCATTTATTATAATGAAAAAGGATTCATGTATTTCATTGTAAGGATCATAAAGTCACAGCTCGAATAACTGAACTTGATGTGTGTACTAAATGCAGATTTACCAGTAAAAGCCTTTTATTCTTGTTAATTTTATAAAGGATCATGGCAGCAGGCTTTGGCAGTCACCAAGCAGTATGGAAATAAAATATCAAGGACAAAACAAATCCATATACAGTTGAAACCAGAAGTTTACATACACTATATAAAAAGACACATATGCAGGTTTTTCTCACTATCTGACATGAAACCAGAATAAACTTTTCCCGTTTTAGGTCAATTAGGATCACCAAAATTATTTATATTTGCCAAATGCCAGAATAATGAGAGAGAGAGAATTTTTAAGTCATTTTTATTACTTTCTGCAAGGTCAAAAGTTTACATACATTTCATTAGTATTTGATACCATTGCCCTTAAACTGTATGGCTTGGGTCAAATGTTTTGGATATCCTTCCACAAGCTTCTCACAATAGTTTGTAGGAATTTGGGCCTGTTCTTCTTGACAGAACTGGTGTAACTGAGCCATGTTTGTAGGACGCCTTGCTCGCACCTACCTTTTCAGCTTTGCCCATAAATTTTCAATAGGATTGAGATTAGGGCTTTGTGATGGCCACTCCAAAACATTGACTTTGTTATCCTTAAGCCACTTTGTAACCAGTTTAGCAGTATGCTTCAGGTCATTGTCCATTTGGAAGACCCATTTGCGCCCAAGCTTTAACTTCCTGGCTGATGTCTTGAGATGTTGCTTCATTATTGCCACATAATGTTCTTTCCTCATGATGCCATCTATTGTGTGAAGAGCGCCAGTCCCTTCTGCAGCAAAACAACGCAACAACATGATGCTACCACCCCCGTGTTTCACAGTTGGGATGGTGTTCTTAGGCTTGCAAGCTTCTCCCTTTTTCTTTCAAACGTATCGATGGTCATTATGGCCAAACAGTTCAATTTTAGTTTCATCAGACAACAGGACATGTCTCCAAAAATAAAGGTCTTTGTTCCTGTGTGCATTTGCAAACATTAATCTGGCTTTTTTTTTATCTTTCTTTTGGAGTAATAGCTTCTTCCTGGCAGAGTGGCCTTTCAGCCCATGTCGATACAGTACTTGTTTCACTGTGGATAATGACACACTCTTACCAGCTTCAGCCAGCATCTGCACAAGGTCTTTTGCTTTTGTTCTTGGGTTGATATGCACATTTCGTACCAAAGCACGTTCATTTCTGGGACATTCTCCTTCCTGAGCGATATGATGGCTGGACATTCCCATCTTGTTTGTACTTGTGTATAATTGTTTGTACAGATGAACGAGGCACCTTCAGGTAATTTTTAGCTTTATACTCTTTTCCATTTCCCCACTCTGTGAGCACAAACCAGCCGTGTGATGCATAGAGAGCATTCTTGAGCACACACATAAGGAGAGCACTACAGGACTTGTCCTCTCTATGCATCGCAAGGACAGTTTGTTAGCAGCCAGTGGAGAAATGCAATAAGTAGAAAGATAAAAATAATGGATTTAAAATCATTGTCCTTTAGACCTTTAGACTATTCACTCACTACTGTAGTTTATGTTGGTGGTCTGTGGTGAAAGATTAAAATAGCCCAATTAAAGCTCAGATATGTTTTTTTTCTTCAAATTCCACCATTAATCTAATTTCCATAAAGGAAAATGCTTATTGGAGAACATTCCGAGCACACAGCTGATGCTGAGATGAAAACCAGGACACACATAACTGAGATTTTATAGAAACCCCTATTGTATTAATAAGCTGGATGTAAAATGTGTTTATGGTGCCCAGAGCCTCATATACTTCTGGCCAAGTTTCTTTTTTTTAAGCAGGGGAATTATCCAGGACAATTATGCACATATGTTCACGTACCTTGTTATAAATAGCAGAATATTCTGCATCCATAAACTGTTGTGGACAAGCCAGTGATATGTGTTGTTACAATGCATCCATTGTATGATAATGAAGCTGCAGCTGTATAATATACATGTGGATACTGTGTAGCAATTCATGGGAGTCATTTGTAAGTAAGGCCTAAATGTATTTTCACAGCATTGAAAACTTTTTGCAAAGCTTCTCTTGGTTGACAACTTTATTATTTAACAGCAGAAGGCAAAACACCAAGTGATATTTGTATTGAGGTTGTGAAATGTGTAATTTTAAAGTGGAAAACATGGAACTTTTACTCAGTGGGGAAAATATTTTGCAAATGTTCTGTGATTATAGGCTATGGCATGTGATCTTGTGGCAATAAATATGAACTATACACAGAGTGACATAGGCTGATGTTGCTGCTCACAGTACGCTATGCATAATGAATACATGCAAATTGTAGAAAAGTTGTAGAATACATGCTGAATTTTAGAAAAGTTTCTGGAAATGTTACTGTCTGAAGGACATGAACGTTCAACAACAATTTTAAAGTGTAGCCAAATTTTCATTAATGGCTAGAACAAGTGAATAGAAACTTTGTAATATACCTTATTTAAGAAATATGTGTCTTTGGAGAGGGGAGGGGCAAGAGAAGAATACTAGAAAAGGCACACTAATAGTTGCAGCTGCTACACTCTGCTACACTGTGAGTGAGGGAATCCTACTGACACTGCTGTATCTTCAAGATAACACTATACTACTGCATGGAATGAGGCATTAAATCAATTAACAGACCCATTTTTCTCCTCCCCTCTCCATAGAGTTCTGTGTGTGAGGTAAATACAGATATGGACTCTATGTAAATGCGTCTAAGTGAAGATAAGGAGGAGGAGAGCAGCCTAATAAGTGGAGAAGGAAACTGATTTACTTAATAATATATATTATTGATGAGATATTTATGAGAACTGTTTATGCTTTAAGCCTCCTAACATTGCCATATTAGGATTGAACAGTTGGATTTCAATTTAGCTGATCCGCTTGTTCTCAGGGGTGACAAGCTGTCACCAGAGCTATTTGGCAGAGGCTTACTCCCTTCTACCAACTGAGCACACATACATGCCCAACCATGCATACCAGAGTGAGGAAAGTGAGCTTTTGACAGACAGGTCTAGTGGTGAGTCAGGAAGAATAGCTGCCAGCCAAACAAGTGTTCAGGTAACAGCTATACAATGTATATGGTCACCTTAAGTTTGTTCTAAATCTAACTAATTGTATTTCAAGTGTAAAACTTCCCAAGTGAACATTTGATTGTTTCATTTACTAACGGTTGGACTTTTGCACAGGATTGCTATATTTGAGCTACAGATCAAGCTATTTAAAATTATGAAAATATATAGACTGTAGATTCTAAGGCATAAAACTCAATTAACAAGAGGTATGGAAGACACACAAATGTAAATGTGAGCTAACAAATACATTTTCAAACATACTTGCAAATTAGCTCTCTTTCCAAAAAAAATAAAACTGTTTCACATGTGAAACCTGTTGGAAGACAGCAGTCCTATAAGTCATCGTCTGACCCTTCAAATACCATAGGTCCTGGAACATGACTTTGATGTAAGGAAAACCACACCCTCATCTGCAGACAGACCTTTGTGGGGACTGTTTTTACTTAGGGGAAACATCATGGAGGTGTAAGGCATCTTAAAGACCATGCATTAATGCTCTGGTCTGGGAAAAAAGACATGCAAATTAACTTTTTTTTTTTTTCCAAAATAAGCATTGCTTGCCTATAAGTCTTTGTTACACCTTCATTGAACTCTCCCTTAGGAGAAACATTACCCTTAGATCTATACAGTGGGGGAAAAAGTATTTAGTCAGCCACCAATTGTGCAAGTTCTCCCACCTAAAAAGATGAGGCCGGCCTGTAATTGACATCATAGGTAGACTCAACTATGAGAGACAAAATGAGAAAACAAATCCAGAAAATCACATTGTCTGATTTTTTAAGAATTTATTTGCAAATTATGGTGGAAAATAAGTATTTGGTCAATAACAAAAGTTCATATCAATACTTTGTTATATATCCTTTGTTGGCAATGACAGAGGTCAAACGTTTTCTGTATGTCTTCACAAGGTTGGCACACACTGTTGCTGGTATGTTGGCCCATTCCTCCATGCAGATCTCCTTTAGAGCAGTGATGTTTTGGGGCTGTCGCTGGGCAACACGGATTTTCAACTCCCTCCAAAGGTTTTCTATGGGGTTGAGATCTGGAGACTGGCTAGGCCACTCCAGGACCTTGAAATGCTTCTTATGAAGCCACTCTTTCATTGCCCTAGCGGTGTGCTTGGGATCATTGTCATGTTGAAAGACCCAGCCACGTTTCAAGTTTTCAATGCCCTTGCTGATGGAAGGAGGTATGCACTCAAAATCTCATGATACATGGCCCCATTCATTCTTTCATGTACACGGATCAGTCGTCCTGGTCCCTTTGCAGAGAAACAGCCCCAAAGCATGATGTTGCCACCCCCATGCTTCACAGTAGGTATGGTGTTCTTTAGATGCAACTCAGCATTCACTCTCCTCCAAACACGATGAGTTGTGTTTCTACCTTACAGTTCTACTTTGGTTTCATCTGACCATATAACATTCTCCCAATACTCTTCTGGAACATCCAAATGCTCTCTAGTACACTTCAGACGGGCCCGGTTATGTACTGGCTTAAGCAGGGGGACACGTCTGGCACTGCAGGATCTGAGTCCCTGGCGGCATAGCGTGTTACTGACGGTAGCCTTTGTTACATTAGTCCCAGCTTTCTGCAGGTCATTCACTAGGTCCCCCCGTGTGAACCTGGGATTTTTGCTCACCATCCTTGTGATTATTTTGACCCCACGGGGTGAGATCTTGCGTGGAGCCCCTGATCGAGGGAGATTATCAGTGGTCTTGTATGTCTTCCATTTTCGAATTATTGCTCCCACAGTTGATTTCTTCACACCAAGCTGCTTGCCTATTGCAGATTCAGTCTTCCCAGCCTGGTGCAGGTCTACAATTTTGTTTCTGGTGTCCTTCCACAGCTCTTTGGTCTTCACCATAGTGGAGTTTGGAGTGTGACTGTTTGAGGTTGTGGACAGGTGTCTTTTATACAGATAACAATGTCAAACAGGTGCCATTACTACAGGTAATAAGTGGAGGACAGAGGAGCCTCTTAAAGAAGAAGTTACAGGTCTCTGAGAGCCAGAAATCTTGCTTGTTTGTAGGTGACCAAATACTTATTTTCCACCATAATTTGCAAATAAATTCTTAAAAAATTAGACAATGTGATTTTCTAGATATGTTTTCTCATTTTGTCTCTCATAGTTGAGGTCTACATATGATGACAATTACAGGCCTCTCTCATCTTTTTAAGTGGGAGAACTTTTGGTGGCTCACTAAATACTTTTTTTTCCCCACTGTAGATATGTCCTCACATCTGTAATTTAGTTATGGATTACAAATGTCTTGAAACCAATTCAACACAATATTACAACATGCTAACCAGAATATTGTGTTCTGGCTTTTATGTCCCCTGATGCATTTAATTGTTAGTGAGACATATGCCTCGTTGTGAATTGAGCACATTGTCCAGAAGTCCATACACCTTGGTTGAAACCTGTGTGAACCGAGAGCAAGGCAGGTGGTTTGGACTCCGCAACCAGAAATGAACGCACACGCGGTAGTTCAAGAAAAGAATATATATTTACTATAAGTTAATAAAGGCTATTTGAAGGTAAAATGACAAGGATAAAGACAAGCAAAATATACAATATAGCATGAACAATTTCAAGGCAAATTCTGCAATGGTTTCTACTTTTACTCTGTCCACTTCTGCAGTATGGACACTGAATGAACAATATACTCAAAACTATCCCTAACTGACCCTGACATCACATTTGGGTGCACCCCCTTTTCCCCAGTGGTCCAGGTGGACCGCTTACAGTCCGTAGAAGCGCGCGGTGGGGCCCAAAGTCGTTCCTTTCTTTTATAGTGAAACGTCCTCTCCTCACTGTTATCAGGATCTTGGGAGAAATGAAGTCCTCTTTAACAGGGAAACCCAATGAATGCAATGTAATCCAACAGCAGATTCCACTCAGCACACTGACAGTCCTGCCGAATCCATACACTGAGCTGGGATGTAAGCCGGGGTTTAGCAGGTGCTGTCCAGTACATCAACAGCACTGCGAGTCTCTATCTGTGGTATCCATATACACAGTCACAATGTCAGTCTCACTGATCAGCCACTGAGCACAGTTCCTTTCACATGGACTCACTAGTCCTGTTGTCTCTTTACACTCTGTTTGTCTCTGGACCAAGATACAGCTTAGCTGTACAGAAAAATCTCCACACCAGTTCAATACAACACTTGCCAAGATGGCTGCTGCTCTCTGTCTCGTCACTTCCTGCTGCTCTGCTCACATTCTGTCTGCAGAACAGGCAGGCTGACATAAAAGGGGGGGGGGGGTCTCACTCCAGCATCATGTCACAATTACAATGGCTGCTGTCTTAAAGGAACAGAATCACAGAAATACATTCAACATTAACAGTTTATACAGACAAATGAAGCTTAGGACAACATTGGCTGTCTCTTACATATTCCCCCCACTTTAAGATTGGCAGTCCCTGCCTATGACTGTATATCCAGAGGGTTGTACTTTTATGCACAGGGTGGTAGTATACCGATGTATGGCAGGACAAACAAACTCATCCTGCGCATACCGAACAGGGGGGAATACCAGCATTTGGCCTAGTGGTCCGTCTGAGGACCGGTGGTATATTATGGGGTGCTGCAGCTATGGGCTGAGAAGGACCAGCGGATTCCGCACCTGAGGGGGCACAGGCCGGAGATACAGTAGTCACAGGTGGAACATCCCCAGGAGCAGGGATCGGCCAACACTCATCCTCCTCGTCTGAGGCCCATTCCGCACCTCCATTCTCTGACTGTGGGAGCTCATTCACATTGGCAGGCCCATCATGATTTGTCCCTTCAGAATGACACAGGCGCAACATATTTCGGTGAAGTACTCGAACACAATCAGTTCCTTCTTTCTGGACCTGGTACACTGGCCCATTCGCATACTTGCGGCCAACAACACGATACGGCAAAGCCTCCCATCGGCTTTCCAATTTCCCTTGGGGTTTCTTGACACGAACTAGCACCAGGTCGCCTGGTTGCAATGGTGCTTCTTGCACTGGGGTCTTATCAGGATGGGGATGTTCTTGCAGGCGCTGCCGCACCAATCGATGGATCGTCTCAAGTCTCTGCCGGTGCGCCCGCACCCAAGAGGTTGGATCCCTCGGAGGGAACCCATCCACATCATCCAACTGTAATTCTCCTATACTTCGCCCAGACCGCCCAAAGAGAAGTGTATAAGGAGAGTACCCCGTTGTAGAATGGACCTGATTGTTATAGGCCCACACCATTTCAGACAAGAACTGAGGCCACTGTAACTTCTTGTCTTCCTCCAGAGTCCGCAGCATCTGTAGCAGAGTTCTGTTGAATCTTTCACAGGCCCCATTTCCCTGAGGGTGGTATGGAGTCGTGTGCGACTTCTTTATCCCGTAGATACGTTGAACTTCTTTCATTACGTGTCCCTCAAAGCAGGCACCCTGGTCGGAGTGGATGCGTTTAGGGCACCCATATACTCGAATGAAATCTTGGCACAGAGCACGAGCTGCTGACTCAGCTGTTTGGTCCTTGGTGGCGGTTACCACCGCAAATTTGGTGAAGTGATCCACCATTACGAGGCAATACTGGTGTCCGCTATTGGATGGGCCCACCATTAGATAGTCTATCATGACGATTTCTAAAGGTTCCTGGGTCACGATGGTTTGCAGGGGAGCTCTCTGTTCTATTGCCTTATGGATCTCACAAGTTCGACAGCTGCGGCATACTTCTTCGACCATTTCACGAAGACCAGGGCAGTAAATCAGTCGCTGTAACCAACGAAAGGTCTTCTCATGACCAAAATGTCCATTCTTATTATGAGCCTCAACTGCCAACGAGCGAGCCAGTTCACTAGGCACCACAATTTGGTATCGAATGTCGATCTCAGAAGGTAAATAGACCTTTCGGCATAGCACTCCATTTTTCATCTCCAACTTTTCCCACTGACTCAGAACAGATAATATCTCACATGTCAGTCGTTCTCTTTCCTCTCTACAGGGCTTCTGGCCTTTCTCAACACACTTGATCATCTGTGCCATCCCCTCATGGGTCTGTTGTATCTGTGCCCATTCCTGTCGTGAGGGACCAAAGAAAGGAGCCGTTTCAGTCCCCTCCATCTCAAACTGATTAGCGGCGGCCAAGGCCTGTGAAAATCTGCTGAAGTCGGGCACCTCCACATGCTCCAACTCATGATCCACGTCTACTGTGGGGGTCTGGGCAGTTACCCTAGAAAGCCCGTCAGCATTCTGGTTCTCTGTCTTGGACCGATACTTAATGCGGTAATTGAACTTAGTCATTCGGGCTATCCACCTCTGCTCTAACGCCCCGAGCTTGGCATTTTCCAGGTGAGCTAGTGGGTTGTTGTCAGTCAGTACTAAAACTTCAGCACCGGTCAAATATTCAGAGAATTTCTCGGTCATGGCCCATACCAGTGCCAACAGCTCCAACTTAAATGAACTATAATTCTCGGGGTTTCTTTCAGAATCTCTCAAAGACCGGCTGCCGTACGCTATGACCCTCTCCTGGCCATCCTGAAGCTGGGAAAGCACTGCTCCAAGACCATACAGGCTTGCATCCGTATACAGCTGGAACGGCAAGTGGTAATCAGCATATGCCAAGATTGGGGCTGTTGTCAGTGCATCCTTTAATGCCTGGAAGGCTTGTTCCTGTTCAAGTCCCCACTTCACGGACCGGTTCTTTGGACCACCGGATGTGCCTCGTAGGAGAGCATTAAGTGGTGCTGCTACCTTGGCGAAATCCTTAATAAACCGTCGATAGTAACCGGCTACTCCAAGGAACGCCCTCACTTCTCGCAGGGTAGTCGGTATTGGCCAATCTTGAACAGCCGCTATCTTGTCTCTTGATGGTCTCACCCCTTCTCCTGATACGCGGTGACCCAAGTAATCAATTTCAGATTGGAACAACCGACATTTACTGGGTTTCAATTTGAGCCCATGTTCCCGCAATCTTCGAAATACTTGCCCCAACTGGTGGAGATGGTCTTCAAAGGTCGCAGAATACACTATAATGTCATCCAAGTAGATGAGAGTGAACTCAAAGTTGAAGTCACCGAGACATTTCTCCATCAACCGCTGAAACGTTCCGGGTGCATTTGTCAACCCGAAGGGCATCCGGTTAAATTCGTATAGTCCCATGGGCAAGATGAATGCCGTCTTCTCCTTGTCTTTTGTGGCCATCGGCACCTGCCAATACCCACTAGCCAGATCTAGTGAGGAGAAGTACCGGGCTCTCCCCAGCGCTGAGAGGGACTCCTCAATCCGTGGCAAGGGGTAGGAATCTCGTACGGTGCAAGCGTTTAACTTCCGATAGTCTACGCAAAATCGGATGGACCCATTTTTTTTTCTTACTAACACCACAGGAGCTGCCCAGGGACTCTGGCTTTCTTGGATGATCCCACCCTGTAGCATCTTAGCTAACAGTTCTTTTACTTCCTGATACAACTGTGGAGGAATTTGTCGGTAGCGCTCTCTAATTGGAGGGGTGTCTCCTGTGGGAATCTCATGGTAGATCCCTGTGGTACATCCAAAATCTTCAGCATACCGTGAAAAGGCGGCTCGGTTCTCCCACAACAGTTCATCTACCTTCTGCACCCATTCCAGAGAACATGAACTTGCATCCATCTTCATCTGTTCTCGAATTGCACGGCCATTCCATTCAGAGGTGGGTTCCTCATCTTCTCCCATGGACACAGTTACGGTCCACTCATCCCTTTCAGTCGGCTTCAGCTGCATTGGAGTTACTTTCCTTACTTCCTCCGGAGTCACATAGATGTTAGCCAGCTGCCTCCCTGGGGTCAGGTCCACACTCTGGTCCTGAGTGTTTACACATCGAAGTGGTACTCTTCCATTGCGAACTATTGCCAAGGAACGGGCCACTAGCGGATCAACACCTCCTTCGGCTGCCTGCAGTGGTTCTACCAACACAGCTATGCCCTCTAGTTTCCGACAGGTGCCTATGGGCATGGACACTATTGTCTCCCGACTGGGTGGCAGTGTAACTTTTGTATGCAAAGGAACTGAAATTCGAGCCAGAGGACGCTGTGCATCTGAACTTTTCTGTAAGCCACATGTCCGGATCAGCCGCTGGAAAGCTGTTTGAGTAGGCCGATGGGTGGTGGTTTCTTTCCAATAACCGTGACCTTTCTTTTCAAAGAGGATCTGATCTAATTCTTTTAACACATTCATCCCCAAAATGACAGGGACCTTTACTTCATGTGACTCCTGTACCACCACAATGCCTTTCCTACCTAGATCTTGGCCACATACCCGGACATTCATCCAGGCCACTCCCACGACTGGAACTGGTAACTGGTTAGCTGCGACCACTCGTACGAATGTATGGGGATCATATTTCACATGTTGCTGGAAGTACCGTTCATAACAGTCTCTACTCAAGGTCGTTACTTGGGAACCCGTGTCAATCATCCCGGTAACCGGAATACCCTCCATTTCCACCTGTATAACAGGACTTGCAGCGATCAGGTCATCATTAGGGCATTCTCCCCACATAGTCTCCTTGTCAGTCTCCCCTACTACACGCCCTAAAGCAGCAGGGGACTTCAGTTTAACGGCGGTCTCTCATAAGTTTGTCGCTGCTCTGGACATCTAGCAGCAACGTGGCCCATCCGTCCACACTCCCAGCAGCGTATCTCCCGTCGTTCTGGCCATCTGTTTGGGCCCCTTCGGTAAGCCCCTTCGATTTCTCCTGAGCACTGCATTAACTGATTTGGACCCCTTCGGTAGGTCCTATCCTCATCCCTCCAGCGGGGTGGTGGGTGATTCTGATTTTCTGGGTATGGACGGCTCACCCTTTCACCTCCAGTTTTCTGGAAGTCTGCAATTTTCATAGAATGTTCATCACAACGGGTGTGCAAGTGTTCCATTTGCTCTTGCAGTTTCTGCATTACTGTGAGAATTTCTTTAACCGTCCCCTTTTCTACTGTCTCTGAGCCAGAACTAGCCCCCTGTGACAAAGTAACTCCAACTGCGGTCTGTGGCTTCGGGAACATACTATTGGCACGGGAGATGGCCTCTACCTGTACATCATGGAATTTGGCATCAGTCTCTCGTCGTATAAAATCCTGCATAGTCACAGTTAAACTGCCGTCACGTATCCCCAGGACAAACTGGTCACGGAGAGTCCGATCAGGGTTACAGAAGGCTGGCGAGCCCCCTCTTTCCTTCACTTGAATATCTCGGAGCAGTTCTTGTAGGGCATTTGCATATTGGGGAAGGCTTTCATTCTCCTGTTGTACCCTCTGGAAGAACCGAGCCTGCAGAGACCCCAGCAATGCAGTTTCTCCATAAATGGTTTCTAGAATCTGGACTACTTGCTCAAATGTCTGCCTTTGTTCAAATGGCCTCAATATCACCGTGGTCTTAGCATCCCCTTGTAATGTCAATATTGCTAGCTCTACTAGTACTTCTGGTGCGGTCTGGTACATTCGCTGTATCATTCGTATCTGTTCCACCCACATACTCACTGACATATTATTGCCATCAAATTTAGCTAACTGACTTATTATAGCCCCTGCTGGCATTCTTCCTCCAGCACCATTCTCCCGAACGGGTGCGTCACCGTCCATTCTGGTAAGCGGATCCTGCCGACTACGCCAATTTGTGAACCGAGAGCAAGGCAGGTGGTTTGGACTCCGCAACCAGAAATGAACGCACACGCGGTAGTTCAAGAAAAGAATATATATTTACTATATGTTAATAAAGGCTATTTGAAGGTAAAATGACAAGGATAAAGACAAGCAAAATATACAATATAGCATGAACAATTTCAAGGCAAATTCTGCAATGGTTTCTACTTTTTCTGTCACTTCTGCAGTATGGACACTGAATGAACAATATACTCAAAACTATCCCTAACTGACCCTGACATCACATTTGGGTGCACCCCCTTTTCCCCAGTGGTCCAGGTGGACCGCTTACAGTCCGTAGAAGCGCGCGGTGGGGCCCAAAGTCGTTCCTTTCTTTTATAGTGAAACGTCCTCTCCTCACTGTTATCAGGATCTTGGGAGAAATGAAGTCCTCTTTAACAGGGAAACCCAATGAATGCAATGTAATCCAACAGCAGATTCCACTCAGCACACTGACAGTCCTGCCGAATCCATACACTGAGCTGGGATGTAAGCCGGGGTTTAGCAGGTGCTGTCCAGTACATCAACAGCACTGCGAGTCTCTATCTGTGGTATCCATATACACAGTCACAATGTCAGTCTCACTGATCAGCCACTGAGCACAGTTCCTTTCACATGGACTCACTAGTCCTGTTGTCTCTTTACACTCTGTTTGTCTCTGGACCAAGATACAGCTTAGCTGTACAGAAAAATCTCCACACCAGTTCAATACAACACTTGCCAAGATGGCTGCTGCTCTCTGTCTCGTCACTTCCTGCTGCTCTGCTCACATTCTGTCTGCAGAACAGGCAGGCTGACATAAAAGGGGGGGGGGTCTCACTCCAGCATCATGTCACAATTACAATGGCTGCTGTCTTAAAGGAACAGAATCACAGAAATACATTCAACATTAACAGTTTATACAGACAAATGAAGCTTAGGACAACATTGGCTGTCTCTTACACCTGTGCCCTCTCATAGCTGGCATATATATTTCTGCCATTAGTTATGACACAAAAATGGCATAAAGTGGCATAAATTGTTAAGAATTTCACTCACCCCCTTACTCCTGCCCACTTTGCAAATGGTGTAAAATTACTAATTTAGTTGCACATAGCGTCAAAAACTATTTTATGCCAAAAACTGGTGTAAAATATTTAATGAATTTGGTCCTAAATGTTTTTGTTATGACTAATGGTATCAACAATTATTTGGGACTTGATAAACTGTATGATTGGTTTAGTGATTTCAGGAGTTTTACTTTGCTTTCCTTTGGCTTAATCAGTTAAGTATTAGAATGGATAAATATGATCCAAACATATTTCTTTATTGACCTTTGTGCTTGAAGGACTAGGACAATAATAAATAATCTGGCATCATATATTAAAAGTAGTGGAAAGCACTGGAGAGTTGGCATAGCAAACAATAGAATTATTTATTTTTTTAATCTTGGACTGGAAAATTAAGAGCTGGAAATCTGTTATTTGTTGTTGCTGTTGTCAGCTAAATATTTCCATCCCCATTTACACTGGAATTATTTTAAAAAGTTAGAATTTTAAATTACAAGTTGCCAAGGAAAAAAGAGGTTAGGGCTCTTAGAATGTGACAATAAAAAAAAATGAAACAAAAAATTTTGCAGTCAAAAATAGGCTAGTCACTATTGGGTTAAAAACCGAAACACTTTTGTGACGTGAAACACATCCACACTAATACTTTGACTTACAACACAAACATATTAATGTAAGCCAACAAACCTAAATACTGTGATGATACAATCAATACATTTTTATCTAAGTTTAGGGAAGCAAAATATTCTTATCTGCATTAGTGAAGTCTTCTAGAACAGATTTCAGTTTAGATTTTAAAGAGAGCTTTGTAAGTGATCACTATCTACATATTTAGCGACGAAGAGAAAAAGACCAATTACACTGAATTTACTCCTTTGGCTTTATTTTCTTGTAGTTTGATATTATTTTAGAAAGAAAGAGTATTTTTAACAAATTATATTTCATTTACCTGATGCAGCATAGTTTAAAAGCAACGTATCTTTGTCATGTATAATTATTATTATGAATATTGTTATCTTTATTACTACTATGTACATTTCTTGTAGTAAGGTCTATATATCATTTATAACCCACTCCATCTGTGTCCATTTCCATTGACACTAATGAAAACAACATCATGGACTTTTGTAATGGAAGAAAAAGTCTTGCATGCATGTTCCAAAAGTAAAAAAAACATTATGGAAGAAAGCTTCCGTAATGTTTTTTTTTTACATTAGGGTGAAAGGGGGCTCTGTCTGCATCTGTTCTTAACAGTAAAGTTAACATTAAAGTATTAAAAGTGTTTTTGAAGCTGATGATTAAATTTAGGGTTATAGCTAGAGATGAGCGAATTTTTCAAAAATTGGATTTGGCCGATCATGGATGTTAACCCCTGAGATGTCTTCTCATGAGGTATCTCAGGTGTTTTATTATATATTGGGGTCCCGATCATCCCCCCATGACATTTTCGGGGGGGTGCCTCTGCTCCTATTTGGCAGGCCTGGGTCTGACCAGTAACCCCCGGGTCTGCCCCATCGCTGTCCCTCCGCATACCTGGTTGATCCTGCCTTGAATGGAGACCATCAGCCTATGCATCTGCACGGCTGACAGCCTCCTATACACTGCAATACACGTGTATTGCAGTGTATACCTATTGAAGCAGTGATCAGAATATCGCTGCTTCAATCCCCTATAGGGACAAAAAGAAAAAAATATATAAAAAAAAAAAAAAAAAAAAAAAAAGATTATAATATTCAGAGGCCCAAGGGAAGTGATTAAAAATAACACTTTAAAGTGATTAAAAATAACACCTTACCTTACCTCTCCTGGGAATCCAGCTGTCTGCAGCGTCCTCCTTGCTCCTCTTCTTCCTTCGACTGAGGTCCTGCTCCCCAGACGTCACTGCTGGGGCCTGTGATTGGGCCTCAACTGTCACATGGGGGAGCGATGACATCATTACGCACGCTCCACGTGACCACTGGGGCCCAAACACCTGGGGAGCAGGACCTCAGTCAGTGGCCGGAAGAGCTCCGGAGTGGATGCTGAGCCCAGAACAGGTGAGTATCAGTAATTTTTTATTTTCAATCACCACGAGGGGTGCCAAGGGGGACATGTAGCATGGCGGAACCCCTTGGATTTAAATTCGGATTTTATGCGAATCGAATATGTCCTGAAATTCGGATCGAATTCCACTTCGTCAGCTTTGATTCGCTCATCTCTAGTTATAGCAATTTTCCATCTAATTCCACTTAATTAATAAGTTTTTAAGACACTGTACAGCACATAGCGCTGTAATATATCAAATCTATAATTAAAGGAATTTTCTGGTTTCATAGTAATGCTGACCTATCTTTAGGATAGGACATCCATGTCAGAATGTTGAGTTCTGGCTCTCAGCAACCCTATCCCTCAAATGTTAAAAGGGGACTTGACAAAGCAGGGAGCACTGCTGACTCTTATTTATTATATGGGTCTGTCTACCCATATAATTTGCAGTGGTGAAGAGGGTAGTTAATTAAGGAGGTGTAGAGGATGTGGTGGCACTGGGGCTTTGGAGCCTTAGGAGGACCTTTAAGGTGTTTCTTCCCAATATTTAGAAAAGATTGATATAAACAATACATCATAGTTGGAGGGCTTGGTACAGATTTTACATTGTGGCACAGAAGCTTCATGTTACAGCTCTGGTGATGAAGCAGAAGGATGATACAACAGCTCTGTCTCATTCACTTGAATGGAATGAAGCTGCAATATTCTGCACCACCACAGTTAAACAGACTGCGTGTAGGTAGACAGACCTATGTACAGTAGATGGTGTACAGATTGATGGACCATGTAAACATTCACTACAACCAATTTGATTATTATTATGCTAAGAAATGCCTCTATACTTTGCATACAGAGACAGTGCCATAATATATAGTCAGCTGTCATACAGAAAGCTTAGAGAAGTATGCATGTGATAGGCATAGGAACTTTGTATGTCTTTTCAAATTTTATGGTTATATATCTGCTCAGGAAATGATAGTCATAATATTAAATAATATTAAATGCATCAAAACCTTTAGAAGTAGATCTATATTGTATATTCCTTCTTTGACAAAACCTACAGGCATATGGACTATATATGTATAACTCAACAACTCTAAGGGTGAATAATGATTAAATTTATTTCAACTCTTTTAGTAAAACTCTAGTGAAATTATTTAGCTTATATACAGATCGAAACCAGCATTTATTACGTCAGTTTGGCATGCTTAATGAAAAAACCCAAGCCTTGGACAACAGAGCTATTATTTTTCCCTGTCATCCAACAACTCACATCTCCTTTTTTGTTCAACCTTTCATGAGCACTGCAGCAAAAACACCACAATATGTTTTTTTTAAAGAGATGAATGTGACAGGAAGAAGGAAGAATTGGACATCGGTGAAATATTTCTCAGAAATTCACATTAAAGTGAAATACATCTAAAACAGTGCCAGGAAAATGTTTGTTCTCATGAAGGAGCAATGTTTCATGCAATGGCTGGATAGTGACTGGTTTATACTCTATCAAATAATGCATACTGTGTGTGGAAACCTCCCATCTTCATTCTCCGCTTACTGCACAATACATCTGCTTGTTGGGTACTTCATCAATATGTCCACCAATCATCCTAGTGGGATTATAGCAAGTTAAACATGTCCTTTTAAGTTTTGTGAGAAAGTGGGATACCAACCATGAAGAATTGGCTTTATAAATCCTTCTGTAAGTTAGAAGACCTTATGTGTTTTCTTCCACACTTCTAGACTTACTTCATTATTCTTGCTCAAATAAAGAATAACACAGTTTATCATTTCAAGCAGAAGCGACTACAAATGTTCTAATCCCTGTAAAGTAATATTACATGCTCTAGATTTAGGAAAGTCTGCCTTTGAAGAAAGCATTTAACAAAGATGTACTAGACTATATGGCTATGGGAGTGTTATTCCTTTTTGTATTTCCTATAGGAATAAGGTAATTGTATTCATTTGTACTGCTGTATATAACATATTGGGCTATGAGTTAAATCGTTTATCCGGGGAGAAACCAAATTTCTAAAAAGTGTTCCGCTACATTGTTTTCAATTAAGCACCCCGCTCCAATATGCTTTTTATACATGTACTCTGCATTGTACTCGGCATTAGTTCACATTGTTTACATGTACGGCTCCCAGGTCTGTGTATTTCAGGCTGCTACATCTGTAAATCTTGTCTGTTGCAGAAAATACAAAGGCTACATCCCTCCCAGCTACATGTAGAGGGATGTCCTCCAGTTTCACATACTCTTTATTTACAAAGTCTGTCCAAGCTGTCTGATACATGCATATATTGATAATCCCTAGTAGATAACCCCTATTTATATTACCCTCTTGCTTTCCCCCTGACCCTGTCTCCGTGATCAGTCTGTCCTGGCCAATTACACTGCCCGTTCAAGCTGTCTGCTACATGCATATAGTATATAGATAACTTCTATGTATGCTGCCCTGCTGCTTCCCAAGCTCACCCCTCACCCCCTTCTCCTGTCTCTCTGATCAGCGTCTCACATTCATTCTTCCAGCTGTCGGGTATTTAAATATAGCAGACTCTCAGGAGCTGATCAGCTGCCATAGCTGCCAGGTCTCCACTGTAAGATACAGCGGAGACCCAACAGCAATGCCCGCAATCAGTGCCTGATCGCGGGCATTAACCCCCCCTAAAGCCAAAGCTGACTGAGATTACATTTTCCCGGAGGCATATGGGCTCCTTCATTTTAGGGTGAATAGCTGGCCCCAGGAGTGAGATCCCAGGGTGGCGATCCATGAGTATGACAGCTGGAAGCCTATTGAAGGCTCCCAGACTTGTCTGCAATAGGCAACATGTAGTAGAAGTCTAGGGAATTTTTCAATACATTACAATACATTAGCATTGCAGTGTACTAAATTAGTGATTGGGCCCCCTGGGGTTGAAGACCCCTACGGGGTCTAAAAATAAAAGTTTAAAATCTTTTCATTTAGAGATGGGTTTAGGTCAGGTTGTCAGGCATTTAGGGCTTCTGCTCCAAGGTTAGGAATTTTAGGGCAGTAGACTGTGCATAGGGCCTAATAGTGTGAACCTGCGGTGCTAACCCTATACTTGCACCCCTTAGGCTAAACTAGTCCATACTTCTGGTAATAGATCCAATCCCGCTTTTTACCAGATCCTTGTTGTTTGTTGGAGAATCCCCAAACACAGACAAGCTTTTTTATATGGGGAGGAAATTTCCATCAATGAAAGTCAAGAAAGATAGGTCTGTTAAAATATATGATCCATATTACACAGGCATACAGACATGCAAAGTATAGAAAAGGAAACAAAACCAAAAAAGATCTGATTTTCACAGATTTCACACACATTTTCACAAAACCATGGGCAGCACACCACTTGCAAATGAGCAGGGTGGGGTGTTGTCCATGAATAGCGGATGAATGAGGTCTGATTCTTTAGGCTGAAGCCCCACATTGTGAAAATGCAGCGGCAAAAAATGCTGCGTTTTACAGTACCTGCAAAGTGAATGAGATTTCTGGCTAATCCCATCCACACATTGCAAAGGCTGCTTTTTCAAAAATGCATGTGAGCATTTTCCCTTCAGATTTAATAAGGAAGAAAAAAAGTAGAGAAAAACGCAGCAAAAACACAATGAAAAATTCTCCAGAAAAAAAAGAATGCATTTCCACAGCAGGTTTTAGCTGTATTTCTCTATGTGGGGCCTTAGCCTTGTCTGCAAAAATGTTTTTTTTACATTTTATTATTTTCTAATTTTTCTCGGTGGTGACTAGTAAAACATCTAAACCCCGGGGTACCCTCTTATCTTGTATAATCAGGTATAAATGAAATTGTTGGTGCAGTCAAAAAAGAACCATGCGGTATATTTTCAGGTGTGGAAGTTTCCAGCCAGCTTCGCATAGGTTCACGCACTTAATTGCTAGTCATTTTGTAGCTAAATGACTTACATATTTTACTGTACTGCTGTGTCTTTTGTGAAGGTTAAATCCAAATACTCCTATTCTGTTTGCAAAAAAATTGTTCTCTTTTAGTTCAGTTTGCTTGCACAAAACATTGCATAATTCTTCTGTATTAAAAATGGGGAAAATATTTGTAACCTTGATAGAAACCGTAGTCATTTTTGTTGCCATAGGAACTCATCTGGAATTCAGCTACAGCAACTTTCTATTGTTACAAGCATTGAACAATTAGTAATCCTCATCTGCTAGTTATAATGATGGAAAGGTCCAAGCTGACCTCATTCTTAGACAACTCCAGATAGGGTGGTCAGCTGTGATAAGCAGGTCAGAATCTATAACAGAAAGTTCTCACCCTCCATATTATTCCTGCTCATGAACTCTCTAAGGTATACATGTAGCAACCATTAAACAAACACTTGCATTACATTAATAAACACTTGTTATGCAGTCCTTATATGACAGTAGCTATTTAATGGCATGCCACAGTGTGAATATTATACAAGAAATATTCATTTATCGACTGCTACATCTGTGCTATTAGGGTAGTCATACACATTAGATGCATGGGGTGAGACCATTTCTTCAGTAGTAGATGTTGGGGCATAGAAGCATAAGGCCTATTAGATTTCAACATGCTTCCATATGACAACCCAAGTAACAAGCAAGAGCCGAGAGCCATTCATATAAGATAAACAGTGCTGGTTAGGGTGATCAGTTTATAGATATATAATGAATATTTCAGGCTGAGGCATTCCCGCTCCAGCCTGACCCACTCTACCCATTTTTGTACAACAGGGGTTGCGGTGCATGTTTGGCGAAAGAAAGGGCCTTGCACCAAATGTGTTCCACAATATCATCCCTCTATTTGAGAAAATTGGCAGACCGGGATTGATAAATTCCCCCCATTGTGTTAAAAGAAGCAATATAATGTAGGAAAATAAAACATCAGTTTACTTGTTACACATGCAATATAATATTACTGGAAGAGCTCTATCAATACTCACATGTTCTACATTTAGTTCTACAATTCTACTGTAGTAATAATAACAAATATTTTAATACATTTCATATAGTTTTTGCAGCAATGCCCAATGTATTTTTTATATACTGTCTTGGATAAATATTATATCTATTGCTGCATTACTAAAATGCCTTTGGATAGGTTTTGAAATAAAAAGGGTGATCTATTTACAACTTTTAATCTAAATAGGAGAATGGGCATTTCTGTTATATTTTCAGGAAAGAAAAAATACTTGTTTACATGTTTTCAGGGGTTAGAGCCTTAAGGAGCCTTTGTACAGCATGTTATATATTTGAGATATTCAGCCTAATACCCATATTAATCTTCTTGCTGTACTTACCTCCTGACCAGATCATGCTGGCCTGAGGACTGAATGGATGACATGTCCGTAAATCCTTGTTTGCCTCTTCAGCTGTCTTGCTCACAGTTTGCAAGATTCTGAAAATGGAAATTATTCTTATCAAGAAAAGAAACATACTTTAAACTCTTCGTTCTTTCTTGTGCCAAACACTTTTCAAAGTTGAATTTGATAAAAGCCTATATTTGTAATGCGGGGCTGACTTTTCTCATGCAACTGCCTTCAGCTAAAATCATTGCAAAAATAATAAAACCTGAAAGCAAATAGTTTTACAATCAATATTCATTTTCCATATATCTGTCAAAGGAGATATGGGATTATTCTTTAATTTTGCAATAAAACCGAATATTCCTTTCTTTTATCTTGATACAAACTAGTCAAAATAAACCCAAAATCAATCTAGATAAAAATGCATAGATAGAGGAATATTTAAGGCCTGAAGAAATGTTTTAGACATGATATACATGAAGGTGGTGATGTGGTAACAAAGGTGTAAAGTGAAGAATCAGCACCCTAATGCAAATACTGTTAAAGGAACCCACACTTACCCTGTGCAATTCATAATATAGTCATTTGTTGTTGTTTTTTTTTTTTAAATCAATAAGTTGTTAAAGGGGTATTCCTATCTCATGCATTTATATTTCCACCCAGGGGGACCTGCATCAATTTCGAAAAAGGGACTCCCATTTTGCATCATTTTGTAACTCCCATAGAAAACAATGGAGAGAGCCGTACTTACACAGCAAACTATTCATTCTTAGTCATGAAATGGGGGCCAGGGTTCGCAGTACATGAGATAGGTGCAGATCCCAGAGGTGGGTCCCTCGTCTATCACACCAACCCCATTAAAGGGAATGTATTATGAGAAAATTACATGTTATAAGGCTTTTATCAGGCTTTTAAACCAGTAGCTGAACCCTCTGTATACACATCAGATGGTGTCTATATTATACAGCAGGTACCCATTGGTAACAGCTGTGAATGTGGCCAATGCAGATCGCAGTTGTCAAGCACATAGATGCATGGTCAGTTGTGACTGCAGCATCAAAACCATTTCAGCAAATGGCTGCTTCCATCTTTGAACCGATTACCACTCCCTGAAGTGTCATTGGGGGGTGGCAATTGGTTGTCATGGCAGCTGAGAGGTTATCAAAGGCCTGTCATCATAGATTTTCTATTACTTTACACCTTTCCAGATCCAAGGTACAATAGAAGTAAGTGTAATGACAATAAACATGTACTTTGATAGAGCTGTAATGCAATAAATTGTATGAACTATCAAACTTCCTAGGGTCCAACCCACTAGGTGGACTAAAAATAAAAGTTAAAAAAAAATTAAAAAATAATCAAAAGTGATATCAACCTCCCAAATACATATTTCCCCATTTTATAAATAAAATTAAACAAACATAAAAATAAACATATAAGGTATTGCTGTGCCTGAAAATGTCCAGTGTTAAAATATACAACTATTACTCCTGCAGAGTGAAGTTTATAACTGAAAAAAAAAAATCACAGTTTTTCTGTCACTTCCCCCCCCCCAAAAATGAATAAAAATTCTGTAATTTTTATCGCATAATGGTACAAATACCATTGTAGAAAGAAAATTTGCTGCTTGTTGCCAATTGCAATGTAGGCAAAGGCACAAGCCTGTATCATAAGTGACAGGCACATTTCACAGAACCAAATCAGGTAACAAAGACATTGTTGGGTGAAAAAGGTGGTCAGGTACAAAGAGGAAGCATGAATAACATCAAATTAAACATATATGAAACTAGGTGAAACAGATAATCAGGTTACACAGGACTGCATCTGACTCTAAATATAATACAATACATAAAATAAAATACAAAACAGTATGTCCCAGCTGACTGGCTGAGACTGAGTGCTGTGCTGCTGCATCCTGCACTGTGCTCATGCCTAAGGAGTGCTGCAGCAGTAAGAAGAGGTAGCTTTCTTACATACAGTAACAAGAGAGTGCCTACTGCATAATCTCTATCCAAAAATAAAACATGGTCATTCTTACATTGCCCTTGCAGTAACTACAGCTTTATGCTGACATTTTTCAATTGTTCTTTGGAAATATTCGTTCCCTTAAGTGTCAAGAGTAACAAATAAAACCTAATTCCAATGTCTCTAAATCCTAGAAGAAAAGGATGAAGGGATATAAATGAAGCAAAGTGAGATTTGGTGATCACTCACTAAATCAGAAGGGACTTCAAGACACTTTAACAAACAAAAATAAATGAAGCTGAATGTCCAAATGGCAATTAGCAAGACATAAACTGGTTTGATGGACCTTCTAGGTATGAGACTTTACTAATATTCCTTCGGTACAAAACAAAGGTACAGTGGTGGAATTCTCTTTACTAAGCGGGAAAGAACACATGCTGAGGCTGATAGGAAAACTTGATACAGTCACTGTAACCTACACTGAATAAAAGATAGGGCAAAGACATATACAAAAGAAAGAGGCCAAGACAAGCATTGGGATAAGATCCAAAAGACAAACACCAGCATAAAAGAATAGGAAGAGATAAGAAAAAGGATTTTACAAAAGAACTTAAGTGTTTGCAAAAAGACACCACAACTGAAGGGAGTGAGAGACCACATCCGAGACAAAGAAGAACAATCATAAGGGGACATTAGAACCTTATGAGAAGAGGTAAAGGAAGATAACAGTCTGATTGATGGAAAGTTTACAGTGACACATCTAAAGGAAAGAAGTCCCTGTGCAGAACACATCACTAATCTCCAGAGCATTGGTTCAAACAGGAATGGCTCCTCTGTGTCTCATCAAAATGATAAATCCAGCGTGCAGAATCCTAATGCTGAGCTCTACGGCTTAGGAAGTAATTATGCATTGATAGAAAATAGAATTCCCACCATTATAAAAAAATGTGTGTATATTAAACACTAACACTGCTGTAATCTGTCATTTAAAATACATTCTCTAACCACCACAGAATATTCTCACTTGATATTTTATGGCTGTATGCATGGATGAGTATGAGTACTTTTTCACTTTTCTGATATTTAGCTGGCCTGCTCACTAAAGCTTGGAGAAAAAATTGGGATTCATCTGTGCCTGACGGCCATCACATGTAGTTGGAGACATTTGCTATCATTCTAATGTGCAAATGTCAGTGCTATAGAAAAAAAAATAAAAAGGTTTAAAAAAATATATATGGAAGGATAGTCAACTGTTCAAATTAAGATTTGATATGCTCATAGGTTAGGGCATGCTGGAATGTATAGTTGGGCAGGGGCTTTAGAGCTGCAGAGTTATTGCAAAATTAAATGCAGTGCAAACTCTGGAAAGTATAATGTATGAAATTATGATTTTGTTCTAGATATAACAGAACTAAAAGGCATCATGCAAAAACTTTTGTAGAGAGGCTCCTGTGCAGTATGGAAATACAGTAATATGTGCTATTAGAGGAGATAATCACCATAATACAATACTTGAAAGTGCATACTGGACGTGCTTTACAATATGGGCTCTTAAACTTCTATGGGTGCTTTTATTATGGCTATATATGACTAGGAGGATATATGGAGTTATAATATGTCTATAGGCAAGAACTCTTATTATCTATCTATCTATCTATCTATCTATCTATCTACTGTGTTAAGTACAAGCAGACACAATTTCAGAATTTAAAAACAATTTAGCCACAAAGATATAATTGACTTCAGCCACTCAATTAAGCTGTGTGTCTTGACCAAATACTTCAGTATATCAGTTCCTCATAAAAAATACTTATCTCTCTGGCAGTTGTAAACCAAGAGTAATCTTAACCCTGACCTTTACTAGTTATGTAACTCTTTCTGATCACTTTAACCATGATCCTATGGCTTGAGTTAATTATTACATTTTGAGAACAATTAACAATAATTTTTATTTCCTTTTCTGCACTTACATTTTAATGAGTACTCTGATTGGTGGGCTTTAGGCCATCTCTGACAAAGGGCCCTGAGGTTCTGGGCTAGCACCGGCCTGGTCATTCCACATTCTCATTCACATTTTGTCCATTCTCCTCCCACGAACGCCGCTAAAGATGTGAAATCTCTGTGCATGAGGCATACGTATAATCATTTACATGTATTATGTTAATTATTTTACTACATGGCTAGCTGAGATATTTACTTTTCTAAATTGATATAATATTTAGTTCTCATGGCATCTTTGTTTTCACATATTTTGTGGATAGATTGGAATCACAGGCCTGAAAGTCTGTAGGGAAGAAACTGCATGGGGCTAAATGATGTTTGTCTCAACGACCATAATTGGTAGTTAATTACGCTCAATCAGGTTTGTTTGCATCTGATCTACAGCATATAAATGAAGAGGTGGAGATGAGTTATGGTATGAGCAAGTTAATGATTGCTAGAGAGCAAGATCACTGAACTACAGAGAAGCCCCTACAGTACATTAGAATTGGTTAGTACTCTTATAAGATATTTCATTTCTTTTTACTTACAGGAACCCTACGGCAAGCTCTATACTTCACATTAGCACATCAATCCCTCTTTTAAATGCCCTGATACATTACAAGCTCTTAGAAACGAATATATAATCATACATTTTCAAGATATCCTAAATTATGTCTCCAAATCCATTACATTTTTACTTTAACATAAAAGCTCGTTTAACAATAACATTAGATTCTAACTATTTTATGTGCTAATGAAATGGGATAGCTTTTTCTAGTCTCTGATTCTTCTTGACAGATTTGAGCAGTTCCTACCTAATAGGAATGTGAAGGATTATCAGAAGAGGGACTTCATCCCTGGAATATCATATTTGTTATTCACTGAGGAAGATGACTCATGGTCTGTGAAGGCATTAGCATGTTCCAGCTATACCACTGGTCTACTTTCATTAGAGATGTGGGTTGCATATTCTGTTTTGAGAATGTTTTAGATTTTTTTTACCTTGTCATTTTATTCCTACTACCTTGCTATGACCATCAATGTAAAACGCTCTTGTTAAAGTTTTTGAGATCTTTAAGTAAGAGTGTCAAAACTGACAAGTTAAATGGGTAACTATGTTATAAGGACTCACAAAGGAGTGCAGAGGTGCACCAAAAGAATTGTAGCTTACTTTACAGATAGCACCAACAATATTTAATTGCATTGCAACATATTGATGAGCTAACATGCATCAGAGAGCAACAATATCATTCACAGCCACTGCACAATGTTTAAAATTGTGTCTGTCCCAGTGCTTATTCTGGAGTGGTGCTGCACCCCTCCAAAGGGAATGATGGGAAGAAAAATTGATGACCTGTCCTGTCCTAAGAATGGGACATTATTAGCCATGAAAAACCCCTTCAAACTTTGCTAATAGTTGTAATCATTGTAAATTTTAATTGGAGTCATATACACACGTGGACAAAATTGTTGGTACCTCTCGTTTAATGAAAGAAAAACCCACAATGGTCACAGAAATAAGTTGAATCTGACAAAAGTAATTTGCCAAATTACATGTTGACAAGCCACAAAGCTTCTGGGAGAATGTCCTATGGACAGATGATACAAAAATCGAAAATTTTGGCAAGGCACATCAGCTCTATATTCACAGACGGAAAAATGAAGCATATCTTGAAAAGAACACTGTCCCTACTGTGAAACATGGAGAAGGCCCTGTTATGTTCTGGTGCTGCTTTGCTGTATCTGGCACAGGGTGTCTTGAATCTGTGCAGGGTACAATGAAATCTCAAGACTACCAAGGGATTCTAGAGAGAAATGTGCTGCCCAGTGTCAGAAAGCTTGGTCTCAGTCGCAGATCATGGGTCTAGGATAATGACCCAAAACACACAGCTAAAAACACCCAATAATGGCTAAGAAGAAAACATTGGACTATTCTGAAGTGGCCTTCTATGATCCCTGACCTAAATCCTATTGAGCATCTTTGGAAGGAGCTGAAACGTGCCGTCTGGAAAAGGCACCCTTGAAACCCGAGACACCTGGAGCAGTTTGCTCATGAGGAGTGCACCAAAATACCTGTTGAGAGGTGCAGAAGTCTCATTGACAGTTACAGGAATCGTTTGATTGCAGTGATTGCCTCAAAAGGTTGTGCAACAAAATATTAAGTTAAGGGTACCATCATTTCTGTCCAGGCCTGTTTTATGAGTTTTCTTTTTTAAAAAACTCTGTTGAAGCATGGTTGAAAAGCAATGTCTGACTTTCATTTGTTCATTTTCATAGAATTTCATATTATTAATTTTGTCAGATTCAAGTTATTTCTGTGACCATTGTGGGTTTTTCTTTCATTAAACGAGGGGTACCAACAATTTTGTCCACGTGTGTAAGAATCAATTACCATTTTTATAAATGAATAGATGATTGCTTTATGTATAGCAATAAGTTGACTTTACGTGTTTTATACAAAGATTGTCTGTGAAAAAACAGCTGCCCATTCATTGATATATGTGACTTCCGTTTGAAGGTGCAATAGGTTTAGGTGAATATTTTCCATTGTTTATATAGCACCAACAGATTCTGAAATGCTGTACACAGGCTGTAATAATTCACACCTGTACCATTCCTCAATGGGGCTTACAATATAATCTCATAAACACCTTTGAGCAAATTTCATAAAAAGGCAAGTGAACATGGGAAATCAAAGTGTCTAGAGAAATCTCACACAAACATGGGATAACACACAAACAATTAGTTGTAGGAGGAAAAACAGCAGCTTTGTAGTAACTTAGCTATGCAAGTCACAAAGGACTTGAATATATATGCAGCAACAGGTTCAGGATATCCCACAATATGTTATACGTCTTTATGACTGCCAAAAAGAAGACAGAATAGGATATTGTTTTCAAACTGATAATAAACCTAAGCATCAATCTTGGGTTGTAATAAAGATGGGTAAGAACCCACTGTAAGCTCTCAATAACCCATTGCACTCAAAAAACAATAGTGATGTAGATGAGTAAACTAAACAGAACCAAAAATGTTGCTTTACATGATATATTTGTTTTATATACGTACATATAAAAACTTCTATATATGCTTCAGTGATAAATTGTCAATATGTCTATTCAAAAACAACTATGCGTAAGAAAAAATGCTCACCTTTCGATCTACATTGCATATACTATATGTATTTACAATTTCTCGCCAGGGATCTACCAAGGGATCCTGACATTTTATAGTCCTTGTTCACATTTGAACTTACCCATTATTTTATTGAAGTAGCCATGCACACTGTATTGGAGTTTCTATGTCCTTTCGTGCTGTGCTATTTTACAAATAAGGACAAACAGGTTTAAAGTATGTAACAAAATGTCCAAGTGACCTCCTCAGGGATAGATATGATGGAAAGAAAAGAGCTACAATTGAGCTATTTCAATCTCTATTCTTTGTCCTCAGTCTTAAAAGCTTAAACAATAACTCCCAAAATCATTACTTCACTGTACAATTTGCAGGAAAATGTCCAACCTTGGCAAAACAACATAAAAAGAGAAAGCAGAGCAATCGATATAACATGTCTACCTGCCGCA
This sequence comes from Leptodactylus fallax, assembly GCA_947044405.1. Taxonomy (NCBI): domain Eukaryota; kingdom Metazoa; phylum Chordata; class Amphibia; order Anura; family Leptodactylidae; genus Leptodactylus; species Leptodactylus fallax. Next base: position 1,033,029 of record CAMRHE010000045.1, read on the forward strand.
TTTGAAATATATTTGCACAACATCAGAAAACAATTTGAGATACTGTAAACACGCCACCTGTGATTTGCAGCTGGAGGGGACCACAAGAGTCTTTATTATAAATCTCTGTTGCTTTTTGTTTGAGTGACTTTTGTTTGACACCATCACACAGAATACTGATCCTTTGACCTCCACTTTTCATTCGTTTTGTCAGCGATACTTAGAAGAAAGCAATTGGTTATTAAACATGCATTTCAAGATAAGTTTTATATAAGTTCACCCTCATATGGCACGCATAGAGTATATTTTAGTTTATTATAGTTAGAGGCAATGTTTTAGGGTAGTGTTTCACAACATTAGTCCACATGTAGTCCCAACAAATCATGTTGAGAGAATATATCACAGAGAATGACTAAAGATCATGGCACCTCCATAAGCTCATACCCCATAAGCTCATGTCTGCTATACCTGGAAATGTTAGATGCCAATACTTGAGAAAAAGTGTAAAGAAACAAACAATTGTCATATGGCAAATAGCCAAATCCCAATAAGTAATATTTTATTGAATATTGCAGACACTAATACAGACAAATTCTCACTATGCACAAAACACAATCAGGGAGTACAGCAAAGATAATCTTCTCTCCACATGTTATGTAGACTGCCACTAAAAAATAGTGATACAAAGCGATACAAATACTATACAAAGTGTCTGTCAATAGGACCATAAACTAATAAAGACATAAAAAATTATCCCAATTGTAATCATATACGGTAACTATAGAGAAATCAAGGATACAATGAAATAGTAATACTACTAAACAATCAAAATAATAACTGGCAATAACAACTGCCTAGATTTGGTGATGTATTTGTGAACATTTTCTTTCCTGATCAGGAGAGAAAAAGTTCACAAATATATCACCAAATCTAGGCAGGTGGCATTAGTGGGGTGGGAAAAAAACTCCACATGTATAGCCACGTACTGTAATTTTGAAAGGGGTTCCTTCTGACAGGATAAAATGTTTGAGCAAAGAAGAATTGATTTAAAAAAATAAGCTTTACTCAACTCCAGACTCCAAGTCCCTTGCTGGTCTCCTTTTCCTGTTCCCATCTCGACATATGGGAAATGGCTGCTCAGTCAATTACTGACAGTGGTGGATGATCCTGCCTGACAAACTCTTTAAGCGAGAATATATGATATAGGCAAATACTTTATTTGTGTTTTTTTTTTTTTTTTTTTTTTTTTTAAACTATGAACAGTACTTGTGTGTTATTGGGATGAAATGCTTTCTTGACAGAATTTTTCATTAAGACTTAAACATGTGAAATAATAGATTCCATTATTAAGTGTAGCTCTTCCTGATAAAAGGGGAAAACAAGCAAAGGAATGCGCAATCTCTTTTCTGCTTGCCCATTTTGTATTGCCAGCAGCTATTTAGATGTGCAAGCTAAACCTTTCTTGGAAAATCACAGTGATATATAGCTGGCGCAGTGGCGTAACTAGGAATGGCTGGGCCCCAAGGCGAACATTTGACATGGGGCCCCCCCCAAGCCGCCGCCTCCAACCCCCCCCCCCCCCACACACAAACCGCATTCCTGCGCACACTATTATGCCCCATAGTGGCCCCTGTACACGGTATTATGCCCCATAGTGGCCCCTGCACACGGTATTATGCCCTATAGTGGCCCCTGGACACGGTATTATGCAGCATAGTGGCCCCTGCACACAATATTATGCCCCATAGTGGCCCCTGCACACAGTAGTTTGCCCCATAGTGGCCCCAGCACACAGTAGTTTGCCCCATAGTGGCCCCGACACACAGTAGTTTGCCCCATAGTGGCCCCTGCACACAGTAGTTTGCCCCATAGTGGCCCCTGCACACAGTAGTTTTCCCCATAGTGGCCCCTGCACACAGTATTTTGCCCCATAGTGGCCCCTGCACGCAGTAGTTTGCCCCATAGTGGCGTCTGCACACAGTAGTTTGCCCCATAGTGGCGTCTGCACACAGTAGTTTGCCCCATAGTGGCCCCTGCACACAGTAGTTTGCCCCATAGTAGCCCCTGCACACAGTAGTTTGCCCCATAGTAGCCCCTGCACACAGTAGTTTGCCCCATAGTGGCCCCTGCACACAGTAGTTTGCCCCATAGTGGCCCCTGCACACAGTATTATGCCCCATAGTGGACCACCCATGAACGATTATTATACTCTGGGGTCTTTTCAGACCCCAGAGTATAATGATCGGAGACCCAGGGGAGGAGAGAAACATAGAAAACACTGCAACTTACCTCTTCCTCGCTCCGGTGCAGTCCCGTGCGCTACTTCAGCCATCTTCAATATCGGACCGGATCTCGCGCGATCCAGGCCGGCGTCGCGACGCATAATGACGTCGGCTGACGTCTGGGACGTCACCAAACAGGCCCGAAGCCTGCGGAGCGGCAGATAGGTGAGTTACAGTGTTTTTTATGTTCGCTCACCTCTCCTGGGCCCCCGATCGTTATACTCCGGGGTCTCAAAAGACCCCGGAGTATAACGATAGCAGTGATTGTGGGGTTCGCGGTAGCGACTGCCACAGGGCTCCGGGCCCCGTAATGTTCCGGGCCCTGTGGCAGTCGCTACCACTGCTACCCCGGTAGTTACGCCCCTGAGCTGGTGAATTAGTAATAGGACAAGCTTAGAAAAACAAGCAGATCCTGCTTTATTTACTTTTCTCAGAACCTATTCTAGCTTTCATGTCCTTTACCTTAAGACAAATGTAGTTTAAACAATCGGCATTATTGCTTAGGGGGAATGAAGCAAATGAAGTGACAAACAGCACAAATATAAGAGCACAAATTTAGGTAAAAAAGTGTTAACTATTCCATATAAAATCAAAAATATCCAAGAATATGTCAGATGAGATGAGATAAGAATCCCCAGACACAAGAAAAAATGCTTGCTCCCTGGTGGGGTGTATACCTACATTTATGTATAAAAAATCTCATACAAAAGTGAACAGAACAGTATAGGCATGTTTGTGTTTGTGTTAACATTGAATATTTGATTTGCAATGATAGCCCTTTATAATCTCAATACCTGGTTTAAAAAATGGTAGATTAATATTGAATACATGAAAACTGTAAAGGAACACATATAGAATTAAGTAGTAAATAAAAAAAAATGTTAAACAATCCAGAACAAGTATTATATTTTAGATTCTTCAAAGTAGTCTGTTTTTGCTTTGATGACAGCTTTACAAACTCTCTGCATTCTATTAATCAACTTCATGAGGTAGTCAGCTAGAATGGTTTTCCAACAGTCTTGAAAAATTTCCCAAAAGAGTAGCTGAGCATGTGTCTGCTTTTCCTTCACTCTATGGTCCAACTCATCCCAAACCATAACAATTGAGTTTAGCTGGGTAATTGTGGATACAATCTCTTCTAATGCAGCACTCCATCACTCTCCTTCTTAGTCAAAGAGCCCTTACATAGCCTGGAGGTATGTTTAGGGTCATTGTCCAGTTGAAAGCAGATGATGGTCCCAATGAGCAGAAACCAGATGGCACCCATGCTGGTTAAGTGTGCCTTGAACTTTGAATACATATACATACTCATTCCATACAATGAAAAAATAACAGTGCCAGAATATGTCATACAGTTAAAGGTGTATTTACAGTCATATAAATGGTAATGAAATGTTCTAAAAAATACTCACTGGATTGTATATTAAGTTATTTACTAAAAAGTGTCACCTTGCTGAATATTGCTTTTGAATTTTGGAGAAATCAGTGGCAACACATACACAGCTCTCCTCTTTCTTCTTGTTGATCACTGTTACTAACTTTTTTCTAGTCTCTTCTCTGCTGGTTCATGCACTATAGCACACCTGGCACTGTTTGTTCAGTGATCATTTGTGATACATACGCTGTAACAGACCAGGACTAGAATGACATGGTGACATCAGTGCACATTGGATCAGTGCAAAGGAACAGTCGGAGAGAAACAGGATGTATCTAGATATGCACTGTGAAGTGGAGAGCATATACTATATGGACAAACTTTTCGGGATACCTACAATGGGTGCGGAAAGTATTCAGACCCCTTTAAATTTTTCACTCTTTGTTTCATTGCAGCCATTTGCTGAAAGCAAAAAAGTTCATTTTATTTCTCATTATTGTACACTCAGCACCCCATCTTGACACAAAAAAAAAAAACAGGACGACTAGTTGCAATTGAAGGAAAGATGAATGTGGCCAAGTACAGAGATATCCTGGAAGAAAACCTCTTCCAGAGTGCTCTGGGCTGAAGGTTCACCTTCCAACAAGACAATGACCCTAAGCACACAGCTAAAATAACAAAGGAGTGGCTTCGGAACAACTCTGTGACCATTCTTGACTGGCCCAGCCAGAGCCCTGACCTCAACCCAATTGAGCATTTCTGGAGAGACCTGAAAATGGCTGTCCACCAACGTTCACCATCCAACCTGACGGAACTGTAGGGGATCTGCAAGGAAGAATGGCAGAGGGTCCCCAAATCCAGATGTGAAAAACTTGTTGCATCATTTCCAAGAAGACTCAAGGCTGTGCTAGCTCAAAAGGGTGCTTCTATTCAATACTGAGCAAAGGGTCTGAATACTTATGACCATGTGATATTTCAGTTTTTCTTTTTTAATAAATTTGCAAAATATCTACATTTCTGTTTTTTTTCTGTCAAGATGGGGTGCTGAGTGTACATTAATGAGAAATAAAATTAACTTTTTTGCTTTAAGAAAATGGCTGCAATGAAACAAAGAGTGAAAAATGTAAAGGGGTCTGAATACTTTCCGTACCCACTGTACATATTACGTCAACATGATCTTTTACAACCCATTCCAAATCCAGAAGCATTGATATGGAGTTGGTTACCCTTTGCAGATAAAACTATTTCCACTCTTCTGGAAAGGCTTCTTTCAAAATGTTTAAGTTTGTCTGAGGAAATTGTTGCCTGTTTATCCAGAAGAGCATTTGTCAGAAAATGAGAAGGCCTGGGTCACAATCTATGTCCTTGTTCATCCCAACAGTCTTTTAGACGGTTGAGATCAGGGCTGTTTGCATGGCAGTCAAGTTCTTTAACACCCAACCATAACTTTCTGAATTTTGCTTTGTGTCCTGAGGCACAGTCCAAACCCATGTCATCACTGCCATGAAACTGCCAGCACACAGTTTTTGTGCTGATGCTGATGCCAGAGGAACTTTACATGGTCTGACACTTTGTGGCTGAGATTCTGTACTTCTGTGCTCCCAGTTGGCTATGGAATATCTAGGAGGGAAGAAATTTCAAAAAATGACTTGTTGCTACAGTGGCACCTCAGTTCTTCTCTTCATATAGTATACAAGAGCATATAGAATAGGTATTGGCACAAAATAACAGCTTTTTTTGTAATTTAGTTTAATGTAAATGCTTTGCAAAGTACTTTGGAATAATTACTGTATGTGAAAAACACTAATAAAAGGGAGATTCTTCCTATACCTATAGGATAATACAAACTCTGATATATACACTACAGGAATTGCTATATCTAATTATACATGCACTATATGGTATATCAACTCCACTCAACACAAAGACACACACCAACATCACTAGCACCCAAGTTCACTTATAGGATTCATAACCTGTTCCTGCACTTCTCCTTGATCTTTTACAAGTGGCTTTGTGAAGTGTTCAATCTGAAAGTAAGAGGTACTAGTACTACAGTAAAAAAAGATTCATGACCATGTCATTACCCATACAGTATGGTGACTAGGAAAGAATGATCTGTTGGTTGTTCTAATGGGTGGGATTCCACCTCTGAGACAAAACTCAGCAGAGAATACCATGACATGTCTTTAATTTATTGTTTGGCTGAGGGGAAAAACAAGAATGAACCAACAAAATATATTTGACTTTTAGCAAATATGCGTTTCTACTACTACATAACATGAAATGGTATTTTCAGACTTTCCACAATAGCTAGTTTTCTGTTACAGCTCAGTGTCTTCAAAACTATGCATAAATGTAATGACTGATGTCTTCCTAATACCAGGTTATTATTGTTGGCATCTGTTATTTCCTTGTGTGCGAACATTTGATGCAGTGAAATCATTTTTGCCTACCTTTACCTGTCATTTATATGCTTATACATTGTAATCATGCGAGCACGTACAAACACCTCTGTCATAATAGGATTAGTCATAAAACTTGTCATATTGAAAATGACAGCTAAAAAGAAAATACTAAAAATGATGGAAAACAATTGTAAGCAGGACTTTAAAAAAGCAGAATTCTATGTTATAAGTATTACTGGTAACTGTACATAAAATATGAAGGAATTATACATAAATTGTAATTGATAAATGTGTAGTAAGTAATAAAACTGTTTTGAGTACATCTGGAAACACTCCTAAATCTGGCTATACACATTAAATGATTGTTGACTAAGTCTCCCAGTTTGGACAGGTTCAAATATCATCTAATATGTATGGAAGCCTCCTGTCTTCTTCCCAACAGTAGATGTTGGGTAGATAAGGATTGGCCAGATGTAATTCAATCTCATCCTTTTCTTTTTGGGGAAATAAGAAGTTGCCAAAGGACTCTGGCGCTGGCTTTCTCCCAGTCCAGTACACATGCAAGTGTATAGGTCAGTTGGGCGAGATATAATAACCGTAATAATAAGTGTTTTATTATTAGTATTAGTATGTAAAGTGTTCTTTTAAATTTTGATTGTAAAAATCTCAGTCATTGTGAACCAATACAGATGCAGCAGCGCCAAATATAACACGGATATTGCACTAGCATGTTATTTTACAGTTTTGCTATGAATTGCCAGGGGGAGCCTGCTGTTATTGTAATTGTAGGATCTGCTGGGCAATACATATTGGAAGCCCCAGTACTAGTTTCATTTCCTGGTGTACAGGACTTCTAGAGATGCACTGCACTTATAATTCTTAATATTTGTGGTATATTTTGGGAGATCAAGTGCAGTACAATAAAAGCTACAGATGAATGAACTATAGTTTCTGTTGATTATATTATACCACCTGGTACAATAAATGCAATAGAAACTCTAGGTCAATGTCCTGTATGTATCTATTCATACACCAGACAAAAAAAGAAGATAGTTTTAGATAAATATAATTTTTTTTATGCTTCTCACCTTTTTTCAGTTTTTGTATTGCATGTTCCCAAGAATGTTTGAAATACTTTGGATTTGAAGATTCAAGTTTTTTTTTTTTAAGTACTTTATTTTGAAGAAGAGTGTGAGATCCCCCTTTTTAATCACCAGCCACATATAACCAGCAGCCACAGGCTAATGTTATCAGGGTGAAGAAGTCTATAGTTATTGTCCTCTTCTACCCTATAAATAAATGCCTGCTGTCATTCCTATACCTGAATATCACTTCAGATGGTTAGGTACTTGCCAGCACCTGGCAGAGTGACCATGGGCCTCTTGGCTGCTTCTCTGACCAGTGCTCTCTTTGCTCGATCTGTCAGTTTAGGTGGACGGCCATGCCTTGGTAGGTTTTCAGTTGAAGAATACTTTTTCCATTTTTGGATGATGGATTGAACAGTGCTCCTTGGGATGCTCAAAGTTTGGGATATGTTTTATAACCTAAGCCCACTTTAAACTACTCTACAACTTTATCTCTGACCTGTCTGGTGAGTTCCTTGGTCTTCATTATGCTGGTTGTTCACTAGTGCTCTCTAACAGGCCATGTACAGAATAGGTGTATTTATACTGAGACTAAATTACACACAGCTGGACTCTATTAACTAATTAATTGACTTCTGAAGGCAATCGATTGCACAGGATTTTATTTAGGGGTATCAGAGTACAGAGGGCTGAATACTTTTGCACATCACACTTTTAAGATTTTTATTTGATTAAAATTTTGAAAACCATGTATCATTTTCATTCCACTTCACAATTATGTGCTACTATGTGTTGGTCTAGCACTTAAAATCTCAATAAAATACATTTAATTTGTGGTTGTAAGATGACAAAATGTGAAAAAGTTCAAGGGGTATGAATACTTTTGCAAGCCACTGTATTTACCATTTCTGTTCTTCTAGTACAAGTTAGAAATGCATGCATTGGTTGTTATGAGCAACTACTTATTTTTCTGCCTTAGTAATTGTGCATGAAGTCCATTTTTAAAGATCAAACACATAGAATTTATACGGTATATTCAAAGAATAGGCTGTAGCATTTATACTATTTCATTATGTAAACTGTACTTGAAGCTACTAATGCAGCAAAATATTTATTATAAATAAAACTTTTTCTTTGAACAAGTTTGAACAGATTAAAAAATTGGTACAGAAAGTTAAGAGGGCTTTTGAAGATCACAATATTGATGGCCTTTCGACACCAGATGTTAAAAGGTCTATAGTAAGTGAATGAGACAAAGCTTTACAACCCACTTCTACTTCTGCTACTACTAACAGCATTATAGTGTACAGACTAGTATAAAGAATAAACATGCCACAGAACTCACCTGATGGCCATGGCTATTGCAAGCAGCCAAAAGAAATTGTTACATTATAAAAGTCAAGGATTTTATCAATGCACATGGAAATAAAGAAATACATAGGTGGAAATTTACTAAGCCCGCAACTCCAGAATTCTGGTCTAAAAAAAAAATAGTCTCAAAGTAGAGATTTGTGACTTTTTAAACTTATTTGCACAAAAATTTTGCAGCATTTTTATTCATAGACCACTCGCTTCACTTTTTAAATGTAGGTGGGAAAGTGGGCCTGGTTAAACTGTCTAGTTGTCTGTATACAGACTTATCAAACATATTTATCAAAGTCACAAAAAGTGTTAAAATCTCACTCCAGGAAATTGGTGGTGTAGGAAGTGGAATAATATCTCAGAAGTGTTAGATTTATATATACAATAAATGTATCATATCGAAACATTTCATACATTTGGTACAAATTACGACAATACAGACATGAGCAAAACCGATTTTCAAATTTCAACTTCTGATAAATCTCCCCCAATATGTGCATTCCGTGGAAATAATTAGTTCTGTCTTACTTTTTGGGTTTGCTATAATGCAGTTTTATCCTTGTATTTCCCTTGACCTGACCGTAATTTATACTGATTGATTTGGGCAGCAATGGAAAAGTTTAATACTGTTACTAGAGTAATCTCTGGTTCTAAACATTAGGTGTTATCTTCCTTAATGAGGTTGTGTTAAAGTATGGAAATTAGCTGATTAGTATTCACTGCTTCCATACTCAACTGTAATTAACATTTTCCAAAGCAGAAGTCATACTCAGAGCCTTGCTACAGTGTACTTCAATAAAAACAAGAACATAAAAAACATCTTTGCCACTGGAGGTCTATAAAGCTTGGAGTTTTTACATTTGTGACTTTTATCACATTTATATGTAGAGTTATAACCTACTCTCAACCATTCTAAAGGGAATCTAATAATTTAAAGGAACGCTACATCCAGTAAAGAATCACAAAAATAAATGGAAGAAAATGTTTACTATTTTCCTTAAATAATATTATAGAAAATCGTGAAGAGCAGACTTGAAGAGTTAATCTCTTGTGGATCTCTTTCATTTTTGCCTGCAGCCATCTTGGGGTGGAGCTTAGGAATTAGTGGTATTTGACATTCTTTGTCTCTTATTACATAGAAAGCTGGAGGGGATGTGTCCTGCTGGAGCCAATACAGCCTTACAGCCACAGTGAAGATTTCTTTATGTAGTTTTTTATTTGCTTGATGTATGACATAGAAAATGAACAATGGAAAAAGATATTATGGGTTGTGGCCCCACGTAGCATAAACGTTGTCGTTTGCCTGTGGCATAAATGCTGTGGTTCGCCTTCGGCAGAAATGCAGCAGAAAAAAACACGGGGTTTTACAGTCACAGTAAAGTGGATGGGATTCTAGCAGACACACTGCAATTTCCAAATCCATTGCAGTTTTGGGAATCACAGCATGTCAATTATACCTACGGAAACACCAGCGGTTTCTCTATAGCTATAATTGAAGCAGAAAGTCCACAGAGAATACCTCTGATCTTTCTGCAAAGCTCTGTGGGAAGAAGCGTGATGCGAAGCGCTGGGGGACGCTACGTGGGGCCTTAGTCTTAAGGAGGCATTTCTGGCATTTTGAAAAATAAATGCTTGTGTGTTTTTTAAGCTGAATACTAGGTCAAATTTATATTATCACCATTTGATGTGCAGATTAATATAATTGTTCTTTGATATCATCAAGTCAAGAATGGCTAATGTGGTGATTGTAATTTCTTCAAGGAGATGACTGACACAAAGTCCAAAAAAATGTATATTTTAGGTTGTGTTCACATTTTCTTTCTGGTGTTTATTATAAACTGCTCTCTGACTTACAGTGGTGTCCACCTGCTTCTCCTGCAGTTCTTCTCATTTTAACTGGAAAAATAGAGATGCTTAAACACAGTAGAACAGCACAAACATGAACATAGCCTTATCTCACATCTCTCGATAAACATTGACATACTGAATACTGTATTTGCGTGTTTGATATTAGCAGTTCTTGAATTTTATAAACTGACAATCTAGTTTCAAGCACATTGATAATAAATGTAATACTCAGTCATTAAAACAATTTCAGATAAAATATGATTTGTAATAATGACTACATTGCCGTCTAAAATGATTTGACTGGCATATTATTTAGATATAATGAAGTAATCAAGCTGTGATTTAGCCATAAATGTATTTAGCATTTAATATGCCTAAACTTTGTAGCTCTTGCTATTTCCAGCATTATGGAATGGTTTATAGATGTGAATATTGTCATAAGCCGTAAAAAAACCCAATATGACAACAAAGGCTGCATCTGTTGTACATTGTCAGTCTCTGCCTTGTCCTCTATAATCATAGTTGTGTTGGGGCTTTTGTTAAATAAAACTAGAGCCATGCAAATATGTACTTCAGTAACAGCAGGCAGTGCATTGTTTTCTTCTTTGGGCCCTTTGTGGTGCTAACAAATGTTTCCTTTTCCATATGTATTAGCATCTTTCAGATTGGATGGCTGCCTAATATGGCTTCTTCGTGGTCCCAGTTAAACTCTCTGTGTTTATGCCCAGATTTCAAGTCTTCCATTGTCATGTTATGTTATAAAAGATCCCCCCTTCCCAGTCTTTCAGAAATGACCGAGGGTCTCACCATAGTAGAAAATATGTAAATGACCTCAGCCAGGATGTGCAGCGTGAATTTCCAAGAAAATAGGCATTTATTGAGCATAAGCAAGTAACACTATATACATTGTTGCAGAAAGACAAATGAAATTGAAGATTTGATCATCAAAGATCTTGATCTGTTTCATTCAACATATTCAATTTATTGGAATCCATGCACCTCTGTCTTCCAGTGAAAGGGTTGTGGCTAAGATGAGATATAAAATATACAATTTTTTAAACGATATGTGCCATCTTTAGAAACACAATATTGATATGTTTGTATACCAGGTACTAGGTTCAAGAAGACCTGCCTAACATTTCTAGTAAGTTGCATCAAATTTATCATACGTGGACCATTTTGATAAATATATGATTAATTCACACCCTTTTTAACAGCTGCTGAATGAATGCACTTTATGACACTAATGAAAAATCTCCTCCAGTGTGTATAGGCTTATATTTATTATTGCCAGGTATTAAAGTGTGGATAGGTTTTATAATAATTTCTTCATTTATTTTCAGAAACCTCTTTCTAAATTTGCCAAAAGACAGCGATCCAGACGATACTAAGTGCCCTCGTGTCTGCCAAGTGCCCAGCAGCCCATCTGTGGAATGGCCCTTTGCACAGGAAGATTGTACTGGCTTGGAATCATTGCCATTTAGATTGATGATGCAAGACTGTACATCTGTAAAGACATTACTGCTGAAAATGAAGAGGATCCTGCAAGAGGTAATGACTTCATTATCTATGAGATTCATAACTCTCAGTGTCAGTGGGTTGGTTTATGGAATTATAGAAAAAAAATAGGAAAATAGTGAGGAGGAAGAGAATTTAATATCCTGTCTGTGATGTTGGGATTTTAATATAACTGGTGAGAATAAACACGGTGTATTGCTGAAGCAGGCATGCAGACCAGGATCATATGAGCAAGACTTCTTAGAACTTTCTTGTAGGAAAGGAAACTTTTAGATGGATGATATAAATATACATATTGCATAAAACCATATGTTCTATGAGTATTACTGCCTTCAATGTGCATTACTAATTCATCAGTCTTACCATCTTACAAAGCAATAAGAGGATATGTCATGGCAGTGTGCTTTGTGAAGCATTATTGGTAAAATATAAAAGGATAAAACATAAACGGAGGAAATGAGACAATAAAATGACCTGGTTTATATAAGTTTTGGCAATAAAGAAAAGGCATATAAACATAAACAAGGATATATTGTAGTAACATCGGAATTGGAGATGTATAGTAGGATGCAGGTCAAATTAAGTTTTGGAAGTTGAAACAGAGTTGGACTTAATTTGACTCCCTAATTCTTGTATGGTGATGCTAATGACACTAGTGATTAATATGGACAAGCACGTTGTGGATTTTAGATGTAACTTTTTGAAAGCCATAAAGTGCTACATCAGACAATGTAATTATAGCTGTAGCACTCACACTATACATTATACAGTCATATGAAAAAGTTTGGGCACCCCTATTAATCTTAATCATTTTTAGTTCTAAATATTTGGGTGTTTGCAACAGCCATTTCAATTTGATATATCTAATAACTGATGGACACAGTAATATTTCAGGATTGAAATGAGGTTTATTGTACTAACAGAAAATGTGCAATATGCATTAAACCAAAATTTGACCGGTGCAAAAATTTGGGTACCCTTATCATTTTATTGATTTGAATACTCCTAACTACTTAACTATTTAAGGTGGCCAATTGCAAGTTGTTCTCCTATTTGAATCTCCTCTGAAGAGTGGCATCATGGGCTCCTCAAAACAACTCTCAAATGATCTGAAAACAAAGATTGTTCAACATAGTTGTTCAGGGGAAGGATACAAAAAGTTGTCTCAGAGATTTAACCTGTCAGTTTCCACTGTGAGGAACATAGTAAGGAAATGGAAGACCACAGGGACAGTTCTTGTTAAGCCCAGAAGTGGCAGGCCAAGAAAAATATCAGAAAGGCAGAGAAGAAGAATGGTGAGAACAATCAAGGACAATCCACAGACCACCTCCAAAGAGCTGCAGCATCATCTTGCTGCAGATGGTGTCACTGTGCATCGGTCAACAATACAGCACACTTTGCACAAGGAGAAGCTGTATGGGAGAGTGATGCGAAAGAAGCCGTTTCTGAAAGCACGCCACAAACAGAGTCGCCTGAGGTATGCAAAAGCACATTTGGACAAGCCAGCTTCATTTTGGAAGAAGGTCCTGTGGACTGATGAAACAAAGATTGAGTTGTTTGGTCATACAAAAAGGCGTTATGCATGGCGTCAAAAAAACACAGCATTCCAAGAAAAACACTTGCTACCCACTGTAAAATTTGGTGGAGGTTCCATCATGCTTTGGGGCTGTGTGGCCAATGCCGGCACCGGGAATCTTGTTAAAGTTGAGGGTCGCATGGATTCAACTCAGTATCAGCAGATTCTTGAGAATAATGTACAAGAATCAGTGACGAATTTGAAGTTACACCTGGGATGGATATTTCAGCAAGACAATGATCCAAAACACAGCTCCAAATCTACTCAGGCATTCATGCAGAGGAACAATTACAATGTTCTGGAATGGCCATCCCAGTCCCCAGACCTGAATATCATTGAACATCTGTGGGATAATTTGAAGCGGGCTGTCCATGCTCGGCGACCATCTAACTTAACCGAACTGGAATTGTTTTGTAAAGAGGAATGGTCAAAAATACCTTCATCCAGGATCCAGGAACTGATTAAAAGCTACAGGAAGCGACTAGAGGCTGTTATTTTTGCAAAAGGAGGATCTACTAAATATCAATGTCACTTTTCTGTTGAGGTGCCCATACTTTTGCACCGGTCAAATTTTGGTTTAATGCATATTGCACATTTTCTGTTAGTACAATAAACCTCATTTCAATCCTGAAATATTACTGTGTCCATCAGTTATTAGATATATCAAATTGAAATGGCTGTTGCAAACACCCAAATATTTAGAACTAAAAATGATTAAGATTAATAGGGGTGCCCAAACTTTTTCATATGACTGTATATATATATATATATATATATATATATATATATATATATATATATATATATATATATATATATAAAAAAAATATATAATATAATATAAATATATATTTATATATATATATATATATATACAGTGGGTATGGAAATTAATTAAGTAATTACTTATTAAAATTAAGTATTGCAGTCCATTACTCACATTATTACCAAGGTGTTTATTAATATGCTTTTCCCTGTTGGAATATCACAACTTTCTTCACTAGGCGCTGTAAAGCATTTAAGCTATACACCGTTACCTGTCATATATTGCAGGCAATTGAGCAGATGAAGATTAAATTGGTACTGCAGTCAGTCATATGGAAATTTATATTCAGCTAATGTCTGATACTTCTGTTTATTTTAGCAAGACTAACTAAGGACAACTGCTTAAAGGGAAATTGTCACATTGGAAATACTGTGCAATCTATGGGTAGCATCTTATAGAGCAGGGAAGCTGAGCAGATGGATATATAGGTTTGTTGAAAAGAACAAGCAGTTTATTCATTATAAATCTTTGCTCTTAGTGGTCTTAGGAGTCCACTGGGTTGTCCTACTCAATAACTGACTGTTTTCTTTGCATACAGCGATAACTGTTATTTACTAAATTGTTTGCATAGGCCCAATGTGAGAAGGGCAGTAAATAAATAAATTACATGTTATACTGATTCTTTTTCCACAAACGTATACCCATATATCAATCTACTGTATAACATGCTGCTGGAAGTTCAGACTGTAACTTCAATGACCACCATTATAGCTTTCTATGTGGTCATTAAAAGTTCTTTTTTTATAGTGTTCTGTTTTTTGAAAATTGTGCCATGGATTGGGTTACGTGCAGTCAGAGACTTTCAGTCATCTATGGTATCTTACCATTTCTGCCACTTCCTCTATTGGTACATAATCCTCTTCGATGAGCTTATGCAGAGCCTGTCCCCAATGCAAAGACCTTAACAAGAGCATGAAAATTTTTTATTTATTTATTTACTGGGTGACCAATAAAATGGAAAAGTTTTTCATATAGGACAATGTGGTTCTTCTGCCTTTTTAGTCAAACTTACAAGAGCAATAGAATAGATCAATATAACAGACAATGACAGAGAAAAAAAAGATCTTGATATTGTTAAAATTGGAACTTGAGATTCTGGCATATCATAGCAGACAAAGAATCTGTAAGTCTGTGAACACCCTAAATTTCATGTAGACTCTTTATAATACTTAGGAACATGAACTGCAATTTGGACCAGTAGCATACAGTAGGATCTAGGACTGGGTGTTTCTTTGGTGGCAAGCTTAGTACAGACTAGTATTAGGTAATGGTGTGGACTGGCTGCAGTCATGTATCTTCCGGCACAGCTAATATTTCTTTCATGTCAGGGATACTCTAGAAAGTTAACCATTACTTTAAATAGGTCTTGGCAAAATTAGGTTTTATAAACTTGATTAAAATGTAATTCCTTTGGGCTGTCAGACAAATATGCTATATATTTAAGTCCCTATGGTTCTGTCTTATAAAAATGCAGTCATGTTATAAGATACATGCATAGAGTTTACATGACAGCCTTCACAGTCTCCTGTTAAGAATTACAAATGTTAAACTTGATTTTCACGTCTGTCATGCAATGAACATACAAATTTTTACAAACCTCCCATATTTAAACGGCATGACCTGTGGATGGAAAGTGTTACTTTTCTCTATAAATAGTAAATGGGCAAGTAAAACAAATGAAAAATATGAGAAACATATATTAAAGAAAAGGTCAATAATGCTGTTATAGATTTGAAGACTGAGGCCTCAGAGGAATCATACAATTTTAATTTGAAAAAGTTACAGTGTATGAAACTCATAGAGAATCTTTGTGCGGACACTAAAGGATAGAAACAAACCAGCAGCTGAGGACAGTGAGATAGAGATGGTCTACAGTGAATTAGAGACTGAACATCTGTCCTGGGTGAACAACTTCTTCCTGGTCCTGATATAACAATCTCGGCATCTTTCATTTCTAAAGTAGAATCTCAATATGTTGGTCTACGGTGGCCTTTTACTCCTCTGCACAAAAGTACAAGTTGTACTGCACTCAGAAACACAAAAGTCTCATGTAAGACAATTGCCATTTCATACTGTGGAAAGGGCAGAATTTCTGGATCAGTATTTATTCAGTCCAAGGTAGACATTAGATGTGAGGCTGTGGTCTTGTAACTGAAACGCTAATGTTCCTCTGTTCTAAACAACATTAATAATATATAGACCCATGTCTGTACACTTGCAAGTTAGGATACCTATAAATTCCCCTGCAGTGTCATCTTATTGTACCTGTAAGTTAGGATACCTCTGAGCTCCCCTGCAGTGTCACCGAGGGTGCTGTCCGTGGTCAAAAAAAAATAACATAAAATCTTGTTTTATCCAAAACAAGTTAAAAGGATTTTTGACTACATGTAAAAATGCAAACTATTAACTGTGTAATAAAGGTAAACTAAAGATTATTTACAAAAGACAAATTACAATGAAATACTAGGAAATAAGTGAGTAAGGGGCACCACTGAGGCATGTTGGAAGGAATGTTAAGAAATGAAATTCCTACAGTAAGAGCTCTTTTAACAATACCAAAGCCTGGCATACATCTCATGTCCCAATAAATATCATTAATATGTACGTGAGCTGCTCAATTTAAGACATATCAGTGAGACTAATCCTGCCCATATATGCTCATTGCTTTTCAAATGGTAGGTGGGATTTGCTATAACAGGGAAAATAATCTAAACATCATTTCTTCAGATTCCCAGATGCTCCTCTTTTTGAACATAAATATAAAATGACAGATACAAGCAGTAAATAAAGCTATAATATAACTACATATTTCAGCTTTTCAATATGTTATATCATCTGTTTGTCAAGATTCCCTTAAGGCAAGTCTGGAAAAACGGAAATACAATAAATGGTTTTGTTTTGTCTTGTTTTGTTCATCTACATAAGGATTAAGCAGAAAAATGGTGCAGATGTAGTGTAAAGCTCAATAATGCTTTCATTATGTCAGATTTTGCTATTGTCGGTTTTAGTGCAGATCATATAATGAGTTTGTGCTTCGGATTGAGTATAATTTTCATATTAAAAGAGGATTTCCTTCATATATAGGATACAAAAAATTATAATTTTTCAGCATCTAACGAATGGGATCTCACTGATTCCTGTAATACAAATGTCATGCTCCAGGAGGAGAAATATGTTCAGGATTGCTGCAATATATATATATATTTTATATATATATATATATATATATATATACATACATACAGTATTTCCATTATTTAAGATTGCAGATTTGTGATATTTTTATATTCTGTCCTATTTTATTGCTTGGAATAGGTTGATATATTGTATAATATGGAGAGTATGGAGAGTAATAGGCTCATGTATATAGTCTTTTCTGCAGTGTGTCTTAAAATATACTTTTTGCATATATGGTTACAATATTTTTCCTTTTTGTCTTTTTAAAGTGAAACTTCAGCAGACACATGAAATCATTCCCACCAACGCTTTATCAAGTAAAGCTTACATTTTAACATAATTTTATTATTTTGCCCATTGTTTCCCATTCCCTATCCCCAAATTCCTCTTCATTTAAGTCCCCACATAGCATATCACAGCTAAAAGAGGTAGCAGAAAACACACAGCATTTTTCATAGAATTTTTGCTATGGTTTTCTCTGCCTTTTTTCTACCCCTTTTCAACATAGAGAGAAAATGCTTGCAATTTCTCTGCTAAAAATTAACATGTTGCGTTTTTTCAAAACACAGAAACAAAACCACAAACTACAGTTATACAGATAATTCCAGATTGTGATCAGTATTCTGGAGAGCCATAGATGAAGATGCAATGCTCAAGACAGCCTGCATACATGTGGAACAGGCTGGATGCAAACACACTGTAACAAATGGCTGGGATAATTGATTGACAATAGCTTGACATCATCTATAGGAAATGGGAAGCTGCCTGGTAGAGGTTCAGTGACAACACTAGTATATGTAGTTCTGTGCAGATCTGCAGTCGTCACCCAGTGCATTCTTGGTTTGATGGTAAGCAAGATTTTATTATTCAGAAAACCTAAAATAGATGAAGTACCAAACATGATTTCAGACAAGAATTCACATAAAAAAACTATGGTTATCATTGGAGTTTTCCTTCAATTTCTTTCTCCCAGTATTACTAGTGTATAGGACTGTCATAGATCCCTGTAGTGTTCCATAAATACAGTACAATAATACTGTTACAGTGAATCAGTTGTCAATGTTGACAGCTGCTAAGGAATAGCTGCAGCTGTTTTAAGCCTATATTCTGTACAAAGTGAAGTTTTTCTCTTGTGACATATCCTCTTTAGCAGAAATGAACAGCACACAATGTCTCATAGTATGTCACCTGAGGGGGACGTCAACTCTCAATACTTTGACCATAAGCCAGGAGAACATAATACACTTTATATTAACCTGAGTTAAATGAATGTCATACACTCAACCAATAAATTTCAAAAGAAGCCCAAACTATTTTCCATCTACACAACATTTTTCCTTTTCTGTTTATAATGCTGTGTGACAGTTTATTAGCCGCGTGATGTTTTATGATAGCTGAACAAACTGTTGTTCTAACACACTGTCAGAACAGAGACCGGATCTCTAAACAGAAGTGTAAATGGCTCTGTTAAAAGCAGTGTGGAAAATGGCTGTACATGTATTACAGCACCAAGGGTGGCTGGATTTGATTAAAAAGAAAAACTTTTGTAAAGAAAGATATTATTCTACAATATCATTTACTGTTGCATTCTTGCAGTGTTTCCTTTCTAAAAGTAAAGTAGCAAAGTTTGTACAATAAGCTCTTGTTAAGCTCTATGACTGCTTAAAGAAGACCTTTCAGTACCTCCAAAAATTTTATTTCATAATATCTGTTTATAGGTGTTGCTCCACTTATCCCAGTGCTATTGGAATTTTCTTTCTAGCCTCCACAGTTCCCGAGCAACAAGCACAGTTAGTTTTGGTGCCTGATGTGCCATTTATGCTCTGTAATGTCAGAAAGGCAGTGTCAGGGAGAGGGGTGTGACTCAGAGCTCCAATCAGAAGAAGCCAGTGTCAGAGCTCAGAATCACACCCATTCCCTGCTCCTGCCTGACAGTACAGAGCCTATATAGTATATCAGACACCAAAACTAACAGCATTGATTGCTCTGGAATGGTGGGGCTAGAGAAAAAATTACAAATGTGCTCAGTGGAGCTTAGTCTATTAATTCATGTAAAGATCTGGACATGTTGGAGGTTGTGAAAGGTCTTCTTAGAAGAGGTTATCTGGTTTCAGCAAATAAATGTTATTATTTATATAATGAAAGTTTTCCAATATACATTCTGTATTAGTTTCTCAAAGTTTTCTAGATCTCTGCTTGCTGTCATTCTTTCTTTCCTTCTAGTAAAAATATAAAAAACATAAATAAATAAAAATTAGCCCAAGGTCATGTGATAAACACACAGGTGCACAGCTCGTTACAGTCACAAATCAGTAATCAGTGCTCTGTCTTGTAATGAACTGTGCGTTCATCACATGACCATGGACTGTCCATTGTGAACTTCTATGAAAGCTCAGTTACAGTTCTCTGAAAAAAGAAGCTATTAAAATAGACAGCAGATGCATGAGCCCTTATTGCCAGTCTACTTCTTCCTTTCTGTGAGAGGGATTAATATAGGCAGGAGCAAATACTTGTAGATAATTTCCAAATTTATAAGAAAATATTAGTTTATAACCCCCATGTAGTCAATAGAATATTTTAAGCTCCCTTAAAGGCAGTATCTGAAGTTTAAAACTCATAACCTATCCAAAGAATGGGCGATGAGAGTTCCACCTATCACAAAAACAGGGGCTTTTTGTCCCCACTGTTTGAATGGAGCATCTGCCATGCATGTGCTCTGCATTCTATCTCTATGGAACTGAGAGAGATAACTTAAGTACAGTTGAAAACTTGTCATCTACTGAATTCTCTAGATGTTGGGAGGGGTTGTGAGCAATATGAAACACACAGATACATACTAACCATGGAGACAGGAGTCCTGAGTCCCTCATTTGAATGAAGCTACAGTCAAGGATATTTACTGGGAGTGGCAGTGTTCATTCATGTGGGAGAACATGGGATCCCAATTTTCATGACCGTTGGACTCTCAGAGATCAGATACTTATCAGCTATTCTGCATATACGTGATAAGTGGTAATTTTGGGACAACCCCTTAATCTCTGTAATAGTATAGCTCCATATTCTCAATTTGCAAAACTAGTATAGGCACCAAATGAGGCTTCTTACCTATTCACTATTTGGCACAGGATGGATCTCAGTGAATCATTGTCAAAGTGCACTTAAAATCTTCCATTTATTATTATTATTATTTGCTATTATGTCGAACTTAAAATTTCTCCCTAGCAACCCTCTAACTAAGCTGTTACCAGGGAAATCTGTACACATTTGTATTTCCAGAATGTAGAGCTGTAGTATTTTCCAAAGAGGCATGGTCACTTCAAATGGCTGTATCTCCAGTTTTATACAGCCTAGAAAATGTTTCTGAAGATTCTCAGCTTTCATATGCTGCCAAGACTGCATTATTAGCTATAAAATATCCTGAGATATTACTAGTTAAAGACACAGTTGGGAATTTAAGCAATATATTCAGCAGTTCATGCTGCATATAAAAATCACATTCTCTGCTATGTTTCTAACTAGTGATAGCTCTGTTTTTATTATAGTTAGAGCTGAGATTTTGGCAGCATATGAAAGCCAAGAATCTTCAGAATCATTTTTCTATAAATGGTTGTATAAAGCCGGAGATACAGCTATTTGAAGAGACCATCCCCTTTGACAAATGCTACAGTTTTAGATCCATACATTGAGTACAGAACAGACTGTGCCAGGCAATGTTTTAAGCATTGCTAGTAGGAACGTTATAGCCTGTTTTCTATTAAAAGGAAGTTAATAGGTTAATAAAGTATATTACAGAAATATTCACCAAATACCTTCTGACACATTAGCAATAAAATAAATAAATAAATAAATAAGGGGGGGGGGGGGTTACATCTACAAATGTAAAACTCATGCAATTTATATATACCCACATAATGTCCTTGAGGGCCAGGGTTATATGGTTATATGAATTCAGCTGTCTTTCTCATGTTCTTGTACGCATTCCAGCCATAATTCTGGTCCTTGGTCATTAAATCACAAAAGAAAAAAAAATTGACATCATTTTAAAAAATAATAAAAAAAAAATTGACATAATTCCTCAGAGAATGCTGGGTATTTCCAGGAAAGCTTTCAATGTTTAGCTTAGTTTTCCACTTTTCTATTTGATACTAAAGACCAGTGTTTTTTTTTTATTATAAGTATAGCATTGTGCACAATATAAACTTGTTTTATAGTTTTTACATACCATTATGTTTAATATGCAATGAGAAAAAAATGTTACCTGGTTTGCTCCTCCACTAACTACTATGAATATTTGTCATAAATTAGTATCAACACAATCTGCAAAATCACTCTTGACATTGAATGGCTTCTCTTAGCAGATTTATTATGTTAATTACTAGGGTAGTTTTCTTTTTATGTAAATGATGAAAGATATTCAATATACAATGAAAAGTTCTGCATATTTGCAATAAACTTTATATTTCAATTCATCCCATTTTGCTGTCAATGAATTGAAAGAATCAGTATTTTCCAGTAGCACATGATCAGGACTTATCCAACCTCTGAACGTAGACAGTGGGTCAGTAAATGATCCTAAAACCTGGCTTCATTTGTAGCCATAAAATGGTGCACATTCATTATGTATGTTAAATACTTTTTGTGTCCCTAAATAAGGCAGGGTTCATACTACCGTTGCATTCCGTTATGAAGGTGTCCGTTAACAAAAAAAAAATGGACACCTATCATAACAGACATTAACGGACACTAACTGATGTTAATGTGTCTGTTTTTTTTAACTGATCCAGTTAGCATCAGTTAGTGTCCGGTTTTTAACACTGTCCAGTTTTTTTTGTTTGTTTCTGCTGAAAAATGCGCAGAAAAAAAACGGACATAAAATAACGGACAGTAACTGATGGCTATCAGTTACTGTCTGTTATAAGTCCGTTACCCATAGACTTCAAAGTTAAAAAAATAACGGACACTTGCTGTCTGTCAAGAATCCATTTTTCCAAACGGACAAAAAACGTCCTGCATGTAGGATTTTTTGTCTGCGGGAAAAAAACGGACTTCTGAAGGATAGGGTGCAAACGGACACAATCGGACACTAACTGACACAATATAAAAACCCATTGAAATGAATGGAAATTTTAACGGATTTCTGACAGTTCAGCTAGTGTCCGATGCTAAAATCTTGTAATGGACACTACTGATGGTCACCAACGGTAGTGTGAACACCCCCTAAGAAGACACATGTACTAAGATGTGCCAACATGCACAAACATTTGGCAAAATATTTGGCGTAAAGTAAGCCATTCAATAGGCGGTGTATGGAGTGACAAATGTGTTTGAAGACACACAAATGTATTATTCTGAAAGAGCTAGATTGAACAATGCCTGATCTAAGTATAAGACCATATTAGTAAATCTGCTGCACTGTTTCAGTTTATGGACATAATAATGATGCTCCCCTTTTTAACCCCATAAGTTTAGCTCCAAAATTCTTTGCTCACTGATTTATTTATTTTGCATACTTATATAGCGCTATCATATTCCCCAGCACATTACAGAGATTTTGTCAACATTGTCCCAAGCAGGACATTTGTGGTACTATTAGTTCCATGTTATGGTTACCTTCATCTGCCCTCCACTAATGGGGAAAATAGAAACTTACTGCATACTGTTTTATTATGTATATAATTAACACATAAAGTATACAGTATTGAGTTAGATCCTAAGCCCCCTCTAGTGTTGGATACAGGTAACCAGCAAGCTATGTTTTACATTTTATTGGTGTCTATGCAAAGAATTTGAAGCTGCATTTCAAAAACCAAAGCCTTGTCCACTATAAAGATACATTAAGAAAATAATCAGTACAGAATGATGAACCTAAAGTATCTGTTACTAAATACTAGAGAGTATAAAAGAGTAAACAGTAAAAGCATTGTCTGGGATAAAAAATTTGCCTGAAGGCCAGATAGGAGGCGTAGAAAATAAAAATGCATTTAGGCTTGCTTGTATCTTTCCCTCCATTCCTGCACTGGGCTGGCCATCTCCTCTGCTTTGTTTATATACAGAGCCGCAGATGCAGTGAAGTCATGTTAATGGGACTGCTGCAGTCAGTCACTTCTTTTTACAAGTATTCAGGTCACAGCTGCTGTGTAATATTTTTATTTTCTAGTCCTCCCCTCTTGCCTTCATGCAATTTTTTAATCCCAGACAACCCCTTTAAGCAAAGATCCTTTAGGAAGTGATAAACTTGGCCATCTACAACCATAACTAGAAGTCAAATGCAAACTCCACCCACTTTTGTTTATGCCCTTTCTTTAACCCTTGCATAGTTAACACTCAGTATCCCTCCTAGATGTCTACAACAATGATGGGTCCCCTGACACATGGTAGTTGTTTGTTTGTTTATTTTTACATTGGCAACGGAAAATGTGTTACCCCGCTTCTGCGCCAAACTATGTACTCTGCTTTTTGCTAGAGTAGGAAGGTTGGGAAATTGACCAGCAAAACAGTCCTGTGGTATTTCTTTGAAAGAGGCAGTAGCAATTCTTTGTTGTACAAACACTATTGCCCTCCACAAAGACTACCACTCGACCTGCAGGGAAGGATGCAATGGGCATCATTCATTTGATTAATGATTTGGTTTTGATGAATGAGACCTGAAGCATTATCCTGTACAAACCATGCAAGGGAAACTGGATATTGATTTTTTTTTTGGCCCACCTTGTATATAGTGGAGCATACATTAACCGTGCGGGATTGTTAATGTGGTGGGAAGAAATATAACAATATTTTAACACTATATACTGTGAGATCATTTAATATGATCAAAAGAAATATAACAATATCTTAACTCTATATACTATGGGATTCTTTAATAAGATAAACAAATGATATTTAGCCCTTTATACTGTGGGATCATTTAAAATAAAATATGAATTAAGAAATAAAACAAGTTTTTCTATGGGACTTATAAAAAATCTTAGATAGATCTTTGTGCCTCTCATGGTGCACTCCTAAGGCAGCCCTATTTAGCTCTGCTTAAAACATGATCATCTGTCTTTAGAATGATATAGAAATTATGGAAAAAAAACTAACAATGTAATCTAGTGTTTATACATAAAAAAAAAAATCAAAAAGGAAAGAAGAAGAAATAAGAAACCATGATAATACACTGTAAACTGTTGTGCTTTCCCTTTGGGGTTTCATTAGAAATCTGTCCATAACACAATTGTTATTTTTCCTAAAAAATAGAAACAACAAAATGGAAGTTATATAATCGTACAGCTCTTTGCAGATCTATATAAAATTGGTAGTGAAAAAACAGTAATTACTAAACCGCTTCTGTACATTGTTCATAGAAAGGCTTTGGCTTTTACTTTTATTCAAGGGGAAGCATAGCCTTGTTTTATTTGTGTTGTCTTGCTTTATGAATTACAGTTCTGACAGTTCTTTGGTTGCTAACGTGTCTGCTAAATCTGCTGTTATGTGCTCAGACTGAACACACTCAAAATGTCAGTTTCTTGTAAAGTATTTCATTCCATTCTCAAGACCAAACAGAATGATATATTTTGTGACTGTCCGCCATTGCCAATGTCAATGTTATTATATAACTGTCAAAATTAATTTTTGGGTTACCAAAAATCCAGAACAAAGGTCTATGATCCCTTGTCAACTCATGACACTTCACTTACATTTTTGGGAGATGTGTAAATGGCAGGTATTAAATCCAGTTACATACATAAAATACAATATTAAATACCATTTAAGTCATCTATAGGAAAGATATAGCAGAGTTGATCCAACTAAAGTTATTAATGGATTGGATGGGTTGCAGACTCAAGAATGATGATGAAACTCGGGGTTATTTAGTTTGGGAAAATACCTCTTATGGGATGATGTAATCACTAATAGGTAAAGACCTTTTAAAACCTGTAACAAGGGGTATCCTATAAGGTATATCTAGAGGAAAGAAGGTTTACCATTAATATAGAAAGAGATTCTTTACTGTTAATCTTAATCTCTGCCACACAATGTTGAGATAGTTAACTCATTGATAGAGTTTGAAGTTGGAGTTTTTTGGAAGATATATTACAAGTTAAATGTACTCCATTACAGGAAATGCGTTGTTGATCCAGGCATTTATTCTAGCTATCATGTTTAAATTCAGGAATACTCCCTCCCATTATAAGGCCATTCACATAAGAGGGATATAGGTTAAATCATACACGCTAACAGCATAACAGTCTTTGTTTTGCGGGGATAACCCCACAAAATAGGCCAGAAAAGGGGGAAGGTTTTGTTTGGAAGGCATTCCTTTGTAGGGTCTAAATGCTCCTGTTTCGGAATTGTATTGTTGGTAAGTATGGTTTAAACGTATAAAACTATGCCTTGTATTTAACATTACTATGTAACTACTGTATGTACAGTAATATATTATTATTGATAATTTGATCACTCTTGTAGGAAGATACTACTGTACAGGGTACTGTACAGGGTCCTGTTACAGCATAAGCTAGCCATTACCTAAATAGTTATTGACAGGGGTATAGCTATAGGGAGTTCAGATGTATGATTTTCTACCGGGCCTTGGACACTGAAGGGGCCCCAAGTTACACCTCTGGCTATTGAACTGTAGAGTTGTAGGAGTAGGAAGTTATGGCTGCTCCTGGTTTTGTCAGAGAGCTCTGTGGAACAGTTTTTTAGTACTGATTTTGCTATACTTAGCTTATAAAAACTACAGTATGCACAGTATTATCTCGTGAGGTTTCACATGCGGCCTTAACTTTAATATTTATATTATAGTTGTAATCTTTTCAGTTTGTATGGTTTCCATTTAGGACTATGTATCTGTATGTCAGCATACAATGTAGTTTTCAATAGGTTACATATTAACTTTGCTTTGCTCTAGGTTGCAATGATTTCCAAAGCACAAACAACTGTAGCTACAATTGATTTTAAGATTTTCCATTTGGGTCGCTATCATCCTGCATATCCCTCTGAGATTGGTGTCTGCAAATGAAAAAAATATATCCAAATGATCTTTATAGCCATCGGCAGTGCAGCATCATATACTGCAATGCAGATTCATTTAGTTCATGATAGTAAAGGTTGCACAGAAAATACACATTCATGAAGATGAGACCAATTTTCATTTGTCTAAGGACTTGCTATAGCAGTTGTTATCCTTTCTATATATTACTCCTTTTTAATGAAGTTTCTATATGCACTATCATAGCACAATACTGAAAATGTTATACTGTAAAGCTAAAGAAAATATTTTGTATGTACTAATCTTTAATTAAATATATTTGATTATATAAATACTTTTAGATTTTTTTCTACCTATTATCTCTTTTATTGTTTCTTTTTATTACTTCTAAGGAAGCATACTTTGATATACAATGGAGCATGCTGCAGTTATGTTTTCTGTTTGATTTATATGGTATCTGACAAAAAGAACTTTGCATGCTTCTGTATAATTTCAGAGATATCGTATTTTTCGCTTTATAAGACACATTTTTTATCCATTCAAAGTGGGGGGTAAAAGTCAGTGCATCTTATAAAACGAAGGTGCCGAAAATCAAGCTGGAACTATTGCAGGATCACCACCCACAAACCATTATTATTCTCTGGGGTCTCTTCAGATGTCTTCACTCAAAATGATGTTGTTCTTCTCCTACCTTCCATTGTTGTCTTCTCCCAGCCATTTCTGTAAAAATCCGTTTCTTCAATTATGGAAATTATCCTCACTGAGCACCCGGGGCGTTCTTCTATGGCAGCGAGCACCCATCGCGTCATCGCTTGTCACTGCCCATTAATCTGTTGTGGTGACTCCCATCTTGGTCTTCTCTATGTCTTCTTTCTTCTACTTCCTCTGATGCAGCGCTGGACCGCCACCATTTTCCAGTGGTCTTTCACAAGAGGCGCAGTACGGACCACCGGAAAATGGCGGCCCGTCATGTGCAGTCACTGCCGCAGCGCTGCATCAGAGGAAGTAAAAGAGAAGACCAAGATGAGAGTCACCACAACAGACTAATGGGCGTTGACAAGCGATAACGCGGTGGGTGCTCGCTGCCACGGAGGAACTCCCCGGGTGCTCCGTGAGGATCATTTCCATAATTGAAGAAACTGATTTTTACAGAAACGGCTGGGAGAAGACAACAATGAAAGGTAAGAGAAGAATGGTTTTTTTAAAGGCCATTCCAACGTGCCATTAGCTTAAAAGTGTTTTTTTTTTTTAATGATAGACTCCCTTTAAAATATTTTTTCCTCTTTTCTTCCTAAATCCTAATCCTAAATCTTATCATCAGGTATCTCTTATAAAGTGAAAAATACGGTATGCAAAATTACATTAAAGTCCCCTAAACGTATATATAAAGTTGTACGTTATCCTGGGTACAACAGCGTCATACATGTGGGCATAAACTGCAGTTTGGGAACACAGCAGGGCGCAGATGTGAAGGAGTGTTATGTGGCTTTTGGAGTGCAGATTTAGATGTTGGATGCCATGTCATATTTGCAGAGCCCCTGAGATGCCAATTAAAATGGAATACCCTAGAATCCCATTTTTGAAAATTGCACCCCTCAAAGAATTTATCAGGGGGTGTAGTAAGCATTAGTATCCCAGACGTGAATGCGCAGCAGATTTTGAAAAGTGAATATGTAAGCTTTGTGGAGTATATTGGGAACACCAAATTCCCTCCTGTTTTCCCAGTTATGCCCTAATGATTTGGAGATTTTTGGGGTTTTTCTCTCCACATTGTGCAAGCTATATTTTTTTATTTTTCTGGTGATACAGCCATATGAGGATTTGGTTTTTTTGCGGTATGAGATGCATTTTGTAATGACACCATTTTCGACCTAAAACTTATTGAATACATTTTATTAACACTTTATTTGATGGATTAAAAAAAACCCCATCAATTCCTGCATTGCATTTAATTTTTTACATTTTTTTCCATGCAGCGTACAGCATAAGTAAAATGTTACCTTTATTCTGTGGGTCGCTATGATTATGGCGATACATAATTTATATTTATTTGTATTCATTACTAATTTGGCAGAATTTAAACCCATTTGGGGATATAAATCAATTATTTTTGCATCACATCTTTTCAGATGTGTGACATTTTTATTTTTTGTTTGACAGAGTTGGGTGAGGGATTTTTTTGTGGGACGTCTTGTTCTTTTTTAATGGTACTGTTTTGGAGTACATATGAATTTTTGATCACTTTTTTAAAGCATTTTTTTGTAATGCAATATGGCAAAAAATCATTATTTCCAGTGTTTTTTTCCGGTTTTTTTTTCCCAACATATAAGATATTGGCATTAATTAGTTCAGTTATTTGTATAGCTTTAAACATACTCAGCATATTTTTTAGGTCTTAAGGTCCGGCAGAGGCTTGAATGACATAGATTCCAGACTGTTTGACACTCATTCTCTTGACATTTGATTATTTCTTGACCTTGTGTCATAAAGCGGCTTCTAAATGTTAATGAGCTCATTTGTTTTGACAGGACAGAATTACAGAGGATTGATTTGTTGAAATGATTATGTCCAGTTTTACTTTTCATAGAAATATCACTTTAGACAAGACTATTCACTTTCATGCTACACTCTCAAAATGTTACCATTTGTACCAGTAATAGTATATTACATAGTATTTAAGTACTATAGAGTTGAAGTGGAAAATATTTAGTATACAGTATATACACACATACAGTGGACACACAAATTGGAACGGCCTCAGGTTACAATATTTACAACAAACAGTAGTTCTTCCTGAGCCATAGTAATTTAAAACCACATTCAACATAACATGCCACAGGCACTGCCAGTCTGCGCCATGTGTGATTGGCTAAAAGATCCAGGCAATTGGGGCAGGCATTTTTAGTGGAAAAACCTCTGTATTTGTAATTATAGTACACTCAGTGGCGTAACTAAAGCTTTGGGTGCCCAGTGCAATCTTTTGTTCGGGACCCCCTACCTTATCCCTACAGCGAATTCTTGATAGTGATGGTCACAGCTGCTAAGGAGTTTAATCAACCGTAGTGTGGTTAGGGTAATCTGTGGGTCTCCTTGGATTATGGGCCAGATGGAAGCTGCAATCTCAATACTGATGCCAGTGCTTAGGAGCCCCCTAAGGCTCCTGGGCCCCAGTGCAACTGCACCCTCTGCACCCCTTCAAGTTATGCCCCTGAGTACACTATAGTATTTGTAATTATAGTAGAAGCATGTATACCGAGAGGCTGTCTAGTATCACCTCTCTACAGTACAGTATAATACCTAAATTCTGTTCATTATGTGTATATATGTATTTATGTTATATACATGCTGTATATATGTTCTGTACCGCTCTTACCTGTGCCAGGATGAGTCCCTCCTTTGGACACAGGGGAGGATCATTCCATTTTATTTTTTAGTACTTTTTTAGTATTCCCTACACAAAAAGTGAAGTGCAGCTTCCAGCAGCTATTTCTAACATCTATATGTAAGGACTTGCTTTATTAGTAATCTCTTATGACAGACATTGTCCCCCCACCAAAAAGTACCCCCTCTGTATAAAAGAGAAACTGCTCACAAGTGAATTTTGATGCTGCTAGCCGTAGTCATGTAATTCCGAACTGATAATATCCTTTATGTCATTTTCTGTGTTTGGTGAGCCCTATTTGTGCATGAAAATAACATGGTTTCAGGAAAACCTGACATTGAGCTACCTTCCAAAATGTGGGCATGGGCAAGTTCCCCTTTTGCTCCAAAGAGAACTTATTTGTATATTCCTTTCCCAGAACTCTTAGCAAAGCATGTATGGTCTAATAAGTCCCTGTACACCGCAAGGTGGCATCATAGAGGTGACAACTCCGTTAAGGAAATATACTACTCTTTCTGGCCCATAGTAAATGGGCAAAAGTGTTAACAACAATTATACCTCCTTCCAGAAAATAAGAAAAAGTACTAAACAGTCAACCAAGTCTGGATAGGGTCTGGCTAGGGTGACGTTGATATGTTACTGTTTATATATCTGAAAAGATAAAATAATTTTTTAGGAATCTTGGTGACAGGTGTTAAGAGGTATCCAAAAATGTTGTCAGCCATGTTTAGCATGAATATACAGTATATATGCCATGGCAAACACATGTTTTTATGGAATTTGGAAAGTGAAAAATTCAAGAACTCATGCTACCTGAATTAAATATCTTAGGCTTAGTTCACTTAAAGCGGTATTCCCATCTCAGTAATTCTATCTAAACGTCTAGCCTATATAAATTCAAGAATTTCCCTAAATACATTGCTTTAGAAATATTTCTTCGTTTGCCTGTTATGTGAGATTATTCCTCCTATTGTTTATACAACGTTGTCAAGGAACCTGGTCTGTATATCTCCTTATTTAGCAATATAGGGCAGGTGATGTGACTCACTGCTCTCTGGTAGGAAGGGGGGCTGATTTATCAGATCACACTTGCTCTCAGAGCTGTTATCTCCTGTTCTTCTGTCCAGGCAACCAGATCAGCTAATTATAGTTTGCTGATAAAGGCTGGACAGTGTAGGTTATCCCTGTATGTAAAAACAGAGTTAACATTGAGTTTACTGAAGCATGTATAAGTGTTTTTTCTCTCCAAACCTGTGTAATGTAATATACATTTACTGTGCATATTTATTATTATCTTCATTATTATAGATTTCTAGTAATCATGAAAATAATCTTTCATGGTAAAGGCATTGTCTATAGATATTGAGGTACTTCATAGTGTCCTGTCCATCAAACAGCCCTCCAGCTACCATGCCCCATTTATAATACTAGTGTCTTTTTATGTGACTGAGGGGCCTTTGAACCTCCTCAAACACCAGGCTTTTGATGTGATTGCTACCTTAGCCCCAACTATAGCTATTTCTGTGGCTACAAACACAGTTGGATTTGATAGTTTAATTGAAGGCATCAGAATTGTACTATTATGCTATAGTAAAGGATCACAATGACTATTAAGGGTGCAGTTTGCACAATTTCACAGCCTATTAGCAAAATTATCAGTGCAGCACCAGGCCCAGTGCTGCCCAGTTTAGTAACAACTGACCAAACTGTACTGGAGATACAATGTAAGAGCAGTCTAGTGTCTTAGTAATCCTGATGTACAGTAAATGGAGAGCAGCAGAGCTAATTGGCAAATACTCTTGTAAAAGTCTGTTTCTGTAATTTAAATTGATGATATTTTTATTCAGATAGCAGTTTCATAGAAATGTGATGTCACTTTAATTTTTAGCTTGCTATTCTCAAAAATCATAGAAATGCATTTAGTAGAAGAAGCTTCTAATGATTAGGATATACACTGAGAGCAAGGCCAGACACCCAGTCTAGGGCAACATGTCCTAGTAGACTTGTTTGTTTATAAACTTTCTGTGAGCTGTCCTTCGAAGAGTCTGGAGAGTGTGCAATGTAGTCCCTCGCATGTGCAATGTAGAACAACAGGTCCCAGCCATGCTTTGCATTACGTAGCTCGTAGTACTAATATACTATGATTATTGAAATGAGTAAGGGGGTGTGTCAAGACCCTCCTCTCGCCAATAGTCAATCAGGTTTACCAGTTTTCACGCATGCTCTGTTATAATTAATTATTATTTACTGTTCTGTATAAAAGCTTGTGCTATGTTTTTAATAAACACACAACTTGCTTAACACCGACTGAGTGTATCAGGCTAGTTCTTTCTCTGTGAGCTCACAATATATATATCCATATGGATTATAAATAATTTGGCACCACTTGACAATCAGAATTTTGAACCCAGTTTGGGTTTCGAAAACAGTTGGAGGCATTATTTCAATCACGAGCAGATGGCCTTGTACATTCTCTGGCTTCAATAAGTATTTTTGCTTTAGTATACCAATGTTTCCTAATAACATACAAAAATGATGCTCCATACTTTGTGAAAAGAAGCTACAATAGACAGCAATTTGGGTTCTATGGCTCAGACATTTCTAGTGACAAAATTTTTTATTACGGGGTAAATCAAATGCCCATTTAACAGTAATGAAATCTCTGACTGTTCTATCTGAAGGAGAGAACGAGGTTGAAACAGTGTGAGACATTTTTTTCTCTCTCGACAGAAACAAAATGATGTTTGGCAGAAAGTGAAGGGAAGAAAGTCAATTTTCAAATATAGTTTATAGGAAGTTCAGTGCACTGTTTTCTGTGAGGAAGGAGGAAGGCTTTTAAATAGTCTGGGGCAAAAGAAAAAGGGATGCCTCCAAATATTTCTAAATGTACATATACAGATATCAGGAAGAATGTTGCAGAGAAATAAGGGAGGTTTGCAGAAAACTGTGCTTAAGGCGATGTATATGATGCAAAATACTTTTAAGGTATATTAAAGAATAATATATGATGTTTTCTAATGCAGTAGATAAACCTTGTAGTTATGACACACGTACTTTTGGCATTAAAGATCACAGCTTCAAACAGGGATACTTGAAGATAATCTATTTTGAAGATGAATTCCTCTGAAGTAGTAATCTATTAGATGCTCCAACGATACTAAACTGATAGGTGGTAGGTGACACAGCCCAGTATCCATAAGCAGTAGATGCCCAAGACTTCTTAGTCAATACTCTTTAAATGGGTAATGAAATGATAGACTTTTATAGCATATCCCGGCAATACGCTTTAAATGTCTGTTAGGTGGTATTCCAGCAAATGGGACATTATGCATTTCTCCAGTAATAAATTATCATTTGTAAAGTATGAGCTTTACAGGCTACGTCTGCTTAATGAGACACAGTACCTCTTCTGAGCCACGTCGATGACCTCTCAACCAGCCAGTCAGTACCCTCTTTCGTACTGATGAGAGGCAATAACCTTGAAACAGCTGGTTGCGGATGGGTTCCTATTCCTTTTAGATGGAATTATTCTGGCTTGGCTTTATTCGCAGATTTTGCTTCAAGGTTTAAGGAAAAGTTGGCATTGATCTGTAAGGAGCTACCTTCCAAAAGGTTGCGTTAGAGCAAGTTCTCCTTTTCCACCAAGGAAGACTTAGTTACATATTTCTTTCCCAGAATTCATAGCAGGACATGCATTGTCTAATAAGTCACTGTACACTTCATGGTGACTTAATAAGACATAGTATCCCTTGTGCTCAGATCTACTGAGTTATGCTTCTTGTTGATGGTAAAATGACCATTATCTGAAATGCCTGGGGTCCAAGACCATTAGTATTCTACTGTAAAAGTAGGGTTCACTGATACGTGTCTAAACTTCGGAGATGTATGCCCAGATATTCATACAATATTGTGTTAATAGGTTTTTTTGTCAATCAGCAAAATTAAGTGAATGAACAAAAGAGAAATGTAAATAAAATCAATATTTAGTGTGACCACCCTTAGAATGGCCCCATAGAGCCCTGATCTCAATATTGTCAAGTCTGTTTGAGATTACATGAAGAGACACAAGTATTTGAGAAAGCCTAGATCTGCCAAAGATCTGTGGTTAGTTCTCCAAGATGTGTGAAACAACATCCTTGCTGAGTTCCTTTAAAAACTGTGTGCAAGTGCACCTAGTAGAATTGTTTTGAAGGCAAAGGGTGGTCACACCAAATATTAATTTGGTCTAGATTCCTCTTTTATTCATTCACTTAATTCTTTGACAGCAACAAAATATTAACACTTCTATTTTTTTAAAGCATTTTTAGCTTGCAGCATTGTTTCCACACCTGCCTAAAACGTTTGCAAGGTATGGGTATCGTTTCAAGTTCTGGCTAACCTCTTAGGGGTTTGCTTTATTATAGCTAGCAGTAAAAGCTGTGGTCACATAATATTCCATCACTACAAAATCTTTTACTTGGTATTAAATTACTGGCCACATCCTATACTCATCAGTCTAGTTCAGTAGCACTATTTGCTGTTAACTATAAGCAGAATTTACAAACAAGATATTTCTCATATATGCTTGGAAATTTCTGTTCTTCCCATTAACATGCATGATCTTGGGCTTGTTCTATGGATGTAGGAGGGGTGAGAGTATGATAAAGATACTGTTCACATTTATCTTAAGGAATAAACAGGGGAATCAAATAGTATGCCTGAGAAAAATACATTCAAGGTTGTCTACACAAGATCTGTGGACTAGAACAGAATATCCTGCTTAACTGGCATATAAAAAGTTATTTATTCCATTGATATTTAATAATGCACATTGACCTATTGTTTATCTTTATATGTGCAGCCTATAAATCATTCTGACATAGCAGAAATTAATCTGAAGCCACGCTTCTCACACTCTTCAACATGGAGGCTGTAATCATATTCTAGCTATCAAGGAGCTTTTTGTTCCTCGAATGACTGCTGTTAGATGCCATAAACTGGATAGGCTTTTACATTTCACTGCATACAAATAAGACGCAACCAAATAAGACTCGTTTTTACAAGTATTTTAAAATCCTAGCAATGTTTTAGCTTTATTGACAAGTAACAGTTATTACCTCCTTGCGTTATTTAATTCTGATCATTTCTAGAGCTAATATCATGAGATGCCCCATTTTACTTTTTGTATACTTTTCCTTGTAATAATTCTTCATTCAACATAATATTTTTCCACGGGAATCACTTAAAAAATGCCTTTGTGCCAAAATATTGCTGTTACATACTTCTTAAGACGCAACCGTTGTTTTCTTTTATTCCCTCTCATAATGTCAACCTTATGTGTGAGCAGAGAAGAATTGGTCCATAGATTCTTATTGGTTGGCCTGAAAATAGCAGAAATCCTGTTGCTGACCATATAAAGAGGATGTGAGCATTTGGATTGTGCCACTGAGCATATATGACCACTGACATAGCAAACATGAGGTGGACATTCTGAAAAGGAATAAAAAGAACCGTAAGGGGCACCATAACAATTATCTAATGGCAACATCTACCTTTTTTAATTGTTCCAGTTGAAAATCTGTTGTGTTTGTTATTTTAGGACTGCCCAAAACATAGCAAGCACCCTAGTTCTCATGAGTAAATCAACAGTGACATTGCAGAATGGTAAAAGACCAGTGAGGATACAATGGACAGTGGTAGCTCTCAAGACAGGAAGCACTAGATGAGCTGGGGATCTTCCTCAGGGCACTTAAAGCCTCATTTGTATACCAGATCTTTTTCTCAGCACTTTTCAGCTTATCTGCAGCTATAAAGATATGTTAGCACTCATCTTTTATTCCATACTCAATCCCCTAATCAGTTTAGTAGCCAGAAAGTATTTTACAGACTCCCTTTAAAGAAGAGCAACCAATTGGAGGTATTTGTTCCATATTTCAAATAATATAATGGTGTCTTGGTTGTTCTATGAGCCTCTCATTTCTGAGGTAATATTAAGAGTACTAATCACTTGACTCTATTTATAATGTTTTGGAAATGTTTTACACTGTACTAACAGATTATTTTGTACTAAAAGACTATTATGGACTGTTACAGATGTTTAGAAAGACCCTGTCAATTCTCTTGATATTTCAGTTTTAGTTTATTATTCTTTTTCCTATTATATAACAATTCTGGGTCATATTAGGTCAGGTAGGGGCATCCACCTTTGATAATGGCACAGGTAACACCCCATTGTCAATTTATTCATACATTTCTAGGAGGAATAACAGGATAGATGCAAAGCAGTGCTATAAAAAGATTTACCAGATTTGTTGTTTTTTTTATGGGGAATATAAGTATTTAATGAAAAAAGACATGTTAGGAGAGGTCACAGGACACAAATCCTTTTTAGCCCATTTCCGACAACTGCTGTAATAGTACTAGGATATTTAAATGTGGCGGCCACTCGGGAACTGAGCAGCCACTGTAGGCATCGGGTATTATACAGCAAAACCTGTTGCTAATGCCTGTGATCAGTGTCCCTACTGATCATGGGCATTAAGGCCCCCAGCACATTGGTCAAACTTGGCCATGGCTCCATTTTGGGGGGGATCCCAAGTCCCCTCAACGAGATCTAGGGTGGTGATCCGTTGCCATGACAGTCGGGAGCCTATTGAAAGCTCCCAGGCTTGTTTGGCATTCATTTGCATTACAGGCTGCTCTATGCACCATGTAATACAATGGTGAAATTGCAATGCATTGCAATGCATTAGCATGGAAATGCATTGAATTAATGATCAGATCCCCTGGGGTTCAAGACCCCCTAGGGGGGTTTAATAATTACAGAAAAAAAGTTAAAAAAAAAAGGTTTAAAAAATAAAAAGGACTAAAAATTCAAATCACCAAGAACACATATAAAAGTAAAAAAATAAAGTGAAAAACATACACATTAGGTATCCCTGTGTCCGAAAACACCCAGTCTGTAAATTCATAAAAAACATTTTTCGATATAGTGAACAATGTTTTTTGCTGTTTAGCTTAGAAGTACACCTGACCCTGCAAAAAAGACGTCTTATTCCCTTGGTGTCAGAATATAGCGACTCCAAGAAACTATTCTTTTGGGTAATGTTATGGGGTTTGGAAGGTTGGGAATCAAAAATGAAAATCTAAAAATGTCTGTGGTAGGATGGGGTTAATTGAAGCAATATTTCAAGTTACAATATATGTTCTGCAGCCTTGTGCAGGTCAAATCCAGCCATTCAGTGATTTTTATTCTCTTTGCTGTTGTTTTTCACTTGAAGTTAACTCCATTACATTAATTCTATTTTGCTATATATTCACCTAGACCTTATTTTCTGTCGATGAAGGCCCACTAGGAATATAAAACTGTTCAGTTCTTTGATTATTTTTCTGCAGCCATTGTAATTATCCATTTCAAGGAGTTTTTCAGAATTATAAAAGTGTCCTAAAAATAACCATTACAACATCTCTCTGAACCATCCCAGATCTTGAATGCTGCCCCGCTTTCCTGGCTGACAGGCATCATGTCCCAACTTTAACTCTTTCGGCATACACAGGACCATCTTTACTCGTGGCTCCATTTTCTCTAAATATATTTTAAAAATTAGAGGTTTTGACGTATTTCAGTAAAAAATTCTTCTTTAAGGCTAAGGCCCCACGTAGCGTCCCGCAGCAAATAAGCGCTGCGGGAGAAACCACGGCGGGATCACATCGCGGTTCTTCCTGCAGCGCTTTAGACAGAAAGTTTGCAGAGTTTTCCTCTGCAGACTTTCTGTTTCAATTATACCTATGGGGAAACCGCTAGCGTTTCCGTAGGTATAATTGACATGCTGCGATTTCCAAAACCATGCCGGTTTTGGAAATCACCGCGTGTCCGTAGCGCAGTTTTTTCCACAAAGTGGGCATGGGATTCATTAGAATCCCATCCACTTTGTTCTGACTGTAAAACACCGCAATTTTTTCCGTGGCGTTTACGCCATTTAGGGCTTTAGCCTTCATGTTTTTCTGCATAGCTTTTTAAAAGAATAATATGTTAGCTTTCTTACTGGCAATCACAATGCTTTTAATGTATGCATTGCAGGACATAATGTATTCATTACTAATTGTACAGTGAAGCATACTGCCCTGTGGTCATATTCAAAGTGTCCCCATTAAGCATAGTAAATTTTACCTCAGTCATTTAATCCCCAATCAAATATTTTCTTTGGATTTGCTTTGAATTTCAAATAAGCTCCGTTTTTTAGGGTCTTTCGGGATTATCCTCACTATGTTAGATGTTAATTAATTTATATAGATGGCTCTTTTAACACTTTCTGACAGTATAGTACTCCATATAACAATACGTGACTTATAGCTTGTCTACTCAAATTGCATTTTTATATGTCTGTATGCTAAAATATTAGTTTTCAGAGCTAGACAGAAAGAGACAGAGAGATTTGCAGAACTTGTTGCATCTCTTGATCTCATATTTAATAGTGTCAGAAGAATTCTTTCACACTTCACTATCCTGAATACTGATTTGGTGTTTTTCCTTCCAAATAAACGTGCCTATTAATCTGTAATGATTGTAGAAGGCTTGTAAGTATTCATAACTGTTGGTAACTTGGTATAATGTGCCACTGAACCTTTATTAGAGATTTATAGTGAAGCATATAATAATAATGAGGACAAGTATTCAGGCTTACATGCTAATTGCTATGTTTTCAAAAGATCTTCGAAACCTTCTGAAATTGCAGATTGCATTCAGTCTCCATGCCTACTAGTCTGTATTTTTTTTTTTTTATAAGTTCGCTCTCCGTAAAGGAGCTTGTGTATCCACCTTTAATAATGCATACAGAACCGAACATGAAAGACTCAATTTGTAAACATTCACCCTCTGGCGTAAATTTCACATAGACAGATCTTGTCAGAAATCTAGCTGTGACAGGAGTATGGAAGTGTTTCTTCAGAATAAAGCTGTAATGTCTCTGAAATAGCTAAGGCAAATGTTAGTAATGATTAAGAATATAAGGGTACTAAATTCATTGAACAAAGTTAGAGGGATATTAAATGCTAACTTTGATAAAAACCCCAAACTATTATATAAAGGTTTGATATTTGGATTGTTTAAAATAGACTCAATAAAAACAAGCGTTAATATTTTCTTTCTCTTATAAGTACCTATCACTGATATTCAGTAGAAACAGGACTTGATCCAGCTTTATGTGGACCATTGCATGATAGAGTTACAGTGGATCCCCTTATACCTCAACTTCATTCACTCAGTATAAGGCTGGGGCTATACAAGGATTTTTAGTTGCAACATATGTCACCATGTCACCTTATTCCATTGCAAGTGTGTCAGTGAATGGACTGATGTGACCACTGCACTCAGTTGCAAAAAAATTGAGCACTGATAGATTTTTTTTTTTTGCAACTGTGATCATGGCATCTGAGTGGCTGCTTTCTCTTTTACATTTGTTGTGGACAGACAAATTAGGTAAGTGGCAGTTTTGTACAATTTTTTTATGAATATTGTTTTACATAACTACAATACAATCAGAAACAAGCTTGACACATTGTAACCAAAGAAGAAAAATTCTATAAATTGTTATGATAATGATTATTATTATTATTATGTGATTTCTGTCATAATATCAAGTTGTAAAGTACAATAACATCCAAATGATAATCCCATTTACCATGGGATGGACACTTTTGTACATGGAAATGTAGTTCACCAGTTAATGCATCTATAAATCTACAGTATATACCATTCCATCTTCAGGGGTTTTGTGTAATTTGACAGCTGTTGACTCTGGGTCTTGTATCAAATTTACTATTCACTCTGGCAATACTCAGTTTCATATTTTTCTGCATTCAAATATCGACTGAAAGAGTAAATGTCTAATTTGGCTATGTTTTTTGCTGCCTAAATCTGCTTTATGAACTTCTTGACTTTATGGTTATCTGCCTTCTTGTCTGGAACTGTCCAGATATGTGTATCACAAGTAGAGACGAGTGAACTGCTTCTGAGCAAATTGGGTTCTGTCAGAACTTTCCAAAAATTTTGTGTTCAGATAAAATTTTATTAACACAATTTGATTACAATTTTATTAACACAAAGTGGCTAAAATAGTGTCTGTCATGTGAAAGTATTGAGAAAACAGAAGAAGAATCAGGGGTGACCTCAGGGATCATATGGGCTTCCCCTTAAAGATTTACAAATAGCCCTCGGGACAGCCAATCATGACAAACTTAAAGTGGTTAAGGTCCAGGATAATTTGATCTTTATAATTTAAGCTAAACACCTCCACCTAACTTCTAAATTACTTACTGTACCAAAAATCTATAATTACCTAGATCGCCGTGGCGGTCATGTGACCAACCCAGGCACATTTTCCAATTTTACAGTAACGTTCCGGTTTCGGAAAGGGGGGAAACGGAACCTCACCAATAGTAACCCCCCCCAACCATCATACTTACCTGTCTTCCGGTTCAGATCTTCTGGGCATGTGACATCACTTCATCTGGGCAGTCGGCACCTCTTCTTCTTGACATCTGCTGGCCTCCCATGCCTGCGCATTCTGGCACTCCGGCTCTACTGTATTGCGCAGGCGAGGGTGCAATAGGTCCGGAAGGTCCTGTCCAGAAGACAGGTAAGTATGATGGGGTGGGGTGGGGTTGAGTTAGTTAGGAAGGGCTAGTAGTGGGAAGGCTATCTAGAGAAACAGGGAGGGGGGTGTGAGTGAGAAAGGGAGGGATGGAAGTGAGAGAGGGAGGTGGTGTGAGCTAGCTCTGAGTGGCCCAAGGCATCATGGTAGTTGTAGGAAAATAGAACAAGAAGCTACCCATGTAAATAAATGCAGAAAATGCCAGGAACTCACAGATAAATCCATAAATCACCCAAAACACCGATGAAGGTATTTGGGTGCACTTATTAACCTATTAATAGCACTAACAGACCTTTTTTGAAAAATTATTTTTTGCTCAGAAAACCTTTTTAAAGCATAACTTTTAACAACTTTTGATTTTCTGGCAGCTTTCGTGTAATAAATTTTATGATATACTTTATTAACAAAATTTGGTTCACCTCTGCATTTTTTACTCTTTCTCTTACTTCTCTATTGAGACCTCTCCCCTGCTTCTCATTGATTATAGAGTACAGACTGTCTGTCATGGAGATAAATGTATATCTTGGGTGTTATAAAAGGTAGAAACTTACTTTTGGTGTCATATGAAATAGAAGGTTCTCATCTTCCCTATGACACTAAGAATGCAGCTGCATATCAGTATCCCAATCCTGATGGTGTTTTCAACCAGTAATATCTCTGTAAATCATACAGGTAAAATGTCAACCTTAGGGTCACATGAAAGATGAGAATCTCTTGTTTCATATGACATACACAATGAGAAGCAGGGAAGAGCTCTCAAAAGAGAAGCAAGGTAAAGAGTAAAAAATGCAGGATTTCACAGACAGGATACAAAATTTGTTAATAAAGTATAATACAAAATTAATTAATTCCACAAATACTGCCAGAAAAATCTAAATTTGTCTGAAAGTTTAGTTACATTTTAAGTCAGAGGTCACTGATGATTCATAGGCAGTATAAAAAGCTCAGGCAGAAAGAGAAGGTGTCCATTTTGTTGGGAAAGATTAGAACGATAGGGTCTCAGACAGACTGAGATAAAGTCATGTTTCTCAGTCAAAACATTCAAGTTAAATCTGTACTATTTTCAAAACCACGTGACACTCTTTTTGTGTGTATTGAATGTAATATGACTATGTATATATATATATTTACAAATTCCAAAATACAGTGAAGTTATATACATTACCTCCTTATTTTGTTTCCTATAAAACTGGTACTGTGAAATTTGGCCTGTGTTTTTTACTTGTCAAATACCAATAAGAACCCAGTTAAATTTAAAAAACATAAAAAATCCTATAGTGCAATTTGTTTTAAAGCAGGATGATTGTTACCACCGGCAGCCATCCACTGAGAGAAATGGAGACAAATTGGAATCTTTAGCCTAGTTGGAGATCAGTTGAGAGTGAACATACAGATGTAACAGAGGTAACCCAAAGTTCTGTAATTGGCTAAACTGCTGAAGTGTGATATTTTATCATAGACGACAGCAAAAAACAATGAAAATTGCTGAAGATTCGGGTTAACTCTGCTACATCTGTATCTGTAGTATGTGTTGCTTATGTGGTATATATAGTGTATGACAGGAATAATGCTCACAGATACTGTCATGATGTCTGAAAGCACACCAGGGTATCCTCTCTCAGCATTGTACAGAGACAATACAGGCTGCCGTGAACTCTCTGTAAACTGGAATTCTTAAAGAATCGAACAAAGAAGACCAAAATGTGTAAGAATGTGACTATTGGAGAATAAAAAGAATATTAATTAAAAGAGCTTTGTACTTTGTGCTGCCTTGCAAAATTTGCATCACATACATTGTCTTTCATAGAACTGAATCATAGAGTAGCAAATTCATTTATGCTTATTGTTTCCCGATGATTAGCCCAGTCTAATACAGCAAGAACAGATGGGTTTTTTTTTCAGTTGCTGAGAAAAATAATAATATGGCATGAACAAGTAATATTATTGATGAATTGCAATTAATATTGACAAAGGAGTTTGACGTATGGTAGTTCAGAAGAGATCTGCTGCAATTTAGAATTACAAGGCTAGCGGCATGCTCACATTTTTCAACAGTATAGGCTACTTATAGGTCTTGGACTGAATTATGTATGCAGATGTGCAAATGTATCACTGTGAATACAAATATGACAACATTTCAGTATATATTTTCTACATATTAACAAAATAAAACTTCGAAAGTGATACATGTTTAGAAATCATAGATTGTATATATGGTTTAGTATGATACACAGGGGCTATATATTTGTCATAGAGAATGTGTAATTGTATAAAAAAGATGTATCATCCATATTCCATCGTGGCACCAACAGTAATATGTTTTCATCTTTTGTCTACCTATTAACTGCCAAAGCCAAATAGCACTACTCTGTGTTCCTCTTTCTAGGCCTTTTCACTGCCTTTGAAACAGTTGACAGCTCCCTCCTGTTGCAAATTCTCTCATCTCTTGACATCACAGACTTGGTCCTCTCCAGTATCACTTCATACCTTACCAAATGTTTTGTGTTACCCACTTGCGCTTCCTCTTTGCCTTGCTCTCTCTGTTTTCCCCCAAACTCATCATCTTTTTCCCCCTCAATGTGCTCTCCTGCCTTAACTATCAATCAAAGTTATGGCTCCACACATCCGAGCCCTTAATACCAACTGCTGCTTCTAACTCAAAAGTATTTGTTAAATCTGCTTTTTCTTCAGTCATACTGTAAGTATACAAAAATTCTAGTTTTTAACCTTATAATTTCCTTCATAGACCACTGCAACAACCTTCTCTGAGGCCCCATGTCTAATGGTCTTGTTCCCTTCAAATTGTATCTCTCCTTTGCCAGTCACTTCAATGGCTACCCATTGCCCAGCAAAT
Organism: Leptodactylus fallax; assembly: GCA_947044405.1. Classification (NCBI taxonomy): domain Eukaryota; kingdom Metazoa; phylum Chordata; class Amphibia; order Anura; family Leptodactylidae; genus Leptodactylus; species Leptodactylus fallax. Next base: position 1,076,309 of record CAMRHE010000045.1, read on the forward strand.
CCAATTTAAATTTTTAATGCTAACTTGCAAGACCATCCACAACTTGTCCCTTCTATACATCTCTTGTCCACACCCTACCTTTTCTGTACATCTCCTACATCTTCTCCCAATACCTCCCCACACGCAGTTGCCAATCCCCACATAACCTCTTCCTTCCCTCTGTTCTTATCTGCTAGCTACACTGCCATCTCCAGGGATTCTCCTGTGCATCCCCCAAAATCGCTTTCAACAAGAACAATCTGAAAAACCACCTCTTCAGGAAAGCCTACAATTGCGCTGCTGCCTCTACAATGCCATCCGAGAAGTATGAAAGCATCCACTGTAAAGCTACTATATCTTTGAACTTTAAGACGTTGTGCACATGGCTATAATACTAATGCTATAGTATGCATTCCTCTTTTTCTATATAAATGCAAGCATGTTCCAGCCCATGCTATATTAAAAAAGCATTCCGTGTCAGTGAGCCGCTGCCAAGATATTATTAACTCTGCTAAGTCCAAAACCCTAGGGTAGAATTTATGAAAACAGATCAGCAGTGCTGCTCAACACTGTTTCTTTAACTCCCATAGAGGTGAAAGAAAACTATAGAAACAGTTACAGTTTCCTGCTTATGGAAACAGCATAGCTAAATGTACTACTCAGTTAGCATAGGGAACAGCTTGGAGCAGCAATGTTCAGCTATTCCTGTAGGTCCTGCCCTTGGGATCAGAACTTATGAGCAGTTATTCCCATCAATGCAGTGATTTACTTAGATGGAAATAACCCTTTAAGGAGCTGTTCTCCCTCATATAAAGATGTGGAAAACTTTTAATTGACATTTTTATTGGAATGTAATATGTTAATTACGCATTTGCTGCATCATAGTATATAATACCTTAAATGTCAGCTGTACAGACATGCTGGGTGCTCTGATATCAGCCATACACATTAGACAGCTGAATGCTCAGTAGGTCTGCACCTCCACAGATGCATACTCAGTTTGGCCAAAAATGAATGTGTTTTCAAAAGGAAGAGGAGAATAAAGCAGGAGTTGGCTCATATCAGGGCAAAAGGATCAGGCATGTTGAGACATTGTTAGCAGCTCCTGAAGAAATTGGTAGTTTCAGTTAACATTCATCTAATCTGTACAGTATGCCGACTTTAGTATTCCTTTATTATAAGATGCAACCAAGTTTATTTATAGGAGATATAAATATAGAATATAGAAGACTGCCATTCTCATCCTGTACAATGTATACTCATATTAACAACACTAACTAGGCCTGTTGCCTACCCATTACATTTGCTTGCATCATATACAGTGGGGAAAAAAAAGTATTTAGTCAGCCACCAATTGTGCAAGTTCTCCCACTTAAAAAGATGAGAGAGGCCTGTAATTGACATCATAGGTAGACCTCAACTATGAGAGACAAAATGAGAAAACAAATCCAGAAAATCACAATCTCTGATTTTTAAAGAATTTATTTGCAAATTATGGTGGAAAATAAGTATTTGGTCAATAACAAAAGTTCATCTCAATACTTTGTTATATATCCTTTGTTGGCAATGACAGAGGTCAAACGTTTTCTGTAAGTCTTCACAAGGTTGGCACACACTGTTGCTGGTATGTTGGCCCATTCCTCCATGCAGATCTCCTCTAGAGCAGTGATATTTTGGGGCTGTCGCTGGGCAGCACGGACTTTCAACTCCCTCCAAAGGTTTTCTATGGGGTTGAGATCTGGAGACTGGCTAAGTCACTCTAGGACCTTGAAATGCTTCTTACAAAGCCACTCCTTCGTTGCCCTGGCGGTGTGCTTGGGATCATTGTCATGCTGAAAGACCCAGCCACGTTTCATCTTCAATGCCCTTGCTGATACATGGCCCCATTCATTCTTTCATGTACACGGATCAGTCGTCCTGGTCCCTTTGCAGAGAAACAGCCCTAAAGCATGATGTTGCCACACCCATGCTTCACAGTAGGTATGGTGTTCTTTGGATGCAACTCAGCATTCACTCTCCTCCAAACACGACGAGTTGTGTTTCTACCAAACAGTTCTACTTTGGTTTCATCTGACCATATGACATTCTCCCAATACTCTTCTGGAACATCCAAATGCTCTCTAGCAAACTTCAGACGGACCCGGATATGTACTGGCTTAAGCAGGGAAACACGTCTGGCACTGCAGGATCTGAGTCTCTGGCGGCGTAGTGTGTTACTGAAGGTAGCCTTTGTTACGTTAGTCCCAGCTTTCTGCAGGTCATTCACTATGTCCCCCCGTGTGTTTCTGGGATTTTTGCTCACCGTTCTTGTGATCATTTTGACCCCACTGGGTGAGCTGATGCGTGGAGCCCCTGATCGAGGGAGATTATCAGTGGTCTTGTATGTCTTCCATTTTCTAATTATTGCTCCCACAGTTGATTTCTTCACACCAAGCTGCTTGCCTATTGCAGATTCAGTCTTCCCAGCCTGGTGCAGGTCTACAATTTTGTTTCTGGTGTCCTTCCACAGCTCTTTGGTTTTCACCATAGTGGAGTTTGGAGTGTGACTGTTTGAAATTGTTATCTGTATAAAAGGCACCTGTCCACAACCTCAAACAGGTTCTATTACTTCAGGTAATGAGTGGTGGACAGAAGAGCCTCTTAAAGAAGAAGTTACAGGTCTGCGAGAGCCAGAAGTCTTTCTTGTTTGTAGGTGACCAAATACTTATTTTTCACCATAATTTGCAAATAAATTCTTAAAAAAATCAGACAATGTGATTTTCTGGATTTGTTTTCTCATTTTGTCTCTCATAGTTGAGGTCTACCTATGATGTCAATTACAGGCCTCTCTCATCTTTTTAAGTGGGAGAACTTGCACAATTGGTGGCTGACTAAATACTTTTTTTTCCCCACTGTATCATAACTTTATTTTATTTTTAATCTGTACAAATCCTTTTGTCTTTTCCTAAATCTCAATAGCAATAAAGTTATATAGTATCCTTACTAACTTATATAGAATCAATATGCTGTAGTCAGGGAAAAGCCAGTATAGATATTTACAAATTAAAGGATTAGCGCACAAGTAAGCAGCTACGTTTCCCTAAAGATTTCACCCACTCTCTGAATCTGCACTTGTTACTCCCTTGGGGCTATTACACACATAGAATAGCATTTAGCTCCTTATTATAGAAAGAAAGTGAAGCAATTTGTCTATGTATAAACGTTAGACACTGTTTAATCTGAGGCATTTCTTTTCTGGACTTGACCTGTTGTGTGTGGACGTTATTACTATTACTACTAATACATCCTTTAGTAGTATTTTCTGTTAAATGTAGTCCATTGCATATAAGTCCACCTTTGCTACATTTTGTACATCTAAATTTAAAATAAATACTAGCAAGTAGGCAAATAGTCTTGATTATAATTATTTGTAGTGTTTTGTATGTACAGTACAGCTTCTATATAAACCTTCTCTGCAACTTTCTGTAGGTTAATAGGAAGAGGGTTCAGAGGGTTAATATATGGCTGCAGAATTGTTTGTAGCCTGTAACCAGGGAGACACATGAGTCTGGACAGGAGCTTTAGACATGAAATAGAGGAACATTTTAAATAGGTTCCAAAGTATTTTTTTAGAGGGGTTATGCCATAGGATAAGGGATAAATTACTGATCAGAGGCGGTCGATCCACTAAGATCCCATCAGTCCTGAGAACAGAGTGTGTGTCCCTGCTCCATTCACTTCTAACGGACTGCCGTAAATAGCTGAACTACAACACTCAGCTATCTCTGGCAAGACCATTGAAGGAAATGGAGTGAGGACATGCATTCTGTGTGCACCGCTACTTTCACAATGGAAGTCAAACAACCCTGTTCTCAGTATTGGCATTTCTGAAATAACTCCTTTAAGTAATCTAGATTGAGGGTTAAACTTCTTTCCTTCTCTTAATTGTTACACTTGATCAATTTTTAAGGCCTGGCAATTGTGCGTGTGTGTAGTCTCTCATTCTAAAGTATGGACAGTGCTTGGACTAAATGAACACTGACACAGTAAAGTCAATAGGACAATTCACATGTGTCATCCCCATGCAGAACATTTTTCATGGATTGAAAAAAAAACATTAAAAAATGCACTCTGCAAACTGAAAGCACTTGGGGAAAAAAAATATTCAACACTGATGTAAAATCATTGATTCCTGACTGACCTTGTCCCATATACAAGTTTCTATTGTTTGTCTAACTGCAGCCTTAGGATATATTCACACTTTTTCCGCTACTGATTTTGGGTCTTTCCTTCTGAAATATGTCTTGCTCTGACTTCAATGGGAGTCAGTCTGCTTTTCTACAATTACATTAATACCATATTTGCATAGGTTTGTTATATTTTATGCTTTTTAGTAAATAAAATGCTGGTTAGTGAAAAGAAAATTGCATGGAGACACCATATTCTGACATCCACAACATTTACAGTTTTTTTTGTTGACAAAGTAAGGGCTGTAGTTTTTATTGGTACCATTTTCTGGTACATATGCATTTTCTTTATTACTTTTCATTCCTTTTTTTTGCTGGAGGCAAGGTGGCCAAAGGAAAACATCTTGTTAAAGTTGAGTTCACACTTGCTCCGGGTGTCTGTTTGTGTTTTTTTTAGAAATCAAGTACAAAAGAGTCCTTCAAGCAAATTCAGAAAAAAAAAACTGGACATCCAATGGACACCCGATGGATTCCATTATAGTCAATGTGATCCCTCGAGATCAGTTTGTGTCTGTGATTACATGGACTGTTTTTCTGTTCTTCTGGTTCTGTAATGGACTAGAAGAGCGGACTAACCCAATGCAGTTGTGAATGCAGCATTATAGTTCGGACTTTTACAGATGTGGTAAAACTAATTTATGTTTATTTTTGTTTTGTTTTTTATTTGAAAAGGGGAACAGGTTTTTTTTAACTTTATTTATTTTAGACTTTTATTTTTAGATTTTCCTGTCCCACAAGGTGACTTGAAGATGGAATTACATGATCAGCCATACTGTATGCTGCAATACGTCTGTACTTCTGCATTGCAGTGTATGGTACTTTTTGCTAGATGCCTTTTAGATCCCGTTTCTGGCAAGACCTAATATGTCTCCATACATAACAGCCTGGAAGCCATTGTTAGGCCTCCTGACTACCATGGCAAACCTTTAGCACCCTACCTATCTAAGAGCTTGAACTGCTACATATCAGTATTATTATGACACTGAGCATTAAATATATGCTTAGAACCACTGAATATCATGGCATAGACAGGAAGAGGTTAAACGATAATTATAATATTTAAAGAGAATCTCTTGCATAGACATTAACACAGTAGCGTTGATAAAAATGCCTCAAACATGGTATAAGATAATGAGTAAAGTCCCAAATTTCTTGGTAGGTTCCCTCAACCTGAATTTGAGTATTCAAATAGTTTTGTGCTTAAATGTTTAGCAGTCAATCAAAATGAGTGAAACTCTGATTAACCACTGATTGACTCACCGCTGTGAGCAATTAAATCGATCAGGTTAGCAGGGCAGACCAGATTCGCAGCACTGAGATGAGCATCTGTGCATTACAGTCAGAGTGGAAATGAATCTAATTGAACAGATGCTTTGTCTCTTTGAACTCCAGAATAGTTTAGCAGTTGTAATAGTTTAACATTTTTCTCTTAAATATGTAACACAACAATTAAACAAAAAGGCTTCAGCTATAAATCATGTGGATAAAAGCAAAAGAAACTATTGTATGTATCACACCTACACATTTTTCAATTTCCTGTCTAATAATACTGCTAAAAGACTCAGACCTGTTTGCTATTTAACAATATTTCTACCCAATTATCTATCTATCTATCTATCTATCTATCTATCTATCTATCTATCTATCTATCTATCTATCCTATCTATCTATCGTACAAAAAAGAAGTCTAGAGCAGCACCATATGCAAAACCTACAAGGTAAATGGGTGCAAATCCTAAAGGGTCTGGCATTAGATCCCATAAACTCAATAAAAAATACAAACGGACAGCACTCCAAGATAGTGAAAAAAAAATTGTTACTGTGGGTTTATGCCATGCAACTTTTCAGTCCCAATAGCAGAGGATCTTTCTCAAACAATTCCATAGTGCTTAGTACAAACATTTAAAGTGAAATACATAACAATCTATTATCAATTGACAATCAAATCTCATTAATAAAAATATCAAAATACAGTACATGACAATAAAGTGCATACAAAAAAAGCGTAAATCATTGCATAAAGTGTTTCAAATAGTACAAGATGGTAGATTAAATATATAACAATACCAATGACATCATATAAAATAGTAACAAGCAGGAACAAGACTCAGGAGACACGAAGTATGTAGAAACAGGGTAACTTGCAACTTTTGATTGAAACAGTTAAACAGCATCCAAGTTTGTGGGTACTCCTTGCCAATGTTATTGCTATAATATGGGGGCTAGCTGACAGTTGGTACACCTGTTGATAGTCTGTGCTTCCCTTGATAAGTCTGTCTTTACTTTTTCTATGTGCCCTCTCTCTTTCACAAAGAATCTTTACTGGTTCACTCTGTTGGATGTAGATTGCCTTGTCTGCCCTGTGGTGCAATCAAGGTTGTTGCTCTGAGGCCCAACTAACACTTATCCTCAGATTCTGGTCTGGCATACACTTACCTGTCTCACAGGAACACATGGGTAGATCTATTCCTCTTTTCTATTACTTATGAAATCTGGACTGGTTGGGTGGTCTCCAGACCAGTTAGGGGTCTAGCTCTCTGCACTTCCACACTCCTCAAAAGACTAGAGTAAACTCCTGCTCTTGGCTCACATTGGTACAGCCTAACTTGGGTACTATGAATGTGGAATATGGATGTCTATGCTAAGACTTCCCCTTTTAGGGCAGGGGCACATTAAAAGGAGTCTGCCACCAATAAAACTTCTTCTAAATCACTTATATGCTGTTATTTGGGGGTTTATAGTCATAGTGAACATACCTTATTCCGTGAAAGTTTAACCTTACTGTTGAGAAAATCAACTTATAGGCTGGGGCCCCATGGCTTGCCCGCAGTGGAAACTCTGAATCCCATCAGAGGAAAATATACGCAGCAGACACACTGCGATTTCCAAAACTATTGCTTTTCTGAAATCGCAGCATGTCAATTATACCTACAGAAACGCTGGCGGTTTACCTATAGGTATGATTGAAGTAGAAAGTCCATAGAGGAAACCTCTGTGGACTTTCTGAGAAAAGTGCTACGGGAAAAACCGCGATGCGTTGCTGCTCCGGTTTTCGCCGCAGCACTTTTTTGCTGCAGCCAACCACGTGGGGCATTAGCCTTAATCCATGTGCAGATGAGCTATTTGACACACCCAAGGTGTGGTGGCATCTGCTGGAGCACAGGTTTCCACCTGTGGTTACTGCACATCAAGACTTGTCAATTTTTATGTTTATGGTGCTTGGTGGTCACCACAGATGAAAACAGGTGCTCTGACAGTTGTGGCCTTGCCATCTGTGCTCCATAAGGATTCATAGTGGATTTCCTCTGCAGCAAGATTGCATTATGATGACACACAAAAGATATATTCACTATGTCACTAACTGCCCCTACATATATAGGGGCATATACATTATATAGCTGGTTCAGAAGCAATGTTGGTGGTGGTAAACTCCCTAGACCTGAATGCATCATGGTAATATGATGGTATTGAAAGAAAGTAACATGCAGAGCTCATAACCATGATACAGGCCATGTAATTTTAACAGCATGTATGGTTTATTTTGTAAAAAATCTTACATTTTAAACAAAATGTTCTTGTTAATGGAAAGGAAATATTTCACATTTCAGAATAATCTTTGAACCATGACTTTAGGGGAAATAAACTTTTTAAAAATGATCATAACATCCTATATGTACCCATATATAGGTTATAAAATGGATAGGTCAAGAATAATATTCTAAATGGACATTCCTCTATCGTTTACATACTGTACAGAAACAATCAGACCTTGCCAGGTATTTTTCCATAGTTAGGGCATTCAATTTCTATTTTTTCATGCAATGTGGCTGTATGCTTTCAGCTTTCATCTGAGATTTGAACTCCGGTAGTGGAACGTGAGTAATAGAATCAGGCAGTTATCATTACAGGCAGGATTTTTCCAGCACAAATTTCAAAAGTTCCAAATGGAAAGCATGGAAGGATCATGTTATAAAGCATAGTTCATTGCTTTTCACCTCATCTAAGTGAAATGTGATATTACTGTACTTTTTATTTATTTTACACTGAGTCCTAAGTCTGAGGTGATCTAAAAGGTTGACAAAATGCAACAGCGAAAACATTAGCCAATGTCAAATCGTGTATTATCCAAAGACATTTTCAGGGAAGGAAACATATTGGGAAAGTAAGGAGTGCATTACATATGTGGGGGTTGGGCTTATCTTTTTCCTCAGCTTTAACTTTCAATACATACTGTACATTAAGTAGAGCTTCACTCTAGATCTATTTTTAGGCTAAGGTCCCATATGTTGGCTTCTGTAGGATGCCTGCACCAAAAAACAGCTGATTTTCTTATTTTCAGACCTGTTACTAGGCCTGCCAATTAGGAATGTAACACGGAGGCAATGGCATGGCTATGAAGCGGTTTACTGGGAAGAGTGTCTAAATGAAGAATTGGAGGACGTTTGCAGGAGAGTATTCAATCCTGCCACTTTTACCTTAAAAAAAACAGCATTTTTTTCCTTATCACACCATGTCCTAAGTTTTAAAGTGAATCACAGAGGGGTAATTACCAAATTAGCCAAATCACTGAGAAAAATGTGGGTGTAAAAAATTCAAACATAATAAATTTATTAGGGATGCACGTGGTTAATCTGTGCAACAAATTATGCAGGTTTTTATATTTCTTGCACAGATTAACCCCATGTAACAGTCACTATCTTGAATGTAGGGATTCTCTTAGCATGCAGTCTGCTAATCCTCTATCACTACAATTTTTTTCTAGTAACCTATTTCTAAGGATATGTGATATGTATTGGAGTAGTATGCCTTTTTTAACATTAAGAAGTAGTACGCCTTTTTAATACATACCCAATAAAATTATTATGTTTTAATTTTTTACATTCCACATTTTTCTCACTGTTTAGGTTCTATAGTGGTGGTGGGCTGACTGTAAATCTGATCAGTTGGGTAATTTTAAGTCAAACATACTGTATATTTTTTTTAGTTTCTTTTAAGCTTTAGTTCCTTTTAAGTTTCTTTTAAGCCTCTCTTTCGTCTACAATAGATTTTTTTATGAATTACTGTGCTAGTTAATATATTTTTCTATAAATGAGTAAATATTAAAATTCTCTAGTCATTTTTCTTTCAATTATCTGCAAAATTTTGTGTGATTTTATGAATCTGTAAAACTAGTTAGTATAAATGTGTTTATTTAAAGGGAACCTGTCACCAGAACCCGTCACCAGAACCCAGCATATCAACCCAGCCTCAGAGATAGTTTAGGGTCACCTGAATCAAACTGTGTTTTCCCATTGTGAACTGGTGTCTCTATTTTGGAGATAGTATTGCTTTTGCCCCAAAGAGCTCATTTGCACATTGGCAACAACAACGTTGCAAGAACTCTGTTTGATTCATGTGACCCTAACCTATGCATCTCGGAGGCTGGGTTGACATCCTGGATTATAGTGATAGACTTTTTTTTACCCCTTCCTGACATCTGCCATAATAGCACAGCTCTTCCAGGAAGGTCTTTCCACAAACCGCTGTACTAGTACGGCCGAAGCATTGTGCGCACACAGAAACTGTGTGCACACCATGCCTTGTGGGTGTCAGCCGTTATATACGGCTGACACTTCCCTCTATCACTTGTGGTCAGAGCTGAGCTTCGGTCGCGGGTGTTAATCCCTGAAATGATGTGGTCAAACACGGACCCCATGCACTTGTGCAGGAGTCAAGCAGTGCTATTTGGGTTTTGGAGACGGTTTGGTTTTTGAATGCCATGCCACTTTTGCAGAGTTATTGAAATGCCAGCAAAGCAAAATCCCCAGACACATGACCCCATTTTAGAAACTATACCCCTGAAGGAATTTATCTCGGGGTACAGTGAACATTTTTACTCCACAAGTGTTGCAATTTCAACTTTTCACTGCACATTTATTTCTGGAAATTAAAATAATTCAATACTCAAGCGTTAAAAATGCTTGGTTTGCCCCTTGATACATTCCTTAAGGGGAGTAGTTTTTAAAATAGGGGTCCTTTTTTTTATGTTGCCTCAGAACCTCAGCAATTCTTAAGCCAAATTAGGCCTCAAATGCGCATGGTGCTTCTTCATTTCTGAGCCCTTCCATAATTGTAGGCAAAAGATTAGGGCTGCATGTTGGGTGTTTCCAAACTCAGGAAACAGCTTAATAACTGGAGAGCTGACTTTTCACAGAACCATGATATGGGCATGACCTATTGAATGCTGAAATGGTCTATCTGGGAAAATGTCAATTTTCATTTTGCACCATCTGCTGTATATTTCATTTTTTTCATATTTCGAAAGCATCTCTGGGGTCAAAATAATTACTATACCATTTGAAGGGTGTAGTTTCCAAAATGAAGTCACTTCTTGTTACTCTCCAATGCATTAGCACCTTAGGGGTGAATGTGTTATGGCACCTGAAAATAATTCTGCTGTCCAAAAGCCTAATGGCGCTCCCTGCCTTCTGTGCCTTGCCGTGTGTCGAAACAGCAGTTTTCCTCCACATTTGGGGTATTTTCGTAGTCAGGAGAAATTTTTGGTTACATTTTCTCTTTTAATCCCTTGTAAAAATTTGTGGCTAAAGCAATATTTTATTGCAAAAGATATAATTTTTCATTTTCACTGCCCAATGTTAATAAAATCTATGAAACAGCTGTTGGATCAAAATGCTGACTATACCCCTCAATAAATTCCTTGAGCGGTCTAGTTTCCAAAATGTGGTAATTTGTTGGGGCTTTGCTCTGAGCTGGTACCACAGGGGCTCTGCCAATGCATCATGGCGCCTGAAACCAATTCCAGCAAAATCTGCCCTCTGAAAATCTCACTGGTACTCCTTCTCTGCTATGTGCCAATACAGAAATTTATATCCACATGTTGGGCATTTCCATAGTCGGGAGAAATTGCTTAACAAATTGTGGAGTGCATTTTCTCCTTTAACCCCTTGTAAAGATGAAACATTTTGAGTTAAAGCAACAGATAGATTTTATAGATAAGAATGTAATTTTCCATTTTTATGGCCCAATTCTGTGAAAGACCTGTAAGGTCAAAGTATTCACTATATACCTTGATGAATTCCTTAAGGGGTCTAGTTTCCAAAATGGGGTCACTTTTGAGGGTTTCGACTTTTTCATCACCTCTGTGGCCCAGCAAATGGGACATGGTACCTGAAAACTATTCCAGCAAAATCTGTCCTTCAAAAGCCAATAGGCACTGCCATGTGCCTGTACATCAGTGTACCAGCACATATGGGGTATTATGGTGTTCAGGAGAAAAATGTTAGTTGGTTATTCTCCTTTAGCCCTTTGTGAAAATGAAAAATTTGGGTCTAAAACGGGATTTTATCGGAAAAAAAGGTAATTTTTCTTTTTCACGTCCCAATGGAAATAAATTCAATGAAAAACCTGTAGGGTCAAAATACTCACTATACCCCCTGCTAAATTGCTTGAGGGGTCTAGTTTACACTATTTTGGTACCTCAAGAGCTCTACAAATGCGACATGGTGCCTGAAACTGATCACAGCAAAATGTGCCCTCCAAAAGCTCATTGGTGATCCTTCCCTTCAGCGTCTTGCTGTGTGCCCACATATCAGTTTACATTCACATGTGGGGTACTATGGTAGGATAACTTGCATAACAAATTGTGTGATTGTTAAACACTTATAGGATTAAGATACTTCTAACTTTCTAACAGTAAGGGTAGTGAGAGAGTGGAATAGGCTGCCACGGGAGGTGGTGAGTTCTCCATCAATTGAAATCTTCAAGCGGAAACTGGATAGGTATATAGCTGGGATGTTTTAGGAATTCCTGCTTTTGCAGGGGGTTGGACTCGATGGCCCTTGAGATCCCTTCCAACTCAAACAAACAAACAAACAAACAAACAAACTTCGTATATGATGTTCTGGCTTATTTAAGGGGTGCAGTTTTGAAAATGGTGATTTATGGGGTTTCTAACACGAAAACTTTTCCAAACCCCTTCATAACTGGATTAGTCTCTTGAAAAATGGGTTTTGGAAACGTTCTTGAAAATTTTGAAAATTGCTGTTTGACTTGTAAGCCTTATAATGTCCATAAAAAATTTAAGGGTGATTAATGTTTGATGCCAACATAAAGCAGAGATATGGTACATTAGATTTAGGAACTAATTTGTGTGGTATGACTATCTGTATGAAAAGCAGATCATTTCAAACTTTTTAAATTGCATATTTTTCAAAATTTCCACCAAATTCCCTATTTTTTCATAATCAAATACAAAACATATTGACCAAAATTTACCACAAAGATGAAGTACAATATATTATGAAAAAACAATGTCAAAATCACTTTGTTGAGTTGTGTTGCAAAGTTATTACTGCATGAAGTGACACGTCAGATTTGAAAAATCGAGCTCTGTCAGGAAGGAAAAAAATGGCAGAGGTTAAAATGGGAATTCTGAATTTACACTTTTTTTTTAAAATTGAAAATGTAATCCTTACTATAATAATTTTGTAATTCATGTAATTTAAAATTTATTTGATTACCATACTTACTATTTTTGTATGTGAAATTCATAATTTATTCATTGCAGGTATAAAATCAAAAAGGACCTTACCATAGATTATCTACAGACAAGTTAGCTGTTTTAATTTCCAGACAACAATCTAGATTAAACAATTTTTTATTGGAAATTAATTTACATTCCTATAGATTTCCATGTTTTAACATTCATGTTTAATTAATTAATTTATTTTTTTTGTTAAATTCAATTAACATTTCAGTGTTTCCATGCTATGATCACTCATGTTATGATCTGCTTTATAGTATGATCATGTTACATTTGCTTCAGGCCTTCTGCAGATAATATTCACTATGTATAGATATTACATGCAATAAAGGATGGACATATGTAGATATTAGCCTAGCCTTATTAAAATGTAAATGGAATTGTATTATTTTTGCAATTTGATAAAATATGCATTGTATATTGCTTGATAATAAATCACCCACAGTAAAGTGTGATGAAAAATGTAATTATACTGGCAAAGAAGAATAATGTTGTTATAGTTTTATAAAGATATATAATTCCGATATGTGATCTTGTTAAAGTAAATGTAGAGACAATTGTACGCTACACTGCTCATCAAATGCATTTCAAGGACATCTGAAGAAAACATATAGCTGCTACAAGTGCTTCTGCAGCTCAGAAGCTAAGGGTTATAGAAATAAATTATTCCTCTGACACCTGACCTATGTGGAAATGGGGTTACCAGCTGTTCCAGTTTTAGTAACATTTCTGTAGTTTAGGCACATTTTCCCAATAAATGATTTTATATTTTATTAAACAACTGTAATTGACTTTTATCCAATTACAGATGAAAGTGTTCACCACACAGCCAAAACTATGCAGAAATCTTAACATCACATCAATACAGTATGTGCTCATTTAATATCTCACTTTACCAATATATTATTTTATATATTACTAATAACTGTAATTGACATTAATCCAGTTCCAATACAAGGTGTGCACTTATATGCACTGAACATCACACCAACTTATTATGTGCTTATTTAATATCTCACTTCAAAGCCAGAACCATTAATATGGAATAGGTCTCTCCTGTTGGCTATAATAGTCTCAACTTCTGAAGAAGACTTTAAGTTGATATTGGTATAAGGCTGTGTGGAGGTTTGTCTATTAATACTTTAAAACCCCGTTACATGCTGTTACATCATTGGAACTGTGCCATTACTGTTATTTAATGTAATGGTGACAGCATGGGCTACGCTAGTTCCAATCCTGACCATTTAATCCTTTATATGCCATAGTCTGCGCTGACCACAGTTAGACAGGGTGAGGGTGAGCCCATGTAGACCCCCAATAAATAGTTAATTGTTGTCATCTTTACAAAACTGTTCATGGTCTACTTATAGGGTTAGAAGTGATAGCAAGTCCAGCAATATAAGAGTTAAAACCCAATATCTTTATTTTACATATTTAAAAGCATGTAGTGCATGATAGCTGACATGTTTCAGCATCCACATTACGATAAAGCTGCCCATAACACATTAAATACTTATCTGCAGATTATTGGCATGTTCAGCTTAATTTGTAGTATCTGCTGTATATGCCCACCCCAAACATCAGATTCTTGGCAGATTTCACCAAATTTAATTGAATCTGCCAAAGGTCTGCAAATAAATATCTTCTATGTATTGCTAGATTTACTCATGGCATATCAACTCAACTATCTGCTTTTAGGTGACTTCCTTATTTTTATAGTCATACATATAAATATGAATACCTTTGTCAGGTAAATTTGGTGAAATTTGCCAAAAAAATCTGATGTCTGTGGTGGTCATAAATTTAGAGAAACTGCTAAAATCAACTCAATCTATCAGTGACATGCAGATAAATATCATATGTGTATGTCCAGCTTTATCTCAACTGTTTCTGGAATATGTTTTAGTGGTGTCAATTATACTAGCAGCTGCTGCACAATGTATTTTCTCTGCATTATTGTACAACTGTATGTAGCAGATAGTCTTGTTTTACCCCTAGATCTTCATCTGCACAAACTGTGCTTCCTGTGGGTTAATGGCTTTTCTCCTAGTATTAGCAGTTGATTCAACAACATATCTGATGAGATTCTACAGCATCTACTTGCTTCCACACAATCTGAGAAGGAAACATTATTAACAGATGTAAAGAAATATCTCTCTTTGCCTTCTTCACCCTTCAAGTACATCTAGCAGATTAAAATTCCCCATCAGGATTAAGAAATACTTTACTGCTTTTTCTAATCTTTCTAGCTTTCTAGCTATATCGGCTTCAACCGTGTCCATAGTGTTGGTGGTTATAAGACATATGACTATCAAAATTCCAACTTGCCTTTGGCATGCATTCTGACCTACAAGGTTTAAGCACTTTTTTCAATCTAAAGACTTTCATTTTGAGAAGCAATATCAGTTTCTTGTCGACTTTTCAAATCTCAGTAGTTACTCAAAACATCTCCAAGAGCTAATGTACTTCTGCTAGCAGAACAATATAATGTATTTGTTTGGTGCTGTTTAGTGAAAATGGAGAAATTACATTTTGCCATATTGAGTTGTAATAAAGTAAAAATTAAAGTAAAAGCAACCTTTTAATACAAATGATCAAATATTTACATGACCTGACAGTATGAGCATCTGCATTAAATTCTGACATACGTGTATAATCTGAAGTACATACACATTATATTATTGGTAGAAAGTGACATATGCAATATTGTTTGGAGTTTTTATTTTGTTGTTGAAGAGTACAGACAGCTGACAGAGAACAGAGCGACTGAGAAGGAATTATCTGGTGAGAAATGATGACATGTTAAAAGGGTTGTCCAGTCCAGAAAAAATATTGTTAACCTGTCTCCAAAATATGTACAAAAATAAAAGATGGTAGAAGTTTTTTTTATACATCATTCTTACCTGGGTTAATAGTTTTTCTTGGCTGGACAAACCTTTCTAGTTTTAGATTCCATTTATCTTCTGCTGGAAAGAGATTCTGAGGTATAATGTCATTTAAGATTACTTATAACCATGTAGCTCACTAAACAGCTTCCTAGTTCTGGATACAGCAGTCACTAATAGTGGAAAGATCAAACGTGTCAATATTAAATCGAAATCCCAATTTTATCCTATTCAAAACCAAGGCCATTTACTTAAAATCTATAGTGATTTGATTTTATATGATTTGAGAAAAATTATAAAACAGACTAGAAAGGCTCAACAGAAATATAATTTAAGTTGACGTGAACACAGAGCTCTTAAAACCATAAAGGAAAATAATGAATTAGTGTTTTGTTCTGCAGACAAAGGAGAGTGCGGGTCTAGTTGTACAAACTTATGATGATTACCATAAAGAAGATTTTATCTGACAACATATTATATACTCCAATATCTTATGATCCGTTGCCAATGATACATAATAATCTGAAAAATATATTAAATAAAGCTAAAAATGACGGTATTCTTACCAAAAAAGAGCATAACTTCCTTTTAATTTCCTTTACTAATAAACCTTTTTACTATCATCCTCCAAAAATACATTAATCTTTGGAAAACCCACCTGGAAGACCCATAATATCAGGGATAAGGTCAGCTACAAGTAATTTATCACACTTCCTGGATCTATATCTCCTGGAGTTTGTGGTTAATCGTGATAGCTACCTTAAAGAGGTCCTTTCACGTCCTCTGGCACCCGTGGTTTTATATACCACTGGAAAGCTTAGTTTTGGCACCGATATCCCTTCACCGTCAGAAGGGCAGGCTTTAAATGCTATTGAAGATAGGGGGTGTTCCTTACCACCGAACAATGACGCTAGGCAGTAAACCCCGCCCTTCTGGCAGTGGAGAGATATCGGTGCTGAAACTAACGGCACCGATATCTCCTGCACCTGGACGCACATCAGGAAAGCTGATAGTGTGCTGAATTCCGTGGGTGCCAGAGGACGTGAAAGGTCCTCTTTAAAGACTCTGATCAGTTAATTTTTTTGGGACATTTTAGAGAAATAAAAATTGTTCCTTTTATCAGTTTTGAAATTTATATTGACAAACAACTTTTTTCTCTATAACAAGCAAGTATACCACAAGCGCTTAGGATCAGCAACTGGTACCAAGGTAGCACCCTCATATGCCAATCTGTATATGGGTTGCTCAGAAAAACGTATCACGAACAGCCATTTTAGATATAAAATATATGATAACCTATGGTGTACAGACATTTACTTCAAAAGTCTCTTTAGAAAAATTTCCAATTAAAACTAATATGAATTTCCAAACAAAATATGTATTTTATTTCATTGAATGTGTATGTCATTTGCGCACTGCATAATCGTATGACTAAGAATTATTGCAAAAAAATATTTTAGACCCTATCCAAGTAACACCAATAGAATATATACCAGAAACAATACAATGCAGATATGACACTTCATGTAGGAAGAAAATCTTTTGGATTTACCAATTGAATATGTTACAACTTGGTTTAAATAAAATTGCAGAAGTTTTTATAATAAACCACCTTTTTATAATATATATTTTAATATATTTTTTAATATTATATATTTCATTTTACATGCTTTATTATATATTTTCTAACATTAATTATATTATTATTCATTATTTTTTCATATATTTTCTAACTATTCTCATTTGTGTCATATTTTTCTTTGCATTTTTATTTTCATCCAGCAATCTATCAATTTTTTGCAGCAATTTTTGTTAGTGGGGTAGTTGCCTATGGGATCCTACAGTTTGTCAGATATTATAGGGGCTTTTAAGTATGTGTATTATGCAATGTGTGTGAATGTAGCCGCACCACAGCTGCAGTCTTATGGACTGTTGCTGGGAATGCACTTTTTATAGCTCTGTGGAGAGTTACACACAGTATGTACTGCTGGTTGTGACTTAAGGTTTTTGATCCTTCCCGACTTCTGTGATTTATGTGAACATTGCTTTAGCTTTACTATGTGTATCAACAGGTAACTATGTATATTTTGTTACACTTTCATATAGTGTAGTATTTTTCTTTTTAACAGGTTAATTCAAAGATGGTCAAAGAATGACTATAATCATACCAGAATATAATAAAATAATAAGTGTTTAATAAATTAAAAGAGATAATACTTAGCTGTGGTTACAAATGATGCAATAGTTCACTGGATGGTGGAGCCCCTTGCATATCAGACACTGATATACACCCATCATTCTATGACTTCCAGACATGCATGGCATGAGGTACTTGGCTCAATCACCTCTTGGGGTTTTTATACCAATTTGAACTAAGAGGGGCTAGGAGGGGTTTTCATGACTGCGTCTGGACAAATGGACGTTACCATATATGTTATAGCTGGAATGTGTGTCCAAGAAATGTGAAGAAATGTCTAGTTACTGATCAGTAACAGAATAATATGCAGAAATACAGGATAGTATAGAGAAATACAGAGTCATGATTAACAGAATAGTATACAGAAATACAGAGTGACCAGTAACAGAATTATCCTATAGATGTATAATAAGAAATACATATAGACTGATTAGCAAAACATTAACCCTGTCATATCACATCACGAAAACACTATGAATTTGTGGAAAAAACATGTCATATTACAATCCACCCCTTGTCTTATAGATGTGATACATTACATTATACCATATTTATAGCCGGTATATTCTTCTACATATTACACCATATTTATTATTCTCTACCTTCCTTTTGGCCGTTCTAACAGAAAACCACGTAGGTCACAATTGGACTTAAAACAAAAAGAAAATATACAAAAAGTCCAAAAACCTATGTATGTTGGACTAACAAGCACAGAAATATACATGTTGAGAGTCACAATTGTCTTTCTGTAGAGATTTTCTTTTCTAATCTTCTTCTTTAAAAACTACAAAGACTCTGGTGCAGGGCGCTATGTGACTATGTCGCTATGATGTCACTTCATCTCTTGGATTGGGTGAGAATAAGTCCCTTAACAATTTGTCCTAATATTTCATCCCATCCATCATGTCTCTATGCGAGGGGAATACAGGTGTGTCTATGCTTGTAAGTGCAGGTACAGAGTCCCTTTCCTGTAGTAGCTGTTCACAACTGTCCATTAGATCACTTTGGTACCTCTGTTCTTTAGGGAAGAGCTGTTGAGGTCTGACATTATTCTGAGTGGCCATGCTGGTTGTTGGTTTACAACTGGAAATCTTGTCAGATGACGTCCACCCCTGGATACTTTGTAGCGGGACAGCCTTTCTTTACAAATGCACTGTAGACTCTGATCTAAACCGTAGCTGGGGGTATCGACCACACAGGACTACCTCCCGGGAAGTGGATACATCTGACTCTCACACAGCCTGGTACGGCAGGTCACTATGGGGCCATCTCTGCAGGTCATGGTGAGGGCTGTTGAACTCAGAAGCTATGCTCCACCCCCAGTGGTTTGTGGCGTGAGATCATAATACGACCCACTTGCGTTCCACTTCCACTACAGATGACGGGCTCAACTCAGAGAGCCGCCCAGCACACAACTCTTAGGAAGGGAATCCACCCCCCTCAATAAAGCACAAATAATCTGATATACAGTGCAGGTCAGTGAGGCACACTTTGATGCTGGAGTCTTCTGGTTGACTGGAACAGTACTTGGGCACTAACGGAAACACTTGTCTTTTGGCTCTGTTCAGATATTCAGCCTGCACTAAGTAAAGATAACAAAACAAACAAACTTGATGCCATTAGGAATTACTTAATAACTCAGCCCAGGATACACTTAGTCCAAAATAACTCAGTTCAGGATAGTTCAGAATAACTCAGTGTAGACTACTTAGTTCACAACATTATCAAATAAAACAGCTTGAGACTAAACTGTATAAATTGTATTATAAAAACTTTGCACCACCCCTTCATCACTTGAATCAACAAGGTAACAAATATCACACTTTAACATTGTCAGTCCAACACCTCATGTAATAACTCTGCCCAGGATGACCTATAAGTTTTTTGTTTTTGTTTTTGTTTTTTACTAAGAGCACATGGGCCTAATCTAAATCTAAATCATTTCCTCTGATGAATAGTATCGTTAAACCTATGTTGCTTAATCACCTATCAGAAGGACCATCTGAATAACAGTGTACATTGGCAAGTATCACATAAAACTTTCTCATACATTCAGATTAATCAAACCTTCCAAACTCAATAGTATATACTATTAATACAATTTACCAAAATCTACAATATCCTTTATATTTGATATTTCCAATTACTTTCATACCACTTTTGTTTGCAAATATGAATTCATTCGCTACTATCCCAATAGTATGACCATGACTGGTAGATACCTGATATACTTTAGTGTAAAAAAATCTAGTCTCTTTATAAAATAAATCTCAATTCAATTTAATATTGCCCACACAAATGTAAAGCCTATGTGATATACTTGATATACACAAACACCCATAAACACTGACTGAGTATATGTGGTATATTAGGTACATCTCACATTCAGCAAAACACATGTATATATTCAACAAAGGGAAGAACTTCCTCTTCTTTTACTTTTTCCTGAGAGGATGATGTGTGGTTAAAAGGGGCTGTTCTTGTGTAATATATGCCTCCCTTTCATATCCACTGCTCTCCTCCCTTCTACATCACTTGTCACCACAACCTGTGGGGTAGTGAGCAGTCAATAACTTTTTTAATTAATCGTCTGTCAGCTGTGGATGACTGAACATGTAACAATAGAGACATGGACAAACATAACATGTAACATATATACATATAGCTGACACACATGGGCCCATTCACTTTTCGGAACATTCCATTCATACTTGCAAATACACAATGGAGCTCCAGACAAAAGAAAAATCACAAAAATTCCAAAAAGCAAATGATTAAATTCAAGTGGCCAAAAAACAAATGTGCATCAAATCAAGTAGAGCTAGTAAATTGTTTGCGCTAAAACAAAATTATTCATATCTTTTGTACAATGATATCACTTATTGTCTTTGGATGGCAAAATCTTATTCTTCATTCCCTACAAATAAACAAAAAGTTAGTCATATTCCCCCGCCCAACTAAACATTGAAGGAGAGGAACAGGTAAATAAGATGCTTTCTTCTTTATGCTGATTTTGTTAAGTCAGCTTGTATATTTTATGAGAAATAGAAAATAAAACTGGTTCCATCATCCAAAAGTTTGACTAAGGAGCTATACGCCCTGAAACGCGTAGGCTTTTTTGTGGATCTTTTTCCCATGTAACTGCTGTTACTATTTTTTTAATCTATTATGAATGAAAAGTTACATTTTATTCAAACTTTTGGATGCTGGAACCATTTTTATTTTCTATTTCTAATATATTTTGCTCTGAAAAAGTCCGGAGAGCGTTCCTTGCATTCTGTGATGTTTTTTATTTCATCTGCATATGGACATGGTGAGCTGAAGATTCTATTTTTTCTTGTTTGTATTTTTTATGCATTAACCAAAGAAAAGCAAACACTTAACAAACTGAGATTTTTTTCAGATTAGCAGGCTGTGTCACACTGTTTATTGACTGAACAAGTAAAATCCCTTCCCTTAAAGGGTTTTTCCAAGATATTTTTTATTTTTTTTACAGATAGAAAATGTTCTGAAATTAATTTTTCAAATTGAGACCAAATAAAAATATTCTAGCCTTTTGAAGAATTGTGTGAGCAACACAGTTTCTGTCACAATCACTTCCTTACTGCTCCTGATCATCTGCCATTCATTGTGCACGCGACTTCAGTTGTTAGCGACACCCACCATGAACATGATGTCATTACTGATGAAAGCAGCATTTTTCTAAACTTTATTGACTGACAGAGCAGCCAGGAGGAGGTGGGGGGTGGTCCTGATCACCAAACAAGCCAGCACCTGCTTCACACATATGATCACAGAAGTGATTGAAGGCAGCAGAAGCAGTCACAGCATTTAAGGTAGACACACACATTTTTTATTTGTTTTTATTTTAAGCTATTCTAGACTCCCCTGCCCCCATTGTACAGGCATTCATCTGTGAGTGGTCCAAGGGTTTTATTTACACTGACGGGCTGGCTGCATGGTAGATGCATAGGGAGAGTGAAGGCGATGAGCAACCTGTGCAATAAAAGTTAATGCTTTATCATTAGCATAATACAGGGAAAACTTAATGTGCTTTTGAAAAATGTATGCTGTTTTTAAAAATGCATGTGTGGGTTTCAAAAATTTCATGCATTTTTTACCCACAATCAAGAAATAGAACCTAGGAAGTATTTGCATGAGCCTGTAAATTTGAGGAATAGTAAAAATGGTCCCAACACATAAAGGTCCTCAGTTATGTTTATTTATTCATATAACAAGAATGTCCTGCCTTTAGTTACATTTTCTTAGTCCCAGAAAACCCCTTTAAATAACTTTTTTCAGATTAATGCAAGACTATAAAAAAAACAAAAAAAGCTTAATAAATAAATAAATAACTTTTTTTCAAATTAACGCAGGCAGAAACAGTGTTTTGCTATTAAAACAGCTGTTTCTATGTATTTAATAAAAAAAAAAATGTAAACTTTTGCCCAAATAAACCTTAACAAAAGATTTTTCACTAACAGGACTGACTGTCAGTAAAAATTTTGTTTAAACACTCTGTATACAGCTGAAACTGCCCTATTGCACAAAAGACTTAGACAAAATTATTGGAAATGAAAGGGTTAACAGTCCTTTGTGTATTAGTGCAGCATGCTGCTGTCAGGCTCGCTCAGAACAGATATTCTCCCTCATTCCTAATATCTATGATTTCTATCACTAATCACACACAATTCACATGAGCACCTTTGTACCACCTAATAGATTTTTGCACCCAGTCATCAGTTATTATAGCGCCTCCTTATAAATAATAGTCTCTGCTTATAAATAATATTACACCTTATCAGTAATAGCACCCTTATAAATGATAAATAGTGCCCTATATCAGTAATATTCCCCCTTATCAGTAACAGACACCCTGTAAAAATAATACTGCTCCCTTATAAATAATAGCCCCCTCATAAATAATAGTTACCCTTATAAATAATAGTCCCCATTATCACTAATAGTCCCCTTTATAAATAAGCCCACTTAACAATAATAAAAAGTTCCCCTCTTATAAATAATAGCTCCCCCCTTATAATGGATGCCTTATATATAATAGTTCCCCCCTTATAAATAATGGTCCATCTTATAAATAATAGTTCCCCCTTATAATAGCCCCCTCATACTTAAGTTTCCCAATTATATATAGTAACCAACCCTTATATACTGTATAATAGTTCTCCGTTATACAGTGTCGGACTGAAGGGCCTTAGGCCCACCAGAGAATCTTGTTCTGGGGCCGCACCCAACAGCTTCCTGCTAATAGCCTACACCACGGCTCCTTCACTGAAGTCTTACATATGTGCTGACTATCTGGTGTTACTGATAGACAGGCCCTATAATACTGTGCAGGCCCCAATAACTCCATGGCCGGCTCATGCACAGTACTGTATGGGGAATGACATGGCCATGGGGCACTACACGTATGTGCAAGATTATAGTGAGGGAGCTGTGATGCAGACATAGCACACAGGGCTGCCAGCAGGAATTGTGAGCCCCCCCACCACAGTATAATGCGCCACATGGTATATAATGCTCCACAGTATAAAATGCTCCCCTGAACCCAACATAGTGGCCCCACATGGTATGCAAGGCTCCACACAGTATAATACTCCACAGTGGTCCACACAGTATACTACCCCTTAGTGGCCCCAGACAGTGCAATATGCTCCCCAGCAGCCCCACACAATATAATATGCTCCATAAAGAATAATATGCACCCCACAGTGCCCCCCCCAGTATAATGCTCCAGTGGCCTAACACAGTATAACATGCTCCATAATGACCTCCACACAGTATAATATACTCCCCAGAGGGCCCCCGTCGTGTCCCCCAGTATAATGCTCCACAGTGGTCCCCCACAGTATAATATGTTCCCACCCCACAGTCCCTCCAGTATAATGCTCTACAATGGTCCCACACAGAGTATCATATATAATCATCTTCTCCCAGGAAAGATCAGAGCTGCAAGGGCTAAAAAAAAAAGGGGAAAAAAAAAACGGGGCGGCGCCCGGGGCCCGGGGGGGGGGGGGGCGAAAAAACCCGCGGCCCCCACGGGGGGGCGCCCCCCCCCCCCCCGCAGAGGTACTGCCTCTTTGCTGAATGACCCCAGAATCCAGGTCTGCCCACAGCATATGGCTAGTGCTCCACCCACCCCTTGCTCCCAGGCAGCCCCCCTTCTCCCACCTTTGCAGAACCCTCGGAGAGAAGGGTGAAGTTAAGGCTTGCTATCCCCCATCCCATCTGGCCAGGGATAATAAAAGTGCCTGGCTATAGCAAGCCATCTCCAATGAACACACATAAAACCAGTGAAGCGTATCGTCCAGCAATGTGGACTCAACTAAAGCACCGCATTCCAAGTGGGGGAAGGACTGACCTAAGCAAGTAAAACACACTTCCAAGAAAAATATAAAACTGAGGGTCGGTTCATCACACCTCCCCCTTTTAGAGCATGTCAGGAGGAAGGACGATCCTAAGATCGCCTTCCGCGGACACCTTGGCGGCCTCACCCCGCTGGGACCTGCGCTGGTCCCTGACCATATTCCTGGCGTACTGATACCCTCTTCCTCTCCTGTCTGAATGGAGACTCTTCTAAGGTTCAGGCTCTGAATTAAGTAGACCTGGCTACCTCCTGCTTGCTCTGGGTCCCTCCCCCGAGTGCTGGCGTCCCTCAGACCCACACTCACAACCCCAGGCCCTTGTGGTACCGGTGCTGAGACCCCATCCCGGCAGTCTCCGCCCACCTGGCTACCCCCGGCCTGCACTGGGACCTCGTTCTGAGTGCTGGCATCCCGCAGATCCACACTCGCAAACCCAGGCCCTTGTGGTACCGGTGCTGAGACCCCATCCCGGCAGTCTCCGCCCACCTGGCTACCCCCGGCCTGCACTGGGACCTCGTGCTGAGTGCTGGCATCCTGCAGATCCACACTCGCAACCCCAGGCCCTTGTGATACCAGTTTAGAGACCCCTTCCTGGCAGTCTCTCAGGGTCTCTCCCACACTAGCCGCTAGTTGGGAGAGTTCTAGGGGATTCTGCACCTCCCCCTTTGCTTCCAAACCTAGGGGCACCTCTGGTTCTGGCACAGGTATGTTTGGACCCTGTCCTCCCTCCCAGACGCCTTGCCCCTTTGGGCCTACACCCTGTTCCTCCTGTACTTGGGTGGGTGATGGTGATACCTTGGGCAAATGACTGAGATTATGCTTCCCCAAACCATCCCTCCACAATACATTGACAGGTAATACATTTGACACACCCCCTTCTTGGGTCCCACCTCCAGCACCCCATGCCGTCTGCACTTGGGCCATGGGCATGATTGGCACACCTTGGATGGATGTTTCTCCTTCCCAGGACTCTTTCACAAGAGTTAGGGGCCCACGTACACGTCTCCCGTACAAGAGCTCAAAGGGGGAGAACCCCGTTGAGGCTTGCGGCTCCTCCCGGTAAGCGAACAGCAGGTGCGGGAGATAAGGCTCCCAGTCGCGCCCGTGGGACTCGACTAACATCCTGAGCATCTGCTTCAGGGTGCCATTGAACCGTTCACACAGGCCATTGGTCTGTGGGTGATACGGGCTGGACACCAGATGTTGCACCTCTGTTACCTTACACAGGCCTTGCATCAAGGCAGACATGAACTGGGTACCTTGGTCTGTGAGCATCTCTCTGGGAAATCCAACACGGGAGAAGATGCCTACCAGAGCCTTGGCCACTACATCACCCCGGGTGGAAGACAGCGCGACAGCTTCCGGGTACCTAGTAGCGTAGACTACTACCGTTAATATGAAACGTTTCCCGGTGCGACTGGGAATGGACAGGGGTCCAATGAGATCCACAGCCACCCGCTGGAAAGGTTCGGTTATGATGGGCATAGGTATCATTGGTGCTTTGGAGCCTTGCCCCGCCTTGCCCATCCTCTGACAAGTGTCACATGAACGGCAGTATTTAGCTACATCTGTCCCCATCTTAGGCCAGTAGAATAAGTGGCTGAGGCGAGCCTTGGTCTTAGCGATCCCCAGGTGGCCTGCCAGTGGAATATCATGAGCAATCCGCAACAACTCCACCCGGTAGGGTTGGGGTACCACCAAATGTTTCTCCCTGAGCCGACTTTCTTTTCCCTTTGTGGGGATCATTTCCCGGTACAACCTCCCTTGCTCCCAGTACACGCGGTCCTTGTCCGACTCCAAGGGAGGTTGATCGGCATGCTCCTTCAATGCGCCCAGACTGAGGTCAGCTTGGACAGCGTCCCTGAACTCCTGACTGGAACCAGACAGAAGAGATGTGCATGTCACATACCCGTCGGGCTCCTCCGGCTCCAGTGTGGGGAGGTTAATCACGGCGGCCTCAGTGCCATCTCCGGGTGACAGAGGGAACGGCTCAGGGGTCGGAGCGCCTTCCACCCCTCTAGCACTCTGGCTGCGGGTTACCACCGCAACACCAGCAGTCCGTCCCTCATCCGGATCGGCCCCGAGATCCCCGTGACCCACCTGACCACCTGGCACATTGTCCTCAGTTGGGGTTGCCCCCAGCATCTCAGAAGAGCTACCCTGTAAACCTGCAAGGCAAGAATTAGCAATTACATTGACATTGCATTCATTCATTGATTCACAGTGAACTGCATGGGTGACTGGCTGAGCCAGGGTCACACTGAGGGGGCTCTCATCACCCGCAGATGTGGGCGGGGCTACAGCCAGGTCAGCATTCCACAATGCCTCATTCACATGCTCACTGATTACTTTAGCTGGACACACAGCAAGGGGAGACAAAAGGCTAACCCCTCCCTCTGCCTGTGTGACAGGCTTCAACACCACATTAAAATCATCCTTCAGTACAGACATTTTGTCACAGCGAGGTGGGGCTACTCCCTCCCCATATTGGGACACCAAGGGCCCCAAATCTCTTCCCAATAGTACATTGGCAGGCAGATCAGACATTAGCCCCACATCACGCATCCCGTTTCCCGCACCCCAGTCCAAATGGACGCAAGCCATGGGCACAGTTACGCGTTCTTGTCCAATACCCTTCAGGGTCAGATTTTTTCCAGGGATAATACTGTCCGCAGGGACCAAGTCAGGTTGCACCAGAGTAATCTGCGCCCCAGTGTCCCGAAATCCCATGACCACTTTACCCCCCACAATGACCTGTTGACTGTTGGCATCGGATTGCAACCCCTCCCTCCCCACCAAATATACAGATGAGCCAGCTGCCGTGGCTGGGGAAACAGGGGGGTTCTTAGAGCGGTTGGGGCATTCTGCCTTGAAATGTCCTGGCTGGTTACAGGCGTGACATCGCCGGACCTCTCCTTGGGATTTAGAGGGGGGTCCCCGGGGCGCCCAGAGTTCTTGGGACAGGGGAAGTAGAGGGGGCACCCGGGACAGAGTTTGTCTTACCCCACTTGGAGACCGCAGGCTGTGGTGAACTCCAACTTTGCCCCTCCTTCCCGCTTGGGGGTCTCTGCAGTGTGGCTCCTCTCTTGATCCCTTGCTCCCTGGTGGACACATAGTCGTCAGCAATCTCTGCAGCCTTGTCTGCTGTTTTGGGTTTCCAATCACACACGAACTGGCGGACCTCCAGAGGGCACACCTGGAGAAATTGTTCCTTTATCATAAGATCCCCAATTCCCTCAAACGTGGTGACAGTAAGTCCTTTGATCCACTGCCAGAATGTAACCTGTAAGTGGTGCAGAACATCCGCATAGCTCTCTGTGGGACCCCGCTGGATATTCCGGAACTTTTTGCGGTACACTTCCGGCGTGAGCCGGTATCTCCGGATCAGCGCCGCTTTGATGGTCTCATAGTCCGCGTCCACTGGTAAGCTCGTGGAAACATCCAGGCCTTTTCCCTTCAGCCGGGGAGACAGGTAACGGGCCCATTCTGCCTGGGGAATATGATGCTGCTTACACACCCGCTCAAATCCCCACAAGAACGAGTCCAAGTCCCCGTTATCTTCCAAGATTGGAAAGTCCTCGGATCGGATCTTTAGTGCTCGGGCTCCTGGAGTTGGTGCAGGGGAAGGTTGCGCCTGCTGGCAAAGTTCCAGCTTTTTTAGCTCAAGCTGATGCTCCAACTCCGCCCGACGCTCTGCAGCAGCGGCCTCTCTTTCCGCCCGGCGCTCTGCAGCAGCAGCAGCGGCCTCTCTCTCCACCCGGCGCTCTGCAGCAGCAGCAGCGGCCTCTCTCTCCACCCGGCGCTCTGCAGCTTCTCGGTACTGGAGAATCACCTGCAGACGGGTGCTATAGTCACTGGCGTCTATCTGCTGTAAGGCCATTTGCAAGTATAAGTCCGTTACCCCCACAGAACTGGGGTTACTGGTCCCTCCAGGCACAGTTACCTCTGGGGTTCGGGCACCTGCTGAACCGTCTGGCATGGTGATGTTTTCTTGTGCCAGCCCCTCAGGACTTTGCTCCTCATCCTGCCCGGCTGCAGCACCTTCCATATCAGCCATCTGCGCAGCGTTTGTATCAGTCAGTTGCTGCCGTCCCCTGACTCCACTTCTCAGAGTCCGAGACATCCACTGGAAGTCGTTGCCAAATAAAAGATAGGACAGAAAAAAGAAGAAGGGAGGGAACAGTACTGTACCAAACTTTCACCGTATTTTAAGCTTGCTCTCATACCGCGCTCGTTCCATAGGATTGCCGCAATCCCCAGTGTCTGCGTGATACCACACCCACACACTGTTATCCTAAGATCCCACCGCTGCCACCACTGTGAAGAATATCGCCTCGCCCAGCCGCCTGGCACGCCTGCGATCAAACTTCTTTCTTAACCTCCCACTCACACACCGTGAGTAGACCGGGTCATAGGATAAAACGAAATGAGCGATATAAATTTTATATGTTTAATAACCTAAGTGGGTCGGTATGAATTAATAGCATATACAGAAATATACAATATTAATACGATCAAGCATAAACATACAAGCAAAGGAGCAATGATACAATACACAAAAATAAACAGGGGAATTAAAAGATAGAGAAAATACCGGCATAGGCTCGTAGTCCGTTTCTCTAGGCCACAGCAGAGTTTTGGGCCTAGGGCGCAAGCTTAAGCAAGTTGCATAAAACAATCCTTCTACATGCTGTCCAGAACTAGGCCCTCAAAGCATTCCTCAGTAGGGCAGGCCCTCTCATCTTCTCCCAGATCAGAGCTCCTTACTGCCTCTTTGCTGAATGACCCCAGAATCCAGGTCTGCCCACAGCATATGGCTAGTGCTCCACCCACCCCTTGCTCCCAGGCAGCCCCCCTTCTCCCACCTTTGCAGAACCCTCGGAGAGAAGGGTGAAGTTAAGGCTTGCTATACCCCATCCCATCTGGCCAGGGATAATAAAAGTGCCTGGCTATAGCAAGCCATCTCCAATGAACACACATAAAACCAGTGAAGCGTATCGTCCAGCAATGTGGACTCAACTAAAGCACCGCATTCCAAGTGGGGGAAGGACTGACCTAAGCAAGTAAAACACACTTCCAAGAAAGATATAAAACTGAGGGTCGGTTCATCACACCCCCCAGAATAATACTCCACAGTGACCCCACTCAGTATAACATGCTCCAGAAATGGCCTCCACACAGTATAATATACTGCCCAGAGAGGTTTCCCCAGTATAATACTCCACAGCGTCCCAAAACAGTATAATATGCTCTCCAGAGCCCCCCCCCAGTATAATGCTCCACAGTGGCCCCGCACAGTATAATATACTGGGGGGCCCCTCTGGAGAGCATATTATACTGTGTGGGGAAACCGTGGAGCATTATACTGGGGGGGGGATCTGGAGAGCATATTATACTGTGTGGGGCCACTGTGGAGCATTATACTGGGGAGGGGGCCCTCTGGACAACATGTTATATTGTGTGGGGCCTCTATGGAGTATTATAAAGTGGGGGGGCTCTGGAGAGCATGTTATATTCTGTGGGGCCACTTTGGAGCATTATACTGGGGGGCCCCTCTGGAGAGCATATTATACTGTGTGGGGCCACTGTGGAGCATTATACTGGGGGGCCCTCTGGAGAGCATAATGGCTCCACATAATATAACATTATCTCCAAAGGCCCCCCACATTATAATTTTCCACAGAGGCCCCACAGAATATAACATGCTATCCAGAGGGCCCCTTCCCCAGTATAATGCTCCACAGTGGCCCCACACAGTATAATATGCTATCCAGAGGGGCCCTCCAGTATAATGCTCCACAGGGGCCCTACAGTGCTATTATTATATTATATTCTGGGGTCTCTTCAGACCCCAGAGTATAATAATCGAAGGCCCCGGGGGAGGTGAGGGAAAATAACAAACAGTTATACTCACCTTGCCTTACCTCTCCTGGGCCTCCTCGCTCTGCTCTGTTATTCCCGCCGGCACAGCTTCTTCTTCTCTGTGGCTGACATCACGCGTTGTGGACGTCACCGCTGAGGCCTGTGATTGGGCCTCAGCGATTACGTGAGGTGCGCTGTCAGCACGCCCCACGTGATCGCTAAGGCTGAGGCCTGGCCTCAGCGGTGATGTCCGGAACACCAGAAGATGACGTTGGACGCCAAGGACAGGTGAGTAAAAATGTTTGTTATTTTTACTCACCTCGGAAAGGGGCCCTGCGGTCCCTTTCTGTTATCGATATGGCCGGGCCTAACTCCAGGATCCGGAGTCATCAGGCTCCGGATCCCGGGGGCCCCTTCGGGGACGGGGCCCTGGGAAATTGCCCAGTTTGCCCCCCCCCTAACGCCAGCCCTGCTTCTATTCCTGGCATGGTACACTTAACAGCCAGTTTCATCAAAACATTGGATTGTTTTCATGACTGCAATTGAGGATACCTTCAGAGTTCTTGACTGACTTTCATGTCTTAAAGTAATGATGGACTGTTTTTTTGCCATAATTTGGATTAGAACAGTACTTCATTAGAACTAAACACTGGAAATGTGTATGCATTCCTACCTCTGTACAACTCAGTTGATGGTCTCAGACACAGCATGAAGGCTGTACATTCCACTAGCTAACTATTGTGAAGGTATATCTGTCAATTGAAAACCATTTCAGGTGACTACCTCTTGAAGGTGATCAAGAGAATATCAAGAGTGTGCAAAACTGTCATCAAAGAAAAGGGGGCTACTTTGAAGAATCTAAAATATAAAACATATTCTGGTTTGCTTTGCACTTTTTTGGTTACTGCTTAATTTCATATTCCTATGGTCTTTCAGAGTTTTCAAGTCTTCAATATGAATGTACAAAGTATAAAAAAATATGGAATGAAAAAGGTTTTGCATTCTACTGTGTATAAATTAGGAGATTAGGTACACAATGAAAGAAAAAAAGAATTACCTGAGTATTTTATTTAAAGCATCATTGTTATGAGGGGTTCAGTAATGTGCCTGTATTTAACTGATAAAGACTCTTTGGAGGAATATTTTAATGAGAGCCCAGTCAATCCTCAGCTAAACTGGGGCTGGTTTATATGATGTATGTGCAAGCACATTTTTATTTAATGCTCTGCTGAAACTTAAATTAATACGCCTAACCAAAACTTTTCTCATATTTAACATACATGCCATAGGTGACATAAAATGGCAATGGCTGTTCTTTGTTACATTAGTAATATTTATCTATTTAAATCATTTTGTTGCATTCAAAGCTGTAATTTTTCAAGTCAAGTAATGCATTAAGTATTAGGAGTCACATGAGCTTTGCATCTCCTTGTTTCTCTTGTTTTCATTGCCATTTTATTGAGTCATTATCCTGTGTACAGAGCTGCATTCATTTTTAATGTATTTGTTGTAAATTTGTACGATGCTGTTTCGATGAGAATATTACAAAGGGTCAAATCTGTGACCTTTAATTTCAGCATCTTCCATGTTCTGTGTGTACACTGGCTCTGATCTTAACTACAGTGGCTTTGTTCTCCTTTCATCTGAGTATTGTTTTTCACCCTCTTCTAGTAAGTTTATATACTACAAATTTGTCAGCACTATACATATCAGACTCTATTACTTGATTCTGTCTTACTGTTTCCTAGTATGTGGCTATGTTCTGTTGAGCTAACTAAATTTGGCTCAATGAAATAATGATAAGAGTTATGGATACTGTTAAGATGTTTGCTATAGTCAGTTTGAAAATGACTCTTTGAGTTCTAAAGACTAAATCATTTGGTACTCTTCAGTTTTTTGCCTGATCTTTGAAGGCTTATTTAAGTCACTGTACTGTAGGCCACTGCCAATCAGATCACTGTTGAAACTGAGAATTATTAGGCTTCATTTTATGCTGTCAGTTGAGAGGTTCTACACCAGAAAGGCCATGCTTCTTTGTGAACGGGGATCCAATGGCTGAATTCCCACTAGTGGCATACATGAAGTAATTGTTGCTAGCAGCACATTCATTTTAGTTGGCAGAGAGATTCTGAGTACACAAATAAATGTAATATGTACCTCAACCTCAATAGAAAAAAAAGTGAGTCACAGACTTCCCAGCCACTCTTCACTCCTCTTTCCTCTCCCATTCCATGGGACAACCTGTCCTTAGATTTTGTGTTCTGTTGACCTCCTCCCTTCTCCCACGCTCTGAGCTGCTCTCCCTAACCCCGAACCCCAACTCCATTGCCTAACATTGGCAATATGCTCAGCTCTTCCATTTATATGTTGCTCTTAAAACGTCTCACAACCTCCATAGGACGCTATTGCCTTTTGAACGCTTGTTCCTCTCATCTAGTGCTCCAACTCATACTGTTTCCCTCATTTATGGTATGCTCATGGAGAATTCCAACAACAGTCTCCCAGCATTCACGGAAAGGGAATTGGGGGTCTTGTTCCCGCCAGACGCGTGGTCCTCAGCTTTCCAGGCATGTCACAAGTTCTCCATATCCTGCAAAGCACAGGAGACAAACTACAAGATCCTCTCTAGATGGTACAGAGTCCCCTCTGTTCTTCATGAGATTTACCCCTCCACTTCAGACAGATGCTGGAGGTGTAATATTGACCGAGGCATGATGGCGCACGTCTGGTGGGGTTGTACACTCCTACGCCCCTTTTGGTCGGGTGTCCGTCGTATTATTCAGATGGTCACTGGCATTGCCTTGGAGGATGACCCTGCTCCTTTGCTCCTCTCTTCCTTCCCACGTAAGTTCCAGAAGCATACCCGCAGGCTTTTAGGTTTCATCCTAGTAGCGGCAAGATCTGTTATCCCTAGGCTGTGGAAGTCCACAACTCCCCCTTCTTTGTTGTCTTGGCTTCAGGATAACCTAAGCTTACACAGTATGCTTTATGTTTAGAAAGTCAACAAAGCTTTTTAATTAAAAAAAGAAACACCCTCCACATTATCCAGGTTCTTTATTAATATAGTGCTTATTCTGGACAGCATGGGGCTGATTTATTAAGACTGGCACATAGTACACCAGTCCTAATCAATGGCTATGTTTGAGTGAAGTGTGCCAAAGTTATTAAGAGACATGCATCTCTTAATAATTGTGGCCCATCTCAGGTGGTCCATGAACCACAAATTGAAAGCTACACCAGCTAGGGGCTGGGCCTGTATGCACCACTGTGGGGGCTCATTGCATAGAGATTAATACAATTACCTTTGAACTCAATGAAAGCTGTAACAATCTCCTCATACTTTACTCCCCCTACTGGCGGCAGCACGGAAATGCAGCAAATTAGTGTACATTAGAAAGCAGGAGAAGATCAACGCTAGGCCCACTTATCCCTGCAGGCCCTATTGCAGCTGTAGATACACCACTACATGAACAACTGTTTCTGTGTAAATATGCCTAGCAATCATACAACAGATAAGCAAAGGTGTAAACAATTATAAGCCTTATTGACAGACAATCTATTAACAATATGTATGATGACTGCCACATACAAGTGGAAGCCAACAAGCACTGAATGATTTGTTATATCATTGATCAGCACTTCTTATAGGCAGAAAATCTACCCATGTAAAAAGACCACTATTCTAGTAAATGATTCCCCAATAGAATTCTGACAAAACAGTAGTATAGTGTAGTACCACTATCCACTTTCTTAATTCTCTTAACAATTTAAACAAAAATTATTAAATAGAACAACTAAAACGTGCTTACATTTAAATCAGCAGCATCTATAGCATACGGACGGACGAGTCGGCTGGTGACACTAGCCGATGGCCACCGACTGCCCGTTTTATGTAGCTCACATGCTGATATAACTCCTTATGGATAGATGGCAACTGAATACCCCTGATGAGCGGTTACAAACTGACCTGCGAAACATGTAGGATAGGAAATAGGCAGCTATCAGGAGGCAGTGCAGCTAGGCTTTAATTGGCAGGGAGACCATGAGGTTATCAGTGGATTCTCTCTCATTTGCAAAATGATGCTTTTATATTTGTCCTATTTTTAGAGACTATTGTAGGTAAACGCTCATTTTCATGGTTATTAATTATTTACAAGTATCAACCATGATCTGCACAGAGAGGTGACTTAGGGTGGGTTCGCACCTGCGCTTGCTGTCCGTCCGTTGCCAATCCAGTGAAAATCTCGGCGAACACGAAGTTCTGCATGTCCGACTTTGTTTCCGACGAAAAAAAAAGGATTCGCAGCGCAGAGGGTGTAAGCGCACACCCGCGCACTGCTTTAAAAACCCATTCAAATGAATGGGTTTTTAACCAATGCGCCGCTGACCGGTCTGTATCCGACGCCAATCCAGTTCGCCGAGATTTTCACTGGATTGGCAACGGACGGACAGCAAGCGCAGGTGTGAACGAAGCATAAGTTAATATATGTAAACGTCACCCACACCTTTTCATTGCATGTTATAGCCTCATAATCAGGACATGCTACAGAGGTGTATATTAGTTTAACCCCTAAAGGTGCATATGATTTAAATGTGAGCACTATTTTGGGGTGAACAATATGCATACTCTTTGAGTGGGTACTATATTTTATATCACTTGAGCAGATAACCATTGCGTGTATTTCATCATAGTGCTTTAACACTCATTTTATACGTACTTTAAAAATTAAAAATTACGTTTTAGTTGTTCTATTTAATACTTTTTGTTCACATTTATATTTGAGCAACAACTTTTCTATCCTCTATTATTTGGTCTTAACAAATTAAACATGAGAACCAACTGCTTATCTTCTTTACCATATTTATTTAACATGCCTGGAAATGATTGCTTAAGCCAATATAGATTAGTTTCTGATCACAAAATTCACTCCCCAAAGATCTCTAATGCTGAGAAAACATAATTTCAACCAGACTTACACAGAAATATAGGTGCTATAGAAGGTATTGATGCCTTCCATCTTAACTTATATTCTGCTACATAGATTTCATTTTTGTGTTCTCTCTATATTATGGAAAGGAGAAACTTTTCTACAACTGGAAGAAGGTGAGGTGTAAAATAATCTATGAACAATTACATACCTAATTAAATTTACTGATACCAGTGCGGAAGGTGTTTCTAGAAATGCCAATAAACTTCTGCTACCAAGAACACACACCTACTTTTTCAAAGACAAAACATTCGTTTCACTTAGCTCAACAGAAGTGTGCAATGAAGCAGCGCCAGAGCTTATTGAAAAGCTTCAGGATACTTTTTAATGCCAGACAAGGAGATGCTGAAGGTAAAAGAGAAATGCCAGAAATGTGTTCCTATCACTATGTACTCTTCATACGCAATATGGTTTATTAGAGTGGATATTAGAAAATCAATCAAAACCTATATATATATATGCGAAGGAGACAGACTACTTAATATAGCCTATACTGCATATTACACTATACAGTATATTTTTGCTGGTACAATAAAAGTAGTTATAGATTTCACGAGAACATCTAATATTCTTAAAGAAGCATTACTATACCTATTCCATCAGTATATATAAATCAGCTAGCATTATCTTAGTTAACTTTTTATCACAGTTATTTTTTTCTGCTAAGTCATGTGAGTCTCACTCCAATAAAACATATATAAGGTCCGTTATTTTTGCATGATGAAATATTCCACACAAAGACTCTACGGGGGAGACGGAAACTTCTGTCACTACTAGAGGCGTAGCTAGGGGTTCAGCACAGGGAGGGGGGGGGGGCGAACATGTCCAAGTGGGCCCCCAACTAGGACATGTTCATATACCAATATTATCAGTATACGGTGAGCGTATAGTGGTATATAGCGGCTCTACATAGGGCTCTGCAGACGATTTAGGTGAATACAGGGCAGTAACATTTAGTGACTTACCGGTGACGTCTTTGACTAATCATTCACATTCCCCATCTCTTTCATCTGGACCGCCATGACCACTTCTTCCAGTCTCTGTAAAGTTTGCACCACAGACATCTTTGGCTCCTTACATTTCCAGGCACCCGATCCACATTGTCCTCACCTGCACCCCCATCCTGCTGCTACCCCCAATTATAAAATATATAATATAACCCCCCATAATGAATAATACCCCCAAGTGCATCTTTAAATTAAAAAGGACCTTTCATGTCCTCCGGCACATGCGGTTTTACATATCTCTAGAAAGCTGAC
The DNA here is from genome assembly GCA_947044405.1 of Leptodactylus fallax. Classification (NCBI taxonomy): domain Eukaryota; kingdom Metazoa; phylum Chordata; class Amphibia; order Anura; family Leptodactylidae; genus Leptodactylus; species Leptodactylus fallax. Next base: position 1,112,630 of record CAMRHE010000045.1, read on the forward strand.
AGCGCGCGGAATTCAGAGCACTGCCAGCTTTCCCGATGTGTGTCTTGGGGCTGGAGATATCGGCGGAGTTTCATGGTTTACTGTCAGAAAGGCGTTCCTGACAGTCTAGCTGCGCTGTGAGGATCACCCTCCCCGTCACAGTCCAGCGTCATCGCCGAGCAGTAAGGAACACCCCTCTCTCTGTCCTCGTCCATAGCGCTATACTGTCAGAGGGGGCGTTCCTTACTGCCTGGCAATGATGCTGAGCTGTGAGGAATGTCCCCCCAGTACAAGTCTATGAATGAGAACTGTCAGGGAGGGTGTTCCTCACATCGCAGCTAGACTGTCAGGAACGCCTTTCTGACAGTAAACCGTGAAACTTACACTGCCGATATCTCCAGCCCTGGGACACAGACCGGGAAAGCTGGCAGTGCACTGAATTCAGCACGCTGTTGGCTTTCTAGCGGTATGTAAAACCGCATATGCCTGAGGACATGAAAGGTCCTCTTTAATAACTTTCCTGTGCACCCCTTTAAATAGTGGCCCTTATTAATAATGCCCCAGGTGTTTCCTAATTAAAAAGGAAAAAAAAAAAAGAAAAAAAAAAAAAAATTATTGAGGTTCCAATACCTGGGACCCCCAAGATCAGCTGTTTGAATGAACCGTAGTACCTGTGTAAGAGCCGTAAGCCCTTCTGTGTTTACACAGTGTCGTTCTTTTCATAGCTGCCATGTAATGTAACTACAGCCTCGTCCTATACACATCTATGTGACAAGGCTGGAATGACATCACACGGTCACTATAAACAGACAGCGTGTGATATAAAAAGGCGCCATAGCCCCTTCATACAGCTGATCAGTGGGGATTCCATTATCTGTTATTGATGTTTTATTCTGAGGATAGATCATCAATAAAAATGAACTGGAAAACGCCTTAAGACTAAGGCCCCACGTGGCATCCCGCAACAAAAAAGTGCTGCGGGAAAAAACGCAGCAGCGATGTATCGCTGTTTTTCCTGCAGCACTTTGCACAGAAAGTTCGCAGAGGTTTCCTCTGCGGACTTTCTGCTTCAATTATATCTTTAGGGAAACCGCTGGCGTTTCCTTAGGTATAATTGACATGCTGTGATTACCAAAGCTGCGACTGTTTTGGAAATTGCAGCGTATCCGCTGCGCATATTTTACTGCAAAGTGGGGATGGGATGGGATGGGGGCCGCATGTGGCAAAAAACCACAGAAAAAACCGTGGCATTCTAGCAAATCCTATCCACACTTTGCAGAAAAATATGTTCAGCAGATGCACTGCAATTTCCAAAACCGTTGCAGTTTTGGAAATTGCAGCATGTGAATTATACCTATGGAAACACTGGCGGTTTCCATATAGGTGTATTGAAAACAGAAAGTCCACAGGGGAAACCTCTGTGGACCTTCTGTGAAAAGCGCTGCACGAAAAACCACAATGTAACTGTCACAGTTTTTCCTGCAGCGCTTTTTTTGCTGCAGCCACCTATGTGGGGCTTTAGTCTTAATAAAGCCCAAGTGCCACTTTAATTAAATTAATTGCCCCCTCATATTATGCCCCTGATTCCCCCTGACATAAATAATGCACCTCTAATGACCCCTTATATCAATGACCACCCCCTTATGTTCATAATGCCTCCTAATATAAATGATGCCCCCTAATGGACCCTTATATAAATAACCTCCCCCCTTGTATTCATAATACCCTGTAATAACCCTTATATAAATGACCCCCCATCGTCATAATGCCCCCTAATGTTAATCAGCTTTAGTCGGGTGGGAACTGTCAGTTCTTCCGTGGCTTCTATTCATTTAATGAAAGAAGCCGCAGAAGCACGGCCTGTGCACGGGCGGCACATGGGGACATCCCTGTGTCCCCTGTGTGCAGCCCGTGCTTTTAAATCAGGGCAGGCTGGTTGCAGCACGGTGGTCTTCAACCGGCCTTAGGCACAATGCTGCTTTAGTACTTTCCAAAACTATTGCAGGTCAGAATGCCCCCCAGTGTCAGCCACGGACCTTAACACCAACTTGTTCTTTATTATGCATATTTTAATAATGTTTTATTGTTATTAAATAATAAAAAAATTTTTTTAGAAACTAACTTTCAAATCGATATGCTGTGTTACAAGACTAAAGTTTTTTGGAAGGCATCTCTGGTTATTTCACATTCCAGAAACTACTGTATATTAATGATTCTACACAATATAGATTTTATGTTTTAAGCGCATACAGTTAGTTTTACATATTATTCAGATTTAGATATCAGACTGTTTCATTTACATTATAATATTATTATCACAATAGATGTGCTGTAAATATTCATATATTCTGATTAATTCACTTTGTCCTGCATAGTTATAATTGTATGACTGTAGCCCCCATTTTATTATGCCTCCCATGCTGTGATTCTCACAATGATTAAGTGCTCTCAAGAGAAATTTTACATGTTCAGTGTCTGTTTCCATTATTATTGTATTTAGCAATTTTACTTTAATGTGAAAAAAAATGAATGTGCTGTACATAGGATAAAAAGTATGCCTGCATATATGAGATCCAATTATATTGGCTAATATGCAAAATAATAACTAATTCTAAAAAGATTAGATGGAATAAAAGAAGATCCCAACCCTTCATTGCTCAGTTTAAGCCACATGACATTATACAAAATGAAACTCATATGCCACACTATAAAAATAACCACATTGTTCATTATACATGCAAGCAACAAGTCTATTACAGAACAGTTACACACTCTCCTACATAGTCCAACTGCAAGCCCCATCACATAAATTGAACGTTGCACTCTATATATATATATATATATATATATATATATATATAAAAATAAAGTTCCAGCTGCATGCCCTGTATGCCTATAGTAAAATGCAATCAGATAGCCTTCATATGCAGTGCATTACAGCAGAATTTCTCACGATATAAAGAACCAGCCATAAGCTCTACCATACAAAAGGATAACTATATATCCACAGGAGTGTAATGACAGACACAGTCTCCAGATACAGTCTTAATAAATGCCTTCATATACAGTCAGGGGCGTAATGATCACAGTTGCAGGGGGTGCGACCGCGACCAGGTCTGGAGTGATACGAGGCCTGCGGCCAGCCGGAGATGGCTGGGGCCCCGTAGCACCATGATAGTGATCGGGTAAAGCCTGGTTCCCCGATCAGTATACATATTGTTAATGGAATAGAAGCCTCCCAGGGGAGGTGATGAAAAATAACAAATACTTATACTCACCTCTCCTGGGACTCCGACGGTCCCCAGCATCCTCTTGTGACTGAGGTCACACTTCCTAGTGGTCACTGCTAGGACCTATGATTGGTCCCCAGCAGTTACGGGGGGTGCGCAGGTGTAATGATGTCAGTGCACCCCATGTGACTGCTGAGGCCCAATCACAGGCCCCAGCGATGATCTCTGGAGCTCGTGACCACAGTCGCAAGCAGAAGAGGACTGAGGAGGATGCTGCAGAGAACTGTATGGAGCGAGGATGTCCAGGAGAGGTGAGGTAAGGTGAGGATAAGTGTTTGTAATTTTCCATCACCTTCCCTGGGCTTCTGATTATTATACTCTAGAGTCTGAGACTACCCCAGTGTATAATAATAGCACTGAAACTAACTGAAGTGCCAAACGTCACAAATATTCGGTGAATTTCATGGGGTTCACATGAAGCGGCTCAACGGGGAGTCTTTGAAAGAATTTTATACTGTGTGGGACCACTGTGGAGCATATGACACTGTGTGGGTGTCAGGATTCTCTATCCGGCTGCTGCGCCATAACATTACCATGCCAACCTGGGAAGCTTTTGCACTTTCAGAGGCTTCCTGGCTTGGTCCTGTTAGCAGCTGAGGAGGCCTATATAAGCACATGAGACATGTGCCGACTAATTAGTTTGCTACCTGCTAATTTGGCTTTCCATTTTGTGTTCGTACCTGTATGACCTCTGGCTTTCTCCTTGGATTTGCCTTTTGCCTCTATTTCTATTTATTGTTGTGACATTCCAGGCTGGATTTTTGACCCTTGGCTAGTTTCTCGGATATTGCTTCTATCTCCCGACTATGCTTAATCGCTCTCTCCTGGTTTTGACCCTGCTGTATGACTTTTCTTCTGCATCCATGCCACTTTGTAAGTTTACTGGACTTTGTTTTGGTTTCTGAAGTAGTGCGTTTATTAGTACATGTATCTGTTTAGTGACAATTCAGATCCAGCAAAGTCCATCTCTCCTTCCAGCCAGCTCTGGTGAAGGTGTCTGGGGGTCTGTCTTGGCTTGCAGAGGCATGCTACTTGTAAATAGCTGTCTCTACTGCTAGAAGGTATTAGACAATTTATCGCTGTTGCTTTCATTGTGGCCTTGCATCTGTATCTAACCATAACAGTGCGGGCCACTGTGGAGAAAATTATACTGTGTACAGTGGCGTAACTAGGAATGGCTGGGCCCCAAGGCGAACATTTGACATGCCCCCCCCCGAACCGGTTACGGGTCCCCAAACAGTAAAATATGCTCACCAGAGGCCCCAGATAGTATTATATGCTCAACAGTGGCCCCCACACAGCATTATATGTTCCACAGTGGCCCCCATACAGCATTATATGCTCTACATTTCTCCCCCCACACACAGTATAATATGCTACCCACAGTGGCCCCACACAGTATAATATGTTCCACACAGCGGTCCCCACCCAGTATTATATGCTTCCCACAGTGGTACCCACCCAGTATTATATGCCCCCCATAGTGGGCCCCACCCACTATTATATCCTCCCTACAGTGGCCCCCACACAGTATTATATGCTCCCCACAGTGGTCCCCTCCCAGTATTATATGCCCCCCACAGTGGCCCCCACCCAGTATTATATGCTCTACAGTGGCCCCACCTAGTATTATATGCTCTACAGTGGCCCCCACCCAGTATTATATGCTCTACAGTGGCCCCCACCCAGTATTATATGCTCTACAGTGGCCCCCACCCAGTATTATAAGCTCCACAGTGGCCCACACACAATATTATAAGCTCCCAACAGCCCCCCTCCGCTTCGGTGCTATTATATTCTGGGGTCTCCTCAAACCCCAGAGTATAATAATCGGAGCCCCAGGGAAGGTGATTAAAAACAACAAACATTCATACTCACCTTACCTTACCTTTCCTTGGCATCCTCGCTCCATCCTGTCGTCTTCGGCGTCTTCAGGCCCTCTTCCGACGTCGCAGCTGAGGCCTGTGATTGGGCCTCAGCGGCCACATGGGGGCGCACTGACGTCATTACGCAGTCGCGCCCCATGTGACCTCTGGGGCCTAATCACAGGCCTCAGTCATGACGGAGGAACGCTGGAGAGGACGCTGCGCCCAGGAGAGGTGAGACTATGTGTTTATTGTTTTCAGTCACCTCCCCTGGGCTGCCATCTATTGGAAAGGGGCCTGCAATATGCCAGGCTCCCTTCCCAAAACAAATGTATAGCGGTCGGGGAACCAGGCTTTCCCCGACCGCTATCATAATGGTCCGGGGCCCGGCCATCTCCTGCTGGCCGCGGGCTCTGTAACCTGCCGGGTCCGTTCCCCCTGCGACCGCAATCATTACTGGTTTGTGGGGTTCGCGGTAGCATCTGCCACAGGGCTCCGGGGCCCCTAATGTCCCGAGCCCTGTGGCAGTCGCTACCGCTGCTACCCCGATAGTTACGCCCCTGACTGTGTAGTGGTCAATGTGGAGCATATTATCCTGTGTGGGAGCCACTGAGGAGCATATTATACTGTGTGATGTCCACTATGGAGCATATTATACTGTGTGGGGGTCAGTATGGAGCATATTATACCGTGTAAGATGAATGTAGCACAAAAGGTCCAAATCATAGGATAATAAGAACCCACTGTATACTTTAGAAGTAACTATATGATAAATTCATGTATGAGGGAATTTATTTTTTGTACATAAGTGTAGCTACTGCTCCTATTTCCATTTGACTAGAGTTAACTCCCTCAAGCTACATTTTACTCTCTTTAGAGCATTACAATAATGTCCTTATAGTTTTTAAACTATTTTGAAGTTAGGAAAGCAAATGCTAAATAACCCTATGATTTATTTTCCTCCTGCTTAGAGAAAATTACATTATGAGGTCATATGTGGAGCATATTGTACTGTGTGGGGGCCACTGTGTAGCATATTATACTGTATAGCATATTATACTGTGTGGGGTTACTATGGAGCATATTATACTGTGTGTGGCCCATTGTGGAGCATATTATACTGTGTGGGTGCCACTGTGGAGCATATTATACTGTGTGTGGCCCATTGTGGAGCTTATTATTCTGTGTGGGGCAACTCTGGAGTATTATACTGTGGGGGCTCTGGGGAAGATATTATATTGTGCAGAATTAAAATCTATTTATTAGATTGGAGATTCAAGATTCACAATAAACCAAAATGATTTGCATTTTGTCAAATCAGTACAGAAGAGAGTTTTTGAGAAAAGTGGATTGCTTATGAAATACTGTGCCACTATTTTTGAAGTTGCCTGAATAATGAGATTGTACTACTAAAGTCATCATTCCGCATCAGGATTTAGCACTAGTCTTATAGAAAGTTAGAAAAAACATTCTTAAAAGACTTAACACAAATAAGGCCTACTGTGTGTTATTGTCACTACCAAAAACAGTGGTGAGTTTTCTGCAGTATTCAACCCAACTATACTATACTATATACTATAGCACATATTAAATATTTGTAACTCAATAATAGTAGAACTAATAGATAAGATCAGGAGCAAATGTATTCTAGAATCATTCACGGCTTGTACGGTAGGTTAACCTGTTTACCTTTTGACAACCATTTTTCATTGGGCATGTCTGTTGGGAACACTTGGTAAATTGTTATCCTTGGGGAGACTGTTCAGGAATACTCAGTAATGTTGGTTAAACTCATCGGGCATTTGTGTAATAGATCTCAGTGGTCCTACAAGGTGGGAGCCTCAGGGGACCCAATCAAGGGCATTCCTCTATTAGTTCCATATCCTATCTGATTTTATATGACAAGAGGATGCATAAAGGGAGTAACCTTTTAAATAGTGTATTAAAATCTTAAAAATAAAGTGCTATATTATAATAATGAAGAAGATAATGCAATATTGTGAAAGTTCTGTATTTCCATCTATGTTTATAGCAGGTCAGATGCTGTGGACCAGGGTTTACAATGCTTGTATTCCTAACATTTGTAAAGCATCTTTTTTCTTATAACTTTTTCTTTTTGTTATTTAAATATTCTAGATTTTTAGGAATAAATTGGCAACTATGCATTGACATTCTTCTTGTCAAAGAGCTGTTTGCCTACTCAGTCTTATACTGTCAACACTAATTGGACAGTGTCATATTGCTATAGGGACATCCCCTAACTGTTAATGCGCTTCAAAGTGGGACAGTGACACTTGGAAGACATGGAAGGTGGACCTCAGAAATGGTAGCTCTCTCTAGTCATGGAAGCAGTTTTCCCTCCGAACCATCAGAGTCTCTTTACCTGAATATCCCTCTCAAGCCCTTCCAGACACATCCATTGCAGCACCAACTAGTCTCTTCAGTAGAACATACCCTTCGCTGAGGACTGGGGTTTTTACTGGTTGCCACTGGAAATATTCCTACACTAATGGTCAGAAACAGCTGTCACAGCTGAAGCAACTTAAGTGCAACTTTGCTGCTATCCAACTACCAACTAGGCTCCCTAGGCTTGAGGTGGGGTTGGCTTAGATAACTTTAACTCTACCTCCATTCTGGAAGACTGTAATATTTCAACTTGCAGGTGGAACTGAGCCTGACATGGGGTAATCTTCAGTTAAAGTTAAATTCTTTAATAAAACAAACAGTATTAGAAGAGCCATAAGTAAAAAGTAGATTCTCTTAAAAGTAGATTCTTTCTACTCTATGCTTACAGTATAAACTGTTTCAAAATTAGAACTAATAATTTTAGAATTTTATATATGTCTCTCTCTCTCTCTCTCTCTCTCTCTCTCTCTATATATATATATATATATACAGTACAGACCAAAAGTTTGGGCACACCTTCTCATTCCAAGAGTTTTCTGTATTTTCATGACTATAAAAATTGTAGATTCACACTGAAGGCATCAAAACTATGAATTAACACGTGGAATTATATACTTAACAAAAAAGTGTGAAACAACTGAAAATATGTCTTATATTCTAGGTTCTTCAAAGTAGCCACCTTTTGCTTTGATTACTGCTTTGCACACTCTTGGCATTCTCTTGATGAGCTTCAAGAGGTAGTCACCTGAAATGGTTTTCACTTCACAGGTGTGCCCTGTCAGGTTTAATAAGTGGGATTTCTTGCCTTATAAATGGGGTTGGGACCATCAGTTGTGTTGTTCAGAAGTCAGGTTGATACACAGCTGATAGTCCTACTGAATGGAGTGTTAGAATATGTATTTTGGCAAGAAAAAAGCAGCTAAGTAAAGAAAAACGAGTGGCCATCATTACTTTAAGAAATGAAGGTCAGTCAGTCCGAAAAATTGGGAAAACTTTGAAAGTGTCCCCAAGTGCAGTGGCCGAAACCATCAAACGCTACAAAGAAACTGGCTCACATGAGGACCGCCCCAGGAAAGGAAGACCAAGAGTCACCTCTGCTTTGGAGGATAAGTTCATCCGAGTCACCAGCCTCAGAAATCGCAGGTTAACAGCAGCTCAGATTAGAGACCAGGTCAATGCCACACAGAGTTCTAGCAGCAGACACATCTCTACAACAACTGTTAAGAGGAGACTGTGTGCAGCAGGCCTTCATGGTAAAATAGCTGCTAGGAAACCACTGCTAAGGACAGGCAACAAGCAGAAGAGACTTGTTTGGGGTAAAGAACACAAGGAATGGACATTAGACCTGTGGAAATCTGTGCTTTGGTTTGATGAGTCCAAATTTGAGATCTTTGGTTCCAACCACCGTGTCTTTGTGCGACGCAGAAAAGGTGAACGAATGGACTCTACATGCCTGGTTCCCACCATGAAGAATGGAGGAGGAGGTGTGATGGTGTGGGGGTGCTTTGCTGGGGACACTGTTGGGGATTTATTCAAAATTGAAGGAATACTGAACCAGCATGGTTACCACAGCATCTTGCAGCGGCATGCTATTCCATCCGATTTGCGTTTATTTGGACCATCATTTATTTTTCAACAGGACAATGACCCCAAACACACCTCCAGACTGTGTAAGGGCTATTTGACCAAGAAGGAGAGTGATGGGGTGCTACACCAGATGACCTGGCCTCCACAGTCACCAGACCTGAATCCAATCGAGATGGTTTGGGGTGAGCTGGACCTCAGAGTGAAGGCAAAAGGGCCAACAAGTGCTAAGCATCTCTGGGAACTCCTTCAAGACTGTTGGAAGACCATTTCAGGTGACTACCTCTTGAAGCTCAACAAGAGAATGCCAAGAGTGTGCAAAGCAGTAATCAAAGCAAAAGGTGGCTACTTTGAAGAACCTAGAATATAAGACATATTTTCAGTTGTTTCACACTTTTTTGTTAAGTATATAATTCCACATGTGTTAATTCATAGTTTTGATACCTTCAGTGGGAATCTACAATTTTTATAGTCATGAAAATACAGAAAACTCTTGGAATGAGAAGGTGTGTCCAAACTTTTGGTCTGTACTGTATATATATATATATATATATATATACACAGTAGCTAACTATCTATTTATAGTATTTGTCATGTATTTGTGTCTCCCTGTTTTGTTGCATGACAGCATGACGTGGAGAGGATTTTAATTTAGATTTTATGCAATAGGCCTGACAAAAGTTCAAATTGTTGTCATGGAATGAAAAAATACATTGTTTAAAACAAAAACAGAAAAGTTATGCGTTTGTGCAGAAGTGCATGTGTATTCACCTCCTTTGCTATGAAACTCATCAATAAGGTCTGGTCCAACCAACTCACTGAACATCCCACATAGCACCATTAAATCTATTATAATCAAATATAAAGAATATGACACAACTAGAAACCTGTCAAGAAAAGGCTTAGTTAATCTAAGAATGAACTTTGATTAGAATGAAAAAGCACCAAAGATCCACAGTGGACATGGAAGTATCTGTCCACAGGACCACTATAGGCTGTACACTCCACAGCAAGGAAGGAAAGCTTTATGGAAGAGTGGACTGAAAAAAACATTGCTTTAAAAAAAATAAATAAATAAAAAAAAATATGTATATATACACACGTGGATAAAATTGAAAAACCCACAATGTTCACAGAAATAACTTGAATCTGACAAAAGTAATAATATATAAAAATTCTATGAAGATGAACAAATGAAAGTCAAACATTGCTTTTCAACCAGGCTTCAACAGAATTTCTTAAAAAAAGATAACTCATAAAACAGGCCTGGACAGAAATGATGGTACCCTTAACTTAATATTTTGTTGCACAACCTTTTGAGGCAATCACTGCAATCAAACGATTCCTGTAACTGTCAATGAGACTTCTGCACCTCTCAACAGGTATTTTGGCCACTCCTCATGAGCAAACTGCTCCAGATTTCTCGGGTTTGAAGGGTGCCTTTTCCAGACAGCATGTTTCAGCTCCTTCCAAAGATGCTCAATAGGATTTAGGTCAGGGCTCATAGAAGGGCACTTCAGAATAGTCCAATGTTTTCCTCTTAGCCATTCTTGGGTGTTTTTAGCTGTGTGTTTTGGATCATTATCCTGTTGCAAGACCCATGACCTGCGACTGAGACCAAGCTTTCTGACACTGGGCAGCACATTTCTCTCTAGAATCCCTTGATACTCTTGAGATTTCATTGTACCCTGCACAGATTCAAGACACCCTGTACCAGATTCTGCAAATCAGCCCCAGAACACAGTGTTCTTTTCAAGATATGATTCATTTTTCCATCTGTGAACATAGAGCTGATGTGCCTTGCCAAAAAATTTGATTTTTGTCTCATCTGTCCATAGGACATTCTCCCAGAAGCTTTGTGGCTTGTCAACATGTAGTTTCTTTCATTAAACGAGAGGTACCAACAATTTTGTCCATATATATATTTATATTTTCCCTGGAAACATGGGAAAAAAAGTTCTCTGGTTCGATGACACTAAAATTGGTCATCAAGAGCAATGCTATGTGTGATGCAAACCTAACGCTTTGGATAACTTCATAGTTCTCTATGGGTGAAATCAATATACAGAGCAGTCTATACACATATAGGTTTTATGGACAATTCTCCAGGGTTTGGGGTTCAATGCTAAGGGACAGAATTTGATGCTCATATATTATATGTAAGCAGGTTAAAGCTGTTAATATGCATTATTATGTGAAGCTTAATAACACATATAGAACATATTTACTAGAAAAAAAAAAAAAAAAAATATACAAGGTGTGAAGAATATCGCCTCGCCCAGCCGCCTGGCATGCCTGCGATCAAACTTCTTTCTTAACCTCCCACTCACACACCGTGAGTAGACCGGGTCATAGGATAAAACGAAACGAGCGATATAAATTTTATATGTTTAATAACCCAAGTGGGTCGGTACGAATTAATAGCATATACAGGAATATACAATATTAATATGATCAAGCATAAACATACAAGCAAAAGAACGATGATATGGCACATAAAAAAAACGGAAATAAAATATAGAAATAATACCAGACCTCAGGAAGATTCCTGATCACAGCTATCTCTTAGCTGTATCTCTTCCAGCTTCCACCCAAAGACTAAGACCAACTCACTCTAGCCAGTGTGAAGACCCTTGTCCAGCCCCACCCTTCACCCCCCCCAGCCAGCCCTCTCCTCACGGAAAGAGGAATCTATGCTGGTTAGAAGGAAAGATGGGTGCCTGGGTTAGTTGTAGGTCATTAGCCCACCCTCCCCCCTTTGGACATCTGGGATATCACACTGACGGGCCAGACAGGCCCTCTCTCCATGGTATGCACATAAAACCATTGGAGCGAATTGACCACCAATGTAAACACAGCTTTACACTCCTACAGATATGTGACTGATATGAATGAGGAATGATACATGTCCAAGAAAGATACATAAATTGAGGGTCTCATCATCACACAAGGCAAATAAGAATATTTTCAGAACTCATTGTTTACTTCTTTACAATGGGGTTTCTAAATTTTGGAAAGAATAATGTCCTACATAATCTCTAGTGTGATCTTGCTAACCTTTACACTGCAAGAAAAATTCAAATTATGTTCAGTGATTGTGTTTTTTTCTTCTAGAGTTCTAGCAGGCATTCTATTTATGAGAAATTGGAATTCCAGTTATACTGAAAGTTCTAAGCAAACAACACTAAAAACTCAGCTTTCTTAAGTCACTCAGATATGAATATAAGGCATCACATGCCCTTAGGAAGGCAATATGTTTTCACAGTGGATTGCATTTCAGGTGCATTGCTGCAGTCGTTACAGGCAGACTGACTTTCTCCAGGAGAAAGAATACTTAGAGAAAATATTTCAGAACTTCCAAAAGCTGTGTGCAGTGAAAAACAGAGATACACAAGGTCTCTGTTTTATTTATGGTTGCAGAGGTGTCATAGTGGCAAGGAAAATATGTCTTCTTTACTATACTTGTGCTCATAGAGCTTCAAGCTTAGCGCAGTTTTGGAAAGATAGCTACTAAAACTCAAATGACTTGTATAAGTATTCTTTTTATATACGTAAATTAAGCTTAAAAACATGATACATTCATATTAAAGACTGTATAATGTTATGCTGATGGTGCAAGTTATCTTTAGAAGGCAACATACAGCAATATACAGAATTCATTTCCATCAGCAAAGGTTCCAAAATCTATCTATCTATCTATCTATCTATCTATCTATCTATCTATCTATCTATCTATCTGTCTGTCTGTCTGTCTGTCTACCTATCTATCTATCTCTGTCTATCTGAGATATATCTATATAATCTGATCACATTTTTAACCCTAATAAACAATCTTTACCCTAACCCTATTACACATTTCTTTATCTTTAACCCCATGTCCTAATCTTAATATATACCTAATATATACCTACTGGTATATAGTTTGCTAACACTCCGTACCAAAATGTCACTTAAGACAATTGCAATAAATAAAAGGGTAAAATGATGCAAGGTTAAGTTTCAAATACCAGTTCAATAAAAAATCTCCTCTCTGTTGGCTATTCTATTTTTTGTTTGTTCGTTTGTCTATCACTAGTTTCAGTTTGTGAATAGATCAGATTTTTTTTAATTTAGCCTTCACCATGTTTTATTAGAAATAGAATTACAGTACAGACCAAAAGTTTGGACACACCTTCTCATTCCAAGAGTTTTCTGTATTTTCATGACTATAAAGGAAGACCAAGAGTCACCTCTGCTGCGGAGGATAAGTTCATCCGAGTCACCAGCCTCAGAAATCGCAGGTTAACAGCAGCTCAGATTAGAGACCAAGTCAATGCCACACAGAGTTCTAGCAGCAGACACATCTCTACAACAACTGTTAAGAGGAGACTGTGTGCAGCAGGCCTTCATGGTAAAATAGCTGCTAGGAAACCACTGCTAAGGACAGGCAACAAGCAGAAGAGACTTGTTTGGGGTAAAGAACACAAGGAATGGACATTAGACCTGTGGAAATCTGTGCTTTGGTCTGATGAGTCCAAATTTGAGATCTTTGGTTCCAACCACCGTGTCTTTGTGCGACGCAGAAAAGGTGAACGAATGGACTCTACATGCCTGGTTCCCACCGTGAAGCATGGAGGAGGAGGTGTGATGGTGTGGGGGTGCTTTGCTGGTGACACTGTTGGGGATTTATTCAAAATTGAAGGAATACTGAACCAGCATGGTTACCACAGCATCTTGCAGCGGCATGCCATTCCATCCGGTTTGCGTTTAGTTGGACCATCATTTATTTTTCAACAGGACAATGACCCCAAACACACCTCCAGACTGTGTAAGGGCTATTTGACCAAGAAGGAGAGTGATGGGGTGCTACACCAGATGACCTGGCCTCCACAGTCACCAGACCTGAACCCAATCGAGATGGTTTGGGGTGAGCTGGACCGCAGAGTGAAGGCAGAAGGGCCAACAAGTGCTAAGCATCTCTGGGAACTCCTTCAAGACTGTTGGAAGACCATTTCAGGTGACTACCTCTTGAAGCTCATCAAGAGAATGCCAAGAGTGTGCAAAGCAGTAATCAAAGCAAAAGGTGGCTACTTTGAAGAACCTAGAATATAAGACATATTTTCAGTTGTTTCACACTTTTTTGTTAAGTATATAATTCCACATGTGTTAATTCATAGTTTTGATGCCTTCAGTGTGAATCTACAATTTTTATAGGCATGAAAATACAGAAAACTCTTGGAATGAGAAGGTGTGTCCAAACTTTTGGTCTGTACTGTATGTTAGGGTTACAAAATTTCTTTAAGGTAAGGACACAAATATTACAGTTAGAAAATGTGTATTAATTTACTTTTTGGTATTAGGGTTAGGCTTGTGGTTAGGGAATGTTTATCAGAATGAGGGTTAAAAACATTTTTGTGTTAAGAAAAACAATGCGATTTAAAAGAGTATATGCATTGTTTTCTTTCAGGTATCGTTGAAATGACTTTTTTCATACTTTGCCTAAAATATGCTTTCCATTCCATAGAATACTTATATTTCACACTAGTTTTGCAATATTTGCCACATGAGGGTTAATTGCCTCAAGGAGTCCAAGTGAAGTGAGGTATGTATGTATTGCTTTCTTCAAAGATTGCATATTAGGAGTTAGGATGGAATACTTTGGTGTAGGAATATGAAATTGGGAGAACACTTTTAAATGGTTATACTCTCTTTGGCTAAAGCCACATGTTGCAGAAACACAGCATTTTGGCCACTGCTGAAACATAAGTGTGAAAGACTTTGTGAGCTCATTTAACCTTAGCCACACGTTGCACATAAAATACTGTAGAGAACGCACTGTGGTATGTTTTTAAAAAAAGAAGCATGTTGGAGGGTTATTCTAGTTCCCTTTATTGATGAATAAAAGATCAGTTGGGGTCCAAGCGACAGCATGCAATGTAAACACCGAAGAGGTCACAGCACTCTCACAAGTGCTGCGGCTCCTTCACTCTGCAGATCAGTAGGGGCCCCTAATGTTTGACCCCCAATGGGGCCATAACCACTGTTTTTTTGAGGCATCCCTTTGTCCTGATAAAATAAGACCTTAAAAAGCTCTGTGAAAGATTAAAAAATATGGGTTTTGAAATGCTGGGAGTAAAACACAAAAATCAGAAAATGAAAAATGGCTGCAGAAAGCTGCTTTTCTGTTGTGTTTTGCACCATGTTAAAACCTCATAGACTAAGAAAACTAAGCATTTTTAGTCCTGTTTGTCCTTAACGTTTGGTGTGATTTTAGCCTATTTCTTTTGTTGCTTTTCTGCTACATTTGTGTTATTCCTCATTTTTCTTTTCCACAGATTTTTCACTCTTTAGGCTAGAGCCCCCATGTTGCGAAAAAGCTGCTTTTTTGTTGCAGATTTTGCTGCGTTTTTTTGGGCCAAAGCCAGGAGTGGATTTAATGGAAAGGAATAGTATAGGATCTTTCTTTATATTTTCCATTTCTTTTCAAGCCACTCTTGACTTTGGCTAAAAAAAAAAAAAAACGCAGCAAAATCTGCAACAAAAAAACAGCTTTTCTCCAACGTGAGGCTTTAGCCTTAGAATGTTGATTGGAGGGGTGGATGGGATTCATTAAATATTTGTCTACATGAAATATCATAAATTCTTCTTTGCCTACGTTTTGCCTTGGAGGCCGCCATTTTTGTACACTAAAGCCGGTTGCAGGTGACAGTGTTGCAACCAGCCTGCTGTGAATTAAAAGCACGGGCTGCACACGGAGGACAAATGAATAGGAGCCATGGAAGCACGGGCCGCAAAATAGAACAGGAATAGGACCTATCCTATCTGATGCAGCCCGGACTGTTGGTCCGAACAAGGGACTGTGAAAATCACGGTCATGTGTCTACGGGCCCATAGAAAAGAATGGGTCAGTGTGCTATCTGTGAAATAGACGGATAGCACACTGACCCACACCACGGTCATCTGCAAGGGGCTTTAGTTCAATGTACCATACATTAGTCTGTCAATCCACTGAGAGCTGATGTCATCACTGATATAACTCCATCTTACTCAATACAGTACAATTCAGTTAAAACGTAAGTCATCGATATGGCAAGAATTATTGAATACTAAAATAAGCAGCAGTTTGTCAAAAGAATGATACCTCCTAGACGCAGAGCAGACATAAGTTTGAATGAGGCAGTGCTGTGTAACTGTAAAAACAATGTACAGTCACAGGGAACATCTGGAAAGCAGAGCCTGTGTGTTTCAATGGCCTTTTGGAGTTATCATTGATGTCCTTGAGATTTCTCTGTAAGATGGAATGTAGCACAAAAGGCCCAAATTACACCAAATAGGATAAATAAGAACCCACTGTATACTTTAGAAGTAACTATATGATAAATTCATGTATGAGGGAATGTCTTTCTTTGTACATAAGTGTAGCTACTGCTCCTTGTGTGCATCTAGGGAGATATAGAGAGGAAAGCAATGCAATACTGTTTTCTTGGCTGATTTATGTTAACATTTTACACATTCTTTAGAGAATATTGTTGCCAGGTTTCCATATGCATGAACCAATTCAGAGAAGAGAAATCTACAAACAGGAGATAGTAATGGTTATTTACATCGGCTATTTCCATTTGACTAGAGTCAACTTCCTCTAGCTACATTTTACTCTATTTTGAGCATTACAATAATGTCCTTATAGTTTTTAAACTATTTTGAAGTTAGGAAAGCAAATGCTAAATAACCCTATGATTTATTTTCCTCTTGCTTAGAGAAAATTACATTATGAGGTCATTTATCACTGCTAGTATTTAGTATTAAGGCAATGTTTCTAAAAGAAACTATTACAGCTTTTTTGTTATTGAAGGAGCACCTTAATTCAAAATCTCAGCATGTAACATCTAACTTTACATGGATATCACCATCTTAAAGATGGTGGGGTGTATTTTCCTAAGTTGCCTATATAAAAGTAAGTTACTCAGCATAGGAGTGAAATGTCTAATTTAAAAAAAATGGACAGTGGTAGGAAATGCTATAAAATGATGAAAGCAGAATGACTTGTCAATTAGATCTAGCGCCTCCACCACAGGCTTAATGTACATGACATAATTTACCTGCCTTTCGGACTTGACGGGAGGTAGTAGGACACTTGTCCAGGACAGTTGAGAGCTACGGTATGCCTATTCTCCATCTCTATGACATGATGTGACATAAGCCCTACTTATAGTCAGCGCCTCCAGTGCTAGGTCGTTTTTGAAGGCACATTGACACACATGACCACTGCAGCTATTTACTGGCCTCAGGTGTGTATCTCATTGGCTCTAGTAGTCATGTGTTGTTAACATTAAAGGGATCCTCTCAGCTTAATTTATTCCCAAAAACCACCATCAGTACCTTACAGGTCATCTCATGTGTTGTTCAATGTGTCTTTAAAGTGCCCAGTTGCTGCCTCCATCCTCTAAAAATGTACTTTTATTCCATAATCAAATTGTGTCTCCATGCTGTGATTGACATCCCCCAACCCTGCTAACTTATATATCTTTGGACCTTCACAGCAGATGGACTGTGTTGGGGAACACTTGACTTGTTCCATTAGCTATTTACCTCTATGACTTGATACACCTAATTTGAATATGGCATAAAAGTTAATTTTCTGAGGATGGAAATCACATCTCAGAAGGGCACTGTTGGACATTTTTGTTGGATGCACTTAGAGGTACTGAAGCTGGTTTGGGTGGGTTAAATGAACCAAACAGGTTAACAGATGGACATAGGCAAATATTTTCTTCCTTGCACTAATTTTTGATGCCTCAACATATTCCTTCCAAATCTCCAAGGGTGTTTATACCCATTTTTTTCTACTTAATAAAGGCAGATTGTTAAGTTTACAGGCATAATATTCCTTTTTCTCAAACTTTACAACGTTACTGATAATCAAATCATCTTTTAGTGAAACAAACCCGTAATTTGACTAGGGAACTGTTGAAAGTTAAACACTCTTGTAAGTTGTACAGCTTGATGTTAGCGGTCTGATTTTACATTCCATTGCATGGTCACTGAACAGATTGGGAAGAATACCATAAGTTTCACTAATGTTCAAGTGACTTACATCCAACAATAAGCAAATTCAGAATTTTACAGTGGCCAGACCTTGGTTTAAAGGAAATAATTCTATAATATTCTAAAAAAAAAATTAAAATTTCACGTAAATCTAAGCTAATAATTGACTAGAGTCAAAATGAAAGGCTCAAAAACACATATAGTTGTATGCATACAAATGTATGCAAAAATATTATAATCAATTGGGAATTATTTAGAGGGGGTTTGTAAGATACTTTCTGTTCATGAAACTAGTAATAGTGTCTGGTAGTGGACAGATACAGATATGCAAATATACCTTTGTGGCTATTAAGAGAAACCTAATTTTAAGAAATTGAACTTTTATTCCATATGCATGAAGCTGCAAGTGTTTAAGCTCTCCTCAATAAACCCAGATCTACGCTTCCTCATTGTTTATGATTGACATTTCCAGCGTTTGTCCTACTTTACTTTTTGAGGCACTGAAATCTCCTGGTCTGGCACATGTACAGCGCTCTACCTGTTGTGGGCAACAGCCTGAGCATGCTCCTCATGTGTATGTAGAGCACTACAGACATAAATAAAGAATAAGGGAGACAGGTTCCACTAAGAAGAGCCTGAGCACTTGCCAGGGTCAATATCACCCATGGAACACTTGCAAGCTCATTTACATATTTAACAAAAGTTAATTTTCTTTTCTCTTTCCATGACCATAAAGGGCTAGAGTTGAACATTTGTTTCATCTCATCCCCCCTCCCCCGGCACTGTAACTAGTTTAGTGGGTAGAATGGATCTGACTGACTCATTCTTTTTATAACTGTAATTATAGAATGGGAGAGAAAAGGGGAGGGGCAAAAAAGAGGAGGGTGGTGAGGGAACCACTTCAAAGACCTCACAGTATGCAATATCAGTCCCATGAATCCCAAATGGCCTGAAAGTTCTCCACCGTGTTATTCAGGGATGCTGTCAGAAACTCCAAGCTACGAACATCTTTCATTTGGAATAGAAGTTTAATACCCGTAGGGGGCTAGCACTTTTCCAGTGTTTAGCAATGAGGGTCTTGGCAGCTATACACAAATAGAGGAAGAGCCTGGAGGTCTTCTTGCCTAATTGTCTGGGAGACAGATTTAAAAAAAGATAGATGGAAGGACTCAAAGGGACACCTTGAAGGAAAAGAGCATCCATCATTGCCCTCACCTCTTCTCAAAATCCCTGCATCATGGGGCATTCCCAGAAGATGTGGTATAACATACCAACAGCATTATGGCATTGCCAGCATTCAGAAGGAATTGTCCGGTTAAGAGAATATAGTAGGGTCGGCCTGTGATACCAATGCATCAGGAGTTTGAATTGTGTTTCTTTAAATGTCACACAGGTGAAGAATGTCAAGGCTCAGGACCATATTATCTACCACTGCGGAAAATTATCTCCCCACAGCCTCCTCCCATCTGGACATATATCTATGTGTAGGAGAATCCCTGCCCTCTACGAGGGAACGAATCTGGTAGATAGCAGAAATCCTCTCGTAGAGGTGCCAGCTATGCAAAGATTCTCAAATTGGGTAAGGAGGGAAACCTTTAAGCTGCCATATAGAGAGCAGACAAAATGGATGACCTGTTGATAATGGAGCCATTCTATCTCAGGGAGGCTCAAGGTAGAAGTGAAGTATTCAAGGGGCCTGAGCTTTAAAGTAGCGGGATCTACCATATCAGCCAGTCGGAACAAGTCCGCAACCATCCACACGTGGACCATAGTGGCTGTCATGCCCTTCAGGAGAAGCGGATTAAACAAAAGAGAAACCTTCGAAGAGCACAGAGAAGTAAGCGGGAATAGTTCATTATAAGTATTCCAGATGGCTGAGTAAACTGAATGGGGTCCAACAAAGATGGCGGCAGGGAGGGGGTGAGGCGAGCAGGTTCCGAAAAGAGCACTGGGATGCAGAG
Source organism: Leptodactylus fallax (assembly GCA_947044405.1). Lineage (NCBI taxonomy): Eukaryota > Metazoa > Chordata > Amphibia > Anura > Leptodactylidae > Leptodactylus > Leptodactylus fallax. The sequence goes on from CAMRHE010000045.1 coordinate 1,132,739, forward strand.
GTGTTAGCCACAGCTTTTCAATCTCCACCCATTTGGTATATGTAGGCAAAGCGGCCCAAAAAGGGATGCATCTCAAGTGAGTCGCCTTGGGATGCAATGCAGTGCAGATCTCAGTTTTGCACGCTTCAGTAACTTCGGTAATGAATAACTTAAAGTCCTGCTTTTTAGGCAATTGAGCATTGAAGTCTGGCCAAGCTGAGGCAGTTGGAGAGGGGTCCAGTGTGTGGCTATCAGGGTCAGGTGCAAGAGCTGGAGGACTTGCAACCATGTTCCCTTGGGTGACATAGGGGAACAAGGCAGGAGACACCTTATTTTCAGTGTCCTCAGACCAGTCATGTGTGACTGGAGTCGGGGGAGAAAAGGCTGGTGCAGTGGACCTTTGCAGCAGGGGGAGCTGTGGAGTTGAGCCCCCTAAGGGAATATCAGGCTGGGGTCCGGGTGCCACCAGTGGGGCTCAGTTGTGGCAGTACATGTCTTTCAGGCAGGGGGAGAAGCTCTAGTGCATAGTATGCTGCAGCCATAGATTACAATAGAAGGTAACAACTCTTTAGTTTCTTTAGCTAACACCACTGATCTATGTATCCATCGCTGGCAATAAATGATGTCCCAGCTTGTCTACTACTCCTCCCTGCACAGAGCATGTTTAGAAAACTCCCCCATAGACCTCAGAGTTATCTTCAGTCTATTGCGGCCTATGGCCATGACCATGCTGTAAAGCGTATCACCAAATTGCTGTTAACAGAGCAGATGAGAAGTGCAAGCAAGATGCTAGTCCCATAATCATGAAAAAATTAATAAAAAAATCTACAATCAGAGAATAAAACATATTAGAAACATTTATTTATTTCCCTAGTTTTCACTTGGTTTAATAAATAAAAAAAATCAGTGGTACATTCCCTTTAAGCTTTGATTTGTAACAATTCAGTAAATGAACTTTTTTGATGTATTTTGAGCCCAACATTTTATTCTATCAAAAGCAAGTAACATCATAGAATATTTTATACCACTTAAATTTTACTGCTCTGATAACTTCAAAGCATTACAGAGTAATACTTTATAGGCCCTTATTACTGTAAGAGGGTGAGAACAAATTACATACAATAAATACTCCTGTGCACTTACTACATTAACGTTATTTTAGGATCCCGTTATAGACTCAGTGGTTTCTTTGCATTTTTATTTGAATATGTCCTATGAAACATTTTCACTATTAAAATATTTTTTTACAGAAATAATATGTATTATTTCTACAAAAATTGCATGTCTGTGATATTTTCACAATTGTAACCAAAAATGGCCATAAACATTATACATTATGGAAAAAGTACTATCTGAATGGTCATCATATGAAAATTTACTTGGTGGAACATAATATTATTATTATGCTTACTTGTATAGCGCCATCATATTTCGCAGCGCTTTACAGACATTGACAGTCACTGTCCCATATAGGGCTCACAATCTACATTCCCTATCAGTATGTCTTTGGAGTGTGGGAGGAACCCCACACAAACATGGGGAGAACATAAAAACTCCTTGCAGATGTTGTCATTGGCAGGATTCGAACCCAGGACTCCAGTGCTGCAATGCTAACCACTGAGCCACTGTGCTGTCCACACAAGCCATATCTATCATATTTTTAATCATAACAATAGAATAAAAACTTAACATCAGTAGTAGTAGTATGCAATAGAATCACATTTTAGAAAACACAAAATTTTGTATGGTTTTAAGTTAAATTTCTCAGTATTTTACAATTTGCTATAAATTTAGTGTAGGAAGAATACTTCTTATAATATTGGAACCTCTTCAGGATCTTCCAGAGAGAAGCACCTTAATTGAATCCACAATTCCTATACTGAAATTACTTCTACCTGGGTTAACAGCCTTAAGTTGAAACATTTTTTTTTACTTTGGACATTAAGTAAAGCTAAGAAAAAGTGATATGTGATATTTCTGAATGTTCACTTTAAATCATGCCTTCAGCCTCTAATGCCAGTATATGAATGGTCCAGTTTTTCACATCCCCTTTTAAACTGTTCTTTAGAGGATATATTACTGAAAATAAAGGCTTCCATTTTGTCAAATCTTTTATTAGCTGAGGTCAAGAGGCAGATATAAAGAGGTGGATCTTTGGAGGTGCATATGTAGCAGTCTTAAAGTTGAATCTACAATATACAAAACTTATTTACTATTTATGCTGAGATGATGTAGCCCCTTTTCAACATACTTCAGCAGAAATTTGACTCAACACAGTACCTCTTAGAAAGGCAAAATAAATTTTCTGATTACTGTGTAGATTTTTTTACACTGTAGTAAAGGTATACATTAAGATTGTGCAGGACAGTCCATACATGGTTTACACAACCATCTCATTATAATGGCAAAAAATATGGTTAAAGAGGTTGTCTCACAAAAATAACTTATTTGAGATGCACAGTTGGTGATCACGGAGGTCTCACCATTGAGACAGGGGTGTAACTTGAGGAGGTGAAGAGGGTACAGTTGCACCCGAGCCCAGGAGCCTCAGGGACTGAGATAGCTGAGCTCAGCACATGCCTAGCTTCATCAATTTCATGTGTTTAGAATAGAGTGGCAGTGTGTATGTGCAATTGACAGTCCAAATGGGGTACAAGGAACCCCCATACTCATGACCCTCAGGAATCGAAAAGTTATCACCTATCCTGTGGTTATTGTACATGTATTTCACTTGCCAGCTTCAGACAGACTCTTTAGGTGCAAGAGATTGAACCCTGACTGACTTTCAGGACTATCAGGAGGAGATGTACAAACTAATTATACAATTTGGCATCTGAGCATCATCATGGGAAATTCACAACTTTTTATGGCTTGTAAAAATGACTTGTCTTGATGAATGTAAAGCTATTGAATGTGATGTATACATTGGAGTTTTCTCTTGTGACTAGTAATTATTCAGAGATGAGTGGGTGCATTTCAACGTAACTGCCTTGAGTGCCAAAACATCTTGTCTCGCCAAAATAAAGCAGATTAGTATTTAACAGAACTGGCTGGAAGACACTGTATATTCTTAAAACAGATCCTTTATTACTGAATTGAAGTCTATTTTTACATCATATATTGTGCAATTTTAAAAAATGAGAAATTATGTGGCTTTAGGAATGAATGCATCTCTGAGACTTTGGATTTGACTTCATCTTATCTACTACAACATAGAAGTAGTGAGAGAGCCTATTCTTTAAAAGAGTACCTGCTATCACCTCTCCAGACATATGTATTTAGGAAAATATTTCAGTTTTTATAAAAAATAATTCTATAACCTCTATTTTTAAAACTCTGCATTTATTCCTATTTTATTCTTACTAGCCATGTCTTAATAAATTGACAATTAGGTATTACCATTCATTCTATCAATACAGTCTATCCATACACAGCCTATTATTGTGTATTATCATTAAAAAATGACAATATCAGAGTGTCTAGAGACATGTTGATGTTAATTTATACTATATTTTAAGGAGAAATAATGTACAACTTTTTGCTCCCAGCTTTCCACTTTTTAAGACAGTGGGCAGGGATGGGGCAGGGATCAAGGGTGGCCAGAGCACGATGACATGGCTTGTCAAATTCATGGCCTGGCTGCTATTGATTTCAATTCTGGGTCATGGGACCACTCAAGATGGACCATAATTATTAAGAGAAATCTAAATCAAATCACTATTAGGTGTGACTGCTCTTTGGAGAAGGAGTCCTGGAAGTGATGATATGGCACCCACAGAGCCCAGAAGATCTATGTTTGTCCTAGAAGTTTGGAACAACCTCTCTGCTGAGTTTCTTCAAACACTATGCATGTGTACCTAGAAGAATTGATGCTATTTTGAAGACAAAGAGCAGTCACACAAAATATTGCTTTGATGTTCATTTCTATTTTATTAATTTTGTTAATGTACAAAAACAAACTATTAACAATTCTATTTTTGAAAGCATTTTTAGGCTAGGTTCACACTTGCGCTGAGATATCAGTCGTTCGGGTCCGCCGAGGACTGGAACGACGAAGAGCCAGACCACTAAAACAAAGGTTACCTGCAGACTCCTGCAGACCCCATAGACTATAATTTTCAATTTAGATGTTTTCACTACAAAAACGGCAGAAAGAAAAGTCCTCTGTGCAGGACTTTTCTCTCTGCCAATTTTTGCCAGTTTCTGCGGTAGAGTCTCCAATGGAGAAAAATGCCCTGTAATAAAAATTGAACCCTGACCTGCAAAGCTCATTCAGATACTGCTTTCTAAGATCTATTACATCTAACAGAATGGTGCTTTGATAATGTATTGTAAAAGATGGTCATCCCATGTGGAGCCATATACAGTCATATGAAAAAATTGGGGGCCCCCCTTAAAATTAAAAAATTTTTATTTTAAAAAATTTGGTGTTTCACAACCCCCACCAATTTAAAATATTAAAAAACAAAGAAAACGGAAAAATTTAAAATAAAAAAAAGATTTATATAACAAAAAAAAAAAAAAAAAAAAACATAAAAAAAAAAAAAACCCGAAAAAAAAAGGGAACCCACAACATTTTTAATAAAAAAAAACCCCACCAACACTTTTCACCCACCCAAACAAAAAAAAAATTTTAAACACCCCCCCCCCCCCACCACACACCCACCCAACCCCAACCAAAAAAAAAAAAAAAAAAAAAAGAAACCAAAAACAACCCCCCCCCAAATCCCCCCCCCACAAAAAAACCGCACCCCCCCCAACAAAAAACAAACAAAAAAAAAAAAAAAAAAAAATCTTCAACATAGTTGTCAGGGAAGGATACAAAAAGTTGTCTCAGAGATTTAACCTGTCAGTTTCCACTGTGAGGAACATAGCAAGGAAATGGAAGACCACAGGGACAGTTCTTGTTAAGCCCAGAAGTGGCAGACCAAGAAAAATATCAGAAAGGCAGAGAAGAAGAATGTTGAGAACAGTCAAGGACAACCACAGACCACCAAAGAGCTGCGGCATCACTTGCTGCAGATGGTGTCACGTGCATCGGTCAACAATACAGCACACTTGCACAAGGAGAAGCGATGGGAGAGTGATGCGAAAGAAGCCGTTCTGAAAGCACGCCACAAACAGAGTCGCCTGAGGTATGCAAAAGCACATTTGGACAAGCCAGCTTCATTTTGGAAGAAGGTGCTGTGGACTGATGAAACAAAGATTGAGTTGTTTGGTCATACAAAAAGGCGTTATGCATGGCGCCAAAAAACACAGCATTCCAAGAAAAACACTTGCTACCCACTGTAAAATTTGGTGGAGGTTCCATCATGCTTTGGGGCTGTGTGGCCAATGCCGGCACCGGGAATCTTGTTAAAGTTGAGGGTCGCATGGATTCAACTCAGTATCAGCAGATTCTTGAGAATAATGTACAAGAATCAGTGACGAATTTGAAGTTACGCCGGAGATGGATATTTCAGCAAGACAATGATCCAAAACACAGCTCCAAATCACCAGGCATTCATGCAGAGGAACAATTACAATGTTCTGGAATGGCCATCTCAGTCCCCAGACCTGAATATCATTGAACATCTGTGGGATAATTTGAAGCGGGCTGTCCATGCTCGGCGACCATCAAACTTAACTGAACTGGAATTGTTTTGTAAAGAGGAATGGTCAAAAATACCTTCATCCAGGATCCAGGAACTGATTAAAAGCTACAGGAAGCGACTAGAGGCTGTTATTTTTGCAAAAGGAGGATCTACTAAATATTAATGTCACTTTTCTGTTGAGGTGCCCATACTTTTGCACCGGTCAAATTTTGGTTTATGCATATTGCACATTTTCTGTTAGTACAATAAACCTCATTTCAATCCTGAAATATTACTGTGTCCATCAGTTATTAGATATATCAAATTGAAATGGCTGTTGCAAACACCCAAATATTTAGAACTAAAAATGATTAAGATTAATAGGGTGCCCAAACATTTTCATATGACTATATTAATCTAATAAATTCACTACACTTATTCTGCTCTCTCTATCTTTCCCATATATTTCCTGTGCTGTTCTATATATTTGTCACTTTAAATTGACAAGTACTGGTGACATTATTACTTTTCCCATATGTAAGAAAGTACATTTTTTTCCTTTGTAAGTGATACTGTTGTGTGACACATATTGGTCATTTAGGTCATTTGAAGCAGTGTGAGGTTGCAGGAGTTCAAACTATTTTAGCACTTATAACAATAGTTGCCTTGAGGGATCTTTAAAAACAAAGTGGGGACTAGAAACTGAAGATTTATGATCTTCTTACTGAAGGACAAACAGTTCTTGCTTTTGGCTGTCCATGGGTGGCAAATTGACAGACTTTATTATTTCATGCTTTTGTGAAAAAGCAAGACAGCTGAATGACAGATTACAGATAAGAAATGTAAAAAGATAATCCAGTAGAGACTGACTCAAAGGTCATTTTTCTAAAGAAAAGTATTTTTTTTTTTTTTGGCAGATTTTCTGTTTATTTGTTGCTCCGAAACAAGGTTATACAATTTTAAACTGCAGTTTTATGGGATAATTCTGCCTCTACATTGTTCATTGATATTCTGCATATAACTTGCTTACGGCTCAGTCCTGAAAGTGATCATAATAGCATGTAAGGCAAGTAATTATGCTTGTAGTCATACTCTTTATAAAGATGACTGGTTAGGTAAATTCCTTGCCCTTGACGTTCCACTGAGAAAAGAACCTTTCAGTTGTTTTATGGCTTTATAGCATTTATAGTCATCTACTTTACTTTATTTTTATTGTGTCTCTAAAAGAAGTCAAACATTCTGCATAGAGGATTGTATGCTTTTTAATAAATATTGCCAAAATAATAGAAATCAAATCTGGCAACACTGTTTGTACATTTATATTAACCAACTTTGTTCCCTTACACTGATCTCAGGGGTTAAGTACACTGATTTGTTTGCATTTTCTCGTTTATAATCACACTATACCTCTATAAGGACTTTGACAGTTTGATGGACAGGACACTATGATGTGCCTCAATAGCTATAGTCCTTGCTTTTACAATGAGAAATTGTTTATTATGATTACTAGAAATCTCTAATAATACAGATCAAATAATATGCAATATATATGCATATATTACAATAGACAGGTTTATACTTGATGCCAGGAATGACAACAGACTTGCAGTAAATTCAATGTTGTCTTTGCATTTACATAGAGAGATAACTGTCCAAACTTTTATCCTCAAACATCAATTAGTTGACCTGATTGCATGGACTGAAGACAAGGAGATAACAGCTCTGAAAGCAAGAGTACTTCAGTGAACTCAGACCCCCTCCCCTCCAGAGAGCAGTGAGTTACGTCATTCATCCTATAATGCTAGAGAATGAGAGATAAAGGCTAGATTCCATGTTTAGATTCCATCACATAACAGGCAAACGAAGCAGCATTTCTAAAGCAATATAGGATAACTGTTGAATTTACATAAGATAACAGTTTAGATAAGATCTTTGAGATGGGAATACCCAAAAACATTTTTCATGCTGCCACTAGATCGTTTAGTAAATTCTATTGAGAAATATAAAATGCACTACAAATTATGCTTTTGTGGTGTTTTGGTGGCTATCATTATGTGTTATTTTGGGGATGGGGAACTGTGGCATGCATCATGTTCTAGCTATGGTGTTTTTCCTGACATTTATGACATAGACTTTTCTATAATACTAGAAGTTACAAATGTAATACATTTGAAAAAGGCACCAAAAACACTCTAAAAATTTAATGAAAACTACTTAAAATTCATGGTGTTTTTTACATGGAAAAACACTAAAATAAGTGTTTGTGAAGGGTGCCTTATGCTGTATATTTGTGTAGTCTAACATTTGGGTTTACAATTGCCATAACTTAAGATGAGCAAAATTCTCAACATTCATTTTGACGAATATTCATGGGTTTGCCAATCTTTTCGTTTTGGTCCGAGCTTGTTCAGCACAAACCAGAGGTGGTAGAATTATACTCTGGGCTTGTGATTGGGCCTCAGTGTTCATGTGGGGTGTGCTGACATCACAACACTGAGTCATGTTATTTGGCCTCTTTGGTCCCAAGAAACACGTGACACCAGCCAGGAGGCAAGAAAAGGATGCCAAATGAATGTAGGACATCATGAAAGAGCCCAAAAAAGGTGAATATAGATGTTTATTATGTTGCTATACCACCCTTAGGCCTCCACATATTATACCTTGGGGTTTAAAGAGATCCCAGAGTATAATAATGATTTGTGGGTGACGAACCCTAAATATTTTGGGTTCAGGTCGAGCCGAAAATTTGGGTCAAATCTGGTTTGATCCACACTGGCCTGCTCATATCTCAAGCATACCGTAAATGCCATCAAAATTACTTAAAGTGGTTGTTCCACAAAGTGAAGACTGAAGGACCTTTCTTCCGTTCCACATTCAACCTGAGCCTAGTCAGGCTAAATGTGCGTGGTCAGTCTATTCTGTACTTTGGCTATCTCCAGCCGTCGCTCCCACCACCAACAGTCCCGCCCACATACAGCCTAGCTTCGTTCAGGTTGAATGTGGGAGAAAGACCCTGAAATCTGCATTTCATGGGACAACCCCTTTAAATGTAATGGTAAAACTAAATGCATATTTCTTATTAGTAAATAACAATTACAAAATTTTCATGCTGTATACATTGAGCTCTGCCTACCGTTCATGTGTGTATGCACACTTGTCTTTTGTTAGAGACAAGCAGAAAATACTATTGTGAATAGTATTCTATTATAATTGACATACGGCCTAATTTAAGTTTACCAGTCTCTCTTTCCTTCACTGGCTCACTCCTTTTGCGGCTTCCTGATAATGGATTATTGAGTATAAAGCTCTTTGAGTCTTGCCATTATGGCTATTCTACTCTTCCTGCAGGCAATAAAAAGTAAAGGAATTGACAGATAACAATAACTCTGACCACATAGTAGCCTCATTTACAAATACATGCTTTTTGTAGAGATTAGATGATAATTGCCATATTTTTCTGTGTTGCATTCCCTTGCCCTAGGAAACTTGTCAGCTTCTCTGTATTAATTTTAGCTTCACGTTGGCTGCTGTGCAATCCACAAAATGATGCGTTTTCCTCAAGGTCTTCTGATAGTTTGCAACTCGTTCAAGCAAATACACAGCTTAGTTAAATTTTAGGCATCTAAAACAAATGTTTTATTTATGCAAAAAAATGTGAGAACTGTTATGGGCTGCCCCAGCTAGCTGTCATTCATGACTGTATGTAGTATAGTTGCTGAAAAACCAATTTAGGCTAAGGCCCCATGTTGCAAAATGCAGCATAATAATGCTGCGGAAAAAAATGCAGCAGTAATGCATCACTTTTTTCGCAGCATTTTTCATTGCGTTTTTGCTGAGTTTTTCACTGCGGATTTTCTTCCCTTATTATTCGTATAGGGAAAACGCCAGCAATTCTGCAGTTATAATTGACATGTTGCGATTTTCAAAAATGCGAGCAGATAAAAATGCAAAAGTAATAGCATTCTAAAGCTACATACACACAGGAATGAATTTGATATATATTTTTCATGTGGATATGCATGCAGATTTTGCTGTGATTCCGACATAAGATCGTGTACAGTTGTGCTAAAAAGTTTACATACCAGGCAGATTTTTTGGCCTTTTTTCAAAGAATATGAATGATAACACAAAAATATTTTCTCCACACATGGTTAGTGGTTGGTTGAAGCCATTTATTGTCAAACTTCTGTGTTTTCTCTTTTTAAATCATAATGACAACCAAAAACATCAAAATGACCCTGTTCAAAAGTTCACATACCCCAGTTCTTAATACCGTGAATTGCCCCCTCTAACATCAATGACAGCTTGAAGTCTTTTGTGGTAGTTGTGGATGAGGTTCTTTATTTTCTCAGATGGTAAAACTGCCCATTCTTCTTGGAAAAAAGTCTCCAGTTCCTGTAAATTCCTGAGCCGTCTTGCATGTACTGCACGCTTGAGATCTCCCAAGTGGCTCAATGATATTGAGGTCAGCAGACTGAGATGGCCACTCTAGAACCTTCACTTTCTTCTGCTGTAGCCAATGACAGGTTGACTTGGCCTTGTGTTTTGGATCGTTGTCATGTTGGAACGTCTAAGTACGTCCCATGCACAGCTTCCTGGCTGATGATTACAAATTTGCCTCCAGTATTTGCTGATGACGTGCTGCATTCATCTTTCCTTCAACTTTGACCAAGTTTCCTGTGTCTTTGAAGCTCACACATCCCCACATCATCAGTGATCCACCTCGGTGCTTTACAGGAGGAATGGTGTTCCTTTCATCATAGGCCTTGTTGACACCTCTCCAAATGTAACGTTTATGGTTGTGGCCAAAAAGTTCGATTTTTGTCTCATCACTCCAAATTACCTTGTTCCAGAAGTTTTGAGACTTGTCTCTGTGCTGTTTGGCGTATTGAAGGTGAGATTCTTTGTGGCATTTGCCCAGTAATGGCTTTCTTCTAGCATCTCGACCATGCAGCCCATTTTTCTTCAATTGCCTCCTTATTGTGCATCTTGAAACAGCCACACCGATAGTTTTCAGAGAGTCCTGTATTTCAGCTGATGTTATGTGTGGGTTTTTCTTTGCATCCCGAACAATGTTTCGGGCAGTTGTGGCCGAAATTTTGGTTGGTCTACCTGACCGTGGTTTAGTTTCTGGGCATGTTATCAGGCCAAAATCACCAAGGTATGTGAGCTTTTGAAAAAGGTCATTTTGATGTTTTTGGTTGTCATTATGACTTAAAAAGAGAAAACATAGAAGTTTGACAATAAATGGCTTCAACCAACCACTAACCATGAGTGGAGAAAAAGTTTTTGTGTTATCATTCATATTCTCTGAAAAAAGGCCAAAAAACCAAATAATCTGCTGGGGTATGTAAACTTTTTAGCACAACTGCATGTTATATGCTGATTTTGTCAGTAAGTAACCAGTGGCAGTATCATAGGCACCCAAGGGACGTTGGTGCACAAGGAAATCAAAAGCTATCCTGTTTGACCCAATTAATCAGAAGAACAACTGTCAGAACAGACAGAGAATTAATTACTGTTGTATGCCAACTTTTACAATTTGTGACTATTTAATGGCATTTCCTACTAAAATAGTAGTGATATTTTTGCCAGGCATTGATATTTTTCAGAATGTGAGTGGCCATATCCCACACCACATTCATCATCATTTACACCAAAAATTGAAGTAAATGATGATGACAATAAAATGTATTCTAGCAAGTTTAGATTTTCGTATTAAAGCAAGACGCTGGGATGTACCTAACTTATCATAAGGATCAGCAACATCATGAATTAAGCACATGGCGCAGGGGACATAAAGAGTGGCTTAGAAAACACTGTTCTTTATGAACCTCCCATCAATGTATTTTTTTGGGGCTGTATACCCAAGATATGTCATATTTTACTCCATTCTCTTCATATATTTTGTGCATTTTGAGTTAATTCATTAATAGTCAAAGAAGCCAATAATTTACACCTAGTTGTAGCAAATATTGTGGCCTGATCTACAAATTCTTGGAGACCACACCCAGTGGTGTCACATTTTTTTAAAACTGTGAGGTAGTTTACTTGGATTGCAGTAGCTGCAGTTGTTTGGATGTAATGCTAAGTAGATGAATTGTTGTAATCAGTAAAAACCTAACCCCGACAGTGATGGGGTTAGGTTTAGCCTAAACAAAATCAGTTCAGCTAATTGCGGTTTGCTGATAAAGGCTTGGACAGTATAGACTATCCATGTAAATAAAAAATAATATTGAGATTACTGTAAGAACATTGTCTGTTCTTGAAGCATGTAATTTTTTTTCTTTCCAAACCTATGTCCTGTAATATACATTTACTGTACATGTCTGCATTTATATTAGATTTCTTGTAATCATAATAAATAATCTCTCATTGTAAACGCTATATCCATATTTATTGAGGTACTTCATAGTGTCATGTCCATCAAACAGTCAAAGTCCGCCCATCAGCTTGTTGAAAAATAGAGGAAGTGAGAAGAAGGCAAACTAGTGAGAGAGGGAGATGGGCAAACTGTTTAATGCTGGGGCCCCACATAGTGTAAAAAACTAGCACACTGGCTAACATACTGACATTTAGTTACATTTTATTTTTAGGAACATAGGCATTATCTAGATCAGTAGTTCCCAAACAGTGGTTTTCAACCATCTGTGGGATCATATGAAGACTGCCGGGGAAATGGGTAGTCGTAAACCATCAGTAGTAATTGCACTGTTCAGTGCTGTGCTACAGTCCTGATATGGATTCTGATAAAGATCAGCAGCCATATCATTAGCAGAGTATTGATCAACATTCAGCAGTGGAACAAGGGGTGGTGAGTTAAAATAACAAACAGTTATATTCACCTCTCCTGGCTGTTCGGCCTCTTACTGACGTCACTAATGTCACCTGCCCTGGGAGTCAACGCTGAGGCCTGTGATTGAGCCCTAGAGGTCACATGAAGCATCTGAGGTAACCCCAGGGTACAATAGTTCACCGAAACCCATGGGTGAACAAATATTCATCTAAACAAATTTCATGGGGTTTGCCCATCTCTACTAATGAAGTGGTCACTATGGAGCATTATACTGTGGGGGTCCACTGTGGATCATTATACTGTGTAGAGATACTGTGGAGCATTATACTTTGTGCAGTCATTGTAGAGCTTTATATGGTGTGGAGACACTGTGAGACATTATATTGTGTGGAGACACTGTGGAGCATTATACTGTGTGGAGACACTGTAGAGCATTATACTGTGTGGAGACACTGGACATTATATGGTGTGGGGACACTGTGGGGCATAATACTGTGTGGAAACACTGTGGAACATTATACTGTGTGGTGCCACTGTGGAGCATTATACAGTGTAGAGTCATTATGGAGCATTCTACTGTGTGGGGCCACTGTGAAGCATTAGACTGTGGGGGGAGCATATAGCACTGTGTGGGGCCACTGTGAAGCAATACAATGTGGGGCAGCTTGGGAGTATTTTATACAGTGTGGGGCGACTGTGGAGCATTATACTGTGTGATGAGCACTGGGGAACATTATATTTACCATGTTGCAGCTAGGAAACAGTAAGATATATCAGGGAGGAGGGGGCCCACAAATTTTGCAAGTATGAGACCCCAAAATTCCTGATGACATAATAGAATAAAAGGCAGAATACAGTGCTAAAAAGCAGAATAAGAGGAAGATTATAGCAGAATAAGAGACAGAATACAGATAGGTACATTTATTTCTCAATGCAGCTAAGTATGGTAGAGGAGGTCCACAGCAAAATTGTCATCCACTAATCTAGATTATACTTATCTTGTTTTTAGTGCTAATAAAATAGTTTTCTGGTTAACAAGGATCCAGAAAATCAAGAATATCCAGATAGACAACTAACCAGAGTAATGAGTTTCTCTATATCTGTAGATAGAACTTTAAATAATTTTAAGAGAGCAAGTTTTCGCTATATAAAGTTCTGTTCAGGGGCGCATCTTCCACGAGGTGACCTGAGGCAGTGAGCTCAGGCGGTGCCTCATGTAATAAATTGGGGGGGGGGGGGCGGCATTTTTTTAATTGGCAGCTACTTATTACAATAAGCAGCTGCTGATACTTTTTACTCATCTATCCTGTCCTGGCCGCCCTCCACTGCCGCCTCCAGAGTGCGCTACATTTATGCTATGTGTAGCATCCCAGCGTCCTTCAGCGTTGGCTACAGCACACCCTGGAGGCAGCAGCAGAGGGCAGCCATGACAGGACCGTGGACAGGTGAGTAAAAATTATTGACTGCTACTCTGTGTAGGGGTGGGGGAGGAAAGGGCGTCATATACTGCGGATGGGCTTTTATAAAAGGAGTCATATACTGTGTGGGGGGTATAAAAGGGGGTCATTAACTATGTAGGGGACATAAATGGTGGGATCACATGCTGTGATGGGTGAAAAAAGGGTCAGATACTGTGTGGGGGCCATAAAAAGGGGTCAGATACTGGGTGGGGGCCATAAAAAGGGTTTATATACTGTGTGGAGAGCAAAAAAGGGGTCATACACTGTGGGGGTGGCATAAGAAAGAGGTCGTATACTGTGGGGGGGGACCATAAAAAGCAGGGTCATATACTGTGAGGTGCAAAAAAAAGGGAGTCATATACAGTGTGTGTGGCAGAAAAAAGGGGGTCATAAACCATGTGATGGGCTGGAAAAGGGGGGTCATATACCATGTGGGAGGTCCAGAAAAGGGGGTCATGTATCGTGTGGTGGGCCAGAAAAAGGGGGTCATATACCATGTGGTGGGCTGGAAAAGGGGGGTTATATACCATGTGGGTGGGTCAGAAAAGGGAGTCATATACCATGTGGGTGGCAAAAAAAGGGGGTCATATACCATTTGGCGGGCCAGAGAAAGTGGGTTATATACAGTGTGGGGAGACAGAAAAATGGGGTCATATACCATGTGGGAGAGCCAGAAAAGGGGGTCATGTATCGTGTGGTGAGCCAGAAAAAGGGGGTCATATACCATGTGGGTGCCAGAAAAAGGGGGTCATGTACTGTGTGGGGGGACAGAAAAAGGGGGTCATATTCCATGTGTGGGGAGGCCAGAAAAAGTGGGTCATATATACCGTGTGGTGGTCCAGAAAAAGGGGGTTATATACCATGTGGGTTCCAGAAAAATGGGATAATATACCATGTGGGGGGGCCAGAAAAAGTGGGTCATGTATCGTGTTGTGGGCCAAAAAAAAGGGGGACATGTATCGTGTGGTGGGCCAAAAAAAGGGGTTATATATTGTGTGGGGGCCAAAAGAAGGGGGTGTTATACTATGTGGGGAGGCCAGAAAAGGGGGTCATATATCGTGTGGTGGGCCAGGAAAAGGGGGTCATATACCGTGTGGGGGACAGATAAAGGGGGTCATGTATCACGTTGTGGGCCAAAAAAAGTGGTGTTATACTATGTGGGGGCCAAATAAGGGGATTTTTTTGATCTGCCAATGGGGGGGCGTGTCCTATTTAGGGAGGCCCCATCATGCAACCAAAGATAGCCAGGTGGGTATCTTTAAATTTTTTTTTTTTTTTTGGGGGGGGGGGGCACCTTTCTATACTTTGTCTCAGGCAGCAGAAAGGCTAGGTTCACCCCTGGTTCTGTTATAGCATGATTTGAACTACACTAGAAAAATGCCTGCTTACAAATACACCCAACTCTTTTCCCATAATGTGTGATATGAAATTAAGCCCTCTGTATTGCTCTGAGGTTCAGGATGTATTATATGTTTAAGTTTACTTAAAATATTGTTGCCCTAAGCTAAGGGTAAATGAAGGATTCCTTTTAACTGCAGTACAAGACCCTGGCAGCCGCCAGGCCAATTCCTCATTGAAATCCGAGGCAAACAGAGTCTGTATTAGACAAGAGATAACACAGTATACAGCAAGCACAGCATGAGCTGAAATTATTTTTACTGGTGCTCATTAAACTAGCACAAGTTCCTAAATGAGATACAATAGGTAGGCTGGCCAGCTGCACAGCACTCTATAATTAAGGATGCTATTTAGATAAACTGTTTTGCATATTTAAAAAGGGGAGAAATATTAATAAAGCTGTATGTGCTGGCTTGTCATAATAATGTCTTTGAGTCCAGTGTCTTTTTTCACCCCAGAATCTTGAATGTAAATATGCAGCTTTGTGTGAAAGGCTTGAGAGTAAATTATTTTTTGAACCTGATGTGTATCTGTCATCCAGGGAAATTCTCAGCTGTAACTAACTTGCAAATTTACAGGGAAATGGATCAAATTGCTGACAGCTGTCAACAGTCGTTTGTCAAACATACTTAGGTGATTTTTGTTAAAGCAATTGACAGTGTTACAAAATCTGCATGCTTGAGAAGAGCAATCAGATGTAAATTGTATATCTGAGATATACATTAGCTCTTAGTAATGCAGTTTCTTTCTTTCTTTCCTTCCTTCCTTCTCTCTCTCTCTTTCTCTCATTTTCTTTATTTCTCTGTTGGTATTTCTTTTTCTCTCACTCTCTATTTCCTCTCTCTCCTTTCTTTCACAAATTTAAAAATGGCCTACACAGTCTTCCAACATCTTGACACTCCAAAGAAGAGGTTAGCAACCTTTTCTTATCTTGTGGCCAAAATTCAGCCTGCAAGCTGATGAGGTTTTCATATAGGAGAAAATTTGCAGTGCTCTTAATTATTGGGAAGGGCTACCATGAATAAAAATAGTATGTATGAAGTGCTTAGAAAAAAAGGTCATCAATATCAGATGTGTGGGGTCCGACACCCAGTAGCCCACATATCAGCTGTTCTAAGTATCAGCTTTCCTAAGGAGAGGTTGTCATCATCAGTATTTTAGTCCTGGAAAATCCATTTATGCTAAAGTCCCACGTTGCAGAAACGCAGCTTTTTTTGTTGCAGATTTTGTTGCAGTTTTTTGAGCCAAAGCCAGGAGTGGATTGAGTAAGAGGAAGACGTGTAAGAGCTTCCTATATGTTTCTCATTCCTCTTGTAGCCATTCTTGGCTTTGGCTCAAAAAAATACAACAAAAAAAGCTGAGTTTCCGCAATGTGGGGCCTATAGTGCTCAGAGCTGTGAGTACAGTTTTATAATTTGTTTGTAAAATGGCTGCTTGAGTTTGCCAAAAAAACACTTTGGATTTCTATGCAAATGAGCCAAGATTGTTCTGGGGTGGCTTACCATTGCGGTAAGATCTTCTTCTTCAGAGAAAGCACTGATTATGTCAGTGTTGCTGGAAAGGGTAGTGAGTGAGAGGAAGATCTTGCTGCGATCCTCAGCTGCACAGAACATTCCCCCGATGCACTCTTATCTCTTGTATAGGAATAAAAAGCATTTTTTTTTGTCAAAATCAAGCATCCATTCTATATACAAATTATAGCACTGTGCTCATGGCACTGGGCACTATAAGGTGCGGAGGCTGGTTTATTAATATATTTGGTTCTGACAGAATTCCCTTAATGTAAATTATCATGAATATTATACTGTATATTAGCTTTTAGCTAATGGCTGCAATGAAACAAAGAGTGAAAAATGTAAAGTGGTCTGAATACTTTCCATACCCACTGTGTATATATATATAAATATATATATATATATATATATATATATATATATATATATAAGTAAAAGTTGAAATCACCCCCCCCCTTTCCCTAGAATACATGTAAAAGTTAAAAATTACTGTGAAACGCATACACATTAGGTATCCCCGTGTCCAGAAATGCCCAGTATACAAGCTTGTAAAAATATTTTTCCCGTACGGTGAATGCCAGAGCGGGGAAAAAAAAACAAATGTGCCGAACAGCTGTTTTTTCACTGGTTTGCCTTTGATAAAAATTTGAATAAAAAGCAATCAAAGCAAGTTTAAAATGTAAATAAAACTATATAAATCCCTGGAATCGTACCAAAACATAGAATACAGGTGACATTTCATTTTGACTGCACAGTGAATGTCGTAAAACAAAGCCCACACAAATGTACTTTTTCTCCAATTCTACCCCATTCTGAATTTTTTTCCAGCTTCCCAGTACATAGTACAGAATAATAAAAGGTACTATTATGAAGAACAATTTGTCCGACAAACATTAAGCCCTCATATGGCTCGGTGAACAGAATAATAAAGTTATGGGGTTTAGAAGGCGAGTCAAAAATGAAAATCGAAAAATTACACCAGTGGGAAGGGGTTAAAATACAGTGAGGAAAAAAAGTATTTAGTCAGCCAGCAATTGTGCAAGTTCTTCCACTTAAAAAGAAAAGAGTATCCTGTAATTGACATCATAGGTAGACCTCAACTATGAGAGACAAAATGAGAAAACAAATCCAGAAAAATCACATTGTCTGATTTTTTTAAGAATTTATTTGCAAATTATGGTGGAAAATAAGTATTTGGTCAATAACAAAAGTTCATCTCAATACTTTGTTATATATCTTTTTTAGGCAATGACAGAGGTCAAATGTTTTCTGTAAGTCTTCACAAGGTTGGCACACACTGTTGCTGGTATGTTGGCCCACTCCTCCATGCAGATCTCCTCTAGAGCAGTGATGTTTTGGGGCTGTTGCTGGGTAACATGGACTTTCAACTCCCTCCAAAGGTTTTCTATGGGGTTGAGAACTGGAGACTGGCTAGGCCACTCCAGGACCTTGAAATGCTTCTTACGAAGCCACTCCTTTGTTGCCCTGGCCGTGTGCTTGGGATCATTGTCATGCTGAAAGTCCCAGCCACGTTTCATCTTCAATGCCTTTGCTGATGGAAGGAGGTTTGCACTCAAAATCTCACGATACATGGCCCCATTCATTCTTTCATGTACACGGATCAGTCGTCCTGGTCCCTTTGCAGAGAAACAGCCCCAAAGCATGATGTTGCCACCCCCATGCTTCACAGTAGGTATGGTGCTCTTTGGATGCAACTCAGCATTCACTCTCCTCCAAACTCGATGAGTTGTGTTTCTACCAAACAGTTCTACTTTGGTTTCATCTGACCATATGAAATTCTCCCAATACTCTTCTGGAACATCCAAATGCTCTCTAGCAAACTTCAGACGGGCCCGGATATGTACTGGCTTAAGCAGGGGGACACGTCTGGCACTGCAAGATCTGAGTCCCTGGCGGCGTAGTGCGTTACTGACGGTAGCCTTTGTTACGTTACTCCCAGCTTTCTGCAGGTCATTTACTAGGTCCCCCTGTGTGGTTCTGGGATTTTTGCTCACCGTTCTTGTGATCATTTTGACCCCACTGGGTGAGATCTTGCGTGGAGCCCCTGATCGAGGGTCATTATCAGTGGTCTTGTATGTCTTCCATTTTCTAATTATTGCTCCCACAGTTGATTTCTTCACACCAAGCTGCTTGCCTATTGCAGATTCAGTCTTCTCAGCCTGGTGCAGGTCTACAATTTTGTTTCTGGTATCCTTCCACAGCTCTTTGGTTTTCACCATAGGGGAGTTTGGAGTGTGACTGTTTGAGGTTGTGGACAGGTGTCTTTTATACTGATAACAATGTCAAACAGGTGCCATTACTACAAGTTACAGGTCTGTGAGAGCCACAAATCTTGCTTGTTTGTAGGTGACCAAATACTTATTTTCCACCATAATTTGCAAATAAAATCTTAAAAAATCAGACAATGTGATTTTCTGGATTAGTTTTCTCATTTTGTCTCTCATAGTTGAGGTCTACCTATGATGACAATTACAGGCCTCTCTCATCTTTTTATGTGGAAGAACTTGCATAATTGGTGGCTGACTAAACACTTTTTTTCCCACTGTATATTACTGCTGACTATGTCAATTTATAAAAGGTGTTCTATGTTATGCATGATGTTCTCTTTACTAATATGCTTTTGATATGTAATATAACATACTTAAATTTAGTTTTGTTGTCATGTGCGGAGTGATAGTTATATTATTCTACAATAATATTTCACCACACTTAAAAACCTACAGTTGGATGTGACAACAAGCTGTTGTTATTGGATTTTACAACAAACAGTACCTTTCTTTCTTCACATTATCCATGTCCCTTTGCTGTCACATTAACACATTTGGGCGCCATAGACAACTTTATCTGTTGCTTTGCTGTTATCGCAATTCACCAAGGAACAAGTAGACAACCTGTCAAAGGACCTTAGCATTTGTTTGACTTTATAGTACTGCAGCTTGTAAACCAACAAATCTACAAAGCATAAATACTAATACAAAGAGATTTTATTTGGTAGAATGTGCAAATGGCAATTACTTTTTATGTGTTGTTTTTTATTTTATTTAAATTATTTTTAAAATGATATTACTAAATGTAAATACCTATTTGTCCTATTTTCCGAACAGAGCTCTGAGTTGAGTCCAGCCAGCAGTACAGCATCCCTTCCGATTAGCCCTATCGCTGAACAAAGTCTTCCTTTTAAGGTATGAAATTTATTCTTCTTTTGCCAAACATGTAATGAACATAAAAAGATACAGATGTAGCCCTTTTTAACTGCAATAAAATAACGCGCTGCAGCAGGATAATCCGCAACAAATACCATTGAAAACAATTGTCACATAAAGGAAAGCTGCAACTGGTTACTACACTTAAGAGTGAACATATCTGCATATGGGATCAAATTGAAAAAACTGTAGATCTCATTGAATTGTGATAGACTCTACTAATCAATAACAGGTTTCATTCAGGTTTCCAGATAAATTCAGGTATTTTCAATGATAAGAATAAGGCTGCAGAATATGTTAAATAGTGTTAAAGGGGTTATGCTGTTTCTAACATTGATACCCTATCCTTAGGATAGGCTATCAATATACCCTGGAGATCACCGGTACCCAGACAGCGCAGCTCTCAGTATTGTTTATATACCGGGAGCCACACTGCTCACTCGCTCACTCGCAGTGAACAGTTTTTGAAATGGCCATCACATGGCCATTATAGAATCCAAAATTTTCAATAGGTCTATTCACATGCCACATGCCACTATATCCGAGTCCCATCCGTGGAAAGTGGGATGTATGTGGGCTGTATTTCCTGGATTGAACTCAGCCATGTACATAGGAGTCACTGCATCATAGTCAGTTATGATGCAATGAGCTCCTGAACGGCCCAATCACTACAGTTACAACTGATATCCTTATGTTAGTTCATTACTGTAGTGAGTGGTCTGTTCAGGTGCTCATTGTATCATAACTGACTATGATGCAGTGATTCCTAAGCACACAGCCGAGTTCAGTCTAGGAAATACAGCCCACATACATACCACTTTGCACGGATGGAACATGGTTGTTTGAAAGGGTCCAAAGACAGTGCATGTTATTTTTTTTTTTATGGCCGTGAAAAAGAGACCATAAAAAAGCAGACATGTGAATAGACACATTGAATTCAATGTGTTCTCAAAATGGACTTTGACGGACATTGTTAAAACGACCACCAAATGTCTACCATAAACCCGTACACCACAAAAAAAAAAATTATTTTTAAAGTTGTGTCCTGAAAAATTTGTTTGCTTATTAGTCAATAATAAAATCAAGGTGTTGATCATTCTTCACCTCTAGGAAGTAAAATGCCTGGCATAGCCGTAATTCATCCTGTCATTGATATTTTTTCCTACCATTTTCTTTTTTTTTCTTTATTTTATAGGAAAGCAATGAGGTCACACACGAGTCTTAGCAATGCAGTGACTTTACTACCACTCATAGGCAACCAGAGGTTGCCATAGATCCCCATCCTAATGAGTTTTCTTATAAGTATTGCAAATTTTTGCAACAAAAATTTTAATTCCGAGAATTTAAAAATTTCAGATGGTAAAGCTGTATAATAAAATCTTGAATAGCATTATTATTACCATTACATATTAGTTGTCATTACCAGATCAATCACTACATCACTTAAATGTCAGCGTGTCTGCATGTGATAGCCATGTATATGCAAGGGCAGCTTCAACATAGAGAATGCACAAAAAGTTAAGTTACTTGACCTTTCATTGAACTTCCAGAGAAGGTTCATATAAATCCTTGTTTACTTTTTAAAATAAAAAATGCCCCCTTAGCCATTATTTGATGTGTGTTTGGTGTAATCATTGCCTGTCTTGAGTTTATTTCTCCCCAAGCCTAATACAGTCATATGAAAAAGTTTGGGCCCCCCTATTAATATTAATCTTTTTTGGTCTTAAAAATTTGGGGGGTTGCACCACCCATTTCAATTTATATATTCTAAAAACTGGGCGGCCCAATATTTTTTCAGGGTTGAAAGGGGGTTTGTTGTCTCAAAAAAAAAAATGTGTATTAACAAAAAATAAACTCTGCCCGGCGCAAGGTTGGGCGCCCCCCCAAAAAAAAAATTATAATTATTTTCCCCCCCCTCCACAAAAACACCCCCTCCCCCCCCCCCCCCCCCTTTTCCCCGGCCCCCGGCCCGGGGGGGGGGGGGTTTTCCCCCCCCCCCCCCCACCAAACCCCCCCCCCTCGTTGTGTGTGGGCGGGGGCCCCCCCCCCCCCCCCCACCCCCCCCCGTCAGGCCGGGGGGGGGGGGGGCCCCCCCCCGATTCCCCCCCCCCCCCCGGGGGGGGGGGGGGGGGTTGGGCTCCCCCCCCCCCCCCCCCCCCCCCCACCCCCCCCCCCTCCTCCTTCTTCCCCCCCCCCCCCCCCCCCCCCTACCCCCCCCCGCCCGCCCCCCCCGCCCCCCCCCCCCCCCCCCCGCCCCCCCCCCCCCCCCCAGGGGGTGGTGGCCCCCCCCCCCCCCCCCCCCCCCCCCCCCCCCCCCTCCCTCCCCCCCCCCCCCCCCCCCCCCCCCCCAACCCGCCCCCCCCCCCCCCCCCCCCCCCGCCCCCGCGGCCGCGCCCCCCCCCCCCCCCCCCCCCCCCCCCCCCCCCCCCCCCCCCCCTCCTCGGGGTGGGCCGGCCCCCGCCCCCCCTCGCGCAAGAGAGCGCACCGGGCGGGCCACGCCACCACCGCTCTGCCCAATCGCCGCCACCGGGCTAACAAGACTGCCCGTGGTCTCCTCCTAAACACAGGGAGCGTAAACTCTGGAAATTTTTCCCCCCCCAACAAAAGAAAATTAATTTAGGTTTTTTGGGGCGCCCGGGCCCCCCCCGGGGAGAAAAAAAGGGAAAAAGGGCCCAAAAAAATTTTTTTGGCGCCCGCCGGGGAGAAGGGGGGGGGGAAAAAAAATGGAAAAAAAAAAAGAGGAGGAAAAAAAAAAAAAAAAAAGGGAAACGCCGTGTTTTTAATTATTTTAAAAAAAAAAAAAACACCATAAAAAAAAAATTCTTTATAAAAAAAAAAAAAAAAGAAGGGGGGCGCCCAAAAAAAAAAAAAAAAAAAAAAAAAAAAAAAAAATAAAAGGGGGAATATAAAATATATCTCTGACTGACAGCTGATCTGTTATAGCCTAGAAAATCAGCATTTGATGATGTAGAGCACACATGATCATGAAATACACATACTAAAACAAAACTGCAAAACTTTTTTAAAAAAGCAGACATTACACACTATGATATGTTCATATTCCAAAATAAATCCCTTAATAAAATATTTAACTACTACAAATTTAGTGTACTTTACCCATCTCACGTGTATCACAAGTTAAACACCTTTTAACATAAAGGGATATGCTAACTATTCATTTTGTGTTGGAGGGAGGTGTGAATTGCAGCCTTTGACTGATTTGATAAGAAACTGCATTAGTTAAAGTGGTATTCCTATTAATAGAAGCATGCCTCAAAACATGCAGTAAGTTATTTACATGTACACTAGATCTTCATTATCATTATCTTATTATCTGCTTGGTTTCACTTTCATGCTTCTCTTCTTTCTCCTACTGAGTAAGGATGAGCAAACCAGCTCATAACAAACCAGGTTTGGCTGATCCTGAGATTTAGGGGTTTGCCAACCACAAATCATTATTGTACTCTGGAGTCTCTGGGGTTATCTGTAAACATACTGTTAGATACATTCATAACAGAAATAAAACTAAAACTGCAGAGGAGTGTACTTCTAAACCATTTATACACTGTTGTAGGGGCTGTTTGTGGCATAGTGGTCATACCTCTTTAGTGTCAAACTTCATTCTTGAGGTGAGAATCAATGTTCACTCCATAGGCAAATAAGCTGCTTGGTAAACTGTGCCAATCTTGAGCACCGATCGCCATGCCTGCCAGAGTCCTTATTTTCACCTGTGGTTACTGCACATTGGGACCTATTAATCATTATGTACTGGGTGGCAACCACAGGTGAGAACAGGTGCTTTGGTATGTGCAGCCATGACTAATTTGTACACAAATTAACCAGTTCCTACATCACACACAGCCTATAGCTAACACAGTAATAGTACTGTGAGTGCTGTGATGTAGCAGGTACAGAAGAAGTGACTGCTATATCACTGGCTGGTTTCAGTTGTATTATATAGCCAGCTCTCACTATTGGAGTCAGATACAAACTCTATGAAAGTTCAAAAAATAACTCATTTCCAATAAAACAATAAATCATAAACATATTTAGTATTGCTGAATGTGCAACCTATTTACAATAATAATGCTATTTATCCTTAACTATAACAACATTATGAAAAAAAAAACGCATTGTAACATATGTTACTTTCTGGTTACAACCGCCCCCCCCCCCTCCCAAAAAAAAAAATAAAAACAGATCAAAAATGGATATCAGAATGGTGACTAAATTTTTTTTAAATAACATGGTGGGTATAAAGCATAAAACATAACAAAGCTCAAATAAATATGGTGACTCCATAATTGGAATGACCGGAAAAAGATACCATGTAATTTTTATTGTCGAGTGAATGTCATTCAAATGAAATACAAAAAGCAATGATGGTAAGTCAGATTTTTTTTTTACACAGTCCTCTCAAAAACATTAATAAAAGATAGAAAAAC
This sequence comes from Leptodactylus fallax, assembly GCA_947044405.1. NCBI lineage: Eukaryota > Metazoa > Chordata > Amphibia > Anura > Leptodactylidae > Leptodactylus > Leptodactylus fallax. The sequence goes on from CAMRHE010000045.1 coordinate 1,157,128, forward strand.
ATTGAATGCCCTGATCTAGATATACAACTGATCATGCAAAAAATAAGCCATCGTATGGCTATGTTGATGGAAAAAAAAAGTGACAACAATAACAGTTGCTAGAACCTTAAGGTTAAAGCCCCGCATTGCGGAAACACAGTGTTTTTTGTTGCATATTTTGCTACGTTTTTTTTTTTTTGGCCAAAGTCAGATGTGGCTTGAAAAGGAAGGGAAAATATAAAGAAGCTTTAAGACATTTCCCTTCTGTTAAATACATTCCACACTCAAAAAAACGCATCAAAATCTACTTCAAAAAAGTTGCGTTTCCCCAATTTTCTTGTAAGCAAGATTGCATTTTAACACACAAAAAAATTTGACTAACACCCTCAAAACAGCATGAGGCTTTCAGTTGCCTGATCACTGTAGTACCCAGGTTCAACCTGTTAATTTTTTTATATGCAGAGTTTAGAAACCCAAACCTGTTGACTGATTTAAGTATATATTTTCGTGGCTGTTTATTTAAATATCCTGACTAATGTGTTCTTATATTCACTTATTCATTATTTTACAATAGCTACTTTCCATTTTTTATATAAAATATTAAAAACAAACCTGTGTGCATTTTATGTTATTTTATTTTTTCATACCTTATTCTCTATTTTACTACTAGGCTTTATTCATTTGTCCGCATATCACATCTGCATTTTTTGTGAATGCTACTGAGACATTTCAATGTGTTTATTTAGGCGGAAGTGTGTTCTTATCTTTTCAATGATGGATGCATGACACCAATAAAAGTCTATGGTTCCATGAAAAACCTGGATGACATCCATGTGTCATCCGTGTTTCACAGGTCCTGAGACATACAATATATAGAAATTTAAACAAAAGAAAGAGCTGATCTATTGAAAAGTAGGTCAGGTATGGACAACACACCACCTGCAAATTTGGAGACTGGGGTGCTGTCTGGGAATAGTACAGACCTCACATGGCTACAGATGTGTGAATTATGCCTTATTTGAGCCTAGTGTTTTGCGTTGAAGTATGCATATTTCAGATTTTATCTTATGTCTGACAGCTCATATACTTCCTACTGCTTGTGGTTATTTTAGGCCGATTGTTGCCAACTGTTGCACTTAAATCCCAATGAATGAAACATGAAATTGTATTTTGGGGTGCTCTGTTAGCCCCTGTACCTTATTTTAAATGATTCTTTTTTTTTTCTTAGTTGTTGTGCTTTTAGAGATTTAGAAATATCAAATATAGAAAGCAAAACATTGGTCTAAGGTTTTCCCGATAGAATACACCAAAAGTTCCCTACTCCATTTAGTAAATGTGAAGCTGCAGAACCTTCAGAAGGTCACAGTAGACCTGACATTCTGAGTTCTGTCAAGCTTTTTCTAAGAGGAAAAGTCTAACATGGCGTTATTTACAGAGCATTTCTGATATACAGTATCTCTTAGATGTAAACATCCAGATAGTGGGAAAAAAAAGTGTCTTTCACCTTTCTTGCTGTTCAAAAACTTTCTCTAGTCTTCAACTACAGGTAAACAGCCATAGCAGTTTAATTCTGAGACTAATAGGAACAAAAGCTCCGTCTATTGAGTTTATTGTATGTAACTAAAAATCCCAAAGATACTCTTGACTTTTATGGGAAGTGTTGTTTGTAATGTTTTTGTTTCTTTTAATATTCTTTTAATATTAAAGAAAACATACAGGATAGTGGTCGCTCAATCCATCAAACAGCTGTCAACCCACTCAATTGTCTTTTGATGAAAATAAATGCATTTCTAGACTTGGAATAATAATTTGTCTGTCTACATTTTATGTCAAATAGTGATCTTTTTTTTTCCTTGCTATATTTGAACTATTGGCTTCTATAAATGCATTTTAGAAAAGCAAGCAAACCATGAACTTCTGTAGCATTTATTTCAAGTGGTTCTTCAGCTTAAAGAGAGGATTTATTTTGATCATTTTAATACAACTTGGCTTTTGTATTTGATAGCACTAAATGTTTTATAAATATTAGCATGCATATTAAATTAAATCAATTGAATTGAACGTGTTGAATTAGATTTTCTTTAACATCGAGGCTGCTATTTGTTTTTTCTTGTTTATATAAATTACACTTAGCTTTTCGTGACTGTAAAATATTATGTACTTATGAGGATGTATGTACTGGGGCCAAGTTCATTATAGGAAGTTTTTATTATGCACAAAAGGATTCATATACTTCATCAAATGTGCAGGGTGTCTCAAAGGTAAGGAAACTCCCATATAAAATGATAACAGTTTGGGGCAGTAATCCAATTTTAGACTGAAGCAGTGGGGGAAGAGGGAAAACTGTCTAAGTTACCAACATGATGGCCATCTTGAATGCCACCATCCTGAATTCAACTCCAGTTTTTCAAATGGGAAGGTAGATGTGTGTCATATCAAACTGGTAGAGAATTTCACCGGAGAAAAAGGTGTGTCTCATGTTAACATAACTTTATTTGCCCACCTGTCTAACAACAATTATTGTTGTGGGCTCTTAAATTTTTTTCCAGGAGACTGAATATTATCTTTAGTAAGATAGTTTTCCCTGGGAAGATGCTCATACATTGCGGTAACTCTGGATAATCCAACATAAAAGTGGTATAATCCAACATATAGACTGTGTTTAACTCTTTTGACAGTTTCCTAATGTATACCTCTGACAGAAGACTTTGATATATGCCACTGTATAGGCATGTAGCAGCATGCAGATGTAGCCATCTTTAACTTGAATTTGATAGCATGCTGCAGCATGATATCAAAGTCAAAAAGTTAACAATGGAAAAATAATCAAGGTTGGCTGCAACTGTTTACTGAGCTCGTTAACTGTCAAGTTAAACTTGGCTAAAATCTGGATGTCACCTATTGATGTCAATTGTAGAAAAACACACACATGCATGGTATACATTTTCATGGTATGCATGGTATACATTTTTTGCAGTGGCTAACCTTATAGTATAACCGAGTCCACTTCTCCTATGAACTTTTATAAAACTTTAAAAAATTATATTTGCCCAGCCTAGATTAAACTCTCTTGGCTTCTGTCAAGTGAATAAAAGCCAATTAATACATTTAATATATGCATATTTAACATATCATATGCTGGAATCTTGGAAGAAGCAGATCTTTACTAAACAGATATGAATTGATGTAAATTGAGTAATTTTGCTTTAGCTTGCATCTCATGCAAAATATGTTATTGATTAACCTAATAGCCAGTGCCTGCTGTCTTTTAACAGTGGGCAGTGTAGGTGCCAAGTCTACAGCACCGTCTTTCAGTGTTGCTGCAATTTACTCTTCTGCTCCTGTAATCTAGCAATCTAATCTCTGACAGCCGGAGACCCTGAGGAGATGGATTTTATTACTGCCTTTGTCTTCTGCTTTAGAAACTATATCACTGATTTAGTGAATAGAGGAAATGTCAGAGCCGGTGGTCATGTGATTGCTGGGTGTCTTCTAGTATACAAACCTGTTGGTCTTAGCAGAGTATGAATGTCCCTTATGAGTCTTTTATGACCTCATGGGGGACATAATATTTAATACACATACAAAAAAAAAAAAACATCTAAAAAACCACCCTCAATGCAAACCATCGCCATAACCTTTCTGTACATAATACAAAATATTTGCAACTTGCATAGTTTTTTAAAAAAAAAGTATGCCAAAGCACTAAAATGTGCATGGCCTTTAAGGCTTTTTCAGGCCTGATCATTAAGGAGTTAAACAAATTATTTAGATTTTTTTGAAGATGGAACACAATACAAATATTTGTGTGCACATGCGTTTGTGGAGTCGAAGTGAATACATACTCCATCCAATCAGTGTTGTTCTGGGACTTCTTGGGTCGACCACAGGAAATGGTTCTGGGGCCCACCATACAAGTATGCTATATATGTGCACATCCCCTTTGAAGTGCATAATCATTTTTGTTATCATTTCACACACAATATATATCAGCAATAAAGGCTAAAAAATTCTTATTCTTATGAATTAAACTATGAGATATAGACCCTATATCCTATGTCATTTCTAAATAGGGGTGTTTTCTGCCCTCTGGAGTATTCACTGGTATTCTACAGGGTCAGTACAACCCTGCATACTATTAAAATTAATGGAATACTATGTAATGCATATTGCTGGGATGGATCAGGGGTAGTTATGAAATACACTAAAAAAAAAAAGAATTCCAGACTGTTCCTTTAAGTGCTAGTATAAGTTCTAAATCTATATTAATTGATACTTAGCTTTAATATAGTCACTATCTTGGATTTAATGGATTCCAAAGAACTCCCCACACCCCAAGTGTTCCCCTGAAGATTGCCAAGGTAGAACTTTGTTTTCATAGCATGCCAGGACCCACTTTAGTTGCAACAACAAAGAAGATTCCAAGAGATAATATGTTTTTTTCTTATATATGGATAAATTATACATTATATACAGTCCAAAAATTGCAGATTGACAGATAAATTATCATGTTATTCTCTACTCAAAGCAAAAATGTAATATAATATAATTGTATTTTACATAAGCTCACGGAAATTAACTAAACTGAAGTAATATATTATGTGTCTAGATCATCCCATAAAACGTCTTATGTATCCAGCACCACTTTCCCTGTCAGGATTAACATTGGAGCACATGACTGATTATTGTGTTATGCTCCAGTGAATTGGAGCTGAACAAATAGAGAGGAGTGAACACGACTCTGACAGCATTTTTAAATAAGAGAGATTAAATGCACTTTAGTTTTTCTCCATCATCTTTCATGTTTTAGTCTGCAATTTTCTGAAGGTGGCAGTGATATGGACAGAAGCTGTATTTTTCATTCCTCCAGAAGTTAATTGTTTTACTTCACACACTTAGTGTCACCTTGTGGGTCATATATTAAGATAAACGAGCTATAAAGTATCCCATATATTAGCATGGTAATGACTTTCTGTTTTTACTTTAATGATTCAAATGTTGATATGTCCAGGTAGCAAAGAGTTGTAGATTGCTTTCATTTGTACATGTACAACATATTGGGCAAGCATGGAAAAATTGAATTTGCTACGGGGTTACCTCAAACTATCTTATAGTTTTGCATGGAATTTGTATTTTACTTATTTGAACTTTGGCGATGACAAAGTCTATTATAGATGACAACAAAAACAAAAAAAAAAGAACATTCTAGAACACATAAGAACACGTCTTATTATGAAAAGACCTAACATATTGTAATTATCAATTACACATGGAACTAAAATGTAATGAGGATCACAAGTAAACATAAAGGTAGTATCCCAGAAATTATGATCTCATCATTAAGAAGGCTTAGAATACCCAAACCTAGGACAGGACTTTTGGGAGACACTTTGTCTAAATCAGTGTTTCACTTAAAGGAAGTCACCTTTCCAAGCCGAGTACAAATTTTAACTAAGTACCAGCATAGCTATGTTTCATCTTAAAGGAAGTCTACCAAATCCCCCAAATATAGTCAAACGCCAGCACTGTATTACAGAGCACATTACAGTGTTAAGCAACATATTTTTGTTATGTATGTCACTTTTGTAGATATGGAGAAAAACAACTTTAAAGTCTTCTGCAAATGAGGCATTGAGTGCATTGGGGGCAGGATTTCAGCCCTGGGAGCACTGCTTAACTAGGACGGGTGATGTCAGCTTTTATCGCATGGGGTGGTGCAGGGAGGAGATGGTAAGAGTTTATATAAGAGCAGTGCTGTAGAGAGCTGCGAACCCAACCTCACTCACTACCAGAATAATCTTGTCTGTAGTTATCACCCTCATCCACAAGGTTCTCCATAATGATGCACCTCCCTACATTTCCTCCCTCATCTCTGTCTATCGCCCAACCCGTTCTCTCCATTCACTCAATGTCCTAAGACTAACATCCTCTATTATCAGAACCTCCCACTCCCTATCCAAGACTTCTCCCGAGTTGCACCACTTCTCTGGAACGTTCTACCCTGGACAATCAGATTAACACCCAATTTCTGCAGCTAACATGGCCTAACTTGTCCCACATACTTTATATCAAAGCCTTACTTTACAGCTCAGCAGCACCTGGATAACATCTCTGGATGCTCTTGTAGATCAAGTTAAGGCATCAGAGAGTGGCACAGATGACAATGGACAACATTTCTCAAGCTAAGTTAGTTTTTATAACAGGTTAATTCTAAGATGGTCAAACATTGACTACAATCACACCAGAATATAATAAAATAAAATGTGTTTAATAAATGGAAAGAGATAATACTTAGCTACACATTACAAATGATGAATAGTTCTTCATATGATGAAACTGGGGGCCTTGTTGCATATTATGCATTAGTATACACCCATCTCGTTCGATGACATCCAAATGTTGCTGGTAATTCTTATTACCCCAACAGAATCCAACTAGCAGAATAGACCATAAGGGTTTTTATACCAACTTAAACTAGGAAGGTGGTTTCCTGCTTGTATCTGTTTTGGCTACTGGATATAACCATAAATGGTATAAAGACATAGGAGTGTGTGTACAGGAAGAAGTAAACACATGGGTTACTGAAGGAAGAAACTTGTATAACCTAACAGGAAAATTTATATAGAACAAAGGAACCAGAAAGAAAGAGACTTACATACCATATAAGACTAACCGGGATAACCATGTATGATAGTTGGATGGATGGAATGATAGCTAGATATAGGATATGTGTATACACCTATAACTAAAGTACATTAATAAGATATCCATAGATGGACAGCAAGGAATACAAACAGACTGATCAGTAAGATATTAACCCGGTCATATCACATCAATACAACATACTGATTTTATAGAAAAGAATGTCCTATTACACTGTATTATTGTGAGTTTTCCACAGGTTTCAGAAAATCATGACATATCTAAACCATTTTGCTATGATTTTCAGAAAATCTTAGCAAAATGATGCAAGTTTACAATGTTTTGGAAAAATGATAGGAAAACCTAATGATTTTGCTAAGATTTTCTGGAAGCCCATGAAAATACCCTGATGGGTAGAAAAAGCCTGGGTGTCTGCCATGTACCCCCTGGACACATGATACATATAGTCAATAGGGTATTCCTACCATGAGTTGATAACCACTGGTCTGGATAGTTTAATATCATGTTGGTATGAAATTGATAAGTTAAAATATTTGTAGTAGACTTTCCACATTTTTGTTTTTCTTTTATACATTCTATTTTTCTACATCATAGTACTGTAGTACATATTACTATATTTTGGAAACATTATTCTTCAATATAAATTATCTAGCTAAAATTATACTTTATACTATAAGGTTGAAAAGTCAAAGCCGACATTTTTCTTACACAACTCTAACATAAGTAAAGAAATCATTATACATGCACTTTGGGATTGTCCAACATTTTCTTTAGATTTCTTAATGGTACTCAGGGATACAAAAGATATGTCTACTGATATAGAGTCATATCTAATAATGGAGAAAGCTAATTATATACTTATGTGAAATGAGCAATTCTTTAAAGAATCTCTTTTCTGTTAAGCCAAATGCAAATCACTCCTGTTTGCTGTAAATTCTACACCTGGAACTATATTGCAACCTTACTAGACAAATGTTTCAACAAAATACATATCAAATTTATAAATGGTTTTATAAATTATTTAAGTATTTTTTTGGTCATTTTAACATGTTTCATAGACTATACAATGATGCTGTAACTCTAACATATTTTTAGTTTTAGTTGTTTTTATTATATTTTAGATTACTTTGTAAATATGTATAAAGAGTACATAAAAAAAGAAAAAACAAAAATTTTTATAATTTTTCAAACAGGACGAAAAAAAGATAATTACAGCTCAAGGAGCAGTCAATCTACAGTTTTTACAATATTCCCATGCATTGTAGGACAACCTACATTTATGTTAGTTACATGTGTTTATATATTCAGAATAATCTTGTCATCTATAGACCAGTATTGGCGCACCCCAAAAACTCCTTTGTTAATGGACAAAATCAAAAAAATTAACAACCATGAATGAATACGTGCTTGCAACATATATTCAACATGCTGATACAAATGTGTACTTCTTATACTCTAAATTCTGGCTATGTACATATATTCTAGTCACAATCAATAGAAACTAAAAATGACATAAGTTAGAACTTTCAGAAAAATTACCATAACTTCATCTCAATAAAATGACTAATAGTTTGTGAAAAATAACTGAAAGTTACAATGAAATGGTCAACGTAGTCACACAAAAATCACAGATGGACAGGAAACACAGTATCTCACCACAAAATTTACAGATTTAGATTCCCATCTGTCCTGGATTGATCTATCTATCTATCTATCTATCTACCTACCTACCTATCCATCTACAGCTCTAAGTATTTTAAAGTTAAAGAGAAATTCCATCCTATGTTCAAGATGTGATAAAAACTTATCCTATATTTCAATCAAATTCTTCAGTGAACACTGTATAGAAACAGACCAGAGAAATATAATTACTAGTTGGCAAAACTCGCAAGATTTGTCTTGTCTTAAAATATTTATGCAAGTTTCAGTTCAGCCTGAACTTGTTCGGTCTAAACCAGAAGTGATATTATTGATGACAGTATCATGATGTCAACACCACCCACATGATCTCCCAATCACTTGGGATTGCTGACATCATGGAAGAGGCTGGAGGACAACAGGCATGCTGGGGAAGGAGAGAAGAGATACAGAGAGGTGAGGAAAGTTGAGTATGAGTTTTTTATTTTTCTTCACCTCCCCGGGGCCTCTGAATATTATACTCTGGAGTCTGAGGTGACCCTAGGGTGTAATAATCATTGATTTGGCTGAACCTCAAATTTTTGCTAAATCCATAACAAACCAAAACCTGGATAAATTCCTAAACATCCCACGGTAAAAAACAAGAACCAAGGGTTGAGAGAGGCTACAATGCATTTTTGTATTATGCTGAACTTCTTTAAATAGCCAAAAAACTATATGCTAAACAGCAGCAACCATCAAACTTATGTTTTAGACATTCAATTTGCAACTGTGAACTTTTTTTTTTTATTTACTTTCATGAAAATATACTGTGTGCATGTATTACAAAGCAAAATGAACCGATTGTTAAAATAAACACACACAAAAAAGCAGTGTAGCACCAGGGAAAAGTTTTCCTAAGAAAGTTGTGATAAGAAAGTTTCTCAGTTCCCTAAAGGACTTTGACAAAATGCTCCTGAGGATGTGCTGTCACTTTGAAGAAGCACATTTCTGAAAACTGTGATTTACTTAGATGACATTGCAGTAATTGTCCTGAACTTAAAAAGAGTTTCTACCACAAGTTATTAATACACTTCTCATTTATTCTCAGCTCTGGGATTAATCAGAAGCCTGAGAAATGCATTGAAACCGTTTTTCACAAGGTGATTTTGTACAGGAACTAGTGTGAATTTCTGTAACATGTGATAGAAAAATATTTAAGCAAGAAAATTGACACCTGCACAGACATTAATACGATAACAATATGTGTACGTAGTTGATTAAAGGACTAAAAGTCAGTCTTATTCAGTAAGAATTAGGCCACAACAACAGCAAGGGGATTTTTTATGCTACTGTCCCATATTGGTCTATATAGATTATTATTGGCGGAATTCTGTAATTAGAACAATTTATTTACCATCTTATTTAACCTGCATACGTTATTCCTCTACTGTGGCTCATTATAAATCAGACAGCAGCAATAATATCAACATAGTTGTAGATGTTCTGAATATATTACAGTCTTGGCATTTTCCAAAATTTCCATGACCACTATATGCAATATAATTAATATACAGAAGAAAGTAAATATGACATTCAGCAAACCTGCATTCAGTATCGAAACAGAAAAAGAAATAAAGAATCACTCCAGTCTAGCAAATATTGCAAATCTTAGTCTTTACTTCTTTATATTATTATTTAAATCCTAACTTACTGGGGATTTTAAGGTTTCTCTATGAGCCTGCTATTGCAATCTATCCCTATTTGTGTGCGGGGCACTAAAAGAAGTACTTTATGTAGGCGCTGAATTGGGTGGGATCCAAGTAACCACTGTATCTGTGCGTGGTATACTAAAGTGGCACTTAAACAACGTGGGGCACTACAGTAACACTTTATTTGCATATGGGCACAAATGAGGCACTATAACTGTGAAGGTACTAAGGGGGCACTGAATTGGTTAACAAGATATTGACAAGACTGTATCTATGCATGGGGCACTATAGGGGTTCTATTTGAGTGTAGGGCACTAACCGCTGCATTTGTGTTTGTGGGGCACTAAGGGGACACTAACTGGGGGAGCATTAATGGGGCAATTTACCTATCCATGGGGCACATAGGGGACACTATTTATATGTGAGACACCAACAGGGCACTGTATGTGAGTGTGGAAAAATAAAGGAGCACTTTATTTGTGTGGGGCACTTAGGAGGCACTCTCTGTGAGGGGCACTAAATGGTCACTTTATCTGAGTGGGGGCACTTTAACTGTGTCTGGGGCAGTAAGAAACTTAGGGCACTGTAATATTTCAGATCATTAATACTGCTTTTAAAGGTGATTATTGTATACTTATAAACAATAATGTGCGGCAATACCACTCTTTATGTTGAAAACCAAATTGTAGCTATAAATACTGCTATTTACACAACTATTAGACTGGAGCTACACTGAAAAATGACTTCTCCCTACAATGTATTTGTTTTATTGTCATTTCAACAAGGGAATCTCTTGTCTTGGTGATGCTTCATTGAAAAACTGTTCTAGCCAATGCCAAGTGACCATTTTTTTCATCATTATTTAGCCAGTGGGTTGGACTGTTCTATTGCATTATATGGATGATAGCACAATCAATATGAAAGCTACCTCTAGGGATAAGAGAAGAAAAGTTCTCAGTTTAATGAAATGTATACCTATGAATTTTCTGAATCTCCACGGAAAAGTTACCTTTATCTTTAATGAACTGTTTAAGAAACCTCAAGAAGTGTAAACTATTTTGTACTATATCTAAAATGGAAAAGTAAAGCAACTTTGCAAACAGTTTTATCAAAAGTTTTCAACTATTTTGTGTCTTCAGCTCCTATGTAAGCCTATGTATCTCCATGGTAACTAGGTCTAGGTATAAATAAACTATATACATACATAAATGCACAAATGCACATGAACAGACTTCAACTCTTTATGCCTTGTACGCCAGAAAACTGGCATACAATGCATAATAAATCTGCCCTAATGTTTTTTTTTGTGTGGCATGCCTGTGTTTTATAAAGTGACAATTTGAAAGAATATTTTTGTACTTCTGGTGTACATTTTTGTTTTTTTACTATTTCAAGATATGCCAATTAAGTGGCACGAGATGAAATGGCTTTAAACAATCAAAAACTCTTGCTTTACTCAGCGCCCAACCAAGTATACCAACCAAGTTCTTATTTTTTTCAAAGCTGATCATCTTATGTCATTTATTATGGAATATCCGGAAGTAGTGAAAAAGGTAAGAAAATACATATCTATATATAAATCTATTTGTAAAAATCCATAAATTTCACTTGATTTTATTGTTCTGGTCATCAAAATGTATTAAGATACATTTACAATTATATACAATTTTCTGCAATGATCTGTTTTCCAGGATTTTAAAACTTGGGAATATTATCTCAAAATGTAAAAATAGCAATGTATTAAGTATAGTAAATTTTGCCACTGGTTTTGTGTTTCACACCCTACTCCTATTGGTATTCTGTCTAATCTATCACCATAATGACATTAGAGCATTGAGTGCCCATAGTAGTTACTTGGTGCATCTTTGCTATGTCTATTATGTAAGCTTGCAAAGAGTAGCAACAGGTACATAGCATTGAAGGACAAAAGTTAAACTGGTAAGGTAAGTGCAAAACATTGCATATTACCTATTTGTGATTTTAAATCACACAAAAACACAATTTATTGTGATTCATGTAAAATTTTTCAGTATATACAGTACACACCAAAAGTTTGGACACACCTTCTTATTGCAAGAGTTTTCTGTATTTTCATGACTATAAAAATTGTAGATTAACACTGAAGGCATCAAAACTATGAATTAACACATGTGGAATTATATACTTAACAAAAAAGTGTGAAACAACTGAAAATATATCTTATATTCTAAGTTCTTCAAAGTAGCCACCTTTTGCTTTGATTACTGCTTTGCACACTCTTGGCATTCTCTTGATGAGCTTCAAGAGCTAGTCACCTGAAATGGTTTTCACTTCACAGGTGTGCCCTGTCAAGTTTAATAAGTGGGATTGTGGCATCCCAGAGCTGGCTATGGCTGGGCTGAGGGTGATCTCTGTGCATTGTATTATTTCCTGTTGCTTCATAGCCTGTGTGACATAGCAGGGGGTCCTGAGTCTCACACAACACAGCGCCACCTAGTGAGCCTCACACATGCATTACACCTCCCATAGGATTGAATAGTAACCAAATGTCCAATGGGAGGACATCGCCTGGGAAAAGGGGAGGAGTCAGCTGACCACTGGGTCCCCATGGTAACACCCCTGCAGGAAGGTCCTGCGTGTGAGGGGTTAGAAGTGTGGAGTGTTAGGAGGAAGAGGTGAGGAGATAAGTGTGATGTCCTGTGAAGAAAGCAGTGAGTTTAGTGCAGGAATCTCAAGTCCTAGACAGGCCCAGGAAGGTTGGAGAGCTGACATACTCCAGCTATTCAGAAGATCCTGTCCCCTGTCTGCCTAGCCATCGCCCTGAAGGAAGTCAAGCATCATTATCTTGTCAGCCTGAGACTGTGGAGAGAACATTCTGGAACACGTGCTCCATAGCAAGTATCACAGGATCCAGGCGCCAAGGCCAGACCTGTGGAATATCCTGCCACCCTGACTATTGCACCCCGAAACTCTGAGCTATCAGGACCACATAACGTGAGTGGGGAATATTATGTGCTAGTATCATGGTGGGCATCCTCCTATGTGCCAAATAGGAGCCCAGACGCACCTTAGGGCTGTAACACTGAAGTATAAGGGGCTAGGAACACCTTTCATCAAGTCTACCCTGCACCCCAGGACTTTGCTGTGTCACCAGGCGTACCCCGTTGTTTTGTATTGAAGAAACTGTTTAAGCATTTGTGCCTCCACACCCATGGAAGTAAAAGTTCAACTTTACAACCGTTTCTGTGTCTGACTCTGCACCGACAACATCAGGGCGCCCCAAACACCACCAGTCGGCACAGTATAGGGGAAGCGCCCCGGGGGAACAATCACCACCAACATTTGTGCAGCCCCCTCATCACCGGTACCAGTGGTGGTAACGTGGGACAGCACCAGCGCTGCGCCCTCGTGCCCAGAGACCGTGACAAGTCTGCGCTGTTTGCACCCCGCAATCCCAACTGCAGCGTTACCTTCCATCTGGTCACCGCAAGAAAAACTGGCGTCACGAACAGGATACGGGTGTGTGCCATTTTGAGAAAGTCGCCACGAAAAGTGCGCCAAATTGTCTCCAGAGCATCGGTCTTTATTGTGGACTTTGCTAAGATCAAGTTTATTCCCTGAGAGTGCTTGCCACAAAGAGGGGGAACCCTATACCCCTGAAGTAAGCCCTAAAGACTGTCCTCTCAGTGTGTTACAGCCCTGGAAGAGTTAAAACGCCCAGGACTTGTTTGCTGCGCCACATCGCTGTGTAAGAACGCCCACAAAGGGTTAACTGTACCTTGCAAAAGTGCGGGAGATTTTTAGCACTGCCCATGAGGCCAGGAGACCCATCTGCCGCCATCTTAGGAGAGCCCAGAATGCTGAGCGCAATGCTCCAGTGCACCCATACAAGAAAGTGAAAGGTGAACGTGCCAGCGCCATTTCTGACTCTCCGGTGCCGCATCACCGTCCCTGCTGTGCACGCTGATCTCTGGTCCATGCTGCAGTTGCTGTCAGTGAGTACAGTGCCTCCCTGTCCTTGTCTTCAGTCCTCCCACGGCCCCAGCGAGTGTTTTCCGTGTACAGTGTCCGTGGGGAGTGCCACCATTAAAGAGGGGGAGCACACCGTCAGCCTGCATCACAGTGACTCTGTTAATAGCTACAGCATTCTTAAAGGGACAGCATTCCAAGTTGTAGTCTCCATTCCCTGCCAGCAAGCAGTTGAGTTTCTTAAAGAGACGGCGACCTAATTTCAGTCATACCTGCAAACAACATGACTGAGCAAAGTGACATTGTGCCATCTGTTTCTAGTGATCCAGCAGTGCCCATGGCGAGCAGCCTACCATTCTCCATGCCATTTTACCCTGGCGCACCATGGCTGCCGCGCTACAAAGGGGAGGCGCATACCCTCAGGGACTTTCGTGAGAAGATGCTGTCTCTCTTCCAGTTCTATCCTCTGAATACAGAACAGCAGATACAGATCCTGCTGGGCCAGCTTGAGGGTGCTGCAGCTAGGGAGGTCAAATCCTGGCCTGCCTCTGACAAAAGAACCCCTGGGCAAATTCTGGACAAACTCCAGGTGAACTTTGACGTGCGATCTGTCTCCGAGGTAAAGATGCGCTTCTTTTCCAGACGACAACTACCTGGTGAGACCCTGCGGGACTATGCTTTATCCCTCCAAGAGGCGTTCAGAGCTGTGGTGCAAGTGGATCCACGTGAAAATGTGGACTCTGATAAAATCTTGCTTGACCGCTTCATAGAAGGGGCGGGTACCACATTGCTCCAGAGTCAGTTGCAAATGCTTGCTGCACAACATCCCAGCATCACGTTTGCTGACTTCAAGGCCCTTGCCATCCAGGTCTTGGGACAGGAGCAGCCCCAGCCGAGCCCAGTCATCTGTGCTCCCTCACCTGGACCCTCAACAAGCATTGCTCCAGTTGTCCTGCCACTACCTCTGGGTACCTCACCTGCTGCCCAAACTGCGCAGACTACACCAGCAGACTCCAGAGATGACCTTCTGGCCCGAGTGGATCATCTGACCCGTGCCATGGAACAGATCACCGTCCGTCTAGATCGTCTGACCCAGCTGTCTTCATCGTCCAGTGATCCTTTGCGAAGTCTCAACATCTCACCTGAGTCGCCACTCAGACGTCCGTCTTCAGTGAAACCTCCGCAGAGTGAGAGGCCATACTGTACCTATTGCCATAGATATGGACACACCAGGCCTCAGTGTTTTCAGTTAAACGGGCCACCCCCGAGGCAGCGGGCCGCCCCTCGGGAGGAAAGAAGAAGGGCCCAGGTGAATCTTCAGTGCCATTGTCACGCTTCGTCTCAGCCTGCCCACACATCACAATCCGGGTGAACGGCGTCCCTCTGACAGCGTTGGTGGACACTGGATCTCAGGTAACAACCCTGCGCAAGCAGGTGTTCCTTGAACATTGGGACTTAGGTGTGTTGAATAGAACACCTGACACATGGATAAATCTGTGTGCCAGCAATGGACAGCCCATACCACAGCAGGGTTATTGGGAACCCACTATCCAGATTGGGGACTTGAAACTGCCTAGACAGGGTGTAATTGTCACTGATGTAGAGGATGATAGGTTTGCAGTTGTAATATTAGGCATGAATGTTTTACGCCATTGCTTTGCAGAAGTGTTGGATGCCTTGCATGCCTCTCTCCTTACAGCTTCTCCCAGTGACCAGCAGACCATTCTGCGGGCCATTCGTGTACTCAATGCCCAGCACAAGTTCGCCAACAAACAAGGTGAAATTGGTCGAGTCCGGATCCACGATACCCGTCCAGTAACCCTACAGCCTGGAACAGAAACTATGGTGTGGTGCCGTGCCCGTCCGGGCATAGAAAATCAGGACTACGAGGCCTTGCTACAACCCATACAGGTAGATGGCCAACCACTTGTCATGGCTGCCCGCAGCCTTGTCACAGTTTCCAATGGACGTGTTCCTGTCCGCTTAGTCAACTTGGGCGATGCTCCCGTGAACCTCCACAAGTTCCACTCTGTGGCCCTGCTACACCGGTTAGCACCAGAAGACATTCTCTCTGGTGATTCTACCGCCACACAGCGTTCCACCCACGCTGCTGAGAACATTCAGAATGGAGCCACGAAGTCCTGGTGGGATGAATTGAACGTGGGAGACGCCAATACCCCTATAGAGCACATCAATGGGGTTCGCAATGTGGCCAAGCGTTACCAACAGGCATTCAGCAAACACCCATTGGACTTTGGTAAGACCACGACCATACAACATCGCATTCTGACTGGCGACCACCATCCAATCAAGGAGCGTCACCGTCCAATACCACCCGCGATGTACCAACCGGTGAAAAAGTTGATCCAAGAGATGCGAGATGCTGATGTCATCCGGGAGAGTAACAGCCCCTGGGCAGCCCCGCTAGTCCTTGTCAAGAAGAAAGACAGAACCCTACGATTTTGTGTGGACTATCGTAAACTCAACAACGTCACGCACAAAGACGCATACCCATTGCCGCGGATTGAGGAATCTCTAACGGCTTTGGGATCAGCTACCTGTTTCTCGACCCTGGACTTAACCAGTGGATACTGGCAAGTCCCTATGGCGCCTGAAGATCGTGAAAAGACTGCGTTTACGACCCCGATGGGACTCTTTGAATTCAATAATTCAATAGTATGCCATTTGGGCTATGTAATGCCCCAGCCACATTCCAACGGCTTATGGAGAGGTGCCTCGGCCATGAGAATTTCCAGAGTGTGCTACTGTACCTGGACGATGTTATTGTATTCTCCCGGACATACCAAGAACACCTTCGTCACCTGTCCGAGATATTCAAGGTACTTATACAGCACGGCCTAAAGATGAAGCCCTCCAAGTGCCACCTGTTGAAACCCCAAGTTCACTACCTTGGGCATGTCGTGAGCGCACAAGGCGTCCAACCTGATCCTGAAAAGATCACTGCAGTCCAGAACTGGCGAAGACCAACTACCGTCAAAGAAGTCCGAAGCTTCCTTGGATTCGCAGGTTACTACCGGCGTTTCATACCACACTTCGCCCAAGTAGCCGAGCCTCTAAACGAGTTGTTGCGCGGTTGTCCCAGAGAAAACTACAACCGAAAGCTTCCGGTAGACTGGACAGCGCGTCAAGAGAAAGCCTTTCAAGCGCTTAAAGCACTTCTGACGCAACCACCAATTCTAGCCTATCCCGACTACAGTCAGCCATTCTGCTTGTACACAGATGCAAGTCACCAAGGTTTGGGTGCAGTGTTGTCCCAGGTTCAGGACAACAAAGAGCGAGTCATCGCCTACGCCAGCAGGAGTCTGAGAGGTGCGGAGAAGAACGACCAGAACTATAGTTCTTTCAAACTTGAACTTCTGGCGCTTGTCTGGGCCATGACAGAGAAGTTTAAAGACTACCTGGCTGCCACACCCTTTACCGTGTACACAGATAACAATCCGTTGGCGCACCTGGACACTGCTCGACTGGGAGCCCTTGAACAACGGTGGGCCTCAAGACTCACGAATTACAAGTTCTCTGTCAAGTATCGCAGTGGCAAGTCCAACGCTAACGCTGATGCACTCTCAAGGTTGCCTGTGGGAGAAGAACCACCCCGAGAAGACATCTGGGAAGAGGTGGAGATGCCACCATTCTACAACAAGTTTGCCCAACAGGTTGCTATTGGTGTCCCTGTAGAAGGAGAATCTCTGGCGAAAACAGCTGCCGAATCCCTCCAGGAGCCATCTCTGTGGAAAACGTTCCAAGAAGAGAGCAGAGTTTTAGGAGAATTGTCAGATTTCCTGCTTACAGGAAGAATACCAACCCGTGTAAGGAGAGGTCTTCATGACGTGGAATTAAAACGCCTTTGGCGACAGAGGAAGCGCCTGTTTGTCCAACGAGGCCTTCTACTTAGAAACACTCTTGATCCTGTCACAGGTGAAAGGCTTCATCAGATCCTCGTACCAAGAAGAGACGCACAGATGATACTTGAGGCGTATCATGACAGATCCGGTCACTTCGAGGTACAAAAGACCGAAGCTACCATCCGTCGTCGCTTCTATTGGGTTGGGATGAGGAGTGACATTGAGAGTTGGTGCCGAGAGTGTCCCGCCTGTAGTATCACCAAGGAAGGTCGAAGAGATCAGAAGGCCCCTCTACATCCAATTAAGACTCAAAAGCCGTGTGAAATTGTTGCTCTGGACCATGTGAAGTTGGGTCCCACACGTTCCGGCTACAGCTACGCTCTGACAATGGTGGATCATTACTCCAAGTTCCTTGTCATCGTGCCTGTCAGAGATCTTACAGCAAGAACTACGGCTGAGACCTTCTACGCAGAGTTTGTCCGCCATTACGGTTGTCCTGAGCATATCCTCACCGACCGTGGATCGGCGTTTGAATCCCAATTGTTCCGTGAGCTGTGTCAGTTCCAAGACTGCAAGAAGTTGCGAACCACAGCGTATCACCCTCAAGGGAATGGTATGTGCGAGAAGGCAAATCAAGTGATCATCGGCATGCTAAGAACAGCCGCAGTTACACC
This sequence comes from Leptodactylus fallax, assembly GCA_947044405.1. NCBI lineage: Eukaryota > Metazoa > Chordata > Amphibia > Anura > Leptodactylidae > Leptodactylus > Leptodactylus fallax. The sequence goes on from CAMRHE010000045.1 coordinate 1,175,584, forward strand.
TGGTGTTGAGTGGCCAGAGCGTATCAAGGACTTGGCCTATATTTACAACAACACACCCCAAACATCTACGGGATACGCACCATTTTATCTAATGTTTGGAAGACAAGGTCAACTTCCTTCAGACTTAACCCTTGGTGTGAAGGTCCCTGACACCATCAATCCACTACCCATAACAGACTGGGTTGTTGAACACTGCCGACGTATGGAGGAAGCTAAAGAGATAGTAGAAACGCGCATGGATGAGGTTCGTAGGAGACAACAGGAGGATTACAACCATCGCGCCCATGCAGCGCCCCTGAAAGTTGGCGACCGTGTATGGTTAAGGAATAACCATCAAAATGGGAAATTGGATCCATTCTGGGAGAAAGAACCATACAGTGTCATCTCCATACCATATCCTGAATCCGACGTGTATGAGATCTCTAAACCTGGGAGACAGCCCCAAGTAGTACACCGAAACCGTCTGAAGCTGTGCCTTAAAGAAGGACTACCCACAGAGGTGCCCCCAGCTGAGACAACGAGTACAGAGATCTTGTCACCTTCTGAAGCGAAAGAGAGACCCCCAACGTTAACTGAGCTTATGTGGGCGCCTAAACTACTACCATTTAGCTGTTATCCACCAATTGCTCTAGTGCAAGAGAACCCTTCGACAGATGATTTAATTGATTTCAGTGACTCTGTTCCTGATTCAAATCTCGTTCCACTTAGGTGTTCTGAGCGTACCACAAAAGGCATACCTCCAACACGCTATAGTGGTGCCATGGCTGTCCTTGGGTAAAAGAGGTTAACTGTCTCTGCTTCTGTATATATGTTATTCCTGCTCTGATTACATTAATGTTTTTCCTGTGTGTATATACAGTATATATATAATATCTTGCCATGTAATATAGTATTTACATTTATATGCAACAATCCAAGCCATAGTGCCTGGCTCACCGAGCCAAGGAAGTTCTGTTACCCCCATTGCGGTATGGACATTCGTGCTAGAGTGCCTACTCTTCCTTACAGAAAGGACTGTTTATTGTTTCTCAGAGAGACTCTCATGATAATGGACACTCACGAAGTTTGTGCCAGAGAGCCTCTGGACCCATTTGCACTACTGTTGTTTCTATATGGACTGTCTGATGGTACCGCCAAAAGGTTCCATGAGTCTGAGTTTAATTATCTCTCCGTTACCCTTCAGACTTCTCATGGACATTCCAGGACTATGCCGGGAGGTCTTACCTCAAGTTTCTAAGTATTATATTTTTCTAAACTGTTAGTGACATTTGCACTTTATTCGTATTTATTAACGTTATGTTACATTTCTCACCTTCACCCCAGCCCGTCGCCGAGGTCGGCTCAGTGAAAGAGGGGGAGTATGTGGCATCCCAGAGCTGGCTATGGCTGGGCTGAGGGTGATCTCTGTGCATTGTATTATTTCCTGTTGCTTCATAGCCTGTGTGACATAGCAGGGGGTCCTGAGTCTCACACAACACAGCGCCACCTAGTGAGCCTCACACATGCATTACACCTCCCATAGGATTGAATAGTAACCAAATGTCCAATGGGAGGACATCGCCTGGGAAAAGGGGAGGAGTCAGCTGATCACTGGGTCCCCATGGTAACACCCCTGCAGGAAGGTCCTGCGTGTGAGGGGTTAGAAGTGTGGAGTGTTAGGAGGAGGAGGTGAGGAGATAAGTGTGATGTCCTGTGAAGAAAGCAGTGAGTTTAGTGCAGGAATCTCAAGTCCTAGACAGGCCCAGGAAGGTTGGAGAGCTGACATACTCCAGCTATTCAGAAGATCCTGTCCCCTGTCTGCCTAGCCATCGCCCTGAAGGAAGTCAAGCATCATTATCTTGTCAGCCTGAGACTGTGGAGAGAACATTCTGGAACACGTGCTCCATAGCAAGTATCACAGGATCCAGGCGCCAAGGCCAGACCTGTGGAATATCCTGCCACCCTGACTATTGCACCCCGAAACTCTGAGCTATCAGGACCACATAACGTGAGTGGGGAATATTATGTGCTAGTATCATGGTGGGCATCCTCCTATGTGCCAAATAGGAGCCCAGACGCACCTTAGGGCTGTAACACTGAAGTATAAGGGGCTAGGAACACCTTTCATCAAGTCTACCCTGCACCCCAGGATTTTGCTGTGTCACCAGGCGTACCCCGTTGTTTTGTATTGAAGAAACTGTTTAAGCATTTGTGCCTCCACACCCATGGAAGTAAAAGTTCAACTTTACAACCGTTTCTGTGTCTGACTCTGCACCGAAAACATCAGGGCGCCCCAAACACCACCAGTCGGCACAGTATAGGGGAAGCGCCCCGGGGGAACAATCACCACCAACATTTGTGCAGCCCCCTCATCACCGGTACCAGTGGTGGTAACGTGGGACAGCAACAGCGCTGCGCCCTCGTGCCCAGAGACCGTGACAAGTCTGCGCTGTTTGCACCCCGCAATCCCAACTGCAGCGTTACCTTCCATCTGGTCACCGCAGGATTTCTTGCCTTATAAATGGGGTTGGGACCATCAGTTGTGTTGTTCAGAAGTCAGGTGGATACACAGCTGATAGTCCTACTGAATGGAGTGTTAGAATTTGTATTATGGCAAGAATAAAGCAGCTAAGTAGAAAAACGAGTGGCCATCATTACTTTAAGAAATGAAGGTCAGTCAGTCCGAAAAATTGGGAAAACTTTGAAAGTGTCCCCAAGTGCAGTGGCCAAAACCATCAAGCGCTACAAAGAAACTGGCTCACATGAGGACCGCCCCAGGAAAGGAAGACCAAGAGTCACCTCTGCTGCGGAGGATAAGTTCATCCGAGTCACCAGCCTCAGAAATCGCAGGTTAACAGCAGCTCAGATTAGACACCAGGTCAATGCCACACAGAGTTCTAGCAGCAGACACATCTCTACAACAACTGTTAAGAGGAGACTGTGTGCAGCAGGCCTTCATGGTAAAATAGCTGCTAGGAAACCACTGCTAAGGACAGGCAACAAGCAGAAGAGACTTGTTTGGGCTAAAGAACACAAGGAATGGACATTAGACCTGTGGAAATTTGTGCTTTGGTCTGATGAGTCCAAATTTGAGATCTTTGGTTCCAACCACCGTGTCTTTGTGCGACGCAGAAAAGGTGAACGAATGGACTCTACATGCCTGGTTCCCACCGTGAAGCATGGAGGAGGAGGTGTGATAGTGTGCGGGTGCTTTGCTGGTGACACTGTTGGGGATTTATTCAAAATTAAAGGAATACTGAACCAGCATGGTTACCACAGCATCTTGCAGCGGCATGCTATTCCATCCTGTTTGCGTTTAGTTGGACCATCATTTATTTTTCAACAGGACAATGACCCCAAACACACCTCCAGGGCTATTTGACCAAGAAGGAGAGTGATGGGGTGCTACGCCAGATGACCTGGCCTCCACAGTCACCAGACCTGAACCCAATCGACATGGTTTGGGGTGAGCTGGACCGCAGAGTGAAGGCAAAAGGGCCAACAAGTGCTAAGCATCTCTGGGAACTCCTTCAAGACTGTTGGAAGACCATTTCAGGTGACTACCTCTTGAAGCTCATCAAGAGAATGCCAAGAGTGTGCAAAGCAGTAATCAAAGCAAAAGGTGGCTACTTTGAAGAACCTAGAATATAAGCCATATTTTCAGTTGTTTCACACTTTTTTGTTAAGTATATAATTCCACATGTGTTAATTCATAGTTTTGATGCCTTCAGTGTGAATCTACAATTTTTATAGTCATGAAAATACAGAAAACTCTTGGAATGAGAAGGTGTGTCCAAACTTTTGGTCTGTACTGTACCTTTATAAGAAATATAATTTTTTATTATTTTTAATTTTTGAAATTGTCCTGCAGATGGTCATATTGATGCATGTTTCCTTTCTTTGTTGTCTATATAGATATTGCAGCAAGGTGTGTTTGCATTATTGCAAGTGCAATGAAAGGCAGTTAATGGACACTCAAACATGTAATCACTGCAAAAATACTTATCAAAATGTTCACATTGAAAGTCTCTTTATAAACTCAAATCGTTTTCAAGCATTGATACTATTTACACAGCTTAGAGGAATCACAAACGTAGAGAGACAGCTATTTGTAAAAATGTACTGTGCATAAATCTTTTTGATTTGTCATAATTCTTAGCAAACAGATATCAAAGCCAATAGATTCAGTTGACATTATGCAGGTCTAGATTTAAGAGGAAAGATGAAATACCATTTTTTTAAAGGTTCTGTAGAAAAGAATCTGCAACATGTTACACAAGAAGAAGTCCTTGACTTCACAGTTATATTACTGTTGCTAACCTGTACACTTGTTTATAGGAATTTATTGTGTTGTAAATCAGCTTTTGTATGGGAAACTTTGAAAGATAAAAATATTAAAGTGATCATTTCGATCGGATTGGCCTTCAGCACTGCAGAAGTTCATAATAGTGCCATCTCATTCTGCTCTTTATTGGATTGTTATTGATTTTCTCTCCTTCATAAGCTGTAAACCTTATGTATAAACACAACCAAGTAAATACCCTGAACTTCATTACTAACCTTAATACCAAGAAAAATTCTTAGACTTTCTTGATCGTGTTCCACAGCACAGATTCATAATTCGCAAATGATTATTTTTTTTGCTGTATTGCAATTACTAGAAACACTAAGCACTGGTTGGCTTCTTTTGACCTATATTGCTATTTATGTACTAATGGAAGTCAATGTGTCACAGTATGAATTCTATAACAGAATTTACCAGTAAGACTGCTTTTACACTGTACATTTGCTATATGTGTTGGAAAAGCTCCTGTGAATAGGTAAACATATCCATAGGCCACCATTCACCTGATATATCAGTATACATTTTTCCATCTAAATGGAATAGTGGATCAGACAGCAAGGCATCCAGAAGAAATATACAGTGCCTACTTTTTCCTAACAGGGAAGCCTATGGACAATGGATGCCAATATATGCCTCTTCAGTGGCAGATATTAATGGTATTTTACAGGAGGATTTCCTGATATTTACCTAGATGAATTCCTGACAGATATTACAAAACAGAGTTTTAAAAGTATTTATCCAAAAGAATGAGATTCTTGTACACACCAAGCACCCTTAGTTGACTTATTTAAAATTATATTTTGTACAGATATGTCCTTTTTGTCCTAATGGCTGGGCATATTAAGATATGTGCATTACAAGTTAAACAGTGTTTCTCATTACAACATTGATTTCATGACACATTATCATAAAAAGATAGTGTAAACTAACTATCCTATTTGTGTCTATATGACCACCCAGTGAGGGATGGTGAATTGCAGCCTTTCAAGGCTTTTGTTAGCATGCTGTGATTTTGTACTGATTTGATTTTAAGACAAATTGGAATTTTAAACCATCTTGGAAATCAGTTAAGTGTGAACACATCCGTACATGAAAGTAGTTAAGGTTATGTAAAACAAAGCAGCATTCAAAGTACATGTCAAATTATCTGCTGTTAGTAGCAAGAGCTGAACATTCTAGATGCTGGATAGAAGACAGTGGGTGCAATTCATATCTTGGGACAAACTGGATCACATGACATCAAATACTCTGGTGATAATATAAACTGATCCTTGCCTTTTCACCCACAGCCTGTTCTCATTCTTCAGTCTTTTAAGACTATAGATGTGCCCATCAATATTAGATAGGTGAGGGTCCTACACCTGACACCCACATCGATTAGCTGTTGTCTGTACATAGACACAAATAGGATATTTATCATATTCCTATGTGCTTATAAGTTATCAAAAGACCATGTTGCTCTTAGAAAAGTTGCTTAAATTGTGACACACATTTCTGGACACATCCAGCCAAGAGGGAGGACACCAGAGGATGGAACTGTGAGAGAATAAGCTATGCTGATTCATGTAATATAGTAGAAAATTTAATATTTCTACATTGATTTATATAACAAAGCTAAGTGAGCTGCATTTCAGGTAGTCTGGAGATACAATTAGGAACCTAAGGCTAGGTTCACATCTGCGTTCGATGACCTTTTGGGGTTTCCGTCCCCTATTCCACTTGAAAAATGTGAAGAGAAAAGTCCTGCAAGCATAGTCTATGGGGTCCATGGGTATGCATTGGTAACCACTTTTTAAGTGTATTGGGTTTCCGTTTTTTGGGTCCCCAAGCAGACCCGAAGAATGGAAACCCAAACGCAGGTGTGAACCTAATGTAACAACCAGTCGCATCAATGTGGTAATATCAAAAAAATGAAATCTGAGTAGTCTGTTTTAGATTATTCAGGTTGTCAGCTAATGGAAGAATTAAAACTAGATGGGCGATTCGGTTCGCAATTAACCGGATTTGGCCCAAATATTCCAAATTGTTTGGTTTTTAATAAAACCAAACAATTTGGGATTCAGCTCGGACATCATGATGCTTGGCATGCTCATGAGGCCCAATGACATGTCTTAGTAGTGAGTTCATGCGCCTGACGCCACAGAAGAGTGTCAGACACTGCAAGGAGGTAGACACAGAGTGCTGGACACCGTGAGGAGGCCCAAAAGAGTTAACAGAAGGTGAGTATAAAGGTTTTTTTATTTTTGTTACCTCATCTGGGCCTCCAGCTGTTATATTCTGGGGTCTGAAGAGATCCCATAGTATAATCATTTCCCTTCCGGTTCTATCTTAACAAGTTTGGATTGAACCAGGGGTTTGCTTTGTCCGAATACAGGATGAAACGAATCTTCTGAGGTTCGCCCATATTTAACTAACCCTTAACTGCAACAAATAGGCTTGGAGTTTTGGCACCTTATGCTCACTTGATAGCCAAAACTGCAATAGACTTTATTTAGAAAAAGTGTTGTTTTATCTGAGAAAATTTAAACTCATGACCACTAGGTGTGTCACTTCTAAAACTTTCTGTCCACTGGCTGTTATCAGGCTGCTGTTAATCCAGCAAGACAGAAAACAGGAAGTGCGCGTGTCCGTTCAAGTTTCAGGAAGATTTCCAGTCTTAATAATACACTGTACCAGAATTTCCCTACTGCACTGAGCTTGTGCACAGTCCTCCTAGGTCACAGTATGTAAACTGTCTTGATGAAATGTCATCTCCCTCACCACATTAGTTACAACTTTCTGCCTCTTGTCAGAGCACAGTATCCTTCCTACACAGGATACCATACAGAATGTGCATCTTGCACAATCTCCTCTCTTCCCATTCACCAAACTTTTTTTTACAGTGAGTATTTATAGTACTGTCATGCTATGTACAGTATGTACAGTACAGACCATCTGAAATAGAAAAGATTGTATCTAATGCTGCACACAGATTTGTAAGCTCAAAACAAAGCTAAAAAGGAACTGTCACTCAATAAGTTTAGGCTATTTTAATTTTTTTTCACCAAATGACAGGTATTAGAGGTAGGTGATCCTCACGAGATATGTTTCGTGAATATTTGTAAGGTTCGGCTCTCCAGGTCATTTCATACCAAACTTGTTCGGATAGAACCAGATGTGCTATTATTATATTCTGGGGTCTCATAGTATAATAAGTGGAGGCCAAGGGAAGGTGAGTAAAAATAACAAACACACTTACATTGTCTCACCTCTCCAGGGCATCTTTGCGGCATCCAGCCTTTGTCTGATGTCACGTGTCCTGTGAGACCCCTGAGCTCTGTGATTGGGCTGCAGCATACTCATGAGGTCCTGCTGACTTTTGGAAATTTCGGGTCGATTTTGATTCTAAACGAATTGGTTCGCCCATCCCTAGCAGGTATGCCTCATTTGCATAAGACTTGAAAGTTGTCTTTCTCTAAATCTGCAAAAGTGGTATACAGGTGCATCTCAATAAATTTGTACTGTATATCTTTGAAATGTTTATTTCTTTCAGTAATTAAATTAAAAAGTGACCTCCTATATTTTCTAGATTCTTTACACACAGAGTGTTCTATTTCAAGTGTTTTATTTCTGTAAATGTTGATTATGGATTACAGGTAATGAAAACCAAAATCTAAGAAAATTAGAATATTGTATAAAAGTTCAGTATTATAAATTCAGTGTGTCACCTGCCAAGGTTTCCTAAGCCTTTAAATGGTCCCTCAGTCTGGTTCAGTAGGACACACAATCATGGAAGACGCTGATTATGAATTGTATTACTGAATTACTATAATGAATGAACGTTTCAAAGATGTTCTAATTTATTGAGATGCATCTGTACATAACAAAATTATGTTGTTTATACCTGTAATGTGCTCTGTAATAAAGTGGTAGCAGCCGAGTATTCTTCTAATAGGTGGTAGACTCCCTATAAACAAAATAAATCATTGACAATCACCTCCATGTAGTCATGTATGTAAACATGATCCTGGCAGTTTTTATTTGGCACAGTTTTGTACATAGAATCCGTTTGCTTTGTAGTCACTAGTTATCTTCAAGGTATATTCTTGGTTCAGAAAATAAAGGTCCTGAAGACTCACCTATTCAGGAAGGCCTACAACCTCCAATAACTCTACTGTCACCACAGCTTCTACCCTCATCTATTGTCTCTCCCTCTTCCCTCATAGATTGTAAGCCCTTGTGGACAGGGCCCTCTATCCCACTGTGCCAGTTGGTCACTGTTTGTATTATCTGTTTTGTATATCTTGTGTGCCGTATGTAAATCCGCAAATGTAAAGCACCATGGAATTAATGGTGCTATATAAATAAACAATAATAATAATAATAATAATAATAAAAAAGGTCTTTCTTTTTCAAATATGTATTCCTTATCAATCCCCAACATTTTTAAGGTCTCTGCTTGCTGTCATTCTAGAGAAAGCTTCATAGTAATATAGTTGATACGGGTGGATAAAGACACAAGTCCATCAAGTCCAAACTAAAAGCCCAAAAATCTGATCCAGAGTTAGGCAAAAAAACTCTAGAGGCAGAAGACAGTTGCACCAATCAGAGTAAAAAAACTTTTCCACCTCCAAATATAGTAATTGGACTAAGCCCTTGGATCAACATCCCTCCCCAAAAATTCTAATTTCCATAACCTGTAATTCTTTAGCTTTCAAGAATTTCATCCAGGCCCCTCTTAAAATTATATAAGTTTAGCTATCACCAAATCCCATGGCAGTGAGTTCAATAGTCTAGCTGCTCTTACTGTAAAGTAGCCAAGTCTAGTACTATGGTAAAAACTTTTTCCTCTTGATTTAGAGGATGCCCCCTTGTCTTGGTTACAGTTCTAGGTGTAAAGAGATCATTGGAAAAATCTCTGAAATGCCCATTAATATATTTGTACATTATAGTTAAGTCACCCCTAATCCATCTTTTTTTTAAACTGAATATCCCCAAGTTTGATAACCTGTCTTTGTCCTCTAATACATACATAGTACTCACATAGTTAGGTAATAATTGCTTTGGTTGCCCTCCTCTCTACCCACTGTAGTTCAGCTATGTTTTTCTTAAGAGTTTTTCTTAGAGTGTATGTTTCATAGAGGTACTCATAATTGGGCATAGCTTTCCATATGTGGCCTGACCAGTGATTTGTATAGAGGAAAAACTATGTCCTTGTTAGTATCCTTTCCTCTTTTGATGTATCCCAAGATTTTATTTGTCTTGGCAGCAGCTGCCTGGCATTGGTTGCTAAAATTAAGCAATCAATATCCCAAATTAAGTTAACCAATATCACCAAGCTTTTTTCAGTCAGTGTTTTATTATTTAATATATAAATGTAAAAGCTACATAACTTTGCATTTATTGACATTAAAATGCACTTGTCATTGCCCTACCCAAGCTTCCAGTTTCTCCAAATCACTCTGTAATGTTATACTACCATCCTCTGTGTTTTACATAGCTACTTTTTTCTATACTTTGGGAGATAGCCACATCCCTTCTGGACTTGCACCCAGTTTTTGGTATTGTACTATTCTGCTTTGAAAACAATACCAAAAACTGGGTGCAAGTCCAGAAGGGATGTGGCTATCTCCCAAAGTATAGAAAAAAACAGCACTCCAATGAATTCAGAAAAAAAATCAGTGTTTTAATCCAAGATGCAACGTTTTGGTTCCTATACTTGAGAAAGGTTTCAGTTTAGGAACCGAAACGTTGCATCTTGGATTAAAACACTGTTTTTTTTTTTCTGAATTCATTGGAGTGCTGCCGGTGTTTGCTTTTTTCTACTATTTTACATAGCTTAGTATCATCTGCAAATATTGAGATTCTTTTCTGTAAACCCTTTACCAGGTAATTAATAAAAAGTATTGAAAAGAAGGCGGCCCAATACTTACTCCAGTGCCCCCCCCCCAATGGTGACTGTCACCTAATACAGTGGGGAAATAAAGTATTTAGTCAGCCACCAATTGTGCAAGTTCTCCTACTTAAAAAGATGAGGCCGGCCTGTAATTGACATCATAGGTAGACCTCAACTATGAGAGACAAAATGAGAAAACAAATCCAGAAAATCACATTGTCTGAATTTTTAAAGAATTTATTTGCAAATTATGGTGGAAAATAAGTATTTGGTCAATAACAAAAGTTCATCTCAATACTTTGTTATATATCCTTTGTTACCAATGACAGAGGTCAAACGTTTTCTGTAAGTCTTCACAAGGCTGGCACACACTGTTGCTAGTATGTTGGCCCATTCCTTCATGCAGATCTCCTCTAGAGCATTGATGTTTTGGGGCTGTTGCTGGGCAATACGGACATTCAACTCCCTTCAAAGGTTTTCTATGGGGTTGAGATCTGGAGACTGGCTAGGCCACTCCAGGACCTTGAAATGCTTCTTACGAAGCCACTCCTTCGTTGCCCTGGTGGGATGCTTGGGATCATTGTCATGCTGAAAGACCCCGCCATGTTTCATCGTCAATACCCTTGCTGATGGAAGGAGGTTTGCACTCAATATCTCACGTTACATGGTCCCATTCATTCTTTCATGTACACGGATCAGTCGTCCTGGTCCCTTTGCAGAGAAACAGCCCCAAAGCATGATGTTGCCACCCCCATGCTTCACAGTAGGTATGGTGTTCTTTGGATGCAACTCAGCATTCACTCTCCTCCAAACTCGATGAGTTGTGTTTCTACCAAACAGTTCTACTTTGGTTTCATCTGACCATATGACATTCTCCCAATACTCTTTTGGAACATCCAAATGCTCTCTAGCAAACTTCAGACGGGCCCGGATATGTACTGGCTTAAGCAGGGGGACATGTCTGGCACTGCAGGATCTGAGTCCCTGGTGGCGTAGTGTGACCAGCTTTCTGCAGGTCATTCACTAGGTTCCCCCATGTGGTTCTGGGATTTTTGCGCACCATTCTTGTGATCATTTTGACCCCACGGGGTGAGATCTTGCGTGGAGCCCCTGATCGAGGGAGATTATCAGTGGTCTTGTATGTCTTCCATTTTCTAATTATTGCTCCCACAGTTGATTTCTTCACACCAAGGTGCTTGCCTATTGCAGATTCAGTCTTCCCAGCCTGATGCAGATCTACAGTTTTGTTTCTGGTGTCCTTCCACAGCTCTTTGGTCTTCACCATAGTGGAGTTTGGAGTGTGACTGTTTGAGGTTGTGGACAGGTGTCTTTTATACTGATAACAATTTCAAACAGTGCCATTGCTACAGGTAATGAGTGGAGAGCAGAGGAGCCTCTTAAAGAAGAAGTTACAGGTCTGTGGGAGCCAGAAATCTTGCTTGTTTGTAGGTGACCAAATACTTATTTTCCACCATAATTTGCATATAAATTCTTAAAAAATCAGACAATGTGATTTTCTGGATTTGTTTTCTCATTTTGTCTCTCATAGTTGAGGTCTATCTATGATGACAATTACAGGCCTCTCTCATCTTTTTAAGTGGGAGAACTTGCACAATTGGTGGCTAACTAAATCCTTTTTTTCCCCCACTGTATGTACCATTAATAACTATTCCCTATTTCCTATCAGTGAGCAAGTTGTTAACCCAGTTACACATTTTATGTACCAATCCTTTATGTGGTACATTATCAAACACAGTTGAAAAGTCTAGGTACACTACATCTACAGCCTTGCCCAGGTCCAGTCTGGAACTTACCTTCTCTTAAAAGCTGATCTATCATATTATTGATCACTCATAAACTCATACTTATACTATGTTATAAGTTGATTGTTATTAACTACTTCCAGGGATAAAAATATGTCATGGTCATGTTAAGGGCACACAGGCTCATTTACTACAAGACAGAACTCTTAATGTCCTACTCCAGCAAACTGAATTATTCTTTATTCCTGTAGTACACGGAACATTAACTTGTAGTGAACAATGTAGCCACTAACCAGATGCATTGCTCACTTTATTCAGCTCCAGAATGGGTCCCCCAAATGGTCATGTCAACAGACTTCTAGTATCGCTTATAAATCATGGTAGGGGTACATTGTTCCTTATTATACACACTTCAGCTGCTACAAAACCCCTTTCTAAAGTATGTCTGCAGCAGCTGTGTTTTACAGTATGTTGTATAACAATGTTGGCACAGTTCTGTATAACTTATATTATTATCATTTATATCATTGAAATATTTTCACTGACATGATGGTATAGTATTTTAGTTCTACTAGGATACCATAATGTTTCTTTGTATGAATATCACATTTGCCTGTCTAGGTGTTTTCATATACATATTTATCTACAGTGTGTATTGAGACCTTCCATTTTCCAGACTTTTACATTTAATGTGTTACATTATATCTATTCATACACATTCCACCATTTTTTATTATAATTTCATGGCTCAGCAAGATTACTGTCATAAAAAGATGAGCATCAATCTATTGACTAAATTCCTATTTATTTCACACTAAACATATTACTTTAAAACTTGGCATTAAGAATGAAGTATTTTGGCTTTAAAAATCCTGTTCTTCGGATTTGATTTAAATCCTTATAATTTTCTGCATAGCCTTCGCTGAACTAAGTAAATAAGACGAGATTAGTTTTATGATTCAGAAGGAGGTAATTTTGCAAAAATGTAGAAGGTTTTTACTTTACTTTTTAATATTGTTCATTTCTCATTCTTCATAATAACAATTTATTTCCATTATAAAATAATGGGCTGGAAGGACAATAGTTACGCTAAAGTTGGTAATTAAAGGTATATTTTCATTTAATACCAGTGAAAAAAATGATCTTGACTTTAAGTAAGACTTTTTATGCTGTGTATACCTCTGTGAATACAGGACCTTTAAAAGTGAGAAATTCTTTGCTGTGCTTGAGGAACAAGTAACTTTAAATTTCATTGGGGTTTACTTCAGGATACATGTAAATACACTGACAAGTGTAGAACAAGAGGGACAAACCTAATTTTATGAAACCAAACAACAACAGAATAGGAAAGTTAAGGTAATTAAAGTTTGTTATACAAGCTAGCAAGTTGAGGCAAACAAATTGGAAACATATTTCCAATGTGTTGTACATAATTACATTGACATTTCCTATGAATTCAGCTGTGCTGCTTTGCATCCCACTATCCTATTAATGTTGTACTTCAACTAATGCAATGTTTTAAGTAGTTAACTGACTGCAATTATCAGAATTGTGAAATAATAAGAAAAACATTTGCTTACATTGCAAGTCATTTCTGTACTATATTGTTGACCATTTTGATCAATTTAGCCCATGCTTGTAGTCAGTCATATATAAATAATGCTATTATGTTTAGAAAGTTCATGCATCCATTCATTTTAGTTACATGCAAATAGCCGGATTAATTTGGTTTAAATAAGAATGAAGTTTTTCTTGTCATTTACAGATGCGTCTTAATTAGGCTGTAAGACTTATAAAGATGTTTGTCCTTTAGCAGGACTGACATGTTGTATTACCAGGAACATGCCGTGTCTAATATATTTTAGCTATGGTTTATCTAATGGATGTGATGATATATGATTGGCTGACAGATTCAATGAACCTTAGGAGCAATGCCATAAGTGACATCTTCTCTTAAAAAAACTGGTCTGGAGCATCACAGCTTTATTAATGCAGCGTAATGAAATGTTTAAAATTATTATTATTACTATTATTATTATTATTATTATTATATTTTATGGAATATATGACTGACAATACTATTTCATGTATTATATATGCAGAACATGTACAAAGAGAAAGGTAATTCTTCCTACATTTTAGAAAATTGTAACTTTATTGTGCTTTTGCAAAAAAAATGTGGCTATAAAGAATTTGGAAACATGTATATTTCTTACATATGTCACTGAAGCAGATTAGGTGGGACAAGCATATATCATACATTTATAGCATATCTTTGCATAAATGTCTTTTGTGGAAAATCCTCTTTCAGTTTACCAAACCAGCAATTTTGTTAAGAATACTTTCATTTATGTCCTTCTTTTTTTGCCAGCCTCAGAAAAATGACACCTGCAAAGATATTGGTCAGTATCATAACCCTGTGATTCATTATTATTAGAAGATTTTCACATTTTTTTGAAGTAGCAAACTAAATGCTAAAACTATTGGGAAGATTTCACCCATTCATTGGCTGATGGAGTAGTTGGATTAAAGCTTCTGTACAGAATGTTGTATATGAGGTAATAGCAGGGTCGGACTGGCCCACCGGGGAACCGGTGAATCCACAGGTGGGCCCCGAGCCCCGACTATTAGTCCTCATGTCATGGGGGCCCCTGACCAGTGGCTTAACGATCGCGGTCGCAGGGGGTGCGACCGGGCTCGGCGGGGTATGGTGCCCGTGGCCAGCGGGAGATGGCCGGGCCCCGGACCACTATAATACTGTTATTGGAAAGGGGCCCTGGCATATTGACAGGTCCCTTTCCAATAGATGGCAGGGCAGGGCACCCAGGGGAGGTGACTGAAAACAATAAACACATATTCTCACCTCTCCTGGGCACAGCGTCCTTTCAGGCGCTCCTCCGTCATGTGACTGAGGCCTGTGATTAGGCCCCAGCGGTCACATGGGGCGCGGCCGCGTAATGACGTCAGTGCGCCCCCACGTGACCGCTGAGGCCCAATCACAGGCCTCGGCAGCGACGTCAGAAAAGGTCCTGAAGACGCTGAAGACGACAGAATGGAGCGAGGATGCCAAGGAAAGGTAAGGCAAGGTGAGTATGAATGTTTGTTATTTTTAATCACTTCCCCTGGGCCTCTGATTATTATACTCTGGGGTCTGAGGAGACCCCAGAATATAATAATAGCACTGAAGCGGAGGGGGGCTGTTGGGAGCATATAATACTGGGTGGGGGCCACTGTGGGGAGTATATAATACTGTGTGGGGGCCACTGTGGGGAGTATATAATACTGGGTGGGGGCCACTGTGGGGAGTATATAATACTGGGTGGGGCCACTGTGGGGAGTATATAATACTGGGTGGGGGCCACTGTGGGGAGTATATAATACTGGGTGGGGGCGCAGTTCGGTCCTGCAGTTCTTTTGTTTTCTTCCAGCTGAAGTTCCCCCTGCACATGACTACCTGTGATGTCATGTGACCCCTGAGGCCAATGAGCGGCCTAAGGGAAGGGACCTGGGACGTCACAGCCAGTGAGGACTTCCGGCAAAAAAAAAGACAGCGGAGCTGCAGGACCGGACCGTGCTGGGAGGACACCAGAGACAGGTGAGTATGCCTCAGGATAGGCCATAGATACCTGATCTGTATGCGGCTGACCCCGGACCGATCAGCTGTACGGAGCCACTACTGATGCCCGTACTGTACACAATACAGGGCCAGAAGCAGAAAGCTCTGTCCACTGTATATTAGCCGGGCACCTTCACTGCATCTCAGCACTTATTGAAGTCAGTAGGAGCTGAGCTGCAGTGAAGGCGCTGGGCTACTATACAGAGGATGGAGCTCTCTGCTTCCGGCCCTGTGTTGTGTACAGAACGGGCTCCGGAAGTGGCTCCGAACAGCTGATGGGGCCGTGTGTCAGCCCCCTACCGATCAGGTATTTATGGCCTATCCTGAGCATAGGCCATAAAAAAGATTAACCCTGGACAACCCCTTTAATATGTCCCACACAGTTTAGTGTCCCCCCCCCACAGGATGTCAGCCCCCATCACTGTTCCCACACAATATAATGACCCCATCACTGTTCCCCATACAGTATGGGGGACCAGTGAAGAGGCCACTATGTGGGGGGACCAGTGAAGTGACCATAGAAAAATTTGGCCCAGACAACTCCTTAAAAGAGGTTGTCCATAAACTGGAGTGACCACTGTGTCGGCCACCGGGGAGGTGTAAAAATAAGAAAATTAAAAAAAAAAAAAAAAAAAGCATACTCACCTGTCCCCAGCACCCCGTTGTCCCCTGCCTGTGTCTGTTCGGTCTCATGGCGGCGCCTCATTTCTGGAAATCCTGTATCTATTTGGTCTTAGTGATCACATGAGGTGCAGAACTCCCAGCAAGGAGTCGCCGGCATGAGACTGAATGGACACTGGCAGCAGACAACGGAGCTCCGGGGACAGGTGAGTATGCTTTTTAATTTACTTATTTTTTACTTTACACCTCCCGCCAGCTACATGGGTTGCTCCAATTCCTGGACAACCTCTTTAAAGGATTTATCCATCTTTTTAATATTGATGGCCTGTCCTTAGGATAGGCCATCAATATTACATCTGCGATGATACAACAGCCAGGACCTCTGCAGATCAGCTTTTCCAGGACAGTGCGGCTACAGGTAAAGGTAACAATTCTTGGAACCATGCTGTTCACTTGCCATACAAGGTGTAGCAGTAGGTTTAGGTAGTGCAGTGGTGCACATAGTATAATGGGTGAGCAGCATGGCTCCCAGCATGTTATTACCTTTAGCCGCTCTGTCTCGGTACCGCTGATCTGCAGGTGTCCTGATGGTGGGCCCCTAGAAATAATTCCACTGGTGGGCCCTAGACATCCCAGTCCGACACTGGGTAACAGTCATGTGAAGTTGCCCATACTCTTTCAATAGCTATCGTTCAAACACTTGTTTGGCTGACAGCTATTACTACCGAAAATTCTACAATCATGCATGCTCAACTCAACTGACCATGCTTCTGTTCAAAATTGGTAGAGGTGGATAATAACCAGCCAAGACAAAAAAAAGGGAGAGGATGCATCTGTATGTATGGTGCAAAATAACCAACTTTGAAAAAAAATAGTTCAAAATAACCAGCTTTAAAAAAAAAACAAAAAAAAAAAACATTAGTTCACTATGCTATGCAGTGGCTATTACAGTATATATGATATTTGTCTGTGTGTTGCCACCAAGTGGTTATGATATAGATTTGCAGTCTGTTGTAAGTTTGATAACATGTCACAATATTGTGTTCAAGTTTTTCTGTGGGAAATTGGACTCCATAAAGTCCAAGGAAAGTTAAAGGTGGACATACAGTATCTGTAAACTGATTTTTTTTTCCCCACACAACCCTCCCTCCACTGGGTGAATTTAATGGTTGTATCTATTTTTCAACTATACTACTTTATGGCTCAGTTTAAAAAAAAAAAAAAACTAGGTGACTAATATGACTAATATGAATATAGTTCTCATATGAGTTGTCTTAATAATGTCTATTCTTCCTAGTTCCCATGTATAATTGCATACTTTACTCTTAAGATAATAATTTACTAATATGCTGAGAATACTGAACCCAAAATTGGTGGTTTTAGTTTCGATAAATAACATTACATGAGTTATCTAAGAAATGCACTGGCGTTTCTGTTATTCATACTAGTAAAATGTGCATTGAAGCTTTGCCTGAAATGTTATCTTGGTAGGTCAATGAATTAATACCCTGGGAGCATCCTTGTTTTTGGCTTAAAAAATTTATCAGCTGGTTGGAATGTAAGCAGAGACTTCAGTGATCTGAATAACCCTTGACAAACCTAAATTTTCCATACTCGTTAACTGGAATATAGCCACAAATGCAGCTTTCCTTTATAGTTATTTCCTATTGCAAATGATTGTTATAAAATAGAAATCTTAGAAGTTCTCAGTCTGTCAGGTCGAACACTCTCTATTATATATCATTCCATGATAGGCAGAATATCTTGTTTCTGACAGAATATGTTTCATAATATGTGTCAAGTTACCTTACACGACCCAAGGTATACTAGTACATTTACAGTGTCTGTCTATGCAGGGAAGGCATTTTTTAATGAAGGAGCATTCATCATCCAATGTGCAGTATCATTACAAGTGCACTTAAACATGGTACTTAGACAGGGCACATGACTGGTAAGCAATGAACGTATACCAACTAAACGTACACTGAAAACAACAAGTGAACACCAGTGAATGCTATCCACATCATTCTCTTTCTTCTCCCCTCTTCCATGTACAGCTCTCTCACATTTTTCACTTTCTTTAACCACCCCAATCCTTCTATTTATTTTATCAGTAAAACTAAACAGAAACACCCACATAAATCACTGAACCGCCTTCTGTCTCTATTTTCCTCCTACTAGCTGTTGGGGACATCTCTCCAAACCCTAGCCCGCCATCTTTCACTAACTTTACCTCTCCCAGCACACATAGAGTCGCACTAGCATCACTAATATTCAGCTTATTCCCTCTCCTTATCCTTCTCCTGTCCCTTTTAACTGTTCTCTCTGGAATGCCCGGTCAGTGTGTAACAAACTTCAATTTATTAATGACATATTCCTTACTAATTCTCTTAACTTGCTTGCCCTCACTGAAACCCTGAAACCTGGATCCAGCAGTCTAATACTGTCTCCCCTGCTGCTCTGTTTCATGGTGGTCTATATTTATCGCATACTTCTAGGCCTGACAACAGGCAGGGTGGAGAGGTAGGCATACTTCTATCGCCGCAGTGCACTGTTAGGTCAGTACCCTCACTCACCTTCCCTTCATTTGAGGTCCACACCATTAAACTTTTCCTCCCACTCTCCCTGTGCATAGCCATGATTTACCCTCCACCTTACTCAACCAACCAATTTCTGGACCACTTTGCTGCTTGGCTTCCTCTCTTTCTATTCTGTGAAATTCCTACCCTCATCAGCTTAAATTGTGGAACAAGAGGAATGTTCAGGAAGTACTACTTCCTAATTATTCCTCTTGTTCCACAATTTATCCTGCTCCATCCTCCCTTATCCGACGACTGATGAAGGTCAAGGGTATTGACCGAAATGTCTCATGACTGTTTGGGATATAATAAAATTGGAGTATTTTCAGCATTTATATGAGTGCTAGAGTTTCTTATTGCTACTGTATGGATGGGAGATCCTTTCTGAGCACCATTTCTTGGAATTCACCAAGTGATGCATCATTTATATTTACTATTACAGATCTCTGTGCCGAGGACCTGGACACTTATTTCCATAACAAAATTAATAAGATCCGTCAGGAAATAATTGCCCAATCTAAAAGCAGCATTTATCCCCTCACCGGTCATACTTTATTCTGTACATTTTCATCTTTTGATCCAGTTACAAAAGAAGAAGTTTCCCAACTCCTCTTTTCTTTACACCTTCTTCAGTCTCTGTCCTTGGCTTTCACTATTTTCCTTACCAAAATATTTAACCTCTCTTTCATCTGGATTCTCTATCCGGCTGCTGCACCTTTCATGTTACCTGGACAACCTGGGAAGCTTTTGCAGTTCCAGAGGTTTCCTGACTTGGTCCAGTTAGCAGCAGAGGAGGCCTATATAAGGCCACACCCTCCTCACTCATGTGTAGACTATTAGCTCTGTTTGTGACCTGTTAGTTTGCTACTCCTTTTTGGCTCTTGACTTTACATTTACTACTCCTATTCTGACCTCTGGCTTTGTCCCTGGATTCCTCTCTGTCTTGCGATTTTGTTCTGGCGTTCCCAATTGGATTTGACTACTGGCTTTGTTTTGTGGACCTGACTTCGTCTCATGATTTGGATTCTCAGTGTCCTCTTCAGCTGCTGACTTGACAACCATTCTGTGATCTCTGTCCCTGTGAGTAAGTATGTGGATTTGGTGTTTGGTTTCTACTGCAGTGCATCTATTTGTAGTACACTCATCTGTTTAGGTGACAATTCCGGTCTTCAGATTCAGCGAAAATCCATCTCTTCTTGCGAGGAGCTCTGGTGAAGGCATCTGAGGCCGGTCTTGGCTCGCAGGTGTGTGTTACATTTAGGTAGCTTTTTTTACTGCTCGCAGTTGTCAGCCCATTTCTGCTGCTGCTCTCCTATAGACTGTACTTTACTCCTTGTTACTATGGCCTTGCATCTGAATCCAAACTGAATCTTTCCCTCTTTCAAACATGCTCTCTTAACCCCACTATTGAAAAAATCCTCCCTTGATCCATTTTGTGCTGCTTAACACCAACCCATCATTAATCTTCCCTTCAATCTTGAAATGCTTGGTCCATTCTTGTTTCATCTGATATCTTTGCCACTAACTCTCTTCTTGACCCCTTACAATCTGGATTTCGCACTCTGCACTCTACTGAAATGTCCCTTACAAAAGTATCCAGTGCTCTCCTGATAGCTAAATCTAAAGGTGACTATTTTTTTTATTCTTCTGGATCTCTCAGCATCATTTGACATTGTAGACTATCAACTCCTCCTCAGTATGCTGTGCTCTGTTGTCTTCACAGACACTGCTCTCTCTTGTTTCTCCTCATATCTCTCAGACCGCACTTTCAGTGTATCATTTATAAGCACTGTCTCTTCCCTTATTCCCCTTGCTGTTGGGGTTTCTCAGTGCTCAGTCCTAGGTCCACTTCTATTCTCGCTCTACACAGCCCCTGTTTGACAGACCATCTGCAGATTTGACTTTTGGTAACAGCTTTATGTTGATGACAACCAACTGTATACCTGTTCTCGTAACATCACTCCTGCACTACTACAGAACACCAGTGACTGTCTTTCTGCTGTCTCTAATATCATGTATTCCCTCTATCTGAAACTGAATCTCTCAAACACTAAACTACTTCTGTTTCCACCATCTACTAACCGGCATAGCCCTGATATTTCCATTTAAGTTTACTGTCTTACTATAACTACAAGGCAGCATGCCCACTGCCTTGGGGTTATGTTTGAGTTTGACCATTTCTTTTCCTATTATTCAGCAACTTGTCATTTATTAATTGGAATCTCTGATTTTTGTATTCTTTGAAGTCCAGAGGGCGGTACTCCTCTAGATTGACACTCTTTCCTGGTATGAGTTTGTATGAAATAGCTGTCAATCATTGGGTAGCACCACCCCCTGGATTCCTAAACCCAGAATTATCAGGGATATAAATTAATAGAATACAATTTGTACTGGATCTTTTCCCACAAAATCATATGCTCAGCTCCTCCTGCTGCACATGTTATAGATCATGACACCATGCTCAATAAATCAGGTTTCCTTAAAAGTGAAGATAGGAAACCAGAATTTAGCTTTTTGACAGTCTCAATGGGCTCTACTGTTAAAATGGTAGCATTTAGTATTTACAACGTATTGGGATAAGTTACAGTATATAGGTGTGGTCCAAATGTTTTCTTCTGTTCAATATCTTTTTATAAGTAGATGAAAGCTTCTTGCAAAAGAGTAATTATAACAGGTTTGACAAGAATAATGCTTTAACCATGCTTCATTTGTGTACATGTCTTTCACAAAGCTGATGGCATGCTAAGGCTGGCATATTACAATATTGTTTTAGACATATTTTACATTTGCTTTTTTCCATGAACAGATTAAAGTCATTGATGACTGGCATCAAGAAATATTGCAATACAGCAATTATATGTACAATACAAGTAAACCCCTTTTGAGTGTCAATCATTAAAAATGTAGTTTTATTTAACAAAAACTGGGGAACATCATGTTTATTGCCTCTATGAGACTGTGTAATTATATTTTACAATAGTGACATGTCACACAATGATTCAAGTCATTACATCAAACACTGCAAATTAACATTTGACACATCTGTATTTAATCTTAGTAAAACATGGTCATGCACATTATAGTCTAGAACATGTATTTATATAGAAAAAATGTTAAAAAAAGTGATAACTTTAAATAAGGCCTTGATGGATATAACTGCACATACATACTGTATGATATATAGTCTTATTGTATGTGATGTGTAAGTCAGACTTTGAGTAAGAATCTCACTTGATCTGAAACACATAAGATGTTTGAATGGTGAGTGGAGGGAGAAACGGGGCCTTTTGGGGGGGGGGTTAGGCCCCCCCCCCCGGGGGGAAATTAAAAAAAAAAAAAATGCACATTCTGTTGTTAAAGGGGTTGTCCAGGCAAAAATTGACAACCCTTTTAACTTTTAAATCAGCTGGGGACAGTGAAAAATAAATCATACTCACCTGTCCCTGATGCTCCGTTGTCCTCCCGGCATGTTCCGGTCCTTCTGTTCAACGGGTCTCTTCCGGAGTTCCGCTGAAGCCGCTAATTTGCCTCAGCGGTAAAATTAAATTCAAAATACTGGCAATGATATATTAGGCCATCCACAACCTGTCACCAACATCTCTGCCCTAATCTTCTGAGATGTAGTCTCTGGTCCAGAACATAGGATGTCAGATGTTTTTTTTTTAAGCTTAGGCAGATCAATGATCATTTTAGTGAAACTATGTATATCCACTATATTGAAACAACACTGGATGGCACCATAGAAAACAATGGCAGGTAAATACATAGATAAATATTGAGCAAAATGTTTTATTTAATGCTACTTTATCACACTTCATCATTCATGGGGAAGTGGTCAATCAAAGCTGAGGTTCCACCATTCCACCAACCTAAATAAGAGATCTGACAGTTGCATCTATAATACCTACTCCAATGTTAGAATCAATCAGCTATAAGTCCACAAATAACATTAGGACAATATCAGATTCACTTTAATGGGAGTCTATCACCTCCCCTTAGCATATTCAACTGTCACCACCATATTACAGAACACAATACAGTGATAAATATCATACCTTTGTTATGTATGTCACTTTTGTAGATTTGGAGAAAAACTACTTGAAGTATTATGCAAATTAGGTAGTTAGTGCATTGGGGGTGGTCCTTGAGCTCCCTGGAGAACTTCTTTTGCCACTGAGACCCCTACCATCTCCTGTTTACACCACCCTGCACAGTGGGATTTAATCCTCCACATCACCCATTCTACTTGAGCAGCAAGAGCAGGCCTCCAGTGAAGGCCCGTCCCCAGTACCTCATCTGCATAACACTATAAAGTTGTTTTTTCTCCAGATCTGATATGTAACAAAAGTATGATATTTATCACTTTAATGTGCTCTGTAACGCAGTGTAGCTATGGAACATGCTTAAAAGAGGTGGTAGATTGCCTTCAACAGTATATACTTGTAGATTTTCTTAAAATAATGTATCTTCATAAAGGTCTTTTCCAGGTCCTAAACTTTCATGGCTTATCTGTAAAGTAAGATACTATTTTTGATAAGATGTCTCAGAGATTAACCTCCACTGGTCTAAACATAGGTCATCAATGTTTAAGTCCGGGAGAGTTCCTTTAATTTTCGTTTTAATCCTGACAAGAGTACAAGCCTGAGTCTATGGGGCAACATCAATTGCATAAGGAAGACGCTTTAGAAGATGCATTTAATTGATATGGATATGGATAAGAAACTATATATAAGAAGCATATGAGTAAACAATAAATATATTAATGATAACCATTGACATGCATATATTATACATATACAGTACAGACCAAAAGTTTGGACACACCTTCTCATTCCAAGAGTTTTCTGTATTTTCATGACTATAAAAATATAAAATAAAAATGGTAGATTCACACTGAAGGCATCAAAACTATGAATTAACACATGTGGAATTACATACTTAACAAAAAAGTGTGAAACAACTGAAAATATATCTTATATTCTAGGTTCTTCAAAGTAGCCACCTTTTGCTTTGATTACTGCTTTGCACACTCTTGGCATTCTCTTGATGAGCTTCATGAGGTAGTCACCTGAAATGGTCTTCCAACAGTCTTGAAGGAGTTCCCAGAGATGCTTAGCACTTGTTGGCCCTTTTGCCTTCACTCTGCGGTCCAGCTCACCCCAAACCATCTCGATTGGGTTCAGGTCTGGTGACTGTGGAGGCCAGGTCATCTGGCGTAGCACCCCATCACTCTCCTTCTTGGTCAAATAGCCCTTACACTGTCTGGAGGTGTGTTTGGGGTCATTGTCCTGTTGAAAAATAAATGATGGTCCAACTAAACGCAAACCGGATGGAATAGCATGCCACTGCAAGATGCTGTGGTAACCATGCTGGTTCAGTATTCCTTCAATTTTGAATAAATCCCCAACAATGTCACCAGCAAAGCACCCCCACACCATCACACCTCCTCCTCCATGCTTCACGGTGGGAACCAGGCATGTAGAGTCCATTCGTTCACCTTTTCTGCGTCGCACAAAGACACGGTGGTTAGAACCAAAGATCTCTAATTTGGACTCATCAGACCAAAGCACAGAATTCCACAGGTCTAATGTCCATTCCTTGTGTTCTTTAGCCCAAACAAGTCTCTTCTGCTTGTTGCCTGTCCTTAGCAGTGGTTTCCTAGCAGCTATTTTACCAAGAAGGCCTGCTGCACACAGTCTCCTCTTAACAGTTGTTGTAGAGATGTGTCTGCTGCTAGAACTCTGTGTGGCATTGACCTGGTCTCTAATCTGAGCTGCTGTTAACCTGCGATTTATGAGGCTGGTGACTCGGATGAACTTATCCTCTGCAGCAGAGGTGACTCTTGGTCTTCCTTTCCTGGGGCGGTCCTCATGTGAGCCAGTTTCTTTGTAGCGCTTGATGGTTTTGGCCACTGCACTTGGGGACACTTTCAAAGTTTTCCCAATTTTTCGGACTGACTGACCTTCATTTCTTAAAGTAATGATGGCCACTCGTTTTTCTTTACTTAGCTGCTTTTTTTCTTGCCATAATACAAATTCTAACACTCTATTCAGTAGGACTATCAGCTGTGTATCCACCTGACTTCTGAACAACACAACTGATGGTCCCTACACCATTTATAAGGCAAAAAATCCCACTTATTAAACCTGACAGGGCACACCTGTGAAGTGAAAACCATTTCAGGTGACTAGCTCTTGAAGCTCATCAAGAGAATGCCAAGAGTGTGCAAAGCAGTAATCAAAGCAAAAGGTGGCTACTTTGAAGAACCTAGAATATAAGACATATTTTCAATTGTTTCACACTTTTTTGTTAAGTATATAATTCCACATGTGTTAATTCATAGTTTTGATGCCTTCAGTGTGAATCTACAATTTTTATAGTCATGAAAATACAGAAAACTCTTGGAATTAGAAGGTGTGTCCAAACTTTTAGTCTGTACTGTATATTTATTTATATAATGTAAAGTCCAAAGCAGCACAATAATCACCTTTCCAGAGTATGGGTGCAAATCTGATTGGAAGGCGGCTACTTCTAACATACACAAAAAATGGCAGCACTCCCCACTGGAGCCTTTCTCAAGGCTTGAAAAATTATTTTTTTTACATATATATATTTGGGTTTTTTTTTTCGTTTTTATTTTTGATAAGTACTATATGTAATGAAAACGTGAAATACACTAATGTGTGTCCATTTGTTGAGAAGCTTTTATTACTTACTTTGAACTCCTCTAGAGGTCAGTGTTGAAGTATCAGCTCTTCTGATGACAAGTCTGTCCTGTGTTCCGGCTATTATTTTGCATTATCAAACCATTTTTTCTATAAAGATATAGAAGTTGATACTCTTCCATAACTAGTTTTCTTCTTTTATAACAGCATTTACATAATGCTTATCTTTTCAAATAATGTAACATATAAAAGAGCACTATATGCAAATCATTCTCTTTATTTTGAAATATTTTTTGTAAGTAAATGTGAATACTAATTTGAATTTGGGGCCAAAATACAAAGTATAACAGTTCTCATTTTTACCATGTACTAATATTTATTGTTCGGAATTGATTTGGGTTTTAATATTTGCATTTTCAATAAATTTCAAATGCACTTTGCATTAAATCTACATTTTTAATGAGAAGTGATATTATAGTCTAATAAAAAGCACATCAAGTTTGATATTGGCCCCAAACCCTCAGGTCAGGGGTGGTTTGCTTTGTTTGCTGTCATATTACTAGGGTTACAGAAGGCACATTGATTTGACCTAATATATTATTTTAATAAAGTTTAATAAGTTAAAAAAAAAAAAAATCTTTTAAATAACAGCTATATGGCAAAAAATGTATCATAACCCCTTATGTGCTCATCACATCCATATATCAATTACTAAGGGCATTATTGGGGCACACTTGTACATACTGGGGCAAAACTGAATGAAGTTTGCACTTTATTCTCTCTTTGTGTTTTCAACTGTACTGTAGTTCTCCATTTACTCAGTATGCATACATTTTGCATTGCGGTTCAGGAGCTTCAACTAACTTTTCTACCCTCAGCTGTCTAGAAGGATTCATAATGACCAATTTTCAATTTTTCTATGACTGGCTGTGAATCTGAGATTGCTGGTACTTGAGCTGCCCAATCAGGGGGCAGTTGAGTCTGCATAAGTGGGTTGATGATCGGATAAAGGCAGCTGATCATGGCAGTGGCATAATTAGGAATGGCTGGGCCCCAAGGCGAAGATTTGACATGGGCCCCCCCGAACCGCTGCCCCCAACCCCCCCCCCCCCCCGCACAAACCGCATTCCTGCGCACGCTATTATGCCCCATAGTGGCCCTTGCACACAGTATTATGCCCCATAGTGGCCCCTGAACACAGTATTATGCCCCACAGAGGCCCCTGAACACAGTATTGTGCCCCATAGTGGCCCCTGCACACAGTATTATGCAGCATAGTGGCCCCTGCACACAATATTATGCCCCATAGTGGCCCCTGAACACAGTATTATGCTCCATAGTGACCCCTGCACATAGTAGTTTGCCCCATAGTGGCCCCTGCATAAAGTAGTTTGCCCCATAGTGGCCCCTGCACACAGTATTATGCCCCATAGTGGCCCCTGCACACAGTAGTTTGCCCCATAGTGGATCACTATGAACAATTATTGTACTCTGGGGTCTTTTCAGACCCCAGAGTATAATGATCGGAGAACCAGGGGAGGATACAAATACAAAACACAATGCTACGTACCTCTCCCTCGCTCCGGTGCACTCCCGTGCGCTACTTAGGCCATCTTCATTGTTGGACGGGATCTCGCATGATCCAGGCCGGTGTCGCGACGCATAATGACATCAGCTGATATCTGGAACGTCACCAAACAGGCCCGAAGCCTGTCAGAGCACAGGAGAGGTAAGTTACAGTGTTTTTTATGTTCCCTCACCTCCCCTGGGCCTCCGATCGTTATACTTCGGGGTCTGAAAAGACCCCGGAGTATAATGATAGCAGTGTTTGTGTCGTTTGCGGTAGCGGCTGCCACAGGGCTCCGGGCTCCATAATGTCCCGAGCCCTGTGGCAGCCGCTACTGCTGCTACCCCGGTATTTTACGCCCCTGGATCATTGCAACACTGCTACGTTTGGCCATCAGCTGTCCAAATATATCCAACATGGCTGATTTGCCTTTGTCAGACTAAAGTCTACCATCGGCCAGCTGCGAACAAACGCTCTCAACATGTACATGGACAATGGTTAGCCTTTTATGGGCCATAAATTTGAATATTCAAAAAACACTGAATATTTGAGCTCTATTTTGGATATTCTACAGTATATGCTGAAAGTAGTGGCAAAATGACAGTGATACACTGACTGATATGCTGGTGTTGTCCTATACATCAAAATATTTTAAGCAACACTTCTGACTGGCTGTTTAGTTTAAGATTCATGTTTCAAAATGTCTTTACTTTTGTTGTAGTTGTTCCGTGCTACTTAAACTATGTGTATCTATTTATGTATTTTTATTTTAAAACCCCGTCATTGAAGTATATATATATATATATATATATATATATATATATATTTCTTCTTTCTTTCTGTGTTGCAGTAAATGTAAATCTCACCCAAGCTGCTGTATGCAATAGCATAGAGTGCACAGTTTGTGCTCTGTCAGCACTTCTGCTGAACTAACCATTGTAACCAATGCTGCAATTTTTCATAATAAAATTACTGCACTTGAGATGACAATTTAGTGTGTGATGCACTGGCATGTCCATCTTTTCAATATCCCCTTGTCCATGATCGTTGCCCTCAGCCATGCTTCCTAATGAAAGCCCCGTGGTCAAGTGTGATTACCACTCCTGTGTCTCCCAAGCATGCATAGCGATGAGCCGGCTTTATGAAACATTTTCCTGCAGTAATAAAACTAATTAAAGCAGGCATCCATCCTCTCACTACTCCTTAATGAATTATAATGAGATCATTAATCTAGTCACTTTCTTGTTCTGAGTCTATTGGTTGGATGTCTGCTCAGACTTGTCAGCGCTCTACGCATGGCCTTTAGAAATGGACAATTATTAGAATCTGTAGCTTCTTGGCTTTTTTGTTAATCAATATTCTAGCTACAGTAAAACATAAAACTGTTTAAGCAAAGTGACTCTTCATTTTTCCTGACTGTCATTTCTTGTCATTGCTGTATAAATAGCTACACCTGCTTACTGTACTTATTGTTCCACAATTAAATAATAAATGACACAATCTCATTAAAAGAAGCAATAATGGAAACAATGCAAGGCCATTATCTGAGCATATTACATTTCTTCTAATTGTGTGCCTATTATCTTCTGCTTAATCTCCCTTTATTAAGCGAGGAATTGTTACATATTCCTAGTAAGTTTTGAGTACATTAAACACAGTTAAAGGAGTAGTAATGGACTAAAACATGGGACTGAGCTACATTTCCAGGCAGATTGTCATGTGCAGTTTAGTTTCCATGTCTGTATGAACATTGGCCACTAGTTCTGATGATTTTCAGGGCCAGAGTATCACTGATCAAATATGGCATATGTTATCAAATTTGTTTAGCATAGCTTAAGTAGATCTACTGTATAAAGCATGGCAATAATGCAGCTGAGTGCAGAACCTATATGATTAATTTTAAGATAGGGAAGGACACAATGTGCAATAAATGACAGGAGTTATTTATGTGGATTTAGAATATCTTCATTCTGTATGATGTAGGTACACTGTGGCACCAATTGACAAATTTATTTCAGTTCCTTGTTAGATTAGTAAGATACAGTTATTACTATGACTATCTTTCTCAGAGGATTGAATGTCTTATAAAAAGTAGTTAGCCATACATTTACTAACTTAACTATACAAATTGTAATCTATATACATGCTTTCCAAATTGGTCCAGACAATCTTGATTATGTTTTTTCACCAATTGTACAGAAAAATGATATTGCTTATGTAAGTGTCGCAGGAGATAGTCAGATAATTAGCTAAAGAACCATCAGAACCAGAGCTAAGCTCACCAACTTTTTTTAGTGTAAGTCACATTTATATGTAACTTCTACTTACAACTATTAGATTCATCCCTTCCATATATTTTAGCAGTATTTACATTTCCCTTTCCTTCTCTATCTAAGCTCAGACCATCATAAAGACTTATACACAAAATGTCTATGCATGCAAGCTGACCATCATTTCCATCCCCTGTCAGTGCCATCACACAGTAATGACAGAGTCTCCCTCCTTGACTACAGTCATGAGGAGAACAAATTACACTCTCTTGGAATTCTATGGTTTCATGTATCAAGTTCTTAAAATTAAATAGTTATAAGCAAATATGAACAACAACACATGACAAACCTTGTTATTATGTATTTAACAAAAACTAGGCTAAAATTCCAAAGCAGTGTGTAAAAAATAAATCACATCTTTACTGCTTCCATAGGAATTAAGAGCATAAGTAGCAGCCAGTTGCCGCTAATCAAATGCCCTTGATTGACTGATCATGAGCAAGTGTGACCGCTTCTATAACAGAAGAAGTTTTGACAGTGTGCTGGTATGGAGAATTTAGGCATGTTAACACAATGCCAAGGAGAAAAGACATCAGCAATGATCTCAGAGAAGCAATTTTTACTGCCCATCAATCTAGGAAGGGTTATGAAGCCATATCTTTGACACACCCCATTGTGACCACTAAGGCTCAATCACAAGTCTCAGCAGTGACCCTTGGCAGGTGTTGTCACCCAGGAGGCCAGAAGAGGCTGGAAAAAAACCCTGAGGGAGCATCGCATACCGCAAGGATGCCAAGGAGAGGTGAGGGAAGGTGAATATAACTGTTATGTTTCCTCACCTCCCCTAGGCTTTCACTTATTATACTCTGGGGTCTTCCGGTTCACAGGTTACAAACCCCCAAAGTTTCAGGATTAGGTCAATCCCATATCTTTTGAGAAATTAAGGTGAAATCTGCTTTGATCCTAACTAGTTTGCACTATATGTAAAACTCTACAGTCCTCCATTAGCATATTAAATGTTCAAGTTCATGCCAGTAATATTAGAAAAAGATTGAAAAAGCATGGCTTGTTTTGAAAAGTTGTCAGGAGAAAGCCTCTTTAAAAAAAAAAAAAAAAAAAATGTACATAGCAGCACAGTTTGCAATGCTGCATCTGGACAAAACAAAACATTTCTAGAACAATGTCTTATAGACGATGAGACCAAAGCACAAATGTTTGGCTATAATGCACAGTACTAAGTTTGGTGAAAAATAAACAGCACATCATCACCAACACTTCATACTAACTGTCAAGTATGGTGGTGGAGGGATGATGATTTGGACTGGCTTTGTAGTCACTGAACCTGGGTAACTTGCAGTCATTGAGTCAACTATGAACTTCTATGCATGCCAAAGTATTCTGGAGTCAAATTGAGGCCATCTATCCAATGCCTAAAGTATGAAAAAAACTAAGTCATTCAATAGGACAAAGATCCCAAGGACACAACAGAATGACTGCAAAAGAAAAGAATCAAGATTTTGCAGTGCCCTGGTCAAAATCTAGACTTCAACTTAATTGAAATGCTTTGGTGCCACCTTAAGAGAGTTCTGCATAAACAAATGCCTAAAATTCAATAATCTGAAGCAACGTTGTAAGGAACAGTAAGACAAAATTTCTCCAGAATGATATGACAGACTGATAAAGTCATACAGAATATGATCACTTCAAGTTATTCCTGCTAAAGGTTGTTCTAGAAATTGTTGATTCATGGGATGTGCTTAATCTTTTACACATGGATTTTTCATCTTGACCTCATTTGTGTTGAAGATATAATGATAATGAAATGGTGAAGTTGTATTTACCTAACTTTAAGACCTTCAAAGGACCAGATGGGTGTAATTTGCTTTTCTCATGACTGTATATGCTGACCATCTGCTATTTTTTAGCATTAAAAAAATAATTTTCTCCTTTCTGTCAGTGGAAGACTGTATCACTCCCCTTCTCCTCTTCTCTTCAGGAGTATTCATTTTACTATGCAAAGACCATCAGCCATCAAAAGAAATGAAGATCAAAGAAGTTTAGTCAGCCTTAGTGTGGTGAGGGTGATCTGTCCGCCTTCTTTGCTTATGTGCCAATTTGCAGCTGCAAGTAGTGTGAGCCCCCCATAGTTATGGCAGTGGCTCTGTTCCTACTGCCGAGTTATAGTAATGATATGTCATCCTTCATAGTAACTAGTTGAAAAGGTTCATTAAATCCAACCTATTACCCTACTGTGTTGATCCAGAGTAAGAATTAAAACCTCATAATGTGGATGCCAATTGCCCTATATTAGGAGAAAATTCCTTCCTGACTCCAAATAAGGCATTCAGAATAAATCCTTGGACTAACAGAAATCTAGTACCGATAAGTTGTGATATTACTTTCAGCATCGAACTATTTACTGGGGCTTGTCTGCAATATCATATGTGACCTGTGGAGAGTAGCACTGTATCTTGACAAACAGTACTTTCTTTTCTAATTTCAGATACTGTAACCCCCAATTATAACTGCCCACAAGATTTTATTTCTCTCAATACCCCTTTCTGCCATGAAAAGTGAAAGTTATGTTTATTATGATTTTGTCTAAATAAAGTAAATTTGGATGTGATTTCATTTGTTTATGTACATCTAATCCAAATTACATTTCCTTGATCGACATGCTGTTTTCTATCACAGTTCCAGGTAGGGGACCCAAGTAAAATGTAATAGAAAACATTAATTTGTCATGTTCGTCTTTCACAGCTCAATGACAATTTAATCAGTGTGACAGAGTAAATCCTCTTGGCTTCAGCACCCAAATTATTACTTTAACTTTGTATTGAAAGGAATGTCCTCACTTTTAGCTGTTCAACTGGGGTTGATATTTAGGTTGTTTTGCATGCTTTGTAAGTACAGTAATTTATGAAAACACCAGAGGCACACATCATCGCTGCACCACAGCAAAATCATGTGGAAATGAAATGGGAACATATAGAAGAGACCTGGGATCAGATTTTGATCAAGACATGCTTGAATCTGATCAAGAGCATGTCCAAAATGATTCAGGCAGTGTTGAAAGTCAAAGGTGAATTTACAAAATAATAAAAATAACAATTTTGGTTTTTAGGAGCAAAACGGTAACAATGCAGTTACATGACAAGAATCTACATAACTAATCATATGCTAAGTAGTTGCAAGTCAAATTTATGTATGAGATAGCCAAGATGATTGTCTATAAAATGATGGTTGTCTCAAGTTCAAAGCTGTAGTGAATGGTGAGATATGGAGAATGAAAGTCAAAAGTTCTAAACATTGTTACCCTTTTGCTCATCAGTGTACATTATAAAAATGATGGATTTACAACAGATTATTAAATCAAGCTATTCAAAGGTCAACATAAGGAGGTGTAAACCATACTACCGTCATGCTTGTTTAGTTCAGGTTCAAATCTATGGCCTGTAGTGCTAGAAGAGAACAATATTCATTGCACAGCATAAAGTCTACATCTGAATTGCTGGGGAGAAGTCAACTTTGCCCAGGTTCAAACATTAGTAACATAATAACTGATAAAGACATCAAGTCCAACCTGCATAATTACATTATTAAACTCACCTAGGATTAGCCATTAAAATGTGAATTGAAATCAGCATTTGTTACATGTGGATTTTGTTGTGGATTTTGGTGCTGATTAAGACTGATTCACATCATGTTTGTGATGTATAACGGTATTTTATATGTAGGAAGAGTAAACTCATCCTTAGATACCATACATGGTAAATGTGTACATCGGGTTACATTAATCAGACCAAAGCCAAATGAGTGTCCTTTTCCTCTGACTGGTATTAAAATCACTATACCAACAAAAATTGTATGTAATATAGTAGATAGTTTTTATATATATATATATATATATATATATATTGATAGTGCTATATATTTTAATTTTTTTTACAATACGACCTTATTGGTGGCAGATGGAACTTCATGGCAATTTTTCAGATGCAGTTGTTTAACATATATATCAGTTTAATCAAAGGCCATGAATGTAATGTAAACAGATCCTTAGCTGCAGATTTCACATATTAAATTGCATTCAATAGGAACTGATGTATGGTGTGATATGAGAATATTTTTCTACAATAACTTAGATGCGTAATCTTGAAATATAGGAAACAAGCCAAATTATATTTTCACCTTGATAAATGATTTGTGCTGCAAATAAATATATTCCCAACACAAGCAAACAATGGTCAAGTACATGAAGAGAGCACTGACATATCTGTATGCTAACAGATAATACAAAATATATTTTATTTCTTGTTATTACTATGTGAAGATGTGAATAGCCACGTGGTGATGGCCATGAAGTATGATCTTTCTTTCTTTCTATCTATCTATCTATCTATCTATCTATCTATCTATCTATCTGTCTTACTTTGGTGGGTTGTTAGGCAAAGAACTATAGTTTGTATAGAATAGCAATTATTTGGCTACAAAAATGGACACCGTATGGTGTAATTAACCAAAAAGGGTGGCAGATCTAAATAAGACTGAATATTGTCTAATAAGATAAAATCACATAATTTCTTCATATAGTGTTTGAAAGAATATGCTGTAACCCTAAGGATATTAAAATAAAGTTCCAATCCATATAACTATGATTTTGTGATTCTAAATATTTAGTCTGAGTTCTGAAAGGACACTTTTGAATTTCTGCAATGTGTTTTTCGGAGAGACACTGCTGGAAAACCGCCCAAAATTGAACTGCAATAGACAGGGACATGCCAGTATTTGGAAGGGGAAGCAGAACTCTCGAACAGAATATTAAACGGGTTTTCTGGGCAAAAAATCGTTTTTTAAAAAAGGTCTGTTAGTGCAATTAATGGGTTAATAAGTACACCCATATACCTTTAGCAGTGTTTTGAGTGATTTCTGGGTTTCTCTGGGAGCTCCTGGCATCTTCTGCATTTGTTTACATGGTGTAGCTTGCTGTGTAGCTTCCACACTACCTCCCTCTCACTGCCCCCCCTCCTCTCTCATTCTGTTATACCCCCTCCCAGGCTTCCTAGTTATCCCACCCACTACTAGCCCTTCCCATCTAACTAACTCAGCCCAACCCCCCCCCCCCACACCGCATCGTACTTACCTGTCTTCCTCTCTGGGAACGGCTCCTCCTTTTCTTTCACTGTGAGCAGGCTGGAGACACCTCTCTTCCTCTCTGCTAGCGCATGCACAGACCGGAAGTGCCTCTCACGCCTGAGCAGTAGAGATGAAGTGCCATCTCTACTGCGCATGTGTCACAGGCACCTCCTGACTGTGCAAGCGCTAGAACAGAGGAAGAGGGGAGGAACCGTTCCTGGAGAGGAAGAAATGTAAGTATGATGGGGTTTTGGGGGGGGGATTAATGGTGATGTTCCGTTTACACTGTTCCTATGTTAGGTCCTCCAGTATGATATATAGAGATACAAGTGAGAGACTGCTGACACATGGACTACAATAATGGAGTACATGGGAGTACATGACCTGACTTGCCAACAGGTGACATTGCCAGAATAGAAAAACTCATATTGCAGAATACAGTATGTATCCTCATACATACTCATATTCTAAGCAAGGGTTGACATTGGATAGAGAGTAGGCCAGGCTAGTGGGCAGAAAATACTATATATGAGTAGTGAAGAAAAAAAAATACATAGTTTTTATCTGAATAAGATAATATTGCAATTTTTATTGAGTCATTTCTTTATTGTTGAAAAATAAAATATTCTATACAAATTAACCACCTAAAAAATATTAAGAAAAGTTGCATGACTCACAGAAAAAAAAACAACTCAGCAGTAAATGTACTTTTTAATGACATTTTGCACCTTTAAGTTGAATGACCATCTGTTCTCAAAATGAATTGCAGCAGGAGATCTTGCCACAAAGCTGGGCAGAATTGAACACTTGCAAAGCCAACTTGTGAACTGATAGATGTTTATATTTTTCATCATAGACACATTGTTTATACTGCACTTCAGAAGATGTTATCAAAAATATCACACATGACAGAAGAAAATTGAGGTTTATTACTTGGATGCAATTATACCCTACTGTGTGAAACAGCTTTTCCTTGTTAAGAACAAAGAGAAAATTCTAGGCCTATTATAACATTTGATTTCATGTTGTCATAGGATATAATGAAAGATGACTGCTCCATGCTGAAGCTGCAGCTTAAGGATCGAGATGAACTTATCTACCAGCTGCAAGAAGAGCTGGTAAGTTATACAAGAACCTTTTACAAACAGTTATTGAAAAGTAATGTTGTTATGCACTCCTTTCAATTCCTTACAAGGCGTATGGTTTTAAGGTATTGTACAGTCATGGCCAAAAGTTTTGAGAATGATACAAATATTAATTTTTACAAAGTCTACTGCTTCAGTTTTTCTAATGGCAATTTGCATATACTCCAGAATGTTATAAAGAGTGATCAGCTTAACAGCATTTACTTGCAAAGTCAATATTTGCCTAGAAAATGAACTTTATCCCCCAAAACACATTTCAATATCATTGCAGCCCTGCCTTAAAAGGACCACCTAACATCGTTTCAGTGATTGCTCCATTAACACAGGTGTGGGTGTTGATGAGGACAGGGCTGGAGATCAATCTGTCATGATTAAGTAAGAATGACACCACTGGACACTTTAAAAGGAGGCTGGTGCTTGCCATCATTGTTTCTCTTCTGTTAACCATGGTTATCTCTAAAGAAACACGTGCAGTCATCATTGCACTGCACAAAAATGGCCTAACTGGGAAGAGTATTGCAGCTAGAAAGATTGCACCTCAGTCAACAATCTATCGCATCATCAAGAACTTCAAGGAGAGAGGTTCCATTGGTGCCAAAAAGGCTCCAGGGAGCCCAAGAAAGACCAGCAAGCGGCAGGACCGTCTTTTAAAAGTGTTTCAGCTGCGGGATCGGGCTACCAGCAGTGCAGAGCTTGCTGAGGAATGGCAGCAGGCAGGGGTGAGTGCATCTGCACGCACTGTGAGGCGGAGACTCTTGGAGCAAGACCTGGTCTCAAGGAGGGCAGCAAAGAAGCCACTTCTCTCCAGAAAAAACATCAGGGACAGACTGATATTCTGCAAAAGGTACAGGGAGTGGACTGCTGAGGACTGGGGTAAAGTCATTTTCTCTGATGAATCCCCTTTTCGATTGTTTGGAACATCTGGAAAACAGCTTATTCGGAGAAGAAGAGGTGAGCGCTACCACCAGTCTTGTCTCATGCCAACTGTAAAGCATCCTGAAACCATTCATGTGTGGGGTTGCTTCTCAGCCAAGGGAATCGGCTCTCTCACAGTCTTGCCTAAAAACACAGCCATGAATAAAGAATGGTACCAGAATGTCCTCCAAGAGCAACTTCTCCCAACCATCCAAGAGCAGTTTGGCGTTCAACAATGCCTTTTCCAGCATGATGGAGCACCTTGCCATAAAGCAAAGGTGATAACTAAATGGCTCAGGGAACAAAACATAGAGATTTTGGGTCCATGGCCTGGAAACTCCCCAGATCTTAATCCCATTGAGAACTTATGGTCAATCATCAAGAGACGGGTGGACAAACAAAAACCAACAAATTCAGACAAAATTAAAGCATTGATTCTGCAAGAATGGACTGCTATCAGTCAGGATTTGGTCCAGAAGTTGATTGAGAGCATGCCAGGGAGAATTGCAGAGGTCCTGAAGAAGAAGGGTCAACACTGCAAATATTGACTTGCTGCATTAACTCATTCTAACTGTCAATATAAGCTTCTGTTACTCATAATATGAATGCAATTATATTTCTGTATGTGATAAAAACATCCGACAAACACACATAAAAACCAGAGGGCAGCAGATCATGTGAAAATATAATATTTGTGTCATTCTCAAAACTTTTGGCCATGACTGTATATGAAGCAAAGTTTATTATTCTTCATACTGATAAGTGTTTTGTGACTTTTCTGTTGATAACAATTGAAAAGAAAAAGAAAAAAAATGTACTAGCTTTCAGACATCATTAAGGGTACAGAAACATTGAAAGGGTAAAGTGCTATATATCTGTTTTCTTTCTTTTAGGCATTGTTCACATCATATTTGCTCATACATTGAATGACTGTTGGCATGCATCAGGCTATTACTAGGGATTTTTGGAAATCCCAGCTCCTTCTACATGAGGAGATACCCAGCTGTAGACAGCTGTTTTGGGGTTCTTGTACCTCATCAGTTAACAACAGGTTGGTTAATTGGATGGAACTTTTGGGAACTACGGTTTCTCCTTTTGAAGACACCATGTACTGTAGAGTATATTCTCCAATATCAGGACAGTGCATTTTTTCCTTACACATTTGTTCTTTAGGACAGAGTACAGGGTACATGGGGCATACAAATAAATCATACAGCAAAACTCATAATGCAACCCACTTGCCCACAAACTTTTTTCCAAATATATTGCATCTTTATTACAGTTTATGTTCACCATGCTGTTTTGTTCCAAAATTAGGAAGATAAACAGGGAAAGCAATTCAGTGCCATACCTCTTCCACCTTAAGCCACCACAGTAGTGACTGATCTATAATATCTTAAATAAAATGAGGTTTGTGCTATGTAATTCTGTCTGGGTTTTGTGGGTTCCATCAGGAACATTTGATTCACATTTGATGGCAAGAACAGCGCAACATAGAGACCTGTTCTTGACATCAAAACAAGAGACCTCAACTGAATCTTTCATGTTATGAGTGGCTGGGTCCATTATTCATCATTTGGATCTATTAGATAACAGAACAGAGGACATGATACTACTGTGAGCAGCAATTACTAGTTGATCACTTATATGTTACTACTGTTTAGAGCAGTTTGCCCGGACTAACTGAACTGCACTTTGAAAACAATTTAATGTGCTTTATTTTAACCTACTCACCTAAACTCTGTGCTAGTCACCTACACATCTATTGTATCCTAAATATATCGGACCATTGTTCTTTTTCTTAAAGTATAGACAATTTTTTTATTCAGTTAGTGTAAGTATAGCAAATAAAAACATGTTACAACTTTCCCCCGATTACAGACATTATTGTGTTATTTATTTCATACTTATTTGCAACGGTCGCTGCTATTTTATCGAAAGACATCAAAGTTTCCTTGTCCTATGTTTTATTGCCATAGAAACTGCATTTGTGGTCATAAAATAAAAACAAAGGACAATTTATTTAGCTTTTCTTGCTCTTCTCTTATTTCTTTGCTGTCTTGAAACATAAAGTAATACTCTTTGGGAAAAAAGCCTATGAGTTTCAGGTTAAATAGGATCATTTAGGCCAAAACAGACAGGGAAGAGATCGTAAGGTCAGAGCACACAAATTTATCAAGATGGAATAATGTCTGACAGGTGTCTACAGATAAAAAGGATACATTGTAATGGATTGGTATGTACAAATGTTTGCTTCTCTCTGTAGAACAAATAGAGATATTTTATTGTTTGCATCTCTCTTGTGTCCCGATTCTTATATCTTTTCATTAAGCAGATGCCAGAAGCAAGAGCTGTGGAAGAATAATCAAAAATGCTGTGCTTGTAGGGTCATCACCGGCAATGCAGAGAGTGTCGTGTTGTAATGAGGTCAAGCTCTTGGAAAGCTGACTGTGAGAAATGGGAACCAGTGATAAAAGCAGTGATAATATAAAATAAATCATGTGTGCATAAATTACAAAGACTTTTAGAAAGAAACAATAGAGGACTGAATCTATCAAAGTAGCTGAATTTATCACAACTTTCTATAACAAACACAAATATTTTATTCTACTTTTATGTTTCTGTTAAAATGGAGCAATAGCAAGTATTTAGATTTTTTAAATCACGTTGCATAACAGTTGAGATCCATGAGGAAATACATGCACAGGGAACCACAGACAGGTGAGGGTCCCTGTGTAAGAACAGTCATGGTTCCCTTTTTTCCAATATCTCAGCACTGAAAGTGCCCCAATGTGTCTCTAATGATCCACCAGTAATAGCCATGATTAAAACTGTTGTTAAGGTGATAGGACCCCCTGACCCATTGGACCTCTGTGAAGCTGCACTGGTTGTACCAGGGTATGTCCACATCTGCAGGGAACCTATTTAGTACCAAAAGACTGTAAGAGTGCAGACAGTTCACTGAGAGAATTGAAACCCTCATGCATCATGTTTATGTTAGCGTATTAATATAAAATAATCACAAATTGAAAATAGTTATCATGAAAAAGATTAAGTAAAAACTGAATTATATTGGCAAATAATGATAGCATATTGCTAGGATACGCCATCAGTGTATGATCACTGAGAGTTTGATTATTGTGTCCCAGTTTTCTTTCAGGACCACAAACCATAGTTGGTCATTCAACGTTATACCGCTGCAGTCTAACTGGCAATGGTCACAGTAGTTAGACTTTTAGAAATCAGACACTGGTGGTATATCCTAGCAATATGTCTGTCCAGAAATATTTCCATTAAGAAATATATGCTACCATTAAAGAAGCACTAACAAGTTCTACAGCTGCACATTCCATTTTCAAAAAAGGAATATAAAAGAAAATACGATTTATATTGATTATTCCAGAGTGAGTCCCTGTCCAAGCACCTAACCAGTTATCTGAGTGCCATTTCATTGGTATCTAAGTACACTTTCAAAAAAGGGGCATGGTGAGAGTTGGAGTATTTTTCAACAGTTTGAAGATCTTGTGTGAAGTATGTGAGTTATTATTTCTGACCACTCACAGTATAACGCCCCCTTTACTGGCCCCCACAAAGCAAAGCACCCCCTTTACTGGCCCCCATGGTGTATTACCCCTTTTATTGGCTCCCACACAGTATAACAACCCCTATACTAACCCTCACACAGTATATTGCCCTCTTTACTGCTTCCACACAGTATATTGTTTCTTTTTAGTCCCCCACACATAATATTGCCCTCTTCTTTTTGGCCCCCACACAGAATACTTCCCCCTTTTTTGGCCCCTAAACAGTGATATGTTAGCCTTAGGTTTGACCCGAATTTTCCAAAAGTTTTGGGCTTGGTCTGAACCTGAAAATTTTGGAATTTGGCACCCACAAAGCGCTATTATACTCAGGGGTCTCTTCACACCATAGGATATAATAAGGGAAGGCCCAGGGTAGGTGAGAAAAAATAAGAAACACATATTCACCTTGCCACTCCTCTCCTTGGCATCTTCGCAGAGCTGGTGGAACCCAGTGTTCTCTTCAGGCCTCCAAATTAAGTCACATGCAGCGGGGGTTACCTTTGAGGCCTATGATTGGGCCTCTCAGAGGTCAGATGGGGTGCACCAAGTCTCATTACATCATGATTGGGCCTTAGCAGTGCCCCTGAGGTGACTGACATCAGACGGAGGCTGGAAGAGGCCTGAAGAGGATGCCTGGGGACCACTGGATGGTCAGGAGAAGTGAGCATAACTGTTTTTATTTTTAATAGGCTGCTACCTATTCAATTACCAACAGATAGCGGCCAATGTTTTACTCACTAATCCCTCCTTCTGTCGCAACTGGCCTGTGTTTCTGACTCCAGGGTGCAGAGACTAAAGAACGCTGCAGCACTTTCTGAATGAAGAGGTGGAGGCTGGTCTGGATAGGAGTGGGGCTTGGTAAGTAAAATATCGGCCACAACTTGTCAGATTAAAACAATAGGTGGCGGGTTATTAAAAAAAAATGCCACCCATCAGATTGTGAAGACGAAAGGCTGGATTTTTAGATAGTATAATTAAGACTAATTTGCATACTGTATATAAGGGTAGAATTGTTAGAAAGTCTTTTCAAAAATGAAACATAGCTTTTAATAGATAAAATAAAATATATA
The DNA here is from genome assembly GCA_947044405.1 of Leptodactylus fallax. Lineage (NCBI taxonomy): Eukaryota > Metazoa > Chordata > Amphibia > Anura > Leptodactylidae > Leptodactylus > Leptodactylus fallax. Next base: position 1,216,714 of record CAMRHE010000045.1, read on the forward strand.
CTGTATATAGTTCAAAAACACCTAGTGCAAACACACCCCACAATTAAATGAATGATTTTAATATAGACTGTATCGTTCATAGGCGGATAAAAATAAATTTAACTAACAGCTGCCTAAACTTTTTCTAAAGATGAAAGAGGCATCCATAATTAAATCTTCCCCAATTTTAAGGGGATATGATGTACAGTCAAATATGGACCACCGCTAAATAGATGTATGCCAATCCCTGTGTTATTAAATGAATAGTCCCTCTTAGAATCCACAAGGAGGGATATAAGTACTTCTAATTCATCATAAAATATCCTCTGATAGATGATTTCTCGTTCTCAGAGGATATATATATATATATATATATATATATATATATCTCCATTGCTAAGTGCAAAACAAAAAGAGGACAGCAGGGGGTGGATAAGGACTTAACCTATCTTTACAGAGATAACTCTGAAGAATATATTCTTAGATATAGTCTTTTCTTTATAGACCCATTCTCCCCCTATTATTTCCTTTTCTTTTCTCTTTTTTCCTTTTCTTATACGTTTTCTAGAGGAAAAAGGAGGATATACTGTAGAGAAATAGCCTCCAAGAGCCAACAATCTAGAATATTTCAGCCCCTGTGAACGGGATGCATTCTCATAAGAACGGTATTCTATTGCGCTCAATGATAAGAAAATGCACTCAGCAATATTTAGAAATATTTCAGGGTTTTTCCTTTCAGGCTACATCTAGCAGCTAAAAAGTCTGCAAGTTACAAATAACCAAAACTACCGACGCGTTTCCCCATAATAGGTTCGTCAGGGGACAAAATAAAAAGAAAAAAAAGGAGTTACAGTCAAAGCTGCATCCTGATTAAGGATCAGAACGGCAGTGGGGCCGTGCATCCAAGTGTTCAGCCTTATAAAGGCCTAGCACCACCCCTATCGCCAGGTAATTCCACCCATCAGCCAATCAAGAGCCGAGAGGGGAGGAGCCAACCAGCAACTCCCTTCCTGCTGTATCTCCATGGGCCAAGCCCAGGGGGAGGAGAAGGAGGGGTGTTTCAAGTAGTCATCATGGGGATCTAAGATGCGTTCCCCTGTGTTTTGACAACATGCCGGAAGCAGCAATGGAACGTAGGTAAGTATAGTTCTTTTGATCATCATCATTCCACAGCGCTCCTCATCAGAGTATAGTCCTGTACCCTCATAAAGAAATAGTTTGCAGTATTAGATGTAATACTTCAGATCTATTTAAAAATACTTACACTAAACTTTTAAAGGTATAAAATCCGATTTAAAAGAGAAGGGGGATCTTTATAAATAGCTGACTCCTACAAAAAACGAAAGTGAAGCATATTGCTAATCATATTCGCGGTATTAAATTAAAGTACCATAAATAAGTAAACATATGACATGTTGGTTACAATAACTGTTCATGGATACCTATAGCACCTATCTGTCCCAGTGTGTTGGTGTTACAACCAGTAGCAGAATACCTCACTATTGGCAACAAGGGCCATAAAATAAGCGAACACTTAAAAATAAAACCAATTACTAGCCCTATAGTTTTAACAATTGTGCTACAAAATATATAGATGTTTTAAAAAAAATTCTGGGAGCTGTAGTGTTACTAAATCCCAAAATCTCATTCTATAAAACCTTCTATATGTATATCAGCGAGAATACCATAAGTATATTACAGGGCTGCCCCACTTAATCTAAAAAGTATATATATATCTTTCAAAGAGGACGCAATGGAACTATGATGATACGCACTAAACTATTTACATTATCAATCATGGATTTCAAAGAGAAAAAAAACAAATGCCCTAACAATGGGATACCAAGTTCATAAATAAAAATGTGTTTCATCAGATTGTGCCAGGAAGTGCCGTCTGAGACCGCCTCAGGTTATATCAGGTCGGCCTTGGCTGCAACCTCTTAATAATTCAGGCACAGCTAGCACCTGCATGGAAAAGAATTGGCATAAAGAACACCAATCTTAATAAATTACCCTTACTCTAGGTACCCAAAAGTAGTGCCAAAAGAAACTAGTATATGAACATAAAAGTAGAAAAGTTATGATTACTGAAATACTTAAAAGCATTCACAACAAAAAATCTTTTGATCCTTAAGACCAAAAATGGACTTCATGGTAAATAAGGAGTTATCTGTCAAGTTCAATTGTCATATTCTTGGTATATTTTCAAGCACTTATATAGAGTCTCTGGCAAAATGAATTCATTAGTTCTAAAGTGGTTCTAATGCTTCACATAATGTAACAGCATATAGTTTTACCCATCTTGAAAACATGCTTGAAAACATTTAACAGAAAATGAAATTCTACTCAGCACTTAGAATCTGCTGATCCTTGCAGCTTTTTGTTGACATGTACCATAATGTATGAATACTAGTGATGATAGCAGCTCCATGGGTCTGCAGAAAAGATATGACATAATGCATCTGTTTCTTTTGCATAGGATATTATGTTTTTACAGGCAAGCTCTTATAAAAGTAATCTGTTTTATCTTAACAGCAATGTTTGCTACATTCTATGAAAATAGTAAGGAAATGCTATTGTGATATATATATTTATATATGTCAATACATCTCAGTTTATTCAGTATCGAGTATGAATGCATCAAACAGAAATATGCACACTTACAGTGAATCTGAAATCAAGACTAGAAGGGTCCAGCTACTGTATACTATGCCACTCCATACCATAATCCTGAGAGTAGGACTGAAGGTTTGTGTCAACAATGTTTGTTGCCCTAGTGCAATTTCACTTGCAGTACAGAATGAATCACATCCCCATTTTTCAATCAGATTGAACCATGCCTCTGTACCCCTCTTGTTATAATTCCACTTAGTAGTTTTACTCCCAACCAAATTGACCCATGCTGACATCTCAGTCTAGGCATGTAGTGATCTGCTGGGCTGCATAATTTTACAGCATGCCCTTCTTGGTTTTGCAATTTCAATGTTCTAAAGTATATATATATGTGTACTGTAATATCAGCAGATAAGGTTAATCTGATACTAGATCAGGTTTTATTGATATGGTTGCAGGCATGCAGAAGACAAAACAAAACAGAAAAAAAAGAAAATTCTTGCCTGTTTGGTACTTACTAAACATTAAATAGCCCTAGCTAGCAGCTGGAGAGCTTCTCCCTTGCCAGCTCTTAAACACAATAGCATTAAGGAACCTCTTGCTTACATGTGTCTCTCACACAGACTGCCTTTCTATGCCCCCAGGCAGAGAAAAAGAGTTTTGCCCAACTAGCTTGTCTTAAATACCCATACTGTCGCAATTAATTAATAGGCAGATGAGGGCCTCTGTCTGCTACTTCACATAGCAGAGAAATGTGGAAAAGATATACCTCCACCCAACAGCCAATATGTAGATGCAGTGTATAAATATATCTATATCTATATATACCTGTATATCTACAGTGCCTTGCAAAAGTATTCATACACCTTGATCTTTTTCACATTTTGTCACCTTACAACCACAAACTTAAATGTATTTTATTGAGATTTTAAGTGATAGACCAACACAAAGTAGCACATAATTGTAAAGTGGAATGAAAATGATACATGGTTTTCAAAGTTTTAATCAAATAAAAATCTGAAAAGTGTGACGTGTAAACGTATTCAGCCCCCCTATATCAATACTTTTTAAAGCCACCTTTCACTGCAATTACAACTGCAAGTCTTTTGGGGTATGTCTCTACCAGCTTTGTGCAGGTAGAGACTGAGATTTTTGCCCATTCTACTTTGCAAAATAGCTCAAGCTCAGCCAGATTGGATGGAGAGTGTCTGAACAGCAATTTTCATGTCTTGCCAAAGATGCTCAATCAGATTAAGTTCTGGACTTTGACTGGGGCATTCTAACACATGAATATTCTTTGATCTAAACCATTCCACTGTAGCTCTGGCCGTATGTTTAAGGTCATTTTCTTGCTAGACGGTGAATCTCCTTCCCAGTCTCAAGTCTTTTGCAGCCTCCAACAGGTCTTCTTCCAGGATTGCCCTGTATTTAGCTCCATCCATCTTCTCATCAAATCTGACCAGCTTCCCTGTCCCTGCTGAAGAAAAGCATCCACACAGCATGATGCTGCCACCACCATGTTTCACAGTGGGGATGGTGTGTTCAGGATGATTAGCAGTGTTGCTTTTCTGCGTCACATAGCGCTTTGCTTTTAGGCCAAAAAGTTCAAGTTTGGTCTCATCTGACCAGTGCACCTCTTTCACGTTTGCTGTGTCCCCTAAATGGCTAGTGAGAAAATGCAAAAGGCACTTCTTATGTCTTTCTTTCAACAATGCTTTTCTTCTCTTCCATAAACTTTTCCATAAAGGCCAGATTTGTGGAGTGCACTACTTAAAGTTGTTCTGTAGACAGATTCTCCCACCTGAGCTGTGGATTTCTGCAGCTTCTACAGAGTGGCCATAGGCCTCTTGGGTGCTTCTCTGACAAGTGCTCTCCTTGCTCGATCTGTTAGTTTAAGTGGACGTCCATGTTATGGTAGGTTTGTAGTTTTAGAATACTTTTTCCATTTTTGAATGATGGATTGGACAGTGCTCCTTTCGATGTTCAAAGCTTGGGATATGATTTTATAACCTAACCCTGCTTTAAACTTCTCCACAACTTTATCTCTGACCTGTCTGGTGGGTTCCTTGGTCTTCATGATGCTGTTTGTTCACTAGTGTTTTCTAACAAACCACTGAGGCCTTCACAGAAAAGATGTATTTATACTGAGACTAAATTACACACAGCTGGACTGTATTAACTCATTAGGTGACTTCTGAAGGCAATTAATTGCACTGGATTTTATTTAGGGGTATAAGAGTACAGGGGGCTGATTACTTTTGCACATCACACTTTTCAGATTTTTATTTAATTAAAATTTTGAAAACCATGTATGATTTTCACTCCACTTCACAATTATGTGCTACTTTGTGTTGGTCTGTCACTTAAAATCTCAATAAAATACATTTAAGTTTGTGGTTGTAAGGTGACAAAATGTGGAAAAGATCAAGGGGTATGAATACTTTTGCAAGCCACTGTATATACATATATCTATATATATATATATATATATATATATATATATATCATGCACAATAGAAAAAAGCGGGACATTCACCTGGGTCCATAAAAGAGGTCCACTTTATTTAAACATGGTAAAAATAGCAAGCATAAGAGAGAGAGGCACATCTGCAGCGTCAGGCAAAGATAGTTTTGCGCACAAGATGCTTTCTCTAGCCATTTTAATGGGAGACAGATGCTGATTTTTTTTTTTTACCTGTAGCTGATTTTTTCAGGTAGCAGAAAAAAAAATCCCTATTTTCAGCCGGATTCTGCCTGATAACTCCCATTGAAGTGAATGGGAGGGAGAAAAATATTGGCTGGCTGGTTCATTTACAAATTCTGCAGCGGAATTAGGTAAGGCAAAAAAAATTTAGCTTCAAATTCCTGGAGCTGACTTTTAAATTTTCTGCCGTGTGAACGTACCCTCAATGCTGACCAAATCTCCAACTCCTCTGAAAGGCAAACAGTGAAAGGCAAATCTCCAACTCTGCTGAAAGGCAAACAGTGAAAGGCAAACTCCACCATGCTTCACTGTTGCCTGAATACAGCCCTTCAGCAAAAAAACTGCCTTCTATTATAGGCAAATATTTCAAATTTTGACTCACCAGTCCAGTGCACCATTTTTCTCCAACCCAGTTCCTATGTTTTTGTGCCTAGTTGAGTCATTTAGCCTTGCTTCCACATGGAAGATATAGCTTTTTGGCCACAATTCTTTCATGAAGACCATTTCTGGCCAGACCTATCCGAACAGTAGATGGGTATACCTGGGTCCCACTGGTTTCTGCCAGTTTTGAGCTGATGGCACTGCTGGGTATCTGATTTTGAAGGGAACTAAACATCATGTCGATTCTGCTGCTTTAAGATTCCTTGACCGACCATTCTTGACCTTGACCGACCAACCATCCAGTATGCAGTACTCAGTGTTGCCCGTTTCTTGGTGCTTCAAATTTGGCTGTAACAGAAGGCTGTGTGTATTATCAGGGAGGTTCCTGACTGGCTCTAAATGTATTATACAGCAAGATAATGACTCCAAATATACAGCCAAAGTCATTAAAATCTATCTTTAGTGTAAAGAAGAATAAGGAGCCCTGGTAGTGATGATATGGCCCCTACAGAGCCCTGATCTCAATATCACTGAGTCTGTCTGGGATTACATGAAGAGACAGAAGGGTTTGAGCAAGCCCACATCCACAGAAGATCTGTGGTTGGTTCTACAAGTTGTTTAGAACAACCTCTCTGCTGAGTTCCTTGAAGAACTTTGCGCAAGTGTACCTAGAAGAATTGATTATGTTTTGAAGGCATAGGGAGATCACACCAAATATTGAATTGATTTAGATTTCTATTTTGTTCGTTCACCTTGCATTTTATTATTTGACAAAATATAAACTTTTAACACTTATATTTTTGAAAGCATTTTTACTTAGCATAGGTCATGAATTAAAGATCAGCAGGAGTCTGACACCAGGGCCCCAGGCTGATCAGCCGTTCAGGGCTGCGGCCTCTACAGTACTTATCAAGCACAGTGCCGTACGTTTGTGCAGCTGTGCTTGGTACCATAGCTCAGCCCTCTCACTTGAATGGAACTGAACTGCAATAAGGCCATGTGACCGATGAGCATGAAATCACATGGCCTGCGAAGCAGAAGCAGTGTTCAAGTCAGCACTGAGGGTCAGTGGTTTGAAGCAGCTGATCCAGAGGGACCTGGGTATTGAACCCCTCAACATATTTTAAATTCATAACCTATCCCAAAGATAGGTAAGTTATTTCAAAGTCCCAAAATATTACTTTAAAAATATACATGTGTGTATGTATATTCCATTTGTCTGAATGGAATTATGCTATTTGCAAGACCATGGATTTCAGCAATTCACATTTAAAATAAAGGGACAGTCACAGAAATGTGTGTAACAAATCTGCAGAGTGTGAGTATACCATCAAAGGTTCAGCATGATCATGTGACCAAAGTCATGCTGGCAGTTCAACATGACCACAAGATAAGTCACCTGATATGTTAGAGAAACAAAGCAGTCTTATACTTATTAGTCACATGCAATACTGCAAAACTTCTATACAACTGGGCAGAATAGGTATCAAATTTGAAAATATTCTTGATGTGTAGAATTTCCAATTTGAGGAATTCAAAATGTAATCTAAAATAGGAATTATATCAAAATTTACCATGGCAAGACTGCATCTTATATATATTTTAATATGTTGTTTAAAATTAAATTTGCTATCACATTGATTTGACCTCCCCATGTCTTTAAGTATCTTGCATTGGCTTTAAAAAGTCTTAAATTTGGGAACATATTGTTAGCATGTGCAATTTATTTTGGTACTTACTGTAGAACATACAAACCTTGTAATGCACTATTATTGTCAACTTGGTTGTCTAGCCTAGATCTAGAGATCTGTTTGGATATTGTCATATTGCATCATGCAAACTGCTGTCCATGGTGCTACTCTGTGGATCGGCTGTATACACAGACCTCCTAATTAGAGGCATACCTATGGGCTTTACAGAGGTAATGATCGCTACCAGGCCCTGGAGCCTCAGGGGATCCAAAGGCCTCTCTACAACATCATTAGACACCAGTATAATAGACACCTGCATAATAGACAGCACATGGCTCAGTAGTTGCACAGGCACTGATCTGATACATTTTATGGCAACAGAAGTAAACAAAAGGTTCTGAAATGAGCACTAATACAGGCGTACAAGCTGTAGCTTTAGACCAGTTCAAACCAAATATTCTGTACTTGCCATCAATAATGTGTCACTTAGTGTGAAAAGGTGAACAGATACTTTATTTTAAGCAGGAATTTTAGGAACAAATACTTATTTAGGCTAAAAGAGGATCTGATAGCTGTCTTTGACATGTCTGTTTTAGTAAATAATTGTATTTTCCATAAAATAACAATTTTGGAACAACATTTCTTAGAACGGCCCATTGTGCCTTTTCCCTTTTATCCTTTCCTGAGGTTGTGTCCCTACATCTTCTGACACTGTTAGCACTCCCCTTTTACTAAGAGAATGGCTACACCCACTTGTCAGTTTGTTCATACATTTTTAGGTGAATAACAAACAGACAACACAACATAGAGTTATAAGAAAAATTGCTCCAGAATTATTACTTAAATAGAAATATACAGCATGTTTTTAATATCTTTCAAAGAAACTAAAGTATTATGTTAAGGCTTAATTCTTAACCTGTCTGTGCACTGCCATATATATACAGACCAAGTCCCCTGACATATATGCAGTTATACCCTATTGTATTTTAAACATGCTTACTGACATGGTGGGATCCAACAGACCCAACTGCTTTTACATTTTTCAATAAAAGAGTATAGCGATTAAGCACATATGGTATAACTTTATAACTTTTTTATTAGAAATTAATGGCAGAGGTATACATGTGTACAGGCATACAACTATATACATTTGAGCAAGTGCTGGTCTGGACAAATTGCCAAACACACTGCCTAAAATGCAGTTTATTATGCCACATAATCTTATTTAGACAAGATTGCCTTAACAATTATTATTTTCACTAAATAATCTAAATTTTAGCTCAGGTATATTTTTATAATCTACCTTCTTGGAAGTTTTAGCTGAGTGTCATCTGTGGTATGAATGATACGGGCCTAACATTAATCTACATAATAAGCACATATATGCACATTTAAATAATCCATTAGTTAAAACAACATATATTATATCCTTTACATTATTAAAGTGTCACACTCTTTACCACTTTCTAGATAGAATTAATTATATAGATCCAAAATCTGCCTTTATTTTAGATGTAATTGCTCGGAGCCAGCTCATCTCAGGGAGACAGATGTTCAGTATGGGAATGACAACATCCAATGATACACTATAGGGATTAGCGTCCCATTCTCACTGTGCTTCAGAACTGTGATGAAAAGCTAGTGGCCTGATACGATCTTTAATATTCCCCAGTACTCATGGAGGTGATTCTACATATTAGTTTAAGCTTCTATCACAAAACGTTGTCATATTGCAGTGTTTGGAGTGGATATAGATAAATGATAGTTATGTCACTGATGTAGAAGTGCATGCTGTTCTCTCTCCAATGCCGTGCAGCTCATTTACATAGAAATAATATTACAGAAATGAACAAATCTGCAATAATAATTCAGGTTTGAAGTGTCCCTTGACATTTAGGAAGCTTACTTTTAGATAAGAGTTTCTTATATAAATTCATCACATATGCTTCAGTAAGAATTTCAGCTGGTTCTCTCTTTTCAGGTAAGAAATGTTCTACTGTCAGGCCAGAATTCAATTATATATGGAATTAAATGCCCCCTATCCAAACTGGAGCAGGTTTACTCTTGTGTTTTTACTAAGAATAATGATCCCTGAAAATTATTTTTTTTAAGTGGCTGGTAAAATATTTTGCTAGAACAAATACCTGTATGTCTTATCAGCAAATAATAGAGAAAACACATTTATAGTCTACGAGGAATATTTCACATAAAAAGTAAATAAATAGTAATTGAAAAATGAAAGCTATGATTATGACGATTATGCCTTTTATAGACCTTAAATCCATATTTCAGGAGAAAACTGGTAAAAGACTGTCTTCGCATCAGAACATCATTCATGAATTGTGTGGGTCTTGATTATGATGAGGCATATTTATTTTTTTCATGATTCATCTTGTACTCACTTATCTGATTCACCTGCCTTTAGGATACATTAGTGAATAGGCTCCAGTATGTTTATTTATCTCCTATATAGTACAAACATATTTTGTAACACTGCACAGAAAGGTTCATTATTCACATCACTATTTAATTTCCAGTATATATTTTTTAATGTGTGCTAGAAAGCCCAAAAGAAAACCCACACATACACAAGAACATAGAAATTTCATGTAGATGTTGCTCCTTGGTCAACCTTTGACCCTGGTGCAAATGTGTTAACTATTGAGCCACTATTTTATCCAAGTTCAGTATCTGACAAACATGTTGCTAACATACAATCTACATAAAAGCAATTGTGCAGAATTTTGCAGCTTTGTTCCACTCCACTTAGTACATAGCCCAGAATATCCTGTTAATGAGGGCTCTGGCCAATCACATTCACCATTGAAAAATAGTTTCTGCAATGTCATAACCCTGGTCGATCAGTTGGATAGAAGTAGGACAGAGGTTAAAGGGGTATTCCCATGAAAATAATCATATCTATATTTGTAGATAATTAAAAGTTAAACATTATTGCAAATATAAGTAGTTAAAAATTCTGCAGAGTTTTAAAGATTTTCTCTAACTATCTTAGTGGTGACTGTCTGTTGTCTCGATCGGTTGCCAATGGATATGACCACGAATGCAGAAACTTTCTATGGTTTGGGACTTGTCAGGAACCCAGCCATGATGTCTTTATTGTAGCTGGGTTATCAGGCAGCGGCACTACATGTATCAGAAGATATCCCGGCCACAATAAGGACATCATGACTGATTTTCTGACCTTAGAAAGTTCCTGCATTCATGGTCGGATCCACTGGCAACCGATCAAGACAACTTGTGACCACAAGATATTTCGAGAAAATCTTTAAAACTCTGCAAAATGTTTAATTACTTATATATGCCAAAATGTTTAACTTTTAATTATCTACAAATTTAAAAATGGTTATGATCATGGGAATACCCCTTTAAGCCTTTAATAAATATTTGTGGAAATTCTTTTTAAGTCAAAATTAAATTTATTTTGCAGAAGTCTTAACATATAATATACTGCATATTTGGAGTAAATAGCCTAATAAAGTACATAGTATATTTATTATATGGTTAAAATGATTGGTTTTAAAACAGTTAAAAAAAAAGATGTCAGACGTTTTCAAAATAAAAAGGTCACTTACCCCTCCAGACCCTTTTAACATAGTGAATGTAGAAGATGCTCTTCATGAAACAGTGTACAAGCGTCAGTTACCATTTCTGCTGACGCAGCACAGTGGGTCAGTTAGCAGTGTTGCCTTGCAGCACTGGGGTCTTTAGTTCAAATCCAACCAAAGGCAAGATCTGCATGGTGTTTGTATATTCTCCCCATTTTTGCGTGAGTGTCCTCCAGTTTTCTCCCACATGCCAAAAATATTCTGATAGATAAATTGGCTTTCGATAAAATAACTGATCCTGAGAGAACAAAGCTCCTTGTGCTTTGAGTCTCTTGTATGAGAAAAGTGCATTACAAATGTTTTCATTGCATGAAGTGCTATTTTTTACGGTAGAATCATAGTGTAATCATAATCTATAGTGGAACTGCATTATAAGTCAGTCAGTGGGTGTTAGGTGTCAGTTTGAGCTCAGTTTTTCTGCTGCTATTGGGGAACAAAAATCAATAGAATTCAGAGCACAAATGTGAACTCAACTTTTCAAGTTTAAGTGTATCTACTAAATTTCTTGTCGGTTTTTTTTTCTAATTACTGAATTAGAGTCCACCATATAAGACAACAAAGGCTGAAATATAGATATGTTTCCTTTGTACTAACTTATAATATTTAAAAACTTTTTTAGAAAGTACATATAAGCAATTGCAATAAAAATGTATTGTTAATAGTGTAATGTCAATTTTTTTTTCGTAAAACACGTTCCTTTTTTCATCAGTGGCTTGATCCATATAGTTGCTAGGTTTGTTCTGCAGCAATGAGGTTGGTACACGGGGATTCTTAAAAAGGCGATTACTCATATAGTGAGGACAGAGCTTGGGCTGTTCTCCAAATAATTTTTCTATCATCCTAGCATTCCAAATGCAGTGAACCTTTCCTATAGCAGCATTTCATAGAGCAGTAACTACATTTAAATTAAAAATTGTCTTATGGTGCACAACAAATATAATGTAAGTGACAAAGAAACAATGTTTTTGAAGACAATGTCATCCAGATGTAGACATTGATACATATTGATTACATATACACATGTACCATATGGTAACTGTATCTCAAATGAAAAACAGACTCACCTTGTCTAGACAAATGTTAGGTGAAAAATTATTTTAGTGAAACTAAAGATTGATATTTTCCATATTCATAATTCAGCTAATTTGTTATTTTAATTTTAAGTAAATATAAATCTGCTACATTTAAAAATCCATCAGCTAAATAAACTATATTTCTTTGTACACTGAGTAAATAGTTTGATATACAAATATATCAATAGCAAAATAATTCATAAAGCATTCTGAAAACATTAGTGCAATGGTAGAACTTCGTAATGTACAGTGCCTTGTGAAAGTATTCGGCCCCCTTGAACTTTTCAACCTTTTGCCACATTTCAGGCTTCAAACATAAAGATATAACATTTTTATTTTTTGGTGAAGAATCAACAAGTGGGACACAATTGTGAAGTGGAACAAAATTTATTGGTTATTTTAAACTTTTGTAAAAAATAAAAAACTGAAAAGTGGTGCGTGCAATATTATTCGGCCCCTTTACTTTCAGTGCAGCAAACTCACTCCAGAAGTTCAGTGAGGATCTCTGAATCATCCAATGTTGTCCTAAATGACTGATGATGATAAATATAATCCACCTGTGTGTAATCAAGTCTCCGTATAAAAGCACCTGCTCTGTGATAGTCTCAGGGTTCTGTTTAAAGCGCAGAGAGCATCATGAAGACCAAGGAACACACCAGGCAGGTCCGTGATACTGTTGTGGAGAAGTTTAAAGCCAGATTTGGATACAATAAGATTTCCCAAACTTTAAACATCCCAAGGAGCACTGTGCAAGCGATCATATTGAAATGGAAGGAGTATCAGACCACTGCAAATCTACCAAGAAACGGCCGTCCCTCTAAACTTTCATCTCAAACAAGGAGAAGACTGATCAGAGATGCAGCCAAGAGGCCCATGATCACTATGGATGAATTGCAGAGATCTACAGCTGAGGTGGGAGAGTCTGTCCATAGGACAACAATCAGTCGTACACTGCACAAATCTGGCCTTTATGGAAGAGTGGCAAAAAGAAAGCCATTTCTCAAAGATATCCATAAAAAGGTTTGTTTAAAGTTTTCCACAAGCCACCTGGGAGACACACCAAACATGTGGAAGAAGGTGCACTGGTCAGATGAAACCAAAATCGAACTTTTTGGCCACAATGCAAAACGATATGTTTGGCGTAAAAGCAACACAGCTCATCACCCTGAACACACTATCCCCACTGTCAAACATGGTGGTGGCAGCATCATGGTTTGGGCCTGCTTTTCTTCAGCAGGGACAGGGAAGATGGTTAAAATTGATGGGAAGATGGATGGAGCCAAATACAGGACCATTCTGGAAGAAAACCTGTTGGAGTCTGCAAAAGACCTGAGACTGGGACGGAGATTTATCTTCCAACAAGACAATGATCCCAAACATAAAGCAAAATCTACAATGGAATGGTTCACAAATAAACGTATCCAGGTGTTAGAATGGCCAAGTCAAAGTCCAGACCTGAATCCAATCGAGAATCTGTGAAAAGAGCTGAAAACTGCTGTTCACAAACACTCTCCATCCAACCTCACTGAGCTCGAGCTGTTTTCCAAGGAAGAATGGGCAAGAATTTCAGTCTCTCGATGTGAAAAACTGATAGAGACATACCCCAAGCGACTTGCAGCTGTAATCGCAGCAAAAGGTGGCGCTACAAAGTATTAACTTAAGGGGGCCGAATAATATTGCACGCCCCACTTTTCAGTTTTTTATTTTTTACAAAAGTTTAAAATAACCAATAAATTTCGTTCCACTTCACAATTGTGTCCCACTTGTTGTTGATTCTTCACCAAAAAATTAAAATTTTATATCTTTATGTTTGAAGCCTGAAATGTGGCAAAAGGTTGAAAAGTTCAAGGGGGCCGAATACTTTCGCAAGGCACTGTATTCTATGGTCTACTAATACTGCTGAAATGTAGAATGAGGAAATGAGTAATATTCTTAGTACTGATCGAATATAAATACCAATATGATATATTTTGGTTAATGAAGGGAGGTCTACCCCTAATGCTATGCTGTTAATGGTCACCATTGAGTAATACAACACAGTGTAAATAAACAAATGTACAAAAATGGAACACAATATATATGTTGTGAATGGTGTCTGATGGAAGTGTACCCAGTTTCAAAGTTGAGGTGTCAAATGGAACTTCATTATCAACAGTATCATTACCAATATGTTATATAAAGGTGGAACAATACATTATAGAGAGTCTATGTCTGTAAAATATTTGATGGGGTATAGTGAAATGTTGGGCACTTAGTGTTCTAAAAGCACTTAATAATGTTTTCCTATTCCAAACTTAGTATGCCTGAGCTCCCATGGTGTATAATAGCTGTTTAAAAGATTTATATCACCTTAGAATTGAAAAAAAAGCTGCCTTCTTACACCTCATACAGTGTTGTGGCTTCTCAGTCAATTAATATTTAATAAATGTGATGTATGAGGTTGAGAAATTAAATCCATATCAGGACCCAGAGATGCACTTTGTACCTTAGTAGTCATCTTTATAATTAATTGCAAATTAATATTGGAGGTAAATTGCATTATATCATCAGTGGTTTATTTGACACGTTACATTGGATTTTTGTTGTGTTTATATGGAAATCTAACTTAATTTTCATCAGAGCCGTTAATAATCCTTATTTTATCACTGAAGGGTATACTTCATGGTTACATTTCTCTAAAATTTCACTCATGATAAAGTGTCATTTAAAATAGTGACAAGCAATTACCTCAACAGCTGTATGTGGGTTAACATTAAGCTCAGCATGATCTAATGGATTATTTTCATACCCTTACAAAAATAAATGGCTTTGTCATTTGCTTGTTTTCCATTCTTACAGTAAATAACAAATTAAGGCAACATGCCTCACAGTTGTTGGTTAAAAATAGGATTTGCTTTGAAAGTAATAGTTAATGTCACTTATTAACATAAGCTGTAAAAAAATAATTTGCCTATTTCCGTCACAACCGTGTATCAAAATAATTTTGTACTTTTAAACACTGAATTTAAAGAGATTTTCTAATTAATAACACAGGATTCGGATATAAATGTCAGAATGTTGGGGGTCTCAAAGTTGGGATCCCCCGTCAGAATAATAGCAGCCTATGTGTTCCATGCCAAGGGAGCAGTTTTGTGAACGTTCCATATAAGTGAATGGAGAGCTGGTCCCTAATGATGAGATATTCTGTTGATAAGTTTCTACAGGGAGAAAACTTGTGTAGG
Source organism: Leptodactylus fallax (assembly GCA_947044405.1). Taxonomy (NCBI): domain Eukaryota; kingdom Metazoa; phylum Chordata; class Amphibia; order Anura; family Leptodactylidae; genus Leptodactylus; species Leptodactylus fallax. Next base: position 1,232,002 of record CAMRHE010000045.1, read on the forward strand.
ATAAAATGCAATTTCCACATTAATCTAAACACCCTCCTCCCACCTACTTTATAAATTACTTACTTTAGAAAAAATGTATATTTACCCATATCCTTGTGGCGATCATGTGACCGACCCAGGCACATTTTCTGATTATCAGGTGATGTTCCATTTCGCCGTTTCCGGAAATGAAACATAAATCCAAGACCTTACAGGTCGTATACAACAATAGATTATCCGAAAAAAAAATTATATAATCCAAAATGATAATCACAATAATACAGAAATTAATATATAACTTTTAATTAATTAAAGTTAAAAATCACAACAACATATAACCACCCTAAAAGCAGCACAATTAAATAGTCCTCAAAATATAAAAAAAAAAAATATATATAATTTGGAGACAAAAAAAAAGGCAAACAAAACAGGCACGGCAGCCTTAAATAGGAAAAACCAACCAGACACTACCGGATTCAGATGGTGCCTGTGTTGCTGAAGCAAATACCAGAAGGGGAGAGGGGTGACATAGTCCACGGTTCAAAAGTAACACCAGTAACAACGGGCTAAATAAGGAAACACCTGTATCTAAACTATCCCTATAACACCCTATATAAAACACTAAATGGACCCTAAAGTCCTAACTCGGGGCCACCGCCCTAAATAGCAAGTGCCCCCGACTGGAACCTGGCCCTAGAATAAACTATCCCTATCAAATCCCTTCAAAACAAATAGATATAAAGAGAACAAAAAACACAAGAAACAAAACAAAACTAGGTACGCCTAACACACATATATATAATAACCAAACATGCAATCCCGACATGCATGTTTCGCTAAACTCATCAGGGGATAGAGTTGGTTAAAAAATCTCAAATATACTAAATGCAGGAATGGAGCCACAGTAAAGATACCACCCTGTGCCAAGTATGGAAGAAACAAGCACTAAGGTCAAGTGTTAACCATCAAAAAACATAGCACAAATATAAGTAGTACATAAAACTCCTAATGGTATTGCAGATACCAGATAACTAATCACAGATACAAAACAACACCATGATATATCAATGAGTGGCCATAAGTGTTGGAAGATAGCACAGTTCAAACGCTAAGTATTCCTACACCAGGTATATGGAGTGCCAAACATACCTGAGAAGCACAAGAGGCTCTACCTACTTAAATACTAAGTGCTACAGGTGGGATAGTGCAATTAGCATGCGCATAACAAAGGGAACTCAAAGTACATACTGAGCATGCCCAAATAGAAATCACATTAGCACTTACGCATATGATAATGAAACCAAGAGAACAGGAAATGGATAGAATGTTATCTGAATCCTATGCCCCTATTAACTGAGCAAACAATGCTGCAGATAAATAAACAGAAGCAAGGCTCTGCAAATAAGACCTAATAGAATCACTTGCAGAGTACATAAAAAGGTATTTTAGAGGGGAATGAAAACTAGATATAAAATACAATGCACATATGGACTAGACCAGGGGTAGGCAACCTTTTTTGTTCGGCGTGCCGATTTTAATAAAAAAATCAAAGATGAGGTACTCGGAGTGCCGGTCAATAATTATAAGTCTGACGACCCCTAAGCTAAAGTCATATACCACAAATCATAACACAGAAGTGCTGCCACCAGATGCTTTAGGACACATGCGTTTACTGCTATTTCCTGGGACGCTCTTGTACTTTCTGATTAGAAGCAATTAAAGTACATGTGCAGCCCCCAATTAGTAGTCAATGTGTCCAGGAGCACCATATGGCAGCATCCTTATGGTGAAAACACACTATGTATCTGGATGCAGCTATATTTGGAACTTTTTCATTCAATGTAAAACTGGTGCATTTTTGCACAAAAAAAAAACAAAGCCTGAGTTTTCTGTGCAAAAACACATCCTTAATATAGAAAACACACCGTTATTCAGAATAATGTCCCATAGTGGTCCCTGCACACGGTATATGTCCCATAGCGGCCCCTGCAACATGGTATATGTCCCATAGCGGCCTCTGCACACGGTATATATCCCATAGTGCTCCCTGCACACGGTATTATGTCCCATAGCGGTCCCTGCACATGGTATTATGTCCCATAGCGGCCTCTGCACACGGTATATATCCCATAGCGGTCCCTGCACACGGTATTATGTCCCATAGCGGTCCCTGCACACGGTATTATGTCCCATAGCGGTCCCTGCACACGGTATTATGTCCCATAGCGGCCTCTGCACACAGTATATGTCCCATAGCGGCCCCTGCAACATGGTATATGTCCCATAGCGGCCTCTGCACACGGTATATGTCCCATAGCGGTCCCTGCACACGGTATTATGTCCCATAGCGGTCCCTGCACACGGTATTATGTCCCATAGCGGTCCCTGCACACGGTATTATGTCCCATAGCGGCCTCTGCACACAGTATTTGTCCCATAGCGGTCCCTGCACATGGTATTATGTCCCATAGCGGTCCCTGCACATGGTATTATGTCCCATAGCGGTCCCTGCACATGGTAGTATGTCCCATAGCGGCCTCTGCACACGGTATTTGTCCCATAGCTGCCCCTGCACACAGTATTTGTCCCATAAGTGCCTCTGCACACGGTATTTGTCCCATAGTGGCCCCTGCACACGGTATTATGCTCTATAGTGGCCCCTGCACACGGTATTATGTCCCATAGCGGCCTCTGCACACGGTATATATCCCATAGCGGCCCCTGCACACAGTATTTGTCCCATAGCTGCCCCTGCACACAGTATTTGTCCCATAGCGGCCCCTGCACACAGCAATATGTCCCATAGCGGCCCCTGCACATGGTATATGTCCCATAGTGGTCCCTGCACATGGTATTATGCTCTATAGTGGCGTCTGCACATGGTATTATGCTCTATAGTGGCCCCTGCACACTCACTAGCTATTATTATACTGTGGGGTCTCTTCAGACCACAGAGTATAATAAGTGGAGGGCAAAGAGGTGATGAAACATAAAAAACAATGTCACTCACCATTCCACGCTCCGCAGCCGCTCTGTATCTTCGGGCTCTTCTGCCTGTAGTCAGCGACCGCTCATTGAGTCTCAGGGGTCACGTTGCGTCATTATGCGTAATGACGTCAGACGCAGACGCGACCCCTGAGGCCCTGTCAGCTGACTTCAGGCAGAAGCGCCCGAAGAGTACACAGCGGCTGCGGAGCGTGGAATGGTGAGTTAACATTGTTTTTTATGTTTGATCATCTCCCTGGGAGCTCCGCTTATTATACTCGGGGGTCTGAAGAGACCCCACAGTATAATAATAGCTGTTTCGTTTCGGACGTGTTTGGTCCGATCGAAACTGCTGGGTGAGGAGTCCGCTGCCGTGCCAGGGAAATATGCCTCGCGTGCCAAGAGTGGCACGCGTGCCATAGGTTGCCGACCCCTGGACTAGACAAATAACCTTCCTGAATATAGAATGAAACCCCTATCAAATAAATGAAGCAAAACTCAATTGTTTATTTAACCCGTTTTCCCTCCTCTTTTGTTTATATTTTCCTGGATATAAAAAAATTAACACACATGCAAAAATAAAAACAACATAAAAATAAAGCCCTATGTGTCACCGAAAAAAGACGCAGAAATTAGTTGAATGATAAAAATGATAAAAATGTTATAGCCCTCCAAAACCACACATACAAAAAACTTGAAAATGTGCCTGGTATGAAAGTGGTTAACATGATTTTAAAGGGATTCTATCATTAAAAAAAACGTTTTTAAACTAAAAGCATGTAAGAATACCCTTTCTAAAGGCTTCATTCTTATCTTTATTTTGCAGGTCTGCACCGCCATTTTAAAATTATTCATCTTTTCTTCTTTATGCTAATTATGCTCAGAGAGCACAGCATGCTCAGTAGCTCAGTACTCTATAGATCTACACAAGAAACCACCACAAAATGGCCGAAGAGGGGTTAAACACACAGGACCCGTCAGGAAGACAAGACAGAGGCGGGCTGGATTCGATGACGACGCTGTACTCTGAGCACAGAGGGAACGCCCCTTGTACTCTCTGAGAATAATTAGCATAAAGAAGAAAATATGAATAATTTGAAAACGGCGGTGAGGACCAGCAAAACAAAGGTAAGAGCTGAATAGCCTTTATAAAAGCTATTCCTACGTTCTTTTAGTTTAACCCCTTAACGACCCAGGATGTAATAGTACGTCCTGAGTCGCATGACGATGTATGGAGAGCGCTCAGCTCTCCATATAATACAGCCAGGACCCGCAGCTAACAGCAGCAATCGGTGCCTGCACCGATCGCGGCTGTTAACCGTTTAGATGCCGCGGTCAAACGCGACCGCGGCGTCTAAATTGCGGAGCCGACAAGGGCGCCGCCATTTTTACTTCATCGCCGCCCTCCGGAACGTCATCGGAGGGCGGCGCTTGGTTGCCATGACAGCCGGGAGCCTATTGAAGGCTCCCAGGCCTGTCATTTCAGTATAGCTATTACACGATGCCAGAGGCATCGTCTAATAGCAGTGAAGGCATTTTGCCATTCACTGCGATACAGTAGTATCGCAGTGAATAGTATGAGCTATCAGACTCCCTAGGTTTCAAGGTCCCTAGGGAGTCTGATCATACAAGTAAAAGTATAAAAAAAAAAGTTTTTAAAAGTATGTAAAAATTAAAAAAAACACAAAAGTTCAAATCACCCCCCTTTCCCTAGATCAGATATAAAAGTAAATAAACAAAAGTAAACATAAACACATTAGGTATCCCCGCGCTCCAAAATGCCCGAACTATTAAAATATTTAAATATTTATCCCATACGGTGAACGGCGTAGCGGGGAAAAAAAATCAAAATGGCCAAATAGCGTTTTTTTCAACACTTTGTCTCCTATAAAAAATTGAATACAAAGTGATCAAACCATCAGATCTTTCCCCAAGTGGTATCAATAAAAACGTCATGTTGTCCCGCATAAAAAGACGCCTTACCCAGCTCCATACATGTAAATATGAAAAAGTTACAGGTGACACAATATGGTGATGCAAATTTTTTTTTCTATTTAGCAAAGTTTTTAATTATTTAAAAGGTATCAAAACATTACAAATACTATATAAATTTGGTATCGCCGTGTTCGTACTGACCCACAGAATACAGGTAACATGTCATTTTTACCACACAGTGAATGGTGTAAAAATTAAACCCATATGAATTTGGCGCAAATGCAGTTTTTCTCCAATTGCACCTCATTCTGAATTTTTTTCCAGCTTCCCAGTACATTTCACAGAATATTGAATAGTGACATTACAAAGTACAATTTGTTTCGCAAACAATAAGCCATCATGTGACTCTGTGAACTGAAAAATGAAAAAGTTATGGCTCTTGGAATGTGGGGAGGGAAAAACGAAAATGCAAAAACAAAAAATGGCCGGGTCATTAAGGGGTTAAAAACGTTTTTTTTAATGATAGAATCCCAATAAAGGTGTTATTCAGTTTCTAATATTGATGGCCTGTCTTTAACCTAGGTCATCAATATTAAATTCTCAAGGGTCTGTTAGCTAGGGACTCCAGCAGATCTGCTGCTCTAAAGATAGGCCATCAACATCAGAACCTGGATAAGCCCTTTAAGTAAACAGCTGCTTATCACTTTAACTCAACATTTTTCATTGCTTTAAATGGTATTTGCTGCAAGTTATCACAGTTCTTAGTTCATGTTGTAGATGTCTACATCTGTATCTGTACATGCAAGTGTAAAAAGTTGCAGCAGTGCTGTACTAGGCTCAACTTTACTTTTTTTTGTTGTTGTTGTATTGTACTGTACAGTGCAAATTCTGCTACCAAAAGTCTGCAACAGATATGTTATGTGTAAACTTAATATAAGTGTTTGTATGGGAAATTAGAATGATGCCTGATACCAGAGACCCCATCGATGCACTATATAACTATAGCTCACATGAAAAGGGCTAAGCAGCATTACCAGACGTAGTGGCACATACATCAATATGCCATGTCAGGAATTTCATTGGGGAGGCTACGATGCATGGAAAGTATTAAAGCCCCTACCATATATGATTGTCATTCCCTTATTTCCTGCACACACACACTAAAACCCATTGCAGACGACCGTGGTGTGGGTCAGGGTGCTATCCGTGTATTTCACGGATAGCACATTGACCCATTCTTTTCTATGGGTCCGTACACGCGACCGTGATTTTCACAGTCCTGTGTGCGGGCCGACAGTCCAGGGCGCATCAGATAGGACAGGTCCTATTCCTGTCCTATTTTGCGGCCTGTGCTTTCATGGCTTCTATTGATTTAATGAAAGGAGCCACGGAAGCACGGCCTGTGCACGGGCGGCACATGGGGACATCCCGTGTGCCCCATGTGCAGCCCGTACTTTTAATTCACGGCAGGCCGTTTGCAGCATGGTCGTCTGCAATCGGCCTTACTAGTGACACCTTTTCTGATACCTCTGCACCGAAAATTGTAGTAAAGTAAACCAGAATTCAGAATACTTTGTGTCCTATATTGTATTCTTTTGCCTTGAGCTTTTGCTGTAGTAAACAGCAATACCAGCGTAAGCTCAGGAAAAAAAAAGATCTGCAGTCAAACGCCCTGCCACTTAGGTAATACACTTTCTATTTTCATAAAATGTTCTTTAGTCTGGTATATAATTTAGATGTCAATGAATCAGTGTGCAGACCAATTGCTGGGTGGGGATCAAGCTGCATTTCCTGATATTTATAGCTGAACTGAATTAGTATGTGAGTTTTCAATGTATTCCTTTATTTTTTATTTTTGGATTTTAACTATTAGCTACTTACTCTTAACTTGTATTAAAAAAAATTTATACCAGCTGTAGAAGTGAGATGAATGTTAGCTGAAATTTCAGCTAGTTTTTCTAATTCTTGGCCTTTAACTTGTCTTTATATTTTGGGCAGTAGTCAGCGTTAGCCTCTAGTTTCCAATATAACTATGGCTGTTCAGACATTGTAAAAGGGGTGTTTAGGTCTGACTGAATGTAAGTAATGCAATAAGTTACTATACAGTCTTTGTTTGTGCTCATCTCATATCAGTGGCCACTTTCTTTTATTTGATTTCAGAAAGCTTTGGCCTCATACAGTCTATTAATGGTGGCGCAAATATGGAGGGGTGTAGTTTCCATCTTTCATTTTTTTAGGATGTAGTTGGTTGCTATCAACATCTACTCCACTTCTAGTCAGTAATCGTTGATTATGTAGATTATCTGTTTTCCCTTAGTCCGAACAGCAGCACAATATGGGGTATCTCTGCCCCTGTGTGCTGGTAGGACAGGCGGAATTTTAAATTTATTACTCCCCTATAAGAGGCCAAGGAGACCTCCCCTCACTGTGTTAGTTATAAAGAATAAAACAACAATCCTTCCTAAAGGGGGGGAAAGCTTGTACTGCTGTTTGGACTAAGGGAAAACAGATTATTTACATAATCAACGATTCTCCTTACATACAACAGCAGCACAATATGGGGACGTAGCAAGTAGATCCCCTAGGGAGGGTTCTCATCACTACAGTACAGTATGAATGTTCAAAGGCAGTAGCCTCTGAACTATGGACATCTAACTGATAGTGTTTAACAAAGATTAGTTGGTGGTGACCAAAAAGGGCTGCACAAACCTCTCAAAAAGCAAGACCAACTCTCAGCCCAGGAGGCTGACACAGCCCTTTGATAAACTCGGGCGTTAACCCGAGCAAAAGAAATTTAAATTAAGAGGCTTTTCCAATCTTCTGAATGACTATGTACGCATAAGATAAATTTTGGAGACACCATACTATATCCAGAGTATGGAGTTTTTCCCCTTGGAGGAAGGAGCTGGGAAAGAAAACTTTTAAGGAGACCACCTGGTTAAACCTAGGAAGAAATCTGAGCTGGACCCTAATGAAAAAAAAAATATATATGGCTCTTCAGAAAAAAGTCTGCAACTCTCGTATTCTTTTAGCTGAGGTGATAGCTAGCAAAAAGGTGGTTTTGCAAGCCAGAAACTTAAGATCCACCTTCTCAAATGGTTCCAATGGCGGGCCGCAAAGGCGAGAAAGAACTGTGGATAGATCCCGGAGTGGAACCACTCTGCTGCAACCACTGACCTAAGTCTCACAGCACCCTTAAGAAATTCTGGGAATTAACACTAGAAGTCCCAGAGAGGGGTCATTTAACATTTCTACCTTTGGAACCCAGAGACGGGTCGAATGACCTGAAGGATTTTATCTAACATCCTATAATCACCGTCTTTTGTTCTGTAATTAAGGCCATTACTGTCACACCACAGGAGGTTGTTGTTTTCCATTGAGTTTAGCCATTTAGTGTCTAGTTAGTTCTATTCAGTTTATTGTATTTGATAATATAAAGACTATACATATTGTATTAAGTTTAGTTTTATTTGAGCAAAAAAGCACTGAAACAATTAATCATTTTTTATATATTTTAAATAGAATTAGAAATTTTAGAGCAAGGTACAGCTGTGAGTAATGACCAGAAGCATTTGTCTAAGGCAGGGGTAGGCAACCTTTTTTGTTCGGCGTGCCGATTTTAATAAAAAAATCAAAGATGAGGTACTCGGAGTGCCGGTCAATAATTGTAAGTCTGACGACCCCTAAACTAAAGTCATATACCACAAACCATAACACAGAAGTGCTGCCACCAGATGCTTTAGGACACATGCGTTTACTGCTATTTCCTGGGACACTCCTGTACTTTCTGATTAGAAGCAATGAAAGTCCATGTGCAGCCCCCAATTAGTGGTAAATTTATTGTGTCCAGGAGCCCCGTATGGCGGCATCCTTATGGTGAATACACACTATGTATCTGGATGCAGCTATATTTGGAACTTTTTCATTCAATGTAAAACTGGTGCATTTTTGCACAAAAAAAAACAAAGCCGGAGTTTTCTGTGCAAAAACACATCCTTAATATAGAAAACACACCGTTATACAGAATAATGTCCCATAGTGGTCCCTGCACACGGTATTATGTCCCATAGCGGCCCCTTCAACATGGTATATGTCCCATAGCGCCTCTGCACACGGCATTTGTCCCATAGCTGCCTCTGCACACAGTATTTGTCCCATAGCAGTCCCTGCACACAGTATTTGTCCCATAGCGGCCCCTGCACACAGCAATATGTCCCATAACGGCCCCTACACACCGTATATGTCCCATAGCAGACCCTGCACACGGTATATGTCCCATAGCGGCCCCTGCACACGGTATATGTCCCATAGTGGTCCCTGCACATGGTATTATGCTCTATAGTGGCCCCTGCAGGCAGAAGCGCCCGAAGAGTACAGAGCGGCTGCGGAGCGTGGAATAGTGAGTACATTGTTTTTTATGTTTGATCATCTCCCCGGGGGCTCCGCTTATTATACTCGGGGGTCTGAAGAGACCCCACAGTATAATAATAGCAGTTTCGTTTCGGCCGTGTTTGGTCCGATCGAAACTGCTGGGTGAGGAGTCCGCTGCCATGCCAGGGGAATAAGCCTCGCGTGCCAAGAGTGGCACGCGTGCCATAGGTTGCCGACCCCTGGTCTAAGGCCTCAAGCACACTAGCGAAAAAAAATTGCGCGAAAATCGCATCGCAATGCGATGCAATTTTTTTCTGCGATTTGCCAATGTATTTCAATGGCACCAAGCACACCTGCGATTTTTTTTCGTGCGATTTTTTTCATAGGTGCGATTTTCCTGCGATTTTTTTTTTTTGTGCGATTTTTTTCGTGCGAAAAAATCCCAGAGGAGTGATCTATATGACCAATGGGACAGATCACAAAAATATCGCAAGTAGCTGTGATTTTTTTTGCGATTTTTTTTTTTTTTTTTTCTGCACCCATTGACTTGAATCTAAATATACAAAAATGTAAATATACAAAAGAACAACTGTTATTTGTTTCTATGCTTTTTATTTTTGTTATGAAAATAATAAAAAAATACAAGGAATAAAACAATTCCACACATATTTACAATAGGCTGCTGTGGGGGGCTGCGTGTGTGTGTGTGAGTGGCATGTCCTTCTTGTGTGACTAGCATTTCAGCACTCACTCAGCAGTCTGTCTGCACTGTCGGAACATACCTGGCACTGCCTGGGTATGTCCCTGGTACATTTGCCACACGTGTATTTGTAGCAGTAAACACATCTCTCAGTTGCACAATTGTTCGTGCATCGATGGTTGACCTGACACTTCGCCCTTTTGCCAGGGCTGGGTGTGGAAGGTTGTTGCCAAAGGAGTTTCTCCTTGCGTGCCTTCTTTTCAGTCACATGAGAACCACCTAACTCTTTTGCAAGCTCAACCAGGAAGTCCACCCGTCTCTCCTGCACCCCAGTGCATGCCTGATAAAGAACATGAGCATTCAGTGCTGCCATGTCAATCATGTTGTAGAACACGGCAAATGGCCATCTCCGTGTTCCTGCATGCAGGCTGTACTCCCGCACCATTTGGTCCATTACATCCACACCGCACTTTGTGTGGTTGTATTGTGTGACCGTGTTTGGCTTCCTTTTGTTGGTATCCTTAGTCTCAACCACGCTGTGCATGCTGCTGAGAATGTAGACGGCCTTCTTTCGTTTGGGTGCATACACTGTCAGTGTGGCATCAGTGGTTGAAAACACCTGAGTGGTGAATTCAGTGCGGTCCATCTGTCTAGCGGATTGAGGAATTTCCCGGCGACTCTTGTTGACTGTGCCGAGGATAGTGGTTTTCCGGCTAAGCAGTCATTGTGCAAGTGACAATGATGTAAAGAAATTGTTCGTGGTTACAGTTCTGCCCTTGTCCATGAATGATTCCATCAGCCTCATCACTACAGTTTCGGACAGTCTCTCCCCGCTGGGATGACTGGGGTCCTTGCCAAGATATGGGAGGACATTACAGATGTACTTTGATTTCAAGTCGCAGACTACTTTGAGAAGCAGTCACATCCCCCACAGCACAAAAGGCTGCATGCAAATTTGCTAAGGTGTTAGCAAATATTCCCAGCACAACAATGCAGCTGGGGGGTGGGCAGACACTCAGGAGCAGCTTACATTCTTTTCTTTACACTCTCTTACAAGACCTGAGGTGGATCAACACAATTCCCCCCTGCAGATTCCTCAGACAATGGCCACATTTACAAATGAAAGGAAATGCTAATTGGAGCCATCAGAGTTGTCAGTTTGGACTAAGGGTCATTTGACCCTCTTTCAGGACTTGAAGGGGGAGCTCGAAATTTCTGGGACTTCTAGTGTTAAGGGGTTCAGAGACAATCTTTTGCTTAAGCAGGTGGATAGGGCTGAAACCTGTACCTTCAGTGTGGCAGGGGAAAAAGCCCTTATCCAAGCAGTCCTGAAGAAAATTTTTGAATCAGTCTCGTAGAAGGATTCGAACTATTCACTTCCTGTCTGGAGAAAAAAGGTCTTCAGGACGACTTCTGACAGTCCTCTAGGGACTGAGCAACCTTCAGGCTGTCAGGTTGAATCTCCTCAGATCCTGGCACTTCTGAGTTCCTTGGGAAACCAGGTTCTGGATTGGGGGAAGCCTCTAATAGATCCCTCAACTCATGAGCATGAGTTGGGAACACCAAGCTCTTTTGGTTATCACAGAGGCTTGGTCCTGTCTGACTTTCATCAATACTCTTGGTATCATGGAAAGTGGAGGGAAGATGTACGCCAGCCTGAACCTCCAAGGGATGGACAGGGCATCCACTGCCAAGGGATAGTCCTCCTGATGCAGTGAGCAGAACGTCTCTACCTTGGCATTGAGTCTGGTCACCATAAGGTCTACTTCTAGAAGACCCCACTTCAGGGTGATCTGGTGGAAGGCTCTTGATTGAGAGACCATTCTCCTGATACGGTAAGACCCCGACTCAACTGATCCGCTACTATGTTCAACGAGCCCTTGATGTGAACTGCGGAGAAATGGGTCAGATCTTTCTCTGCCCAGGTGAAAATCAGACCTGCCTCCCTGAGGGGAGAATTATCTGGTGCCATTCTGTTTATTAAGGTCACCAAGTTGATGGACCGGATCTTGACAGCTCTTCCTCTGAGAAGAGGAGAAGAATGGAGGAGTGCCAGGTGAACTGCTCTGAGTTCCCTCCAGATGGATGATGTCATCCTTTCTAGCCTGCTTCAGACTCCTTGTACGGTTTTCACATACAGATGGGCTCCTCATCCTGAAAAGGATGCATCGGTCAACAGGGTCCAAAGAGGTTGGACAGTGGACATCCGACTTTCAGGTGTATCACCAATTGAGAGAAAGATGGGTTCTGGGAGAAAGTCTGATCCTCTTGTCAAGACTCGGAGGGCCATGATTTCAGAACCCTAGTACTTCCGACTGGAGGGGACACATGTGCCATAAAGTCCAAGGGACTGAATTGGCTAAGGCTGACATGAGGCGGACAGTCAGACTGAACCTTCTTCCATGTTACTGGAGCCACCACCTAGATAAAGGTGTGGGGAGCCAAGGAAATGCCGAAGGACAGGGCAGCAAACTGGAAATGTCACCTGTGGGCAGTAGTTTATACAACAAATCTCAGATATCTTCTGTGAGGAGGATAACTGGAACTTGTAAGTACGCATCCTTTAGGTGGAGAGTGACAAGAACATTGCTTTGCAGAAAGGATGTGACCAACTTCCCTGTGTCCCTTTGGAAACGCTCTTCCTTATGAAGAGACTTAGATATATTAGGACTATAACAGATATTGGTAGCAGAAAGTCCGGAGATTAGACCCCAAACCTTCTTTTGAGGTGGGACCTTTCCCAAGGCCCCCCTGCTCAGGTATTCCAGAATGGAATTTTCCAGTATAACCTGCTCCAGTGCAGGAAGAAAACGGGTTGCGAAGAATCTATCTTGTGACGGGCGAAGAAATTGTCCGCATAACCCCGCTGTACTTACCTGCAAGACCAAAGTTCTTGGATCTTCTCCTGCCAGAAGGAGAGAAAAAATGGGAGAAACATCCCCCAACAGGAGTACTTGCCACCACAGGAGGCGAAAAGTTTGCGTCAAAGCCAGGCTTCTTTCTGTCCCCTTCCTTGGGGAACATATGTCCAGCCCCTCTGGACTGATATCTAGCACGCCTCTGATATTGGAATGTAGATTGAGGAGGCTGCTGATAACTTCTGCCCCGTCCAGAAGGTCCTTATTTCCCTTTAAAAGACTGCAGAAGGCACTTATCCTTTTAATCACAAGACCTTCCATGATGTCGTCCAGGCCTCTGCTAAAATGTTCACCCAGCTAAAGGGTAGGGAGCATATGTTATACTTGGACACATTGTTCGCTCCCCGAGGTTTCAACCATAATGACCTTCTAGCAGCTGTAGAGAAGGCCCTAGATTTGGCAGGCATCTTGACCTGGTATACGGAAACTTCTCCTAGATACTCTCATATTCGCTACCTCATTGGAGGCAATGTCCACAGAAACCTGAGCAGAGGCCGAGGATTAAGCCTTCCTAAGGGTACAATCCAAGCAACTATGTATAGAGATCTGGAGATTGCCTGTCAAAGCTTTATCCAGTGTCGCGTCCACTTGGAAGGCCCTTGGCCCCCTATAGGTGGAACTAGAGGCTTCCCCAAGTTCAACATCACGGTCGCTGACCAGATGGACTTCAGCAGCTTAGGTATCCTTACCAAGAGGCCTGCTGGGATTTAGCGAAGTGTCTTCATCACATGAGTGCATCACATTGAGTATGTGAAATTCCTCTTCTGATGGAACTGACTGAGGATGTCTCAGTACGAAGTTTCTCGAGAAATCAAGTTCCATATTTGTATCCTGCTACTTGACCCACACAATTACGTCACGAATGGACGAATCCTCAGATGGGGTCCCACGGTATTGGCGAAAGCGAGTGTAATCGTACCAACAGGCAAAGGGATGTTGTACTCTGTATAAGCAAATATTTCAGCTTAGAGGACCTTTCCCTCATTAAGTTGCCACTGCCACCAAAAGCAGTCAGAACAGTATCAAACAAAAGCGTACAGCCTATCAGAGAGACAAACTTAGGAAGAAGGTTTAAATAAGTAGGGAGAAGTCCATACTTACCCATAAAACTTATATACACAAACTTTTTAGAGATCCTTAACAACAGTGTCTTTAATAACGCTACAGCGGTAAAGAGAATGGCCTAAACTAGTCCAGCAGCACAATCCAGCACTACTGTGAGAAGGCTGCAGAAGTGTAACAGAAAAAAGGGTCCAGGAAAACAGGACCTGCAAAAAAGGTTCCGGAACCTGAAGTGACAAAATCACTTCCCCCGGATTGAAAACCTTTCTCTCCATTTTTGCTTTAATTCCACTGCTATAGGAAGTGTGGTGTGTCTTTGTGGCAGACTGGAATAGAACCATAGCTGCAACAGAAAGGCAGTGTAGGGAATTTGTGTCTGAGACGCTGTCATCAGTTTAAACTGAGCACAAACTCCTGAAGCACAAGCTCTGCTGAAGAGCTCATCCAAGCCAGGAGAGGCATAGAGGTTTATTTTAACCCTGCAATACAGCCTCCAAGTTCAGAAACAGACACATACTGAATGCACAGCCTGCCCAGCCACCAACATCTCAGCCTGAGATCAGACAAGCGCAGGCACACCCAGCCCAGAATGGCCACAAACAAGGTAGCCCCTGGAGCAAAAGCTCCCAAGGAAAAAGATGAACAGCTGAAAGAGGAGAAAAAACTTATAAAAATATAGTTAACCCCAAATCCTTAAGAAAAAATGGGAGGACAAAAAGCCTCCCTCCACCTGTCCAACACACAGGACAGAAAAAAACACAGTGAAGGGAGGTCTCCTTGGCCTTTTATAGGGAAGTATCACTTAATTAATTATGTAAATTAAAATTCCGCCTGTCCTACCAGCACACAGGAGCAGAGATACGTCATATTGTGCTGCTGCTGGACGTAAGGGGAATAGCTTTTACTGTATATATGAGGCTTCTTGTGTTACACAGCAGCAAATAGTTAATATCTGAGATAGTGAACCCTTTTTGTAAATTATTAAGATATTGAAAATCACTGATGAGTTCTGTGACCATATGAAAGCACAAGGCCACAGACTATGTGCATGTGTATGTGGTCATACTTGGATTGTGACAGGACACATGTCCGGGATTTTTGGTTCATGTACTTTTGAAAGCTATATTTTTTTCGTTTGGGCTACTCAAATTTTTTGATGATACATAGGGCTTTATGTCCTTTTTATTTTTGCATTTTTTTTTTTTTTTTTTTATGCAGGAAAATGTAAAAAAATAATAAGGAGGCAAAAGGTGTCTGTTTTTCTGTTTTTTTTATAGCACAAAGTGATACTAAAATATTTTTTTTAATAGTTTTTCTTCTCTCTTATGGTAATTTTCATGTAGGCAACAAATAGTTTTGAGTTGCTGGTGGCAGAACTAGAAACTGTGTTGTGGCGTGCTAATGGAGTTTTTTTTACAATTTTTTTTTTATATGACCATAAGGTCATAATAAACCTTTAGGCAAAGGCCTCACGTTGTGAACTGCAGCCAAAAAGCACTGTAGGAAAAACCGTGGCGGAAATGCATCGCTTCCCGCATAGCTTTTCTCCGAAAGTCCACAGAGTTTTCCTCTGCGGACTTTCTGCTTCCGTTATACCTATACAGAAACCGCCAGCATTTCCATAGGTATAATTGACATGCTGCAAGTTACAAAAACACGGCATGTCCGCTGCGGATATTTTTCTACAATGTGTGGATGGGATTAGCTACTGTAAAACTGCAGTGTTTACACTACAGCGAACACCGCATTAACTTTTTTTTTTCCTAAAGAATCTCTTTTTTTTTTTAAATTAAACTGCCCATTTATTATCATTAGTTTTAGACTTCAGAATTTGATGTTAATAGAAACAGTTTTACAGACATGTTTTATGTCTATTGCTAATATTAACTGTATGAATGACTTGCCATACCAGTTGGTCTATAAAAAATAAACTTAATAGAGTTTAGTATCAAGAGGCAGTATATTTCCTCAAGAGGCATACCAAGACTGATATACTTCTATTATTAAAACTGTAAGAAAAAAAAGGAATGAAAAGATGGATCATCTTAGAGGAACAATATGGTAGGGAAATTAATAAAAAATTTTCGCCCTTTTTTTTTTTTTTTTTTTTTTTTTATAGAACATTTTCCAAAACAGCACAAAATCAGAAATCTAAAAAGACTATATTTCATGATGTTCCTCATCAATATCTTTGATCTAACTGCTATAAACTGGATCTGATTAAAGGCAGAAAATTATCTGATTCCAGATACTTAAAGAGGTATCATCGGACCTAAAACCCCAAGTTATATTAATTTACTTGGCAAAAAAAACACAACTTTTCAATACAATTATATTAATGTAAAAGTACTTTTCCAGCGATATGTAAATCCTTCTTATTAACTTCCACTTATACCACAAATACTGATCGTCATGCGTATACAACTCTGCTCTCATCAACCGTGACTGCGCTTTCCCACATCATTATTTTGTGTCTGTGCAATCAAATTACACAGACCTACGACCGCAGGATATCTGTCCACAGTTAGTGCTTGTGTGGTGGGCAGAACTGTTATTGATCCAGAAAGGCTCGTGGAAGAATATGTGACATACATGGAAACTAATGGGACTGAGTCAAATGGTACATTTTTACAAACATTCTGCTACGTTGATATTGAGTTTATAGGTATATAGGAAAATCCCCTAGAACCTCTTCAGCATCTTAATCATCATTTTGATGTCATAGGCTCATGTTACTTCCCTGCTAGCCATGGCATTCTCTGCTGCTAAAGGAATTAGGAATTTACATCAAGTTTTTGTTACATCCTTTTAGCAGATCTGCTTAAAGGAGGCCATCCTTTTGCACCATTTTTTGCATCCCTTTTGGCATCTGTTAAATTAAACTGCTAAAGGTATGCAAACTTGATGCCTAAGGGAGCGTTCACACTACCGTTGGTGTCCGTCAGTAGTGTCCGTGGCTATTGTCCGTTACAAGATTTTAGCTACGGACACTAGTTGAACCGTCAGAAATCCGTTAAAATTTCCATTCATTTCAATGGGTTTTTATATTGTGTCCGTTAGTGTCCGTTAGTGTCCGTTTACACCAAATCCGTCAGAAGCCTGTTATTTTTTCACGGACAAAAAATCCTACATGCAGGACTTTTTGTCCGTTTGAAAAAAACGGATTCTTGACGGACAGCAAGTGTCCGTTACTTTTTTAACATTGAAGTCTATGGGTAACGGACATATAACGGACAGTAACTGAAAGCCATCAGTTACTGTCCGTTATTTTACAGTCATATGAAAAAGTTTGGGCACCCCTATTAATCTTAATCATTTTTAGTTCTAAATATTTGGGTGTTTGCAACAGCCATTTCAATTTGATATATCTAATAACTGATGGACACAGTAATATTTCAGGATTGAAATGAGGTTTATTGTACTAACAGAAAATGTGCAATATGCATTAAACCAAAATTTGACCGGTGCAAAAGTATGGGCACCTCAACAGAAAAGTGACATTAATATTTAGTAGATCCTCCTTTTGCAAAAATAACAGCCTCTAGTCACTTCCTGTAGCTTTTAATCAGTTCCTGGATCCTGGATGAAGGTATTTTTGACCATTCCTCTTTACAAAACAATTCCAGTTCAGTTAAGTTTGATGGTCGCCGAGCATGGACAGCCCGCTTCAAATTATCCCACAGATGTTCAATGATATTCAGGTCTGGGGACTGGGATGGCCATTCCAGAACATTGTAATTGTTCCTCTGCATGAATGCCTGAGTAGATTTGGAGCTGTGTTTTGGATCATTGTCTTGCTGAAATATCCATCCCCGGCGTAACTTCAAATTCGTCACTGATTCTTGTACATTATTCTCAAGAATCTGCTGATACTGAGTTGAATCCATGCGACCCTCAACTTTAACAAGATTCCCGGTGCCGGCATTGGCCACACAGCCCCAAAGCATGATGGAACCTCCACCAAATTTTACAGTGGGTAGCAAGTGTTTTTCTTGGAATGCTGTGTTTTTTTGATGC
This sequence comes from Leptodactylus fallax, assembly GCA_947044405.1. Classification (NCBI taxonomy): domain Eukaryota; kingdom Metazoa; phylum Chordata; class Amphibia; order Anura; family Leptodactylidae; genus Leptodactylus; species Leptodactylus fallax. The sequence goes on from CAMRHE010000045.1 coordinate 1,249,969, forward strand.
CATGCATAACGCCTTTTTGTATGACCAAACAACTCAATCTTTGTTTCATCAGTCCACAGGACCTTCTTCCAAAATGAAGCTGGCTTGTCCAAATGTGCTTTTGCATACCTCAGGCGACTCTGTTTGTGGCGTGCTTTCAGAAACGGCTTCTTTCGCATCACTCTCCCATACAGCTTCTCCTTGTGCAAAGTGTGCTGTATTGTTGACCGATGCACAGTGACACCATCTGCAGCAAGATGATGCTGCAGCTCTTTGGAGGTGGTCTGTGGATTGTCCTTGATTGTTCTCACCATTCTTCTTCTCTGCCTTTCTGATATTTTTCTTGGCCTGCCACTTCTGGGCTTAACAAGAACTGTCCCTGTGGTCTTCCATTTCCTTACTATGTTCCTCACAGTGGAAACTGACAGGTTAAATCTCTGAGACAACTTTTTGTATCCTTCCCCTGAACAACTATGTTGAACAGTCTTTGTTTTCAGATCATTTGAGAGTTGTTTTGAGGAGCCCATGATGCCACTCTTCAGAGGAGATTCAAATAGGAGAACAACTTGCAATTGGCCACCTTAAATACCTTTTCTCATGATTGGATACACCTGGCTATGAAGTTCAAAGCTCAGTGAGGTTACAAAACCAATTTTGTGCTTCAGTAAGTCAGTAAAAAGTAGTTAGGAGTATTCAAATCAATAAAATGATAAGGGTACCCAAATTTTTGCACCGGTCAAATTTTGGTTTAATGCATATTGCACATTTTCTGTTAGTACAATAAACCTCATTTCAATCCTGAAATATTACTGTGTCCATCAGTTATTAGATATATCAAATTGAAATGGCTGTTGCAAACACCCAAATATTTAGAACTAAAAATGATTAAGATTAATAGGGGTGCCCAAACTTTTTCATATGACTGTATATAATACTTGCCTCCTGAATTTATTCCATTGCACCTCTGAGGCATAGTGTAAACAGTTATGAAATCTAGGTCAGGTCTCCTGCAAATGATTATATGATTCAATGCTATAGCAATAGCTTCCATGTTTATGTGGGAGGCCCCAAAAGGATTAAACCATTGACAAATTCTTTCACCTGTAACCTCATTAGTTGGATATAAGAGATTAATTCATTTCAATGTTACCGCCATCATGTCAACATAAACTGAAAATAATTAAAGGGTACCTGAGCTGAAATGAAAAGTTGAAATATCTGCAGGGTCTTGCTGGGCAACTTGTTCTGTGACTTCATAAGCCTTCATACATAATGTCCTATCAGTTTTTCTGGTGATAATAATCAGATTATACATTTTACATTTCTGTCTCAGGCTGTGGGCATGTATAATAAGGAGTAGTCTGTCCCCTCCCCTATCGTTTGCTGATAATGTTCTGTCATACTGCTAGGACTAACTATAAAATTGCAAACAAATACCTGAGAAAAGAACACGTGACCATAATATCCAGGAAGCCCAAGCAGCCAGAAGTAGATATAAGTACATAGAAGACTTTTCTTACGTTTTAAGTTGTTTTAAGTACATTTGCATAATACTTAGTCTTTTCAACACAGCAACAGTTTGCAGACATGTCCATGCAGTGCAGGCTCTGAGCAGAATCTCCACATCTATTCTCCATTCACTATGTGAAGAGAGAAACGGACCACCCCTATACTCACTGAGATAAGCAGGACGGAGTGGAATGTATCTATGGACGGACTTTAATAGTAACGAAAGATTAAACAGAAAATTAGCTAGAAGGGAGACAACTAGTGCCAGGAACTTTGGGCTAAGGCCCCATGTAGTGGGCTGCAACAAAAAAAGAACTGCAGGGAAAATCGTGGTGCCAACACATCGTGGTTTTTCCCACAGCCACCGCGTTTTTTTCCCGCAGCGCTTTTCACAGAAAGGTTTCTTTGTGGACTTTCTGCTCCCATTATACCTATAGGTAGACCGCCAGCGTTTCCGTAGGTATAATTGACATGCTGCGATTTCCAAAACTGCGACGGTTTCTAAATTGCTATATGTCCGCTGCACATATTTTTTCGCAGAGACATTTCCGCTGCAGCTAAACTGCAGCATTTACGCCGCAGTTTCAGATAGAAAGTAGCCATATTTTTAATTAAAGTACATTGCATTTTGATCCAGAATCAAATGCTCTATGAAACAACACTACAGTTGTCTGAAAAGTTAGTAACCATTTAAAGAAATAATAGGTTTACACAGAATTAAATTATACATAGTTTGATTGGCATTGCATTGCATAATATGTGTAAGGCTGTTTTTACAGTTGTTATGTGCATTCTATGTACTATGGAAATCACATTTCATTGCTGCATCTACTATATCATTTCACGGTTTCCAATGACACCCAATGTATCGCTAAGTTACAGGGGAGTCCATTGTTTTTCTAGGAAAAATATTCTTTCAGTCATTTCTCATGAAATTTATGATGGAATTTCCAATTGAAATGTGACTGGAGCCTTAGTAGTAACTTTTTTTTTTTAATTTTGTGTTTTTGTGCTTTCCAGTTTCTAAAAATAATTGTGGTGGTGTGTGACAAGCTACTTTATAAAGTTAGAGTTGTGGACATGGAATGCAGTGTTGCCAGTTATATGAAAGCAGCCTTGACCCAGGTTCAAACAGAAACAAGAAATGAAAATCTAAGGCCCAGTTCCATTCAAAACTTGAAAACTTGAAAATGTAGACAATATTACAGTTAACCTCAATATGCAACATACAGAGATCCAGAAAACTTAGATTCCCATACGTCTTCAATAGCGGTTGGCTAAATGTTCATTCGACCAACAGCTAATCCATCCCATCCCCTATAAACATACATGTTCTGTTTGGATAAAATTGGTGGGGTTTTCTGACTTTCTGAAAAATTGACCATACATGTTAGATATCAGATGGCTGAGATGTGGAATAATCCCACCATTAAAATTATTAATTGTTGGAAGAAATTTTGGTCGACTAATTTCGAATGTAAGTGGCCAGCCTAATGTGTATGAGAGCTTTAGGATATGAGTTGTTTTCTGATAATAGACCCAGAGTGTATAAAGAAAGTAAATTTTGTGCTGGAAAGTGGGGAAAGGAAAGATTTATGCAGTTTCAGCCAATAGATAAACAGGCATGAAAGGAAATGCATAAGTTTGACAGTTGCTGCTACAATTCTTTGAATCTGCAATGTAACTGCCATAGTAGTGGAATAGTAGTATAATGTTGTACCGTGTTAGCCATTGAAAGTAGTGGAAGAGTGAAGAAATCAGGCGATACCTTTTAGAGGCTAACTGAGTATATTTATAAGTAAGCTTTCAGGAGTACTCGCTCCCTTCATCAGACATGGTGTGATACAAGAACTGAAAATTAACAGATTTTTATACACATGGTTTTCAAAGCATTTTAGAGTCCTTAAAAAAAAATTGCAATCTAAGTAGAGAAGTTATTTACAACAGGTCAAAAAAACGGAGTGACTGGAGGGATCAGTAATTCGCGTTCGTGCTCAGGAGGTGATTTGTGACCCTCACAGGTCACACATAGTGTGATTTGAAGCTGGCATGAATATTGAGTTCAGTTCATGGTTCAAACATAGTGTGACATGAAGCTGGAATGAATATTAAGTCCAAATTGCATAGTTTGAAATTTTTGCATAAATTTGTACTCCATTTCTTTTCTTTTCTCCTGTGTCTTAAAATGTCCCATTAAAACCACAACCCGCAAATCTTCAATAGAGTGGTTTTCTCCGGGGAAATGTGCGGCCACTGGGAGATCGGTTCTGCTGTTATTAATGGTGGATCTGTGTGAGTTCATTCGTTGACTGAGTCTCTGCCCTGTTTCCCCCACATAGAGGCCTGTGGTGGGACATTGCACATACATTATGAGGTACACCACATTGGAAGACCTGCAGGAAAATGTCCCCCTAATTCTGTGCACCTGTTTCATATTCATGCCAGCTTCAAATCACACTATGCGTGACCTGTGAGGGTCACAAATCACCTCCTGATAGCAAACAGATAACAGCAAGAATTACTGATCCCTCCGTCACGCACCACAAGTTTCCAGACTGTTTTTTTGACCTGTTGTAAATAACTTCTCTACTTAGATTGCAATTTTTTTTAAGGACTCTAAAATGCTTTGAAAACCATGTGTATAAAAATCTGTTAATTTTCAGTTCTTGTATCACACCATGTCTGATGAAGGGAGCGAGTACTCCTGAAAGCTTACTTATAAATATACTCAGTTAGCCTCTAAAAGGTATCGCCTGATTTCTTCACTCTTCCAATAGTAGTGGAATAAGCCACCAAATACAGTATGTTAATACACTTGACTGATTTTTTTTTTTTTTTAATTGTATGCTTTTATAATTGTTGCCCTTTTTACTCTTCAATACCATCACAAAATACTTTTCTATAGATTACTTTCTGTAACCTTCAATTCCCTTGCCTAGAAAGTGTAAGAACAAAATGAATATCTATATGCAGTGCACAGTAAAAAAAAAAAAAGACATAAAGTTAAATATCAACTGCTTTTTAAAATATGACACTTGGTATAGTTTCTCCTAAAAGCTATAGATGACTTGGAAAAGTAAAAAAAGATGTGCATTTTGTTGTAAATGTTGGCAACTGAAAAAAAGAGTGACAGATTTGGCATTTAATGAAACCTATAGAAAGAGATTCCACTGAGCTGATGCTTGTTTGTTAGCTTTAGAGTAGGCCTGCCATGTACAATTAGACCACCAAAGTAATAGAATAACCGTGTAGTTTTCGAATGAGAAAAAATAAATTCTTAGTAAAGTAACCATGCTGGTCATCAAGACTGGACCCCAGAGTATATAGCAAAATCATAAAGCATTTAATGTTTTTTGTAAAATGTAGGCAAATAAATCCCACTATAATTTACATCTTAAAATTATAGTGCCTGCATTTTCCTGATTCTTCTGGAAGATCAAGCATAAGAACTTTTTTTTAAATCCCTGCTGGTAGTCTTCTCTGCCTCCTACCTGAATAGCTCTTGCCAATAAAGAGAGGGATTTATATCATTATATTACAGATCCAGGCCGTGATTTAATAAGATCATTTCTACAATCTTAGTAATTTCTATTCATTTATTTTTACATTGTCATTAGATCTCCCCTAAACTTTTTTTTTTTTACAAATTGATTTATATGATTTAGGGCCCAAACTCAAGGTGTTAAATCACAAGGGATATGTCACTTAAATCATACAATTATTCACAGAAAGCTGGCTAAATAAAACTTAATCAATTTTAAAAGTTAAGGTGGATTCATTTCAATATAGTATATCTTGTATTAGAGTGGATGTTCTCTTTTTGTGTTACAGAGCTCTAATCCTGAGCTTCCTCTCATTAAATGTTTTAGTATTCTGCCACCACCACTATGGATTTTATTTTTATTTATTTTACTCATTTATACAGTGAATACATAATTAGAATTCTAAATAATCCCAAAATTCAGTTTATTTGTAGTGTGTGGGAAAAAAAACTGTAGTACCACCCCCCAAAAAAAGAAAAAATAACACAAACAAAGAGAGAACATGCAAACTGTAGATGTTGTCAAACCCCAGAACTAGCCTAGCTGTGTACTTAGGAAGACATAGGGGCATACCACCCCACAGGCACATCACCACAATGATATGTTAGATATCATTTTAGTAGATTGTTTCCTGTCATATGCCAAATGTCCTGCATTGTAAGTTGTGTTTGTGACTAGAATATACAAAAGTGTAACTCCATAGAATCAAAAATTCTCTCAGTAATAAAAAGTTGTGTTACCTACAGGAATTCCTTGAATACTTTAAAACTATTATTGAACTTTGCAGAGTACTTAGTAGGTGTATTTGAGTCTATTATATTTAATTGCAATGTGTAAACTTATAAGCTAAAATATAATTAAATACTTTTTATATACTGAAACAAGTCCTAACATAATTGAAACTTTAAATGTAGAGAGAGGAATAATTGAGCAAAGAGGTTAGATTTGCGCAGCATGAGAACATTCAATTTAAAATATGTCAGCAATCATATACTATGCTTTCTTTTTGGTAAGGTAAGTAACAAATTAATTTTAATATCACACTGCTTATAAGATTTAGAACAAGCAGACGGCAGATGCTGCAGATCAGACTCCTTACTCTAAGTCATATCGTTATTTTTTCATTTGTCTTGTGCCTGAGGCTATTTAAGGTCTTCTATATATATATATATATATATATTATTAATGAAACATCCACTTTTTTCAATCAGTGATCTAGTTTTGAATACTCAGTGGGCTATGCATATTATTATCAATGTCCCTGAATATTCATAACCATCAAATTAATATAATAGTACATTGTAATTATCATGGGAGTCCCATGTCACAATGTTCTAGAAATACCACAAATGCTAGCCAACACCAGGTGGCAAAATAGCACCTGCTATTATCAACTTCCTTTAATCAGGCATTAGCCTATCAAATGCATTGGTTTGGGACATAGGATGCCTTCATGTTATGGTACCTGCTTCATTTCACAATTCTTGCTGTGTAGAATGTTTGAGATAAAAAGCTATTCACATTACAGTATATGTGAAAATTGCCCAACTTGCTTAGATTAATATTCTTGTTCATATGGACCAGTGTTATATAGAAGTAGCCAGTGATAGTACAGTAGAAACCATTTATGGAGATATGCACTAAGGAGATACCAATTTCTTTGCCAGGGACTCTACCACCTCCCCCAAGCATATTCAACTGCCACCACTTCATTACAAAACACATTACAGTGATGAACAACATACCTCTCTGATATATGTCCTTTTGTACATTTGGAGAAAAACAACTTTAAGTCTTATGCAAATGAGGCAGATGGTAGACTGTGGCGGTCCCTCAGCCCTGGGAGCACAGGCATATTTTTTCTGAAAATAATCATATGGTAAATTAAATTTTTAGGCAAAATGGTAGATAACTTCACAGCAAAAACTGGAGTCTAGTTAAATAGTTTGTCCCATCTTTACAAGCTCCTTCAATATAAGGACCTACTGCTGTTCAGTTGATCATAGGGGTCCAGCAGTTAAAACTTGTCATAATTATTAAATAATAATAATAATAATAATAATTATTATTATTATTATTATAATTAAATATAAATAATTATTGTCAGTCTGTGAATGACTGCCACTGATAAAGCAAGGCTTTAGTTTGTTTGGTACCCCTTTCTTCAGACGTACAGATGTGCCCACCCTTAAAGTATAACTAAACTTTCAAACATCTTTTCATTTTCTGGCCGTATTTGTAACATTAATACATTTTGTAATATACTTTAGTAATGAATTTTGGCTCCTTTCTGTGAAATACCACCTTTCATTAATCTTTCTCTTTCACTATTGAGAGCTGTGCACTGCTTTCAGTAGTAGTACAGGGGCAGACACTTACAAGGAAGCTGAGGCTCAAGGAGACCGCTTCAAACAGATATATTTCTGGTATTTTAAACCATAGAACAGATTCTCAACTTTCATAGGACTTCAAGATCACTGTTCCAGCTGTAAAATTTCCAGAGGAATCAACAGTTGGAAACACAGTTGGGATCGAAATATTTATATGCAACTGCTCCCAATCTTGACTGTGTTTCCAACTGGAGATATCTCTGACAAGCTAAGGAAGGACACATTGTGCAAACATCAGTTTCTACTTCATTGTCCCAGTCGCCAGCCTCCCCTGTTATCGTTGTTGCTGAGTGACAACCCTACTCTCCATCAACATGTAAAGATGTCCATTTATGTTATCTCATAGGGCTTCAGAATTCAAATTATACCCATGACCAGTCTAAAAATAAAAATAAGTAATCTTTTTTTTCTTGGCTACCTTTGAACCATACTGGTTTAAAAATCTGATGACATACTCAAATCTAAACAGTTAAAGAGGTTTTCCCACAAAATACTTTTTATGCCATAAATGTGGGATAGATGCACAAACCTATCTCTAAAATTCCCCACCACCAGCCTTTATGCCCTGTCCTTTACCTCACCATGACCTCAGTGAGAAAATTATGTTTGATGGTTGATCTTACGAAAACCACATTGCTCTCTGTGGTATGTTGTAGAAGTGAATGAGAGTTAAAGAAACAACATAGCTCACAGTTCTTCACTGTTTCCATAACGTCCATATAAAAAAGTTGAACAAAAAAAAATTAAACAAGTATTTCTAAAGTTATGCAACTTTTTTGTGACTTTGGATGTATATTTGAATACATTGTATGTCATTGAAAAGTAGAATTTTTCTTTAACAGATGCTATATAAAGAGAACTTTTTTGATTACTGAAATAAAGTTCTTATTTTCTTATTTTCTCTGAAGTAGATGCGAGCTGCACAAGTCTTATTTTCTGTGAAATTTAATGTAACAAGTTTGGCCACTGAGTGCTATACATTTAATGTCATTTCAGTGTACATGCTGTGCACCATATGGTTTACATTGAATAAACATAATACATGCAGTGCTCTTAAAAGACCAAATGCAATTTCTTTTATCACATTTTAGACAGTAATTCAATTCCAAGCTTCTTCTGTATTATCTTACTTAGACTATAGTAACTATCTATTCTATGGAGAAGAATTTTCATACATTTACTAGAAAATGTTACTAACAAAAAATTGACTAGTTTTGATATTTCAACACAACTTTGTCATCAGTACAAATGGCAAACTGAGAATTTAGGAAGTATATTTATATGTTTTATCAATGTTATCTTTGAAAGATCACATTTCAGTAACATTTTGAGATGAATAAGCTAAGGCTGCAATGTAGAAGGAAACATATCATGTAAAATATAAAATATAATAAAGCTGTCATCTTTAGTAAAGAACAAATATTTGTGTAGGCAACATAGGAGAAGGTTTGGTAGGTAATTGTTTTGATATCCCTGGGATTCCGAGGTATTTACTATGTTAGACAACAGATCCCTGATGAAAACGCATAGGATCTATTTGTTTTAAGGGCCAGAACTGCTAACCCAGCAGGATCTATATGTTTCAGTAGGGACCACACTGGAGGGCTAAAAAGTATATTGCCCCTGCTGTGATCACCTTAGGACACATGCTGGTGGCTACAATAGAAAGCAGTGTTTGCTCTGTAATGTGATGCATATGAGACTGACGCATACAAGTACCATTTGGATCAGTCCCATTATCTCTTTTGAGATTTCTTTTTCTTTCCAGTTTTGTACACTGTTGAGTTCAGCACTATATTATCACTAACTTACAGTAGTTAATTTTATCCTCTATTTTAAATAAAAGTTATATTTTAGGTCTTTAATTTCAATGAACTATATCCCTGAGTTTGTAACATGTAAAAAGATTTAGCGTCAGTGAATACAAAGGAAACTGCAGTACAAAATAATTCACTAAGGCAGAAGGAAGTTTTGAATTGGTAGTTCTGTGATAGCCAGAATTTCAGAAGAGAAGGATTTTTGGTGGGCTGATTTCAGACAACTTAAAAATTAGTTAGCATTGCAGTCAAAGAGCAGGGAAAATAAGTTGCATACTTGGCTGTGTAGCTAAAGGTATAACCAATAGAAAAAAAGGAGATTTTGGTCAGAGGTAGGCAACCAATTTGGCACGGCGTGCCAATTTAAGTAAAAAAAAAAAAATATTTTTCAGTGTGCTGTGCAATAGTTGTAAGGTTGTCAACCACTACACTAAAGTCATATAACACAGAAGTATTGCCTAAAGGTGCTTCCATACGCATGCGTTTAGTACTATTTTCCGGAACGCACATGTTCTTTCCCAATTAGAAGCAATGAAAGTACATGTGCATCCTGCAATTAGTGGTAAATGCATGTATCTGGGACACTGTGTGGCAGCACCTTTTTGCATGTATCTGATGTACCTATAGCATCCGTGAAAAACCAATTAATTTCAGCTGCACTTACTTACTGGCCATGCGGTAACAGCAAAACCACAAGATGAGGGAAATATGCTTCACATGCCACTCTTGGTGTTGCCAACCCCTGCCCTATGTAAACCTCTAGTGTGACCACATCTGGAATACTATGTCAGTTATATAAACCTCACATGCAAAAACACTTAGATGAAATTAAATGAGTTCAAAGGTGGCCAACAAAGAGGGTGGAGTGTCTTAAGCTACATTGTACCTGTAGTACAGTTGGTCCCATTAATGCTCAATTAGCTTCACAGCAAAGGCAGGATTGAAGGACTCACAACTAGGCATGCATACTCAAACCTGGCCATCATCAGATTCTAATCAGAACCTGCATTTGTCACTAAAGACTATACAGTTCCAGTCCTTAGCTGGTTTCTCATTCATAAAACCACTGGAAATGAAGACTATAGTTGCTGACTGTCAATGACAGGACTTGTAACTGGTGCAGTGACACCAAATATCCTTCTGTTTAGTACCTGGAAATTGCCCAGGCGGAGACAGGGGTGTGTAGAGAATGTGTCTGCTTGAGCTTGTAAGCAGATTAAATGATCCTCTCTGCTGGTAATCTGTCTGGGCCTTTTGGAGCCTGTTCGCCATGTGTGTCTTCACTGAAGTAACCACTGCTCCCAACACCTCTTAACAGCTAGGTCATAATGACTTAGATGCTAGATGAGTCATCAAAACAAGTTTAATAATGCACCCCCTCTCAAAGTCTGTCAACTGGGTAAAATGTCTTAGAGCGCAACATGAAGGCACGTCCAGCTGTCAGCGATCTCTTACCAAAAGGTACACTACCCAAACGAATCTGAAACCCTCTTGTGGGAGGACCCAGTATCTAATCAGACCATGCTTGTAATAGTTTATATATCTACCTGAGAGGTAACTGAATGGCAAGTTTTGCAACAATATGACACTGCTACCTGGGTGTGTTTTTATATATATATATATATATATATATATATATATATATATATGCAGTGGGTACGGAAAGTATTCCGACCCCTTTAAATTTTCACTCTTTGTTTCATTGCAGCCATTTGCTAAAAGCAAAAAAGTTCATTTTATTTCTCATTAATGTACACTCAGCACCCCATCTTGACAGAAAAAAAAACAGAAATATAGATACAATGTCTATATAAATGTATATATAAGACCTCACAGCTCACAGTGCATGTCAGAGCAAATGAGAATCATGAGGTCAAAGGAACTGCCCAAGGAGCTCAGAGACAGAATTGTGGCAAGGCACAGATCTGGCCAAGGTTACAAAAGAATTTCTGCAGCACTCAAGGTTCCTAAGAGCACAGTGGCCTCCATAATCCTTAAATGGAAGAAGTTTGGGATGACCAGAACTCTTCCTAGACCTGGCCGTCCAGCCAAACTGAGCAATCATGGGAGAAGAGCCTTGGTGAGAGAGGTAAAGAAGAACCCAAAGATCACTGTGGCTGAGCTCCAGAGATGCAGTAGGGAGATGAGAGAAAGTTCCACAAAGTTAACTATCACTGCAGCCCTCCATCAGTCAGGGCTTTATGGCAGAATGGCCTGAAGGAATCCTCTCCTCAGTGCAAGAAATATGAAAGCCCGCATAGAGTTTGCCAAAAAAACACATGAAGGACTCCCAAACTATGAGAAATAAGATTCTCTGATCTGATGAGACGAAGATTGAACTTTTTGGTGCTATTTCTAAGCGGTATGTGTGGAGAAAACCAGGCACTGCTCATCACCTGCCCAATACAATCGCAACAGTGAAACATGGTGGTGGCACCATCATGCTATGGGGGTGTTTTTCAGCTGCAGGAACAGGATGACTGGTTGCAATTGAATGAAAGATGAATGCGGCCAAGTACAGAGATATCCTGGAAGAAAACCTCTTCCAGAGTGCTCTGGACCTCAGACTGGGCCGAAGGTTCACCTTCCAACAAGACAATGACCCTAAGCACACAGCTAAAATAACAAAGGAGTGGCTTCGGAACAACTCTGTGACCATTCTTGACTTTCCCAGCCAGAGCCCTGACCTCAACCCAATTGAGCATCTCTGGAGAGACCTGAAAATGGCTGTCCACCAACGTTCACCATCCAACCTGACGGAACTGGAGAGGATCTGCAAGGAAGAATGGCAGAGGATCCCCAAATCCAGATGTGAAAAACTTGTTGCATCATTCCCAAGAAGACTCATGGCTGTACTAGCTCAAAAGGGTGCTTCTACTCAATACTGAGCAAAGGGTCTGAATACTTATGACCATTTGATATTTCAGTTTTTCTTTTTTAATAAATTTGCAAAAATATCTACATTTCTGTTTTTTTCTGTCAAGATGGGGTGCTGAGTGTACATTAATGAGAAATAAAATGAACTTTATTTCTTTTAGCAAATGGCTGCAATGAAACAAAGAATGAAACACTAATGAAACAGGATATATATATATATATATATATATATATATATATATATATATATATATATATATATATATATATATATATATATATACTGTATATACAGTACAGACCAAAAGTTTGGACACACCTTCTCATTCCAAGAGTTTTCTGTATTTTCATGACTTTAAAAATTGTAGATTCACACTGAAGGCATCAAAACTATGAATTAACACATGTGGAATTATATACTTAACAAAAAAGTGTGAAACAACTGAAAATATGTCTTATATTCTAGGTTCTTCAAAGTAGCCACCTTTTGCTTGGATTACTGCTTTGCACACTCTTGGCATTCTCTTGATGAGCTTCAAGAGGTAGTCACCTGAAATGGTTTTCACTTCACAGGTGTGCCCTGTCAGGTTTAATAAGTGGGATTTCTTGCCTTATAAATGGGGTTGGGACCATCAGTTGTGTTGTTCAGAAGTCAGGTGGATACACAGCTGATAGTCCTACTGAATGGAGTGTTAGAATTTGTATTATGGCAAGAAAAAAGCAGCTAAGTAAAGAAAAATGAGTGGCCATCATTACTTTAAGAAATGAAGGTCAGTCAGTACAAAAAATTGGGAAAACTTTGAAAGTGTCCCCAAGTGCAGTGGCCAAAACCATCAAGCACTACAAAGAAATTGGCTCACATGAGGACCGCCCCAGGAAAGGAAGACCAAGAGTCACCTCTGCTGTGGAGGATAAGTTCATCCGAGTCACCAGCCTCAGAAATCGCAGGTTAACAGCAGCTCAGATTAGAGACCAAGTCAATGCCACACAGAGTTCTAGCAGCAGACACATCTCTACAACAACTGTTAAGAGGAGACTGTGTGCAGCAGGCCTTCATGGTAAAATAGCTGCTAGGAAACCACTGCTAAGGACAGGCAACAAGCACAAGAGACTTGTTTGGGCTAAAGAACACAAGGAATGGACATTAGACCTGTGGAAACCTGTGCTTTGGTCTGATGAGTCCAAATTTGAAAAGGTGAACGAATGGACTCTACATGCCTGGTTCCCACCGTGAAGCATGGAGGAGGAGGTGTGATGGTGTGGGGGTGCTTTGCTGGTGACACTGTTGAGGATTTATTCAAAATTAAAGGAATACTGAACCAGCATGGTTACCACAGCATCTTGCAGCGGCATGCTATTCCATGCTGTTTGCGTTTAGTTGGACCATCATTTATTTTTCAACAGGACAATGACCCCAAACACACCTCCAGACTGTGTAAGGGCTATTTGACCAAGAAGGAGAGTGATGGGGTGCTACGCCAGATGACCTGGCCTCCACAGTCACCAGACCTGAACCCAATCGACATGGTTTGGGGTGAGCTGGACCGCAGAGTGAAGGCAAAAGGGCCAACAAGTGCTAAGCATCTCTGGGAACTCCTTCAAGACTGTTGGAAGACCATTTCAGGTGGCTACCTCTTGAAGCTCATCAAGAGAATGCCAAGAGTGTGCAAAGCAGTAATCAAAGCAAAAGGTGGCTACTTTGAAGAACCTAGAATATAAGCCATATTTTCAGTTGTTTCACACTTTTTTGTTAAGTATATAATTCCACATGTGTTAATTCATAGTTTTGAATCTACATATCTTCATAGTGTGAATCTACAATTTTTATAGTCATGAAAATACAGAAAACTCTTGGATTGAGAAGGTGTGTCCAAACTTTTGGTCTGTACTGTATATACATATATATATATATATATATATATATATATATATATATATATATTTTTATTTTATTTTTTTTGTCAAGGGGTGCATTTGGCCCCTGATGGGACTCAAATCTAGAACCCATTGTGTGAAAGGCAAGACCATTAACAATCACCTATGGACTCAACTGTTGTCTATGGTAAGATTTATTCTTCTATACAGACATAATATACAGGTATAAAGGTATCTCTATATACCAGTACATTATCAATAGTATCAGTATCAGAAAAATCTGAAAATTAAAATAAAAATGTTGCAACTGAGAGTCTCAGTTCTCCCATTCCTATTCTCTTATATAGACACTTTATCATGTCCATATGTCCTAAATAAGTATTTGGACTTATTCCCGTCATAGCAAGTGACAGCATAATGTTAGGATGGGGGTGACTCTTGTAATTGATGGATATCCCTGTGTTTGGACTCAACAATCAGTAAGTGACTGCACATCCTAGTGATACATTGTCACATGGTACAGTAGAAAAAAACACATTAAGGTCATAAATATTTTGTCTTCTTTTTTTATTACCTAGTAACTCTGTAATAATTTCTTATAGACCATTGAATGTATAAAATACACTGACTTGTATAACACTATAGTCAGCCATGGTAAACTCTATCATATATTCCTTGCAAATCTAAAATTATAATTTACTTAATTTGACATGACACCACCTAATCAAATATGCTTAGAAAATGAAAATTATACAACAATGGGTCCCTTGACCTTACTGCTTCTTGGTTTAACTGGAAAATTTATTTGTTTAGCATTAACACCAATGTTTTATGCTCTTAATATGCTTAGACTTGTGGAAGGTGTTACTTATAGATCTTTGTATCTCTGTCAGCATTTAATCATTTTGTACATTTCGAGAAAGGAGAATAAGAGCTTTTTGTTTGGTACTTTGCCTTATGCACATAGAATCTCACTACACATTTCCTTCAATCTTCCTGCTATTTTTGGCATTAGAAGAGTACAAATTAGTTTGCTGATCTATGTAATAACAAAATTATGTGTGATTGATAAGTAATGAAGCTGTCCAAATAGCTGTGATTTGTTTTAGGTAAATAAATATCATTGTCATTGTGTAAGACCTGGTGTATATTAATGCATTGTGCTGTAATTCAAGGAAATATGTAAATAAAAGTGAAATCTGGCATTAATGAATTTCTCATCTTTATGTTTAGAGGTGGCATTGTGAGTCTTTGCAATGGTATCTTGGATTTATTAGACACTGTCATCTTTTGATTTAAACGTGTCCCTATACTCAAGTACACATAAATTAACCATACAGAGTGGTCTAGTTGCTTGCCGTTAGTCAAGGCACTTACCAATTTGCATCAATAGTTGTTGGATGCTCTGGGAAGTGTTAAAAATGAAGTTTTAAATGTTAGGCCAAATATTACTGTAAATATGTCTGTACTATAAAGGTTACTGTAATTTTAACTGGCTATACAGTTGAAACCAGAAGTTTAACTATACTATATAAAAAGAGACATATGCATGTTTTTCTCAAAAAACCTTTCCCGTTTTAGGTCAATTAGGATTACCAAAATTATTTATATTTGCCAAATGCCAGGCTTTTTTATTACTTTCTGCAAAGTCAAAAGTTTACATACACTAAGATTACTATGCCTTTAAACAATTTTGGACAGCCCATATATTAATGTCATGTCTTTGGAAGCTTCTGATAGGTTTATTGGCGACATCTGAGTTACTTAGAGACACACCTGTGGATCTATTTTAAGGCACACCTGAAACACACTGCTTCTTTGTGTAACATCATGGGAAAGTCTAAAGAAATCAGCCAAGATATCAGGAAGAGAATTGTGGACTTGCACAAGTCTGGTTCATCCTTGGTTGCAATTTCCAGATACCTGAAGGTGCCTCGTTCATCTGTACAAACAATTATATGCAAGTACAAACACGATGGGAATGTCCAGCCATCATACCGCTCAGGAAGGAGACGGGTTCTGTGTCCCAGAGATGAACGTTCTTTGGTGCAAATTGTGCATACCAACCCAAGAACAAAAGCAAAAGACCTTGTGAAGATGCTGGCTGAAGCTGGTAAGAGTGTGTCATTATCCACAGTGAAACGAGTACTGTATCGACATGGGCTGAAAGGCCACTCTGCCAGTAAGAAGCTATTACTCCAAAAGAAACATTAAAAAGCCAGATTAATGTTTGCAAATGCAGACAGGAACAAAGACCTTAGTTTTTGGAGACATGTCCTGTGGTCTGACGAAACTAAAATTGAACTGTTTGGCCATAACGACCATCGTTACGTTTGGAGGAAAAAGGGAGAAGCTTGCAAGCCTAAGAACACCATCCCAACTGTGAAACACGGGGGTGGCAGCATCATGTTGTGGGGTTGTTTTGCTGCAGGAGGGACTGGTGCACTTCACAAAATAGATGGCATCATGAGGAAAGAACATTATGTGGCAATAATGAAGCAACATCTCAAGGCATCAGCCAGGAAGTTAAAGCTTGGGCGCAAATGGGTCTTCCAAATGGACAATGACCCAAAGCATACTGCCAAACTGGTTACAAAGTGGCTTAAGGATAACAAAGTCAATGTTTTGGAGGGGCAATCACAAAGCCCTAATCTCAATCCTATTGAAAATTTATGGGAAAAGCTGAAAAGGCAGGTGCGAGCAAGGTGGCCTACAAACATGGCTCAGTTACACCAGTTCTGTCAGGAGGAATGAGCCCAAATTCCTACCAACTATTGTGAGAAGCTTGTGAAAGGATATCCAAAACATTTGATCCAAGTTATACAGTTTAAAGGCAATGGTACCAAATACTAATGAAATATATGTAAATTTTTGACTTTGCAGAAAGTAATAAAAAAAAAATTCTTCTCTCTCTCTCATTATTCTGGCATTTGGCAAATATAAATATTTTGGTAATCCTAATAACCTAAAACAGGAAAGGTTTATTCTGATTTCATGTCAGATAGTGAGAAAAACATGCATATGTGTCTTTATATATAGTGTATGTAAATGTCTGGTTTCAACTGTATGAAAAGTAAAAATATTTGAGCTCTAATATGGATTTCTATACACTATACACTATCTAAGAGTTATCTGGACTCTTATACACAGTACTATGCCTAGTGTAGATCCTGAGGAGAGGGTGTACGACAGAGGTGTAACTTGAAGCTCTTGGGCCCAATGCAGAATCTGTAATGGGGCCCCTATCTACATTCTGCCAATTAGAATAGTGGTATATCTTATGTGGCAGAGTAACCTTTGGGCCCCCCTCAGAGTCTAGGGCCCAGTAGCGATTGCTCTCTATGCACCTCTATAGCTACACCCCTGGTGTATGATATAGGGATTGAAAAAACATCATTGAGGAAATACTTGTATAGTTCTCTGCTCCTTGAGGCCCTGCTCTAGGAATAACATACTGAGGCTAATTTACTAATACATATATTCAAACAGCATAAATTTAGACTAAAGAGCCTGAAGATTGGAGATTGGCAAATCAACTCACACCGACCCAAATGTTTCAAATTAGTAATTTTTTTATGAAACTGAACAAATGGAGATTCATCTCAAGCAAACTAAAATGGCTGCCACATTATACTCTGGGATCTTTTCAGCCCCCAGAGTATAATAGATGGAGGCCCAAGGGAGGTGAAAAAAAATAAAAAAACATTCATAATCACCTTCTGTTACCCCTTTTGGGCCAGTGTTTGGCGCTCTACTGATGATATCATGGCCTGTGATTGAGCTACCAGCAGTCAAATGGGCATGGGCAAGCTCTACATAGGACTCACCATTCATCATTTAGGTGAATACAATGTAGTTACATTTAGTGACTTACAAGTGATCTTTCTAACTCTAGTCGTTCACATTTCCCATCTCTTCCATCTGGACCGCCAAGACCTACTCTTCCAGCTGTGACTTGCCTCTGTAAAGTTTGCAACACAGACATCTTTGGCTCCTCACTTTTCCAGACACCTGTCACACATTGTCCTTGCCTACGTAAAGTCGCCAACCTGCTGCTACCCCTCAATTGTTAAATATATGATATAAACCCCCAGAATTAATAATACTCCTTAAATCTTTAAATTAATACTGTCTATTGTACCCCCATAAATAGTGCCCCTTATTAATAATGCTTTCTGAGTTTCATAATTAAAGTGGTGCATGTTGTATGGCTGCATTTCTATTGCAGCCATGGCAACGTGCACCTGCACATATAGTTCATATTGTTTTGCAGGTTTAAACTATTTTTGTGTGCTTAATAAATGTGGTGCATTGTACTGCAGGGCACTTCAGCTTAAGACTAGTGTATGAAATGTCAGTCTTAATAAATTACCACACACTGGGGTCAACTGACGATTCTATTGCTCTGTGACCAGACATCGCACAAGTATGTCATTGTCAAAGAAGATCAGATGGTGAGCAAAATTTATTTTCACATTGTGAGTTGATGATATATTGTACCTCCAGCAAAACAATGACATCAAGGATTCCAATATATATCAGATGAAATCTTGCTTACTAAATGCATTGGCATCATAAATTGAGTCCTATTTAAATAATTTATGTTGTCTTTAACTCCTTGAACTTCAGAAGTAGCTGAAGGGTGGATAATTTTACAACCCTTTACTGTGTGTTTTTCAATATCCGTTAAAGGTCAATTAGTTTTTCTTTTACAAGTCTTGTTCTTATATAAATCACTCTTTAAAGGGATATTAGAGTTTCAGCAAATTCATTGTACTGTATGATGGGAAGTTATACACTTTTACAATATACTTTCTATATTAGTTGTATTAGTTGTATATAGCTCTGCTGATCTCTGCTGTCAGTTTTGGCATCTTTCACTGTTTACTTTAGTTGATAACAATCCTCTTGCTCATGTGATGATCAAACAGGTGCTTTGGCTCCTTACAAGTAAAAAATAGCTATCAGAAACCTTTATTTCAACTACACTTGCTCTGTGTGAGAAAATTGCATGGGTTTAAAAAAAAAAAAAAGACAAAAACTACACATTTAGTTCACATTAGCTATTATATATAATAGGAGATTCCCCTCTACATACCCAATTAACAGTTGGCTTTAAGTGTAATGGATATGTCATAAATTTCTGATAGATGCAGGTCCACCTTTGATACTAGCATCTCCAGAATGAAAGTCTCCCAACCCCAATCCTCCTGTTGAGGTGCTCACTGTCCACTGCATATAGACAGAAGTGGCTCCTCATGTTCCCAGCTCTATTCACTTTTGTGGAAGTCACAAATGTTAATTAATTATGTGCCCTATGGATAGGAAAATAGCTATAAGGGTTGTAGAGATAGCCATCATGGGTTCTGGAACATAAGTGAAACTAAAGAATGGCAGGTGGGGCCCCTACGACATCTTTAGGTACAAGTGTTATTTCATTTTTAAAATATTAATTCAAATCAATTGCAACATTTGGTGTTTACAAATTTCCTTTACATACAGTAGTTGTACTTTTCCTTGTAGCTTTACATGTCCAGGTACAGTATGTACCCATGTATGGCAACCCAGTGGGTTATGCATTGCAGCCTTTAAAGCAGGAATAGGCAAACCTTTTGGTATGGCATGCTGATTTAAATAAATTGCGAATGAGGTATTCAGTCTGCTGTAGGTTGTCAATCCCTACATAAAAATCATAATAATGGGACTTGCAGCAGTATTACAGAGTATAGATTACTTCAATATTACAGCTGTGTGAACCTGGCCAGATTGGATGCTCCGTTAGAAGCTTCCATTGCAGGTAAAAAATTGACACAAAAGTTCAGCATACTGCGCTATTTTCTATGTGCCAGTCCACCTATACACAGGATGATACCCGATTCCTGGCCCTGTACACAGCAAGATGCCTCATTGATGTTCCTGTACAAAGTATGATTCCTCATTGTGGCCCCCTATACACAGTATGATGCCTCATTGTTGGCCTCTATGCACAAGCATGATTCCTTATTGTTGGCCCCTATACAAAGTATGATGCCTCATTGTTGGTCCTTATACACAGTATGATGCTTCACTGCTGCTCTTATACATAGTATGATGTCTCATTATTGGCTCCTATATACAGTCTGATGGTGCGGCATCATACTGTGTATAGGGGGCAACAATGAGACATCATACTGTTTATAGGGGCTAATAATGGGGGATCATACAAAGTATGATTCCTCATTGTTGCCCCTATACATAGTATGATGCCCCATTGTTGCCCCAAGTGATCCTTCTGTATTTCCCACCTCTATTCCATGTTCTTCACAACTGATGATCATACCCACCATTCTGTCACAGCTTTCAGCACTTGCAGACATCAATCCCATTCATAACTTGGCACCGGGTGAAGGACCATATGACTGTACATGTCACTCCACCACTGCACCTGCAATAGTTTGCAGCGTTAGTGCATTACTATAGAGTTAGATTCTATAATTTAGAGGACGCTGAGTGACATGTCCAGTCATATGGTCCTCCTCCCACTGTTAAGTCATGGATAGGATCAATATCTGCAGATGCCTGAGTTTGACAGAATGGGCGCAGACAATCATCCTTTATAAAGCACTCAGCGCAGAGGTGGAAGTAGTGGTTCCAGAGGGTGATGTGTTGCGGGCCAAGAGTGGCACATGTGCGGGGGGTTGTGACCCCTGCTTTAAAGTGAAAAGTATGAAGACAGTGTGAGGTCCTTGTTTTCAATTACTGCATTCTTGAGCTTTCTGACATCTAAGTTACAGAAATAAAAAAAATTATATATAATTTGAGGCACTAGTATGAGATAGGAGGGAACAGAAAACACCCTATGTCCTCATTGTTATGTGGTCCTCATTGTTATGTATTGCAATTTATGGATGTAAGATTGTAAATCTATTTTTACCATTAAAGCATAAGTAAACTTTTATAAATTTTCTTAAAAATCAATAGTGCAGGTAAAGGGAAAATTATCATAAAGTTACAGAATGTTTACATTATTTTTACAATATTGATGCTGAAGCTGAAGAGATACTATATGTCAACATACTGTAAAGCAAATACGAAATTTAACCATGTTTGGGTATCTTTCTTATCCCATTCCACAGAACCCTTGAGCCGTTCTTATCCAAATCATTTAATCAAATTGGAAATTGCTCTGTGGAATTACAAATTTCTGATGTACAAATTGAAAGCATATTTTGATTTAGTAGCATATTGAAGCAGAACTGCATAGGATGGTTTGTCACTTTTATCACTGTATCAAAAAGGGAAGCTTTCATAGGGAAAAGGCTTTACCTGACATATGCTATCTTTAAAATGTGTTGACTGTTCACATTCAGTATGCTTTAACTTTACTAATATAAGGTTAAATAGATGTAAGAAAATGTCCAATGCTCTATATCAAACACAGTAATGCACACAGATTAATCATATATATAATATCATAGGAATTGCATTTGTAAATATTTGAGATACTATTATTTCCCTTGGGGTACAGTAGAAAGGCATTTATCAGGGATGAGCTGTTATGAATTTCTGTGATATTCAGTAGTTGAGTATTTGTCCCACTTTATCTCTGTAACATGGTTAGAACCGAGGAAATGAAGACTGGAGATTTATATTCGAGTAGCATATAAAAAAAAGAAGGAAGGACAACTTTTGTTTTGACATTGTTATCTGCATTGTTTGTATAATAGATAAATGGATCCATTATTTCTCTTTGCAATCCTATTGGGGGGTGTTAATATGGTGATATACTGATATGTTTATAAATGTCCGATGATTTAGTGCAATTTACTTTTGTCGTGTTTATGGAAAATCAAAATCCATTGGCTGTAGCATTTCTAAATCAACTTAGCTGAAAAATCCAGCACCATGTACGATTTAAGGCTATGGTGCACCTATGGTGACACTGGGCACTTTGCATCCAGCTTCTGCGATCCAGTATTCCCATTTGGGAGGCTTTAACACAATTTTTCAGAATCGCAGGATGTATGTGAACTTGATTTAGTGTTTCCTGTTACAGTACATTCTGTCAGGAACCTGTACATCCTGCTCATTCATCCTGTAAAAATCTCAATCACTGTTTGTGATAATGCAACATTTCAGAGGTAAAAATATTCAATATACCCCTGGATAAATTCCTTGATGGGTGTACTTTCCAAAATGGGGTCATATGTCAGGGGATTCCATTTAACTGGTATTTCAGGGACTGCAAAATTGGCATGGCATCCAAAAATTAAAACATCTAAATCTGTGCTCCAAAAACCAAATAGCAATTCATCCTTTCTGCTCCCTGCAAACAGGGACATTGTTAAGTAAGGTATCCCAGGTAAAACAATATCATATATTTGGGTGTGAACTTCTTTTTGGACACACCACAGGACACAGAAGAGAGGAAACACTCTTTGACTTTTAGGGTGCAGATTTAGATGGTCTGTTTTTTGAATGCCAGAGTGATCCCATCTTGAAAAATACACCCCTTAAAAAAATTATCAAAGTTGTCGTGAGCATTAGTTTCCCAGAAGTGAATATGTAAGCTGTGCAAAGTACATTGGGTACACCAATTCCCCCTCTATTTTCCCATTAACTCCAATGACTGGGGGGGCATTCTGGGGAGTCAGTTCTAGTGTCTTTTCACTCATAATTTTTAACCATAGGGTGTACACTGATGGACACTTGCACAGCTTACGCATTTCTCATCCTGCCCCAGCCACTTATTTTTGTTGTTTTTTTTGCTATTTCCTTGTAGAAGTATTTTATGATATATGGCCATATAAGGGCTTGTTTTTGTGAGATGAGATGTACTTTTTAATGACACAATTTTGGGGTGCCAAGACGTATTGACTACATTTTATTAACTCTTTCTGGGTGGGATTTAAAAAAAAAAAAAAAAAAACAAGAAAAAAACATTAAATCTGATACTGCTTTTTCACAATAAATTTTTCTGCCATTCACTATATGGCATCAGTAACATATTACCTTTATTTTATGGGTTGGTACGTTTACAGTGATTTAATTTATGTTATTTTTTATGTTACTAATTTTACAGAATAAAATCTCATTTAGAGAAAGAAATCAATTGTTTTTGGATCACAATCTTCTGAGAGTTGTAACATTTGTATTTTTCTGCTGAAAGTGCTTATTGAGGGCTCATTTTTTGTGGAGAGAGCTCTGATTTTTATTGGCACCATATTGGGATCATGTGACCACTTTTTATTGTATATTTTGTGAATCAAGATCTTTATTTGCTGTATTTGGTATCACCATGGGAAAGTCCATCTTTGCAAATTATCTTTTTATAATAGCCTAATCATGGTCCTCAAAAAAACTGATATGTTCTATCTTTTTCTGGCCATTCCAGCCATTATTCACTGTTTGTTAATAAGTACCTCCTGTGAATCTGAATGGACTGTCCAGGCTGTTTTTCATAGACATTAGGTATGTGAAAAACTCCAATGTCATGTACATAAGGCCTTGATCTCTCCTTAAAAACATTAAATTGGAAATTCCATTCAAAATAAAAAAAACAAAACAAAAAAAAAAACATTTTTTTAATCATGTCATCATGTGTACTCTGGTACCTCTGCAAACAGGAGAACATGCTTGTACAACACAGTTTCACAGGTTGTTTTTACTAAAGAATCTGAGTTCTTTCACACGTCATGCTATTTTAAATTTTTAATCACTGAAATGAATAATATTTCATTATAATATAAATACCTTTCACATCAGATCTGGTGTACACTTTTTTAAAAAAAATAAGTGTCCATAAAGTAATTGTTAATTGAAATACAGAATATTGTTATAGAAAATTAAGCTAATGTTTAATTACGTTTTAATAAGCTATTATGTTCAGATATTTAAATGATGCTAAAAACTGGCATTAACTTTCTTAATATGCTAAGGAAGTAATGACTGACCAAAATTATATTGCTTGTGGATTTTGCTCTTTGCCATGACTACTATGGGATTAAAACTTTTATGCATCATTTATTTTTTAATTTCCACCAGGCTGGCTGTCTGCAGTGCTAGTCCAGATTAAATGCATTGGAACATTGAATTTTTGATGTCTACATCTAATGGATTGTATATTTTTTTCCTATTTGAAAAAATTATATGAAACATTCAATTTAGATATGATGGAATAGCAAAGCAATGAACCCAAGGCATGTGTGAATTTGAGAAGGTTTGATATGCTACATTATTAAATGTTTCTGGAAGGGTAGGGGGTGCAGGAATAATTATGGATTGAGGGATCCCTCATTTTAAACTGTGGACATGTTTTTGTATTTTTTGATATACTGACTGAAAAAAAAAATTGCTTAAAACATGCCATTGTATCCATAGCATACTGTATGTACTTTTTGAAGTCCTTATTAATCCCTTAAAAACCACCCACTGTCTTCAACACTCAAGCTGTTGTGAAACTTCAATTCCCAGCATGCTTTTTTGCTCAACTGCTTTTGGAACTACCAGTGAAGTGAATAGAGCATCCTGGGAATTGAAGTATATTTATCACTGGTCTAGAGCAATATGTTTTGGAGAGGGAGGTTAAAAACTCCCTGAGCAGATTTGCCCTTAAAATAAGCTGTAACTTACAGCTCTGCCTGCTTTACATCTAGCATCTGGCACTGGAGCTTTGGCGTAGGCTGCTAACACTTTGATTGCCATGGTCCATGACCATAACTCCATCAAAGGGGACTCCCCCTTCAAGAGTTTCTCTGGTTTTTTTGATGACTCAATCAGAGTTTCATCTGTAGGGGCCTACAAAGGAACTCAGAGCTGTCTGTTCAGTAATCCTCTTGTTAAGTAATACCAGGCAATGCCCTAATACCAGCCTGTGTCATAGAGACAGAGAGCATAATACATTAGCATGTAGGAGTATACTAATAAATTCTGAATCTAAAATATTTTTTATTTTGTTTTTCCTCCTCTGTGTCCTATAATTTTGTCAATTTTCTGTCAATATAGCCATAAAGTGAGATTTTTTGAATGACAAATTGTTCTGAAATAGGTGTTCATCATATGGCATAAATACTTTTACATTTCAGTAGTCCAAGCATTTTTCACCATGACAGTACCTAATATATTTATTTATGTTGTTATTATACTGCAATACTTTTGTATTACAGTATATTGTCAGATTACTGCTGTTCTATTACACCCTGTCTGTGGCAACATGTAAAAGTACTCCTATGACAACATTCCTGGGAGGTTTCAATAGGCTCCCAGCTGTTATAGCGACCGATCAACACTCCTCTATGATGCTGCAGGTCCTAAGATGACAGCCCTCAGGCAATGTAACAATTTAGGTGCCACTGTCACAATTGGTTGTGGCATCTAAGTGGTTAGCTGCGATCAATGCTGTCACCTTTCACAGTTATTACTTCCAAGTTTCTTGAGCTTGGGCTTGTGAAAAAAAATGTAAAAAAAATGCAAACATTTAAAAGTCACGAATATTTCTTATAATGCAATGAAATGCATTATATCAAATGAAATGCAAAGAGAAAAAAAAAAGAAAAAAAAAGTTGGTCAATTGAGGAATGACCATTAAGGGATTAAAATACCATGACCATTAAAGTAACACTTTCATGAATAGCTAGCTATATCACTGATCATAAGTCAGTCTATTTGCTTAGGTCTTGTGCATGGGGCCTAATGTAGCGGCTCTCCTACAGCAATTGGGAGATTAATTAATTATTTTTTAAAAAGTTGATCTGTTATTCATGGACATGATTAACAGATCAAGCATGGACAGCATGGACAGCATACCATCTGTAAATAAGCAGGGTGGGGTGCTGTCTATGTATATCACAGGCCTTAGTAGTAAACTTTTAATATATAGTAAGTTACTGCTTATTGCAAAATGTGAGTGTTCTCATTGAGGCGTGGGATTTGCCAAGTTCTTTCAAAGTACTCCTAGTGGTTAAGTAAAATACCTTTAAAAGAGTAGAAATGGTGATTTGCTAAGTTAAATGAGCAAGATATGCTGCAAACCACATTTATTATGTGTTTTAGACCTTTCCTCCTCACAAGGGGGCAGAGCATATTGGTAAAGGGGTACAATTTTCCTGAAAAGGGGAAATGTGATGATACACTCCAGACAAAAGCAAGCCAACAAATAGGTGATATAAACTTTTTCATATTATACTTCTATTCATTCAATATCATTTGGTCCAAACTTTTTTGTATGGGCTATTGTTTCAGATTCTCGAAATATCTAAGCAAATATAGCTTTAAAGAAAAAAGGAGGGTAATTTAACAAGAACTTTGTAAGATTTCTAAGATGTTTTTTTTGGGTCAGAGGCTGCTTGTCCCTCTGTGCATTGTTTGTAGTTGGATATACAAATTTTATGCTCAAACTGTCTTGCAATATCCACTTTAATGGTGCTTATATAGTGCCTCAGTTGAATTTAGGAACTCCTGAGTTTGTAAGTCAAGATAAGACACAATTTAGAATGTGCATTGCTGTATACAGTATCTGAGAGTTAAAAGAATACAGAATGCTTTCCCACAGTCCTATGTGTGAAAACTAGAGATTGCACATTATGATCTCAATCTATAATTTCAATGCTTTATTTGGTTCCTTAAATATACAGTACTGATTTTGTGCATGTGTTTCTCCATAAATATGCTTTGTCTTCTTTAATTTGACCTGCAATGTGTGAAGTTCACCTTTAGTATTTACCCATTTCATTGTCTGCAGATTTGTTTACATCCTTTGTGAGTCTCACTTCAAATACTGACTCACTTTGTCCTATTCATTGAACTACTGAATTAGTTTTAAGTTTTCAATTTCAGGAATGAATAACCCCTGTCTCGGAGAAACCTTCAATAACTTGTTGGTGTTTGTGAAGTAGAATCTATGAAATTACTTGGATCAGTGTTTTGACAAACTATATGATTCAACGCTATGCTAATAATTGATTTCGATAGCTTCATTTGTTAAAAAGCTCAGAAATTTTTTTTACTGATACATATAGTTGATTACATTACATCTAAAAAAATTCAGACTTCAGTACCCATGTTTCCCTTGCAGCCCCAAATTTCCCTTATTGAGCATCAGACCATTTCATCTTATTTTAACAAAAAAAAAGGTCTTAAAGGGATATATTCAAATTCATCCCATAGGCTACTTGTTTGTCTTAGATTATTTTATTAGAATACTTTCCATACCTTTCCCTGAGCACGTTACAATTTTTGGTTTTGGCTGAGCCCAACTCTCTTTTTTTCCATTTTAATTATTTTAATGAAATCCTGTTTTACATTCTTCACTGTTGATTCCGTTTGTGTTATCCAATGTTTTAGAATATTTCTTTTAACCACCAGAAGAGTCATGCATACTGTTCAAGGGATATTTTACCCCTCCTACTTGCATCTCATTTTTTGCTATAATGGAACAAATAGAACCAGGGGTCTAAATCAATGCCATTTTCTCCACATTAACCATCATCTTTCTAATCTCCCTCCAAAAACTTTTATCCTTTATCTGTTTTAAAAATAGCGCATAATATTTGGCCTATGGAGTCCATATTTTGGGCACTTCTGTTTATATTCTTGGATATAACGCTCCAAAGGCAAATTAAGATGTGCAATGCATACATTGTTTTATAATATAAGCTAAGCCTTTCTCCATCTCTGATTTACATATTATGTTAATCTTTCTCAGACCTTGTATCATTCGACGTTTTACTACATACTCCATTATATTGCCTTCTAGATATTTTCTCCATCTCTCTGCATTGCTATGCTCTGGCAATATCCCCAATATGTCATATCCCCTCAATATTGTTATTTTATCTCCTTTAAATAAGTCATCAAGTTCCAATGATGTCTTCCTATATTCTACTAAAAGCACAAATCACAAGAAACTATACCGTTCTCACGGATCCTGGAAAATAACAAAATAAGCATAGATCCACCAATATAAAGTAAAACTTAACATCTCCCAGGGAAGGAGACATTATTAGGGCCTTTCAGGGTCAGATTGGGACTGCCCTTGTTAGGGCGGGAGTTATATTTGGGGTGACAGGGCTGTGTAGTTTTGTTCTCTCCTGTATCCCGAGATTTCCCACTACATTTGAGCAAATTTGGGACCCTTTATGTTATAATATCGTCTGGAACTGGTAAGAATGTTCTATTTTTCATTATTATAGTAGTTATTTTTTTCTTATATTTATGGGGCTGTTTTTTAATGATATTTATTAAATGTTAAGTTTTATTTTATATTGGTGGATCTATGCTTATTTTGTTCTTTCTATATTCTAATGGTAACAGGTTAAGCATTCAAATATGCAAAGGTATGAAATGCAAGCACATATTTTTCCTTTTACCAAATCCAATTATGGATCCATCTGTTTCTCTAAATATATGTGATATGCTTCTTAGACCTTTGTCTCTCGATTGATCCCTTACCTTTAGTCCTAGTGTCCACTTTTTAGTATAATGATAAATAAGCAGAAATAAGCAAATGGTGCACTTTTAATATTTCTTTGATTAGACTTTATTTTAATCACAGTATCATTCTACAAATCGTAAAATTTCAAACCAGAATTAGCTTCTGCTTAACATCTTGTATGACGGCTGCTCTTTCCGGGCAGGTATGTTCATTATTCATATTTTGTGTCACTTCAGTAGGAGTAGAAATTAGTCTACAATCCTATTTAATATCTAGACTTTAGTTTAATAAGCCCATTATATACTCAGTGTAAAAAATCTTAACTTGTAGCTTAGCAACTTTTCGGGGACATTTCTTTTGGCAGACTTAATGGGTGTTATTTATCATTTGCCCCTTTTTTGGCCATACTTTTCGCAGGTGCGCCTTTTTTTAGACTAGCGTTACTGTGGTGTTTATTTGTGATGTTGTCGCACCTCCTTGTTAAATGTTGTGCGCGTGTTAGTTTATATGCGCCTTTTTTGGCCATGTGCACTTTGCCCCTTTTTGGTCAAAAAGGTGCAAAAAAGCCGCAATTACCCCTTTTTCATTCAGTCTAACGACGGGCTCTTTTACACTGCCCATGGTCTGGAGTGCATTTGCGCCTTTTTAAAAATGGCACAAGTCATAAATACAGCATGAAAAGGATCTTCATTTAGGCCACGCCCCCTAGTCTGGCAAAAAAGCAAAAGTGGCGAGTGCAGGATTACAGACTGAACAAAGGCGCAAATGCTTCATAAATGAAGCATAGCACAGAAAAAGACTTCAAAAAGGCGCAATTGATGCTAAAAAAAGGCGCAAGTAGCTTAATAAATGTGCCCCAATGTATAGTATATGTTAAGGTGATAAAATTACAAGGGATGCATGGAATTATACAAATGCTGGTAATGCAGTCAGGAGGATGATCAATCCGTCTTCTAATGTTTCTGTCTGAAAGTTGTTCTACATACAGACACTTCATGTATTGATAAAGCTGTGCAACAAGCATTAACTCTTTCAATGGCTTTTTATGTGTTCTATAATAAGAATTTACACTGCAGCAAGTTATCAGTGACAGTTAATGTCAGTTAAACTTTGCTATGTGTGTACAGGTACCAGCGGAAACATGCCCTTGCATCATCATGCTCATGACTGCATTACCTGGTTTTGTGTAATATTTTGTGCACATTGCGGTTCCACCATTTATTGTACAGATATTCGGCCTAACAAGGGGCAT
The DNA here is from genome assembly GCA_947044405.1 of Leptodactylus fallax. Lineage (NCBI taxonomy): Eukaryota > Metazoa > Chordata > Amphibia > Anura > Leptodactylidae > Leptodactylus > Leptodactylus fallax. The sequence continues at coordinate 1,279,620 of CAMRHE010000045.1, forward strand.
GTTCCTAAACCTTGCTATGGTAAAAGTTATGCAACAGTGGTGTTTTATGTGACATGAATAACTAAAGGGAAAATAGAAACATTCACCTACATTCTGGGTTGCTAATACATTCTTTGTTACATTGCATAATGACATTGGCATTTCTCTATTGCAACTCTCACACATTTTATTCTAATAAAGAATAATATCTGAAAGAGACAGGAAATTCCAAAATACTTTATGCTTTTCTTTTATCAATGTGCCAAATAGATTGAAGAAAATATTGAAGGATTTGGAATGATCAGTAAGGTTGTGAAAAAATAATTCAGTCACAGTTACATAACAAAGAACAAAAATTAGATAATCTACAAAAAGTGCTTGATTAAATATGTCCTCTTCTCACAAACCTTCATTGAGATGCTAATGCATAGTACTAATACAGCTGAGCTTTCTCACCTTGTGTTTCAACGATTATGACTATCTACAGGCTTCAAAAGAAAGGAGCAGTAAGGCTACCTAGGGGAAAAAGTGCTATAACAAAAGTACTTTGCAATTTAAAAATGGCAATATCATTTGAAAAAGTACCACTTATTCTCCAAGGTCACCTATAAAATGCCGGCCAATATTAGCGTGGATTAAATGGTGCTCTCAGTTAGAAAGATTTAAATATATGACCTTAATAAGAATCTTTCTAGGGAGCCTGCTCTTTGGATTCAATAACCATTGTGTCGAATATAAACTGCTGCTTTCAGTATTTTGAATAAACAGATTTATAATATCATTTTCAATTAGCAGATTTTAATTCCACTCAAAGTAATTTATTTGCTGTAAGTAATTGTTCTGCTCGTGTGCACTCTATTTTTAATTATCTGGGACAAAATCTGATAAAATTCAGGAGGATTTAATCAATGACCACATTCATGTGCCAATCCCCAGCAACAAGTATTAATTAAATTATCTATAAATCTCGAGTAACTACTTTGTTTGGTCCAATTTTGTTTAGTTCTACTCAAGTGAGATAAATTAAGTCAGTCTCTTTTACCTCTAACACATTAAATAGAAAGAGAAAGGAACAGTAATTCAAAGAAAAGCGACTTTTTAATAATTTAATCCGGTTACAAGAAAATTAGATTTGGATCTTCGACTGATTTGAGCAGAAAATAGGACATTCCATTTTTATGCATCCTGAAGAACACTTTACTGTGTGATTGGTGGGCTTTCTAAAAGATGTGGAGTCACTATGTTTTTTTAACATGCGCTCTCCATATGATGCACTGTCATTATACAATGCACTGTATAATTGTCTTCTATGATATTGACCTCTAGAATAAGGTCCACTAGAAACAATGGGCAGATATATATTCATATATATATATATATATATATATATATATATATATATACATAAACTAATGAAAATAATATGATTTGTCTTTTGTCAGATTCATATGGAACCTGACAGGAAAAACTACCCTATGACATATGGAGGTACAATAAGGTTGCTTTCTTTGGGAGTCTTTTGCAGAATTTTGATAAGTCCCAATATCTTGAGGACTTCATTGCTTTGTCTGTGGGATTCAAATTATGGTTAATTAATAATTAAGTAAATTTCTCTCCTTCTGGCCTAGTGTTCATGTCTACAGTCATGGCCAAAAGTTTTGAGAATGACACAAATATTATATTTTCACATGATCTGCTGCCCTCTGGTTTTTATGTGTGTTTGTCAGATGTTTTTATCACATACAGAAATATAATTGCATTCATATTATGAGTAACAGAAGCTTATATTGACAGTTAGAATGAGTTAATGCAGCAAGTCAATATTTGCAGTGTTGACCCTTCTTCTTCAGGACCTCTGCAATTCTCCCTGGCATGCTCTCAATCAACTTCTGGACCAAATCCTGACTGATAGCAGTCCATTCTTGCAGAATCAATGCTTTAATTTTGTCTGAATTTGTTGGTTTTTGTTTGTCCACCCATCTCTTGATGATTGACCACAAGTACTCAATGGGATTAAGATCTGGGGAGCTTCCAGGCCATGGACCCAAAATCTCTATGTTTTGTTCCCTGAGCCATTTAGTTATCACCTTTGCTTTATGGCAAGGTGCTCCATCATGCTGGAAAAGGCATTGTTGAGCGCCAAACTGCTCTTGGACATTTGGGAGAAGTTGCTCTTGGAGGACATTCTGGTACCATTCTTTATTCATGGCTGTGTTTTTAGGCAAGACTGTGAGAGAGCCGATTCCCTTGGCTGAGAAGCAACCCCACACATGGATGGTTTCAGGATGCTTTACAGTTGGCATGAGACAAGACTGGTGGTAGCGCTCACCTCTTCTCCGAATAAGCTGTTTTCCAGATGTTCCAAACAATCGAAAAGGGGATTCATCAGAGAAAATGACTTTACCCCAGTCCTCAGCAGTCCACTCCCTGTACCTTTTGCAGAATATCAGTCTGTCCCTGATGTTTTTTCAGGAGAGAAGTGGCTTCTTTGCTGCCCTCCTTGAGACCAGGCCTTGCTCCAAGAGTCTCCGCCTCACAGTGCGTGCAGATGCACTCACACCTGCCTGCAGCCATTCCTCAGCAAGCTCTGCACTGCTGGTAGCCCGATCCCGCAGCTAAAACACTTTTAAGAGATGGTCCTGCCGCTTGCTGGTCTTTCTTGGGCGCCCTGGAGCCTTTTTGGCACCAATGGAACCTCTCTCCTTGAAGTTCTTGATGATGCGATAGATTGTTGACTGAGGTGCAATCTTTCTAGCTGCAATACTCTTCCCAGTTAGGCCATTTTTGTGCAGTGCAATGATGACTGCACATGTTTCTTTAGAGATAACCATGGTTAACAGAAGAGAAACAATGATGGCAAGCACCAGCCTCCTTTTAAAGTGTCCAGTGGTGTCATTCTTACTTAATCATGACAGATTGATCTCCAGCCCTGTCCTCATCAACACCCACACCTGTGTTAATGGAGCAATCACTGAAATGATGTTAGGTAGTCCTTTTAAGGCAGGGCTGCAATGATGTTGAAATGTGTTTTGGGGGATAAAGTTCATTTTCTAGGCAAATATTGACTTTGCAAGTAATTACTGTTAAGCTGATCACTCTTTATAACATTCTGGAGTATATGCAAATTGCCATTAGAAAAACTGAAGCAGTAGACTTTGTAAAAATGAATATTTGTATCATTCTCAAAACTTTTGGCCATGACTGTACTATGATGTGCCATATTAAATACTGCTGCAAAGGTGACTGCACTAAATTCAGCGCATTGTTAGTTTTGCAGGTATACTTTTGAGGAAAAGCGCTGGTGCCAGGGATATTGGTGCTATTAATTTCAGCTACTGATATCACTGCACTGTCAGAGGGGCCAGCCTCCCAGCTCAGCATCATCGTTTGGTGGTAAGGAATGCCCTGCTGGTAGAAAACACTTCTATAAACTTGTACTGTAAAGGAGGGCGTTCCTCACTACTCAGTGATGACATTGATCTGTGAAATGGTGATGAATTCAGTGCACTTTTTTGCAGCAGTAAATATCACATTGTAGTTGGCACAAATGTTCCCAATCTTACCTTAGCGTGAATTTCATGAAGCATAATTTTCTAGACACCAATTTAGTAAAATATTGTGGTCCAGGTTTTTTTTTCTAAAAGGTGGTGTTGCATAGTCTGTCTTTTCATTTTTTTTGTTTTGCATTGGTACCAGCACTTCTCCTATTTCACCCAAGTGCTTTTCTTTAGCAGGATACTGCATAAGATGTCTATTTACTAGCTCTTCGTTCTTTGCTGGGACCATACAGTAAGGTGAACTTTTTGAGATCTGATTCCATGCTGTGCTGCATGGTGGCTGCCATTGCTTTGGTGCTATGCCTGTTGGGTGGGACAGCCCAGAGCCTAGGTGGTTTAGCCTGGCTGCAGTGGTGCTGATGGGTCTTTCCCACTGTGGTCACTGTGCTATGGTGGCGGATGGTCGCCATGTGTTGCTGCACTCAATAGAGTAGGCATCCACTATACAGAGGTCAGCGTTTAGTGACAAGTGGACCTATATCCCTTCATCAAATAGATATACTAAGAAACTCATGTTAATGTATAAGTTTAATGTTCATTATTCCATCTAGGACTAATGTAGCCATATTACTTGGTTGATGAGCGAATCCATACTGGAGATAGCCAGAGTATGGCACTCAGTTATCTCCGGCACTCCCATTGAAGTGATTGGGAGTACCATTCATCAAGTGACATGCCTACATTCAGCCTGGCTGTGGTCAGGCAAAATTTGCAACAGGGAAAAACATCCTCTGATCTCAGGATAGGTGGGGGTCTCAGTGGTCAGACGCCCACCGATAACATATTTATCTGCTATCCTATACTCTACATCATCTAACCATAACCTTTAGTGAATATACTTTTCTTCACCAAGTTGTTTTAATTGGCCATGTACAATTCATAACCTTGCAAAAATGTCAAATCCATAAGAACCTGCTTTAAGGTTAACACTAAATGGGCTATATTGGCCAGAACACTAGCTTTCATACCTTGCTGCATTTAATTGAACCCTTAGTTAAAAGAACCCTTATTTCAAAACCTGCAAAAGTTTTTTGTTTTCAATTCTCTCCTTTGTCACCATCAGTATCTTTACTAAGCAGTTGAATATTCATCAGCATCATGCTTTTTTTTTTAGTGACTAGAAAACACTATTAAACTAAGGTCACAATTGCAGAAACACTTTTTTTTGTTGCAGATTTTGCTGCAGTTTTTTGAGCCATATCCAGGAGTGGATTGAGCAGAAGGGAGAAGTATAAGTACTTCCCATTCCTTCTTTAGCCACTACTAGGTTCGGCTAAAAAAAAGCAGCAAAATCTGCAACATAAAAAGCTGCGTTTCCACAACAGGCTAAGGCTCTGCAGGAAAAACCACAGCGGCAATGCATCATGTTTTTTACCTATAGGGAAACTGCCAGCATTTACGTAGGTATAATTGACATGCTGCGATTTCCAAAACCGCACGGGTTCTGGTAATCTCAGCGTGTCCACAGCGCATATTTTTTTGCAAGGTGTGAATGGGATTTGCATATTTTTCCGCTGCGTTTACGCCACGTGGGGCCCTGGCTTTAGTCACAAAATCATTAGACAATCTTTTACTACTGTATACATTTTATTATTTTATATGTAATATATGGTACAAGTGATAGTTTTAATCCTTGGATTTAAATCCTCCCTATGCTTTCAACCCTTTTAGGCTATATTCAAACAATGTGTGGCATATGAAAAACAGACATATCGTCTCATACTGTTTTTGACCTTATTCACACAGTGAAAATGGCAATGTGACGTCCATCATGCAGCCATTTTAAAATCCAAGAAAGTCTTGAGTGCATTCATATGTCTGTTTTTTTAAATGGCAAAATGGACAAAGTTAGCACAAAAAGTGATCCACCTCACTGACAGGCTCAGACAAGAGTTTACAACTGGGACATGCATTTGTGTCAGGCAAAAAGAAGTGCAAAAGTCACTGCCCTACTCCTTAAGGCCGGGACCCCACGTGGCGTAAACGACGAAGAAAAAAAAAAGCGGCATTTTACAGTCTCAGCAAAGTGGATGGGATTCTAGAGAATCCCATCCCCACTTTGCAGAAAAATACGCACAGCGGACACGCTGCGATTTCCAAAACCGTTGTGGTTTCCCTATAGGTATAATTGAATCAGAAAGTCCGCACTTCTGCTGATTTTCTGTGAAAAGTGCTGTGGGAAAAACCGCGATGCATTGCTGCCGTGGTTTTTCCTGCAGTGCTTTTTTGCTGTGAGACTCTACATGGGGCCTTAGCCTAAGGTAGTATTAGACTAAACACGGGGCTGCACAGCACATGCAAGAGGAACAATCACTAAAGTGATCAGCATGTTCTTTCATTGTTTGTTCTGCCCTTATTACACTGGATGATGTGCTGCCAGCAAATAGTGATTCTTTGTCCTACTTAAAGCAAGCACTCATTCATTGGTTGGTTGGTTGAATGTCAGCATTCATTATTTTGCTTATGTAGCACTAACATACTCCGCAGCCCTATTACAGATTTTGCCAGCACTCACTGTTCCAAGGAGGGGGGGCAATCTAAATCCCTTATCAATTTGTTTTTGGAGTGCAGATGTTGTCCTTGGCTGGATTCAAACTCAGGACTCCAGCAATGCAAGGCAACAGTGCTAACAACACATTAATGATTCTAATAGGTCTCTCCATCTGTTTCTATATTAATAAGTATTGTAATATGAAAATGCAAACTTTCCAAAACACAGGATGGGAACAACTGCAAATGGTTATTTCCTTGCTTATTAAAATGCAGAAAAGTATGTATATGCGTTTGAATGCTCATAAGATAGCGCCACTTTAGCTAGCACCATCTAGTTCTGTAGGGTAACCTTTCATTGAATTTTTTGTTTGTGCCTTCTTGTCATCCTTAGTTCCATCCTCTCTTTCTCCATCGATCCTTTACCTTGCATGATTCATTCTGTCTTTATATACATTGACAGAGCCTTTTATTCCAGTAGAGAATTAGTCTTTCTCTACTCTCATCACTTTTTGGCATGGAAACATGCTGGAATATGGTTTTGAATTTTAGATAAGATGAGTGAATATAATATACTTTTCTGTTCTTTTTACTGCTGTCAAGTTTTAAACATGTCTTGTTCTATAAATTCTGTAGCACTGAAAGTAAAAACAAATATAAAAGACAGTATATTTGTATATGTTGTGACCTCTAGCTTTATCTTATCAGAAGTGTAAGGTTTGACATTATAATGAGCTCATATAGATATATTCAATATTCTACAGTATATGTGCTTTCGTACCTTATACAGTAATTGCTGATATTAGAAAGCGAAATTCATGGAGTCCTAAAATTAATTCATTTCAAGTGCTGTATTTGACAAAATAATCTTAAATATTTCCAATATTCCACTATTAAGGTTATATTCATATGTCTGCATTTCACATATGAATGTTGTATATGTTTTTTTGTGGATGGAACATGCATCCATTCATTTCAATGTGTTCATTCAGATGTCTATTTTTTTTCCATGAACCATGGGTCCGTAAAAAAAAAAAAAAAAAAGGACGCAGGATTTGGTTTTGGATGCATCACATCAATGAAAGTCCATGGCTCTGTGAAAAAACAAACAAGCTATGGCATCAGTCATTCATTCATTTTCATGGCCACAGAGACATAGAAAGTATGGTAAAAGAGCAGGATGCAATGTTGTCCGTAAATAGCACAGACAGTCCACATCGGCAAAATAAAGCGTAAGATATGGTCTCCTGATAGATATGAAAATTATTTTTTTTCCTTAAGTGTTAGGGAACATTTGGCAACAGAGATGCAGTAAGAACATGGCCAAAAACTGTGCCAACATGCTATTTCACCACAGGTCTGCACAATGACTGCATAAATTTCTTGGTATACATCTATTTTAACCACAAAATAGTTGAGCCATTAAAGAGACAATGAC